>CAWUFW010006087.1:0-1215421 GCA_963921515.1 Calotriton arnoldi | reverse complement strand
GAGATAAGCCTGCCTGCTTGTGCCAAGCTACCAAGGGGTTGAGCAGGGGTTATTTTAGTAGTGTATCCCCCTTACCCTGACTAGAAGCAACGGTCCCTATTTGGACAAAGGTACCTACCTCTGCCAACTAGAGACCCCCAGTTCTAACATATAGTTTACGAAGTCACATAATTCATCCCTTCTCTCTTCTTCCTCTCATCTCTTCTGTTCTATAAACCTTTACAATGCGACCTCCTCTTTCACTCCCTTCTCTTTCTATTCCTGTCTCATTTCTTCTTTTGCTCATTCTCTCCCTCCTCTTTACTCTTGCAGGCACATGAGAAAAGAAAAATAGAGTTACTTTAATTGTGTGAGGAAGGTTGAAGCTAGAGACCATGTTTAGTCTGAGTGTACGAAAAAGACTGGAAAGGCTACATACACTACATGCCCTAAGACGTAGGGTATGAATATTACTGAAAAGGCAAGGGTAGGACCAAAGACCACGTATGGTTAATAAACAAAAACTGGGTAGCAAATAGCAAGACTGGATGGGGCTTTGAATCCTCATCTGCTACCATGTTTTTATGGTGCACAATAAAGTACCCCTAAGAGATTAGCCTAGCCCCTCCACCCCATAGTGATGACCCAAGAATCAAAGGCCACATTGTCTTTTCCTGTAGGCTCTTCCAAGTCTTGTGTTGCGTGGTCATTTCCTGTGATGTCATGTTCAGGTTAAAGTTCATGTGATGTTGTTTCCTGTACCTCTTTTGATCATTGAATGTTGGCAAGTATACCGTAGCATTAAACCGGGATGTCCATGTTCCACTTCCATGCCAATCTCTGTGCTGGCTGTAAGTGGGTAAAGGCTATGGGCAGCTCCAAGAAAGAGGGATGTTAAAATGTATGGGTGAGTCCTTGCAGATTTTATATAAATAATTGCCTTTCATTTGTCTTCTTTCTTTTACCATTTCTGAAATGTAACAGTCTAATTCAATGAGTGAACAATGGATCACAAATTCAAAGTTACTGGTAACAGGGGCCCTCAAAAACATGGTTGGCCTGGGGCTCCTAAAATCCTTAAGGTGTCTCTGTGTTTTGGGTTTCGGTAACAGCAAGAATACTTGTATAGTGCCTTTTGTTCTGTGCGCTTTGGTCAAATTACAGTCTCTGATGCTTTTGTATCAAGTGTGCATTGCATAAAAAATGAACGGTCTCAGCACAAATACTTTAATTGGATACAATTTTGCAAACACATAGAAGCTGACATGTTTGAAGACACTTGTCTCATCTTCAATAATAAATTGGTGTAAATAGATGCATAGTAAACTATTTCCTTTACTTTACGATTGAAAATGAATAGATTTAGATAATTTTGGTATATTATTAAGGAACTGGCCTGCCTACAGCATCATATTTTGTGTGACATTTCAGATTATCTACTCTTTTGCATCTTAACTTAAAATATAATACAAAATATTGCAACATTTGAAATGTTAGGCATTTTGAGACCTCTAGGGCTTGGAACAGAAGCTGCTAGAAGAAATCATTATCATCAGTTTAATGGCCTTCTATTTTCCCGCAGGGTGTCCGAATAATTCCACTGGTTCTCAATGTTTAAATCCCATCACTGCTTTCCAAGGTTGCATGAGGCTCATCTTTATTGATAACCAGCCCAAGGATCTCATCCTAGTACAGCAAGGATCCCTGGGGAACTACAGTGATTTACATATCGATCTGTGCGGCATCAGAGATAGGTAATGGCATAATATTCCATAAAGCGATATTCCTTTCAATGTTATTTTTCTCTGGGTCTTGTAAAGGCAGGAGCCAAACCATGCCTGTAAAATACTGCATGAAAAAAAAAAAAAAGCTCAGAGTTGTTTTAAGTAATATACCTTGACCTCATTATTACAGTCATTAATATTTTCCTACTCGTATTAGTTAACAATTTGCAGCACGTTCTTCCGAAGAACAGTAGGTTTGACAGTGAGTCCTGCCTTGGGCCGAGGAAAAGAGGGGGTCTCAAATTACATTTGACCATGTTATTTCCCATTGAGATTTTAGACACAACTACAGCCCGAATCGCTGAACGGAATAACACCAAATTTGGCAGAAAGGTAGCTGTTGCTCCAGAAAGCAACCTTTTTGTGAATTAGTGTAAATCTGTTCATTAGTTTTGGGAATATTAAGGGAATTATATATATATATATATATATATATATATATATATATATATATATATATATATATATATATATATATATATATATATATATATATATATATATCTGACTCACTGTCATGCTCTTAGCAGTCAAAACGCTGTACGTCCAATCTCGGTGCAAGTAGAAATGGCTTATTTATGATATGGCAGGCTGCCACAGACCCAAAGCGTTCACGAGCCTTGATCACAGATGGGCGTTACCATCCATACCACTTATTTAAAGTGAACATGTGCTAATTAAAAATAAACAAAATTGAAAACATACTATTATACCACACATAGGGCCTTATTATGAGTTTGGCAGTGTGGGACCGCCCAGCTCCCGCACCCCCAAACCCATGCTTGAGCGGCCCACAAGATTAGGATTTTCCTCTTGTCTGGCGGGCTGTTTTTAGGCGTTCCCACAACGGTGGCTATGAAAAAGGCACCACTATGGGAACGTCAAAATCAGTACCTGCCCAGCATGGACTGCTGCAGTCCATGCTGCGCAGGCACTGGTCCATCACTATGAAAAGTGTGGCAGTGAGAAAACTCGTAATATGCTTGGCAGGGCCATAGTGGCCTGCCAAGCATATTGCTGCACAATCGCCAGAGAACCGTGGTTATTTATTTAAAAATAAGTCCCGGGGAGGTTGTGGTCCCCGGGGCATCAATGAGTCCCAGAAGGGGGGTGGCCATACAATGTCCCTGGGACCTGGCCCACCCGGGGGCCAATTAGAAAGGAAGCGCGGAAGCCTGTGCATCACTGTTTAAAAAAATATTCGGCGGTATCCGCGTAGCCTGCCGATAATAAAAAAAATAAACAATGCTATTTTTGGCCCTGCGGGATCCTTCTGGGGTTCCCCAAGATGCTTAGGGGGTCAGGGTGTTTCTACCCTGCCCCTTCTTCTTTTTTAAATGTTTTTTTCCTATGACTCGGTTCAAATGAGTCACATGATGGCTGCAAACACTTCCTGGTTTGAATTGTTGGCAGCCAATCAGATCTCAGCACGAGATCGGGAGGGGTCGCGGATCCTTCACGTCCCTATATATACAACTAGAAATCTCTTTAAATAACTCTGAAACTACTGAACAGATATACACCATTTAACAAAAAGGACGTTTTCTGGATTAACAGCTACCTTTCTGGCAAATTTGGTGTAACTCCGTTTAGCAGTTCGGACTGTAGCCGTGTCTAAAGTTTCCTATGGACATTAACATGAGGAAAACATGTTTTGGGACCCCCCTTTTTCTCAACCCCCACATGACGGATATACCTGACATTTTCAGCACAGCAGCTGAAGTGACTGACAAATTAGTCTTGAAAATGTTATGAGGATCCATCAAACGATGTTAAAGTTATTGGCAAGAGAAATTAACGCTCATCCTATGGAAACTAGTTCCTAACTATCTTAGCAGTACACAAAATAATTTTATCATGTCATGAGTGATGTAATATGTGAGGACATAAGCAGTGCATTGTGGGGGTGCGAGTTATAGTTAGCTCAGCTAACTATATCTGCTGAATTTCACTGGATTAATACGAGTGGAACCTGAGCCTAACTGTAACGTCCATGTAACCTTTGGTTTTTTCAATGAATTTCTAATGTTTTTTTAATTCAATTTCCTAACTATAACAGCCCCGTGACCGTTGGTTTTTTCAGTGACTTTCTAAGGTTTTTAAATGCTAATTCCTAACTATAATTTCCCTGTAACCTTTGGTTTTTTCAGTGAATTTCTGAGGTTTTTTTTAAATTCCATTTCTTAATTGTAATATCCATTTTTTTAAGTGAGCTTCTAAGATTTTCGTATTTCCTTTCTATAATTGGATATTGTACATTATAAATATATTATATACCGCTCATTTTTTTATTTGGTATGTGTTTATCAGAAAGTACATTAATAACAGTTTTTATTTTTAAGAATTTTTTGAGTTGGCACAACATTGCCGCATTTACTGTGACGAATGTGTGATCAGCAAATGTATTTCACATACTGAAAAATACACTTAAAGACATTTTTTAAATAAAGTTTAAATCTAGATATTTAATAAAACATTGTTTTAACTATTCTTTGTGTGATCAATTTAGGAGAAAACCACCCTTACAAAACTTTTTAATATTCGCAACTACCGACGTCATCGCGAGGACGTCGGTAGTCACAAAGAGCACATGGTTTGTACAAAGTGTAAAATAAATATATAGACATATTGTTCAGTATATTTAACAGTAGAGCTTTATTAGTGTACTTTTCAAACTCATATTTTTGTAGTGAGTTTCCAGAAAAATAGTCTTCAAGGCTATTTTCCATTTTTGCAGTGACACTGGGCATCGCGATGAAGTCGGTAGTCGCGAAGAGCGCGTGTTTTGTACAAAGTGTAAAACATATAAATAGACACATTCTACAGTATGTTTAACAGTAGAGCTTTACTAGTGTACTTTTGAAACTCATATTTTTGTTGTGAGTTTCCAGAAAAATCATCTTCAAAGACTATTTTCTGTTTTTGCGGTGACGCAGGGCATCGCGATGACGTCGGTAGTCGCGAAGAACGCGTGTTTTGTACAAAGTGTAAAATGTATATATCGACACATTCTACAATATGTTTAACAGTAGAGGTGTATTTCTATATTTTTTAACCTTATGTTGTTGTAGTTATTTAGCTTAAAACCAATGTTGAAATCTATGTTTCTAATTTTGTGATACACTGGTCTTTGTGAACATATTTATAATCGCGACTATAGCGTGTTTTATGAAAAGTTTAAACATTTATATACCCGTATTTTAGTGTAAGTGTGACAGTAGGTGCTTATATACCTCGGCTTCAAAGTTATGCTTTTATATTTACATTATTCAAACCAACTTATATATTTCATTGCCGGTGTTCGCGATTACGTACGTAGTCGCAAAGATCACGTACGTAGTCACGAAGATCATGTAACCTGAAAAGAATGTGATATGAATGGACAAGACAGTTTTTCACTACATTAATAGGAAGTCCCCACCCATAATTTTTTCATGAGTGTTCTATTCATTGGGGAATCATTCTGAGCAGGTGTGTGTGCAGTGGAGAACTCATTGTGGAGATTGGCTGCTTTTTCATTTTTTAAGAGAAAATGTCAGCAGGGGGTGCAGAGGAGAACCAGCTCCAACAGGAGGCAGAACAGGATATTGAGGAGGTGAGAGGAGGAGAAGAAGATGAAGAGCCCTAGCTGAAGAAGAGCAGTATAGTTGGGAATTTTTCACTATCTCATCTAGGGAGTCTAAGACGGTTGTGAAGTTTGTAAAGTGCTCTCTTTGTGAGAAAATATTATCAAGAGGTTCAAACAAGAAGTACTCCTGTGGTGAAAAATTCTATGTTGTACCATCTTAAAACGTACCATAATAATGCTTTAAAAAGGGTAAAGAAAGACGCTGCAGGACCATCATCATCTTCAGCTGCACCACCTGTACCAGGGCAAAAAGTCTTATCTCAAATTGAGAGCCTTCATGTAGACCTGGTTCCAGAATTCCATCATATGGCAATGTACTGTGCCATCATAGTCACTGTGGGAGAGCAGTCAATTGCAGCTATGAGAGATGCAGCAAAGAAGCACAAATGTTAAAAAAATTCAAACCTTAGTTTGTGCAGCTTGGTTCTGCTGCTTGTTTTAGTTTTTTTATAGCATGTTTACAATTTCTTTGGAAAGAAAGCACCCCAAAAAATATAAAATAAACAAAAACAAAACAAAAAAATGGTTCTTTTCAGAACCGCCTTTCATGGTTAAAAAAGATACGCTGAATGAATTTATAACTGCATGGGTAGTGTCTGAGTGATTGGATGAGCGCAAGACTAGTCCCTGGATGATTGGATGAGTGGATATATAGTGCCTGGGTGATTGTGTGAGTGCATGGGTACTGCCTGACTGAATAGATGATTGCATAAGTAGTGCCTGGGTGACTGGATGAGTGCATGGGTAGTGCTTGGATGAATGGATGAGTGCATAGGTAGCGCCTCATTGAATGGATGAGTACAAAGGTAGTGCCTGGGTGACTGGATAAGTACATGGATAGTGCCTGGGTGATTGGATGAGTGCATGGGTACTGCCTGACTGAATAGATGAGTGCATGGGTAGTGCCTGGGTGATTGATGTGTGTATCGGTAGTGCCTGGGTGATTGGATGAGTGCATGGGTAGTGCTTGGATTAATGGATAAGTGCAAGGGTAGTGCCTGGGTGATTGGATGTGTGCATGGTTAGTGCCTAGGTGAATGGTTGAGTGCATGGGTAGTGCATGAGTGAATGGATGAGTGCAAGAGTAGTGCCTGGGTCATTGCATGACTGCATGGGTAGTGCCTGAGTGAATTGATGAGTGCATCGGAACTGCCTAACTGAATGGATGAGTGCAAAGTTAGTGACTGGGTGATTCGATGTGTGCATGGGTAGTGCATGGATGAGTGCATGGGTAGTGCCTGAGTGATTGGATGTGTGCATGGTTAGTGCCTGGGGAATGGATGAGTGCATGGGTAGTGCTTGAGTCAATGGATGAGTGCAATGGAAGTGCGTGGGTCATTGGATGACTGCATGGGTAGTGCCTGAGTGAATGGATGAGTGGATGGGAACTGCCTGACTAAAAGGATGAGTGCAAAGGTAGTGACTGTGTGATTGAATGTGTGCATGGGTAGTGCCTGAGTGAATGGATGAGTGCATGGGTAGTGTCTGAGTAAATGGAGGAGTGCAAGGGTAGTGCCTAGTTATATTATGTGAGTGCACAGATAGTGCCTGGGTGACTGGATGAGTGTAAGGGTATTGCCTGAGTGATTGGATGAGTGCATGGGTACTGCCTGGGTGACTGGATGAGTGCAAGAGTAGAGCATGGGTGATTGGATGAGTGTATGGGTACCACCTCATTGAATGGATGAGTGCAAGGGTAGTGCCTGAGTGATTGGATGAGTGCATGGTAGTGCCTGGGTGATTGCATGGGGGCATGGGTAGTGCCTGGATCATTGGATGAGTTCTTGGTAGAGCGTTTAATGCCTGAGTGAATGGATGAGTGCAAGGGTAGTGCCTGGGTGATTGGATGTGTGCTTGGGTAATGCCTGGGTGAATGGATGAGTGCATGGGTAATGCCTGAGTGAATGGATGAGTGCAAGAGTGGTGCCTGAGTGAATGAATGAGTGCAAGAGTAATGCCTGAGTGATTGGATTAGTGCAAGGTAGTGCCTGGGTAAGTGGATGAGTGCATGGGTAGTGCCTGAGTGAATGGATGAGTGCATGGGGAGTGCCGGAGTGAATGTATGAGTGCAAGGGTAGTGCCTGAGTGAATGGATGAGTGCAAGGGTAGTGCCTGGGTGATAGGGTGGGTGCATGGATAGTGCCTGGATGATTGGATGAGTGCATACATAGTGCCTGGATGATTGGGTGAGTGCATGGATAGTGCCCGGGTGATTGGATGAGTGCATGGATACTGCCTGGGTGATTGGATGAGTGCATGGGTCATGCCTCAATGAATGAATGAGTGCAAGCACAGTGCATTGGTGATTGGATTTGTACATAGCTAGTGCTGGGGTGATTGAATGAGTTCATGGGTAGGGCATGAGTGATTGGATGAGTGCATGAGTAGTGTCTAAGTGAATGGATGAGTGCAAGGGTAGTGCCTGAGTGATGAAATGAGTGCATGGGTAGTGCCTGAGTGAATGGATGACTGCATGGGTACTGCCTGAGTGATTGAGTGAGTACATGGGTAGTGCCTCGGTGATTGGTTGAGTGCATGGGTAGTGCCTGAGTAAATGGATGAGTTCATTTCTAATGTAATTTCTATAAAAATTAAAAGTTATGTACATACCAGTGAATTTAGTTTGTAGATTATGTTGTTGTTTTAGCTCTTTGTGGATAGTTTTGACACTGTTAGGGTTTATAAAAACTAAGCACAATTATGGTACATCACTCTCTCACAAAGCAACCATAAAATGGCAACCTCTTCAACTTTCCACTCTGTGACCATGAGAAAGGTAGTAAATTAAGTCATGTCTTTCATTTTAGACTAAACTATCTTAACTTGTGAATGGTTAGTATCTGTTAATGTTAACCCTTCCCCTCTCGTTCAAAAAGAGATTCCTATCTATGTGTGTTCGCTAGGTTTTCGTGATCATCTCGGAGAAATCGCAAAAAAAAAAAGGGAGTTCAAACCTATATCTAGCTTAATTTTTTTAAACTTTAAATACTACACAACAGTTTATTACATAGTCCTGAGTTGGAAATTAAAGCTTGCCATTACTTAAATTGCGTCATCACTCCTCATCTTAAAAAAAAGTTCTGTCTCCTTAACACCGCCCCCCCCCCCACCAATTTACTCTTAGCTCAGTGTACCTAACAACCCAGTGGAACCAGCAACTCATAAGTTCACAGCACATTCTAGAAGGAACATGCTACTTCCAAATGAGATACAGCAGGTGTGGTTTACTCCACAGATTCAAAAGCCTGTATTACATTTCTTTTACATTTCTTTTTTTAAACAACAGCCAATAATAAGACTTCTTCCTAAGGCATCCAACACACTACCTAATTTTATTCACTTTCATTCTGACAGCATTTAATGAAATATATATATTTTTTTTTAAACTCCATTTTAACTGCTTTTCCTTTGGAAAGCTACTTCATTCGGCTCCAGCCTTATCCTGACTACTATTGCTCCTTCACTTAAAAATGCTTAGAGTATGGATTGTGGTCCACAACTATGGGCCCGATTCTGATGCGGGTTGGAAAAGCTTCCCGACCGAGGGCCTGATTCTGATGCGGTTAGGAAGGCCTCCTAACGGCATTTGCTCCTTCCAAATCGGATCGGGAACGTATCTTCCCGACCGAGGGCCCAATTCTGATGCGGTTAGGAACAAATGTTCCCATTGAAGTCAATGGGAGTTCAACCAAATCGTATCTGGAAGCATCCGGATGCATCCTACTCCGCCGGTCGGACATTCCCGATCCGAGTGGGTCGGACACCATTTCCCAACCGATTCGGTCGGGAAGCTTTTCCAACCCGCATCAGAATCGGCCCCTATATCTATTGGGGTTAAGAGGTTTTAAAAAAGAGAGGTATTGGCAGGGACTTGGGTTTGCCAATAGTGCACATTGCTTGGTTTGGCAAGAGAGGGTTAAAGTTTCATCAGTTGTTGGCTTTGGTTAAATCCATTGTGTATTCCCAAGCTCCTCACCTCATGATTGTGCAGTGCACTGTGGTGGCAATAAGCTAGGCACATTGACTGGGGTAGGACTGGAAATCCTAATGGAAGAAACCTTTGCAGAACTGATGTCGCTTTTCTCTCACACTGTCTTGGTGTACTCTAATATATGCTAAAGACAGAAATGAAAGTGGTCAAATCAGATGACAAAACCAGGAAACATGTTAATAAAACTGTTTCTGCATTCCTCAGATACTATCGCATGGGGTGTATCTATAACAACAATCTGCGTTTTGACATGCATGGAATTTATTGAAGTGATGGAGTGCACTTTACAGATGAAGGCAACAGGGTGTTTCTAAGTAACCTGAAACTCTGCATCCGGTCTTATGTATAGCACCCATATACACACAATCAACACAATGGCTCTTGTCAGAGCCACCCTAGTACCCGAAATATTGTGAAGTTTATTTCTAAAAAGGTTTTTATTTCTTTAGTTTTTGGGTATCTTTGCAATCCCAGCGGACACGTCGCGAACACAGAAAACAAAAGCAGACATTCAATAACCACCAACACATCCAAAACTAATATGTAAAAAAATCGATTCTGAACACTGTACTACACATATTACTATATACATACTTCTTTCAAAGCATGTTTTACCTCATATTTTTCTACTAAGTTTCTTTAAAAAACATCTTTCAGACCTATTTTCAGTTTTTGTGGTTTTTCGGGATGTCGCGATGACGTTGTTAACCGCGGTGATTGCACCTTTTCTATAAAGTCTAAAACACATATATCCACACATATTACAGTATTTTACACAAATGTATGACAGAATATCGACGGACAGAAAATCGACCTGCAAAAATATCGACACAGATATATAGAAGTCAAAAATATCGAAGTCCAATCTACATAAAGGTAAGTACAAAAATATCGAAAAAATATATAGTTGTCAAAAATATCGAAGTTAAAAATATCGGTTTTTTTATGTTTTAATAATAATGTAAAATTAAGTAAATAATACATATAATTAAAATAAATATAGTTAAAAATATTAAAAGATATTTAAAAATAATAACTAATACATTAAGGGGCCCATTAGGATGTCGGGCGGAAGCACTACCGCCGTGCTGTCGGAGGCAAAAACCACCAGTTACCGTCTGCACGCCGCGGCCCACACGCCCGCCCAATTAGGATGTGAAAAGTCAGCCAAACACCGCCCGTAAGCCAGCGACGCCGTCCGCCATCAAAGTGCGCCCGTTCACGTCGCGGCGCGAACCAATGGAGACACACCGGCCGACGAAATCACGTACCACCCGGCGCACAAATTACGATGCCGCAAACAAACAGCTCCCCCGGCTAAGAGACACCGCACGAGATACCAAGGCGGAAACTCGACCGCTGAGTACGGACACCAAAAAGGCGGCCCACCCCGAGCATGAATCCAGCACTCCAGGCCATCCCCATGCTCTACCTGATGCAGCATCTAGGAGTCAACGCGCAGCGGCGACGCAGGTAGGCAGACACACAACAAGGGCACGCAAACACCGCACACAGTGCAAGTGCGGAAAAACTGTACATGGCCCCCCCAGACACCCCTGTGTGGACAGGACACATCCACCACTGCACCCACAAATGTCCCACCGGCCAAAATGAAACAACCCGCAAACAACCGGGCACACACTACCCGGGACCAGGAACTGACGTCCCTGTCACGGCAACGCAGCGCAGCGGCGATGACGCAGGTACACATGCGCACAACGCAGAGGCCAACGACAGCGCCATGCATGGGCCGCACACAAACAACACAGGGTCACAACAACACACACAACACACCAGCCCCACCCTGAACGCACATGTCACGTGGCATTCCTGTATCAGTCATATCCCCAACCGGCAACTCACAGGTGCCAACATGATGTCACACAACTGTCCCGAACAGGGGAGTGACATCACGCCAAATTAGGACACACCCCTGTATGCAAAACATGGCGAAGCACACAGCGGCTGCTACATCACACCGCAGAACATGTACCCCGTCGGCAAAAGGCACGCCAGTACCATACAAAAATACGAATACCATCCTGCACCCAATACCAATACATGCAATACGTAACATTAAAAAACCCGGGTGCCTGACAACAGGTGTTACCAATTACAACACACACACACAAGGCCAAACGTATAGCGGAAACGCAGCGTGCCGCCCACACACGGGAAAGCAGATAGCACTGAATGGCCTTCCATTCCCACTCTGAAACCACATTGCGACAAAACAAGCCGGAGAATACAGTCATTGTCCCAACAACAAGCCAAACAGAGGCATGCAGAGGAAACCGTCCAATGTGCAGATAGAGCACAACATGAAAGAAAGTCCTGACCACAAAAAAGAAATAAGATCACTCCTCCATGTGGTTCACATGCAAGTAATCTGGAAGGAGTCAGACACCACTGACCTTGACCATTCATAGAAGCATGTGGGATGAGGACCTGTGTCCTCCGCACAAGCTACTATAACCCAAGTACTGCCTCTGTACGACTATTCCAGATTTCCCAGCATCTTCGGAGGGTGCACTCTGCTGACTGCACAGCCGGCCGGAGCACGCCATCACATCGCCCTGTAGCAAAATGGCAGTCGCACCACAGCTTCCCAACTACGCCAGACAGATGCAGCTCTACATCGAGAGCCTGCTACAGATAGTGGGTTGTGAAAACCTGGCCATGCTGAACGTAAGTTACAGAGTAACTTACTGCATTGCAATGTTCAGCTGCGTCATCCCCGTCTTCTACTGTCGGAGGTGTCCCTTCCACTGTCCTGTGGATTTATGTCTCTCCAACCCGGCATGTCCAAAGGCGGACCTGGTACAACTGTTCGCCCCCCTGGACGCACACAACAGGATCTGTTCAGTCTATGGGGGCATGGCGTATGTGACTGCAATCGGACACACACTGCAATGGGACCAGTGTGCCTCCACACAACGCATTCTGGATCACAGTTTCATCGAATGTCATCCAACATGTCCCATCAGGCTCCTACAAGGGACAACTTACGATGAACACATTGCCAGCCACCATCCGCTTCATTGGATGGCATCCATGTTTACCACCAATGCCATAGAAGCCCTGCTGGAAGGTATCGCATACCTGACAGCTTGTCAATTCGTCGGGCCCCGACGTAATACCCCCAATTGAACAATGATGTTCAACACCGTACCTATGCTTGGCTTTCGCACGGACAGGGCAGTTAGCTGTACAACAACTATACCATACAACCTGCAACAAACACCACACCATCAACTCCATTGCCATGAAATCAGACATTTTCGGGACATGCACTCTGTTCCTCACCACATCCAATATCTCTGCATGAACAGGGGGAGGCAGAGGTATGAGACTTGTGTACAGTAACCACATGGACAATACTGCACGAACAACTATGCTATAATATGTATCCTGCGCACATGAACATATGCACCGGTCAGTGCACACTAATCTGTCTGCTGTATCACGTGAGAACTGTCACCTCACCTTTGTCTGTACTTCCGGGCACGGACTTTTGCATGGACAACAAATGCATCCCCCAACAACATGACCCCAGTGAATGTGTCATGTTCAGTAGCCA
This sequence comes from Calotriton arnoldi, assembly GCA_963921515.1. NCBI lineage: Eukaryota > Metazoa > Chordata > Amphibia > Caudata > Salamandridae > Calotriton > Calotriton arnoldi. Next base: position 1,202,459 of record CAWUFW010006087.1, on the reverse strand, counting down.
CCACATTGCAACAACTAGTGACACGCTGCTGCATGCACGTAGGCTCATGCTCTGATGTCACCCCTCACGCACGTGTGTCGGAGTAACTAATGTAGTAAACCTGTACCATGGAACTGAGATGTACTGTGCCTATGATGTCAAGCTGTCTCGTAGGCAAAATGATCACTGTCTGTGTCAAAGTCTAGAGCTCCTCAGTAATTAGCAAATGTACATTAGCATAGCAAGGGCAAGGCAGTTGTAACTCTGAAGCCTTCATTCCACAGTCAACAACTAATCACATCTACCCCTACCGCCTTTTGTATGTGTAATCATGCTAAGTATATCCTCCACATGCATTTCGCTGCCTGTAGTGACCACTATACTGCATCACAGAAGACGTAAGTCCAAATACATGGCTTGAAGCAAAAATGTGACTCTGCTGTATCATTTCACAAACACAAGTACGAATGAGAGAGAATGAGAGTGTGTGAAGTACACGACAGTCGTGAGATGACCATGTAGTCCACTGTCATTGGATGTCAACGCAAATGAGTAGCCGCAACAGTGGCCACAGTGAAATACCACAGCTCCTGGAGCAGGACTTGTCAGACTCTGAAGGTGCCCGAAAGATCATCACATCAACACTGACGGCCTGGTCACTACAAAGCACAGTCCTACACATGTCTACGATTCCCCACACAGTCTGACCACACACTCAGCAACCAAAAGTAGGAGCCACGCAAAAGCATGCCACAGCAATGCCTGTCAAAACACACACACGACATCAGTGTGGGTGGGCAGCACTGCACAATGAGTAAGAACTGCAGAAATTCAGACATGCACAATTGAACTAGGCACAATCTTGACAGTCACACACCCTGCACACACACAACGTCTGAACCATAACAAGTAGGAGTCATCCTGAACTGCAAGGACACACCCACACACTGCATACTGTGCAACATACAACACACACAACTCATCATATACACAGACCTCAACACGGTTACAAACATCCACCAAGGGCCTGGGAAACATATGTGTGTAGTCGAAATGGCCACAACACACTCACACACCAATGCCACCCCAAACTCACACCACTCACACCACACACCACCACCTCCCAAATGCACACATTGAGAGTAAGCCATGTGCCCAGGCACAATGCACATCACAAGACAAACATACACCTACACCGCTGGCCACACAGCAAGTAAGCTCACACATGCCCGCATACTCAGCGCATGCTGCCAATCCACCTGTGGCTAGACTCACACCCTGTGCATTGCATGCACTCAACCATGACACGGATACATTTACCCAGAAATACCACCAAATACATGCAGTCAATCCGTTGCACAGAAAAGCAGATTTATCACACACACAAGTAGCAGAGTCTGAAAGAAGTGAAGTCCCTGCCACGTGTACAACACATTGGAATGTGAGACCAGACATTGCAATTGCTGAGGTCCCATACACGGGATGTGCCCCACTTAACCAAGCACACACTGCAACAACTGCAATCATCAACTACACAGATACAACCAACTACAGGAACAACAGCATCCAGTCACAGATTACATCGACAGGCGGCATTACACATCAACCCCAGGGACAGTGCCCAGTTCAATGTGCCGAGTAGTGACACGTAGTGCCGCGGATGCAATGTGTGTGAGTGTGCCCTGCCATGGCCAGCCAACACTGGCATGGCAGTCACAATATCCATCACAGCCACCACTGTGTCAGAAGGAGATGTGTGAGTGTGCCTACCAATCTAACAGGATGCCAGTACGACTCGGTGATGTGTGTGTGCTACGGGACAGTTGCAGGTCCGCCCCTGAGAGAGTAGCACAACTGTGGAAGACACACATGTGTCATGTGAAGCGGGAGTTCCGCTTGGCCCAGGTGGGTGGTTGTGATGGGTAGGTGCGCACATGCAATGTTGAAACACACTGTGTTGGGAGGATTCGGGAGCACTAGATTACCGCTGTCTTGGGCATTTGTTAAGACCACCTGTCTGGGGATGAATGTGAACTCGTGTGTGCACAACAGGCGGGCACACGATCAATGCTGCATCAGGTGTAGACGTTAGCCCACCCTCTGTGGACATGCTGGATACTGCTGTGCGTCCGCCAGGCCCTTGCCAAGGCACTCACATTCCCTGTCGACCAGGTGTACCGCCAACATTGTCCACCTGCACAGGCATCCAGGGCACGGGATGGCAGTGGAGCATGGTGGGTGAGAGGTCATGGCGCGCTCCTCCTGGTCACATCACGCAGGCAACATATCCTCATTGTGCAGCATGGCACAAGTCAAATATAAGTAGGGGGGGGACGCACACATCACGAGCAGGAGTGACGTCACGGAAGGTGGCTCGCACCATCTGACTCATTGCCTATGTTCCCCCACACGTCACATGCCAATGCAACAGAGAAGCCAGCGCGTGCACAAGCAGCTCCAAGCTCGCCCCAGAGAGGCCAAAGAGTGAATGTGTGGGTTCATTAGCTCCAGTTGGACGCGGCCTGGGCCGCTAGGGCAGCCACAGCCTCTGTGTGTTGCAGGTGGTGTATCCGGACTGCGGAGCCTGTCATGCATTGTCAATGTTGTCCAGGTCTCGAGTCGGGGTACCATGCAGGTGGACGGCGTCCCGCAACTGATTATACTGGGAGACAGACAACTTGTTCAAATGGACCCACACATACACACTTTGGCCTCTCTGGTGCGAGCTCGGAGCTGCCTGTGCACGCGCTGGCTTCTCAGATGCAAACGCATATTGGGGTGAGCGAGGGGAGGCCATAAGCCTGATGGTGCAAGCCACCTTCCAACATGTCACATCCGGTCGGGACGTCAGCGTCCCCCCACTCCTCCTATTTAGGACTCGTGCACTGCTGCCGTCAGATGTGCCACTCCCCAGGGGGGTGGAGAAAGGGTCAGGAATGTCACTCTGAGATTGGCGCAGTTGAAGGTACACCCTCACTGGGGGTGACAACCATTGGACGGTCTGGTGTAGTCCACCCACGCGTACATGTGGGCCTTCCATTATCCATGTCACCTTAGGCAAAGTGATGTCATGGGCAATAACGTAAGTGAGGAGAGCTGTCTGCCCCACGCACAGATGGCGCATCAGCTCAACAGACCCAGCACTGAGGGCAGCAGGGGTCACATGTGCAGGGGCAGCTGTGCCTGGTGTGAAGGACATCCTATCCTTCATCCCTGTGCCGACACGTGTTGCACCAGTGGAAGTGGATGGGAGGGCGGGCATTGGCCTCCGCGTGGCTGAAGGGGACCCAGAGTCCACGTCCCCTGTGTCATACAACATGGATGCATCACCCTGTCCTCAGATGACGCCGAAATTGCCAACTGGGCCTGTGATTCATCCAGCACACGTCTAGCCCCTCCGAGGCGCAGGTCACAACTGTCTCACTCAGCAGCTGTGCAGCTGCTACATCCGAAGCCACACCACTGTTGAGCGTCCCCTGTCCCTCAGCACCCAGGGGAGATGCCACATGAGAGAGAGCGAGGTGGTCCCACTGACCTGGCATCAATGACACAGACATGTTCAAGGGAAGCAGCACAGAACATACCCAAATCCACATGTTGCACGATACCTGTGCAATTGTATACAGCCACCACAATCAGCACCCAATGGCTGGCGTACAGGAAAGGAATCAGCTAATTAGTGCCACGAATGTAGTGCACATCGCACTACACACGGCCTGTGTCACCCTGCGACCATAGCCCCAACTCGCGTTGTGCACAACCACTATCCGGATGGTGGCAAGGATGACCACCATGTAATTAGGCCAAACACATACCTGCATGGAGCAGAATGGGAAACTACTCACACAGACTGCAACATGACAGCCCACAATGGCCATGAGCCCATGCCATCCACCTGTCGTTCACACGAGCACAACTGTTGTTGCACGGTGTGCCGGATGTGTAAGTACCAGAGACATGAGGTGAGGCATCGCACACATATGTCCGAACGAAATCAGAGTAGGCACAGTGCCCCTAACATACATGTGAATTGCCACTCCAGCCTACTACAGGTTGTACCTGAGGGCTACGACTCCGAGTGCATTGGGAATGCAGAGTGCCCTAATTGCATCTTAAGCCTCAGGACTAGCATATGCATTTCAGATGCACACAGCACAGACCACAGTTACAACACACTGCATCAGAAAACAAACATCACATTACCCAGATCATGGGTAGGCTGTGGACATATGCTGTCTCTCACAGCTAAAGACACCATCCCACAAGACTGTAAACTTGCTTGCTGCTGATGCCCCTACAAACATGCATCCGGCACAGGCCGTGTGACTGTCAAGATGCAGACCATTACTGGTGAAATGCAGCGCTGTGCTAACCTGACAATACGAGGGGGCATCCCCCGATTCGTCAACGCCACGTAGTGTCCCATCCAGCAGATGCCATCACACCTTTTGTGGAATTGGCTGCACTGGCGGTCACACACACACAAAGGCATCAACTTGGTAGCAATGGCTCATCACAAGTCCTTGGTCTGGAGGAATTCCAACTGCAGGGATGGTGCACAGGAGGCTTGGGATGTCACTAATGCACTTCTCAACATCACCCACATCCACCAATCACAGTGGCATGCTGCTGAACCATCCCAAATACTCCGAGACGTGCAACAGAACCAGGATGTAATCGGACATGGCCTAACAGCATGTGTACACCACAACGTGAATGCATGCTGCTGGGAGTGTGTACACAGTACCTGTCCAACCCATTCACATGCACGTTGCCAGCACATCGAGCAATGTGTAGTCTGCCCACGTCTACTGTCCATTGTCAGGTGGACCTACACAAAGATCACAAGGCAACACATCTGTGTGGGTGTACCCACTGTGTCCAACATTGCGCAACCATCAACATACTCGCCCTGTGCATGGCCCACCCCGCAATGGAGGTCACATTCTGTGCCACTATCTCTCACACACATCCCTATCACGAGGCATGGTGTGTCCAATAGACAGTGCTGAGTTGGCGCTTTTCCGGAGGGTCCTGAACAGAAGACACATGTAACCCACTGGGCAGTCTGTGTTGTCACCTACTGGCATTGTGCAGTCAATGTGCAGCCCAGGCCTGCTGGGACTGAGAAGGGCAGCATGGCCCCAGCCTGCCATTCTCACGAGCAATAGGTGCTCTGAGACCTGCATTGCCAATTGGCTGTGTCACTGGATGTCTGACATGAAGTTGCAATGTACCACCACTCAGGAGGGACAGACATGGCAAAGCGCCCGAGAGCTCACATACCCCTGCCACCTGCAGTAAGCATGGTGAGCAGTGCATGTTGGAACCCCACATGCTCTGAATCATAGTGCTGCGGATCAACGACATGTGTGTCCCCCACATGCACTCCCACACACACTGTAGTCGTCTTTCACACACAACTTTTGCAAGGAATAGCCATGTGCAGTGTGCGTGGAGCTCGGAATCCAGGATCTCCAGCTCCTCGCTGGTGAGTGGACCTGGACATATCCTCAGCGTCATCGACGTTAAGGTGGACAGGTGGCAGCAGCAGGTGTTGTTGAGGGATGCCAGGCTGCAGTCCCAGGTAGCTGTAGTAATGCCGGTCTCACTCCCACACTCCTATAGCCCCCTGGGGCAGTTTCAGTGGGTCCAAGCTGCTGCAATTTGTGTACCATGTCTGCCAGCTTCAATTGCAGACGATGGCCTGCTCCCAGCTGGCCCGGGACGCTTACCTCCATAGTGGAACACGCAGGGTGCAACCGCGAGGGCCATTGGAGTTGGCCGTAAGGGCCTGGCCCATGGCGGGTACAGTCCGCTGATGCCATGTGCACTACACAGTATAATGTGCGGAATGCATCTGCAGGTGTGGACATGAATTGTGTGTGGGAGCAGGTCCACACTGGACAGGGCCACAACATGCTGTGTGCATAGGCAGGGACGGCCAGTGCTCAGCCTCCACATGTCTGTTGGCACATCATCATGTACACATTGGCATGGGAGCATGGGATATGCATATGCACACACATGCCATCTTTCACTATGTACATCTGCCACTTGGCACGTGCAACGTTACGTGTCACTTGTGATGTGTATTTGCAATCACACAGCTGTGTTGTCATGGAGCTGTCAATGTGTACACCTGTCAATGTGTTTTGGAGGTGTGATCCGTACAGTGCTGTACATAGGGTGAAGTAGGGACATCAATGACTGTCTCATATCCCCTCGTGCAAAAGGACCCACTTGTTTTTGCCACTCAGCCTGTGTCCATAGCGTTGTTGGTGTGTGCCATACTCACCCAGCCTCGGAAGCTGTGTCAGGCACAGCAGCTAGTTATGTTGCCGTGGTGTTGCCGCTTCCCAAATATGCAGTCTGATATCATCATCATGCCTTACAAGTTTTTATGGCCTAAATCCCCATGTGCATGCTCATAGCAATGGTTTGTGTCACTGCTCATTGCTATTGGAAAGGGGACCTGTGTAAGTGTATTGTGGCTGTGCTGTCCCTACTTGTCAGCTGTTCTGTGATTCAATTGCTTGGTCAGACATTTTTGTTTTGTGTATGTGAAAATGGCATGTGTTGTGTTGCTTTGACATGTGTCCACTTCCATCTTTCCTAGGAGGAGACCAAACATACATCGCCCCTACCAATTGCTGTCAGACATGGAGGATGTGGAGGTAATCCGGAAATTCCGTCTGGACCGACCCACCCTGCATCGCCTATGTGCCTTGTTGGAACCCCACCTCCGTCCTCGCAGGGTGTATCCAACTGCATTTACCCCCACGGCTAAGGTGATGGCTGCACTGCATTTCTTCACCACTGGTTCTTTCCAACACACAGTGGGCAGTGTAGGTGGGATGTCCCAGCCCATGTTCAGCATGGTGCTACGGGATGTACTGTCAGCTATGATGCTGTACAGGAACCGGTACATCCGATTCCCCAGGGCTCGTGATTTGGCGGCAGTGAAGGGTGCTTTCTATGCCCTTGGACGGATCCCCCACGTTGTTGGTGCAATTGATTGCACCCATGTTGGCCTTGTAGCACCACAGGCCATGGAACACATATATAGGAATAGGAAGCACTTCCACTCCCTGAATGTGCAAGTGGTGTGCCTTGCGGACATGGTAATTACACACGTGTGTGCGAGGTTTCCAGGATCGGCCCATGAATCGCACATCATGCGCAACAGCATCCTACCACGTCTGATGACCAATCTGCAACCGGACCGTGCTTGGATTGTTGGTGAGTATGTGTACTCGTGTATCGTGCTTGGTGTGCGATGCTGTCTTGTGTACAGTTGGAATTGCAACGAGTCTCGGTATTCCTCACACACAGGTGACTCTGCTTATCCAAATGGGCCTTGGCTGCTCAGCCCATTACGTCATCCTCGGACACCAGCTGATGTCCGCTACAATGAGGCACATGGGAGGGCCAGACGTGTGGTGGAGCGGACTTTTGGCCTCCTGAAGTCCAGATTCAGATGCCTGGACCGCACCGTGGGTGCACTGGCGTACTCCCCACAGAAGGTGTGCCAGATAGTTGTGGCTTGCTGCATGCTGCACAATCTGGCTATTCGCAAGCAGATCCCCCTAATAGTGGATGACGGTGATCAGCCAGGGCCCCCGCCTGCAGACCAGGACGGGTCCAGTGACGAGGACAGTGGAGAGGAGGAAGCTGTGAATGTGCGTCAGCAGCTCATCGCCCGCTACTTCACTTGACGTTGAGTGACCATGTACGACAGCTGATGTAGCTGTAGTTGTGCAGGTGTATGTGTGCATTCTGACGGAGGCCTTTTGTTCACTGAGTGCTGTGTGGCAATGGTCCATGTCCAGGGTAGTATGCCACTGACAGTGGCTGTGGCATTGTGCCCTGTTTCTCTGTGAGATGTGTGTACATTGCTTGTAGTTGGTGACAAGTACTGTGTGATGAGTGTGTGACACACTCATTAAATGGACTATTGTTCTGGTTTTCACCCCTAGGTCCCTACAAACTCTCCTGGACTATCTACATGCCACCCAGCAGAGGCATTTCTGCTCATGGTGGCGGTTGCACATCGTTGAATAAACACAGGGCACATGAAGCAGAATGTGATCAAGGTGTATTTATTTACAGCGGTGACATGTGATGACAAAAGTGGTGCATGCTGTGACAATGAGTTGACGGTCATGGCTGCGTGATGGTCAAGGTGTACCCATGAAGTTCTATGTCCACAGTCCAACAGACACATGCCATTCACATGGCAGTGTGGGGTAGGATCGTAGTCCAAGTCAATGCAGTAGGTGGTCAAGGTGGCTGGCTGACTCACTGGCGTTTGGTGCGTGCGAAGTCCTCTCTGGACACCTGTTTCCTCTTCGGACGGCCCCTTCCACGTTTGGAAGGGGGGGGTTGTGTTGGTGGGCTGCTGGTGGTGGCTGAGGACTGCTCACTCGCTGTGGACGCAGGGGAACTCGATGTTGCACGACCCTGCGCCACAGCACTTGGTGGCGGAGGGGGTGTGGCTGGCCTTGCTTGGGCCCTCACCACCACTACCAGCTGGCCCATGAGGTCCACAAGTTGGTCCATACGGGTCACGAATTGGCCCATATGGGCGTCCATGGACCTCAACACCCCAAGGACCTCCCGCGTGTCGGCAGCTGACCTGGCCCATTGTCCTTGGGCCTCTTCATAGGCCCCAAGGACTCTGGCGATTTGCGGCAGGCCTTGGCTCCCAGGCTCAGATGGCGTTGGCCTGACCCTGCTCCTCCCACCAGTACTGCTGCCACCGACCTGCCCACTCGCCACATTGGTCACCACGGTCCTCTGTCTGGCTCCCAGGGTCGAGCCTGACGGGCGTGCTACCCCTTGCGCAGGTGCTGTGGCCAGGGATGGCGTGGTGGTGGTGGTGGTTGCGGCGGTGGTGGTGGTTGCGGCGGTGGTGGTGGTTGCGGCAGTGGTGGTGGCCGCAACGACCGTGGCAGCAGGGGTCTGGGACTGGTCAGCAGCCCTGGGTGATGGGTTGGTGGGTAGGAGGGGCCCTGGGGAGCGGTTGGGCCCTGCCACTCCAGATGGGCCTGCTCGGTTGTCCTCGTCCGAAGAGGTGTCCAGGTCTTCTACATCCGTGAGTCCGGCTCGGGGGCTTGCAGACTGGCTGTGCTGGCTGCTGTCTCCCTCTCCAGCATCCAGCAGTTCGGCACCTGTGGGGAGAATGAGATAGGTTATTGTGTTGCACCTTGCAAAGTTTGTATTGGTTGTCTGACATTCACAGTTCGTGCACCGTCGTGCACAGGTTTCCCAGAGGCGTGTGTGTGGATGTACGATGTGTGTATACGTGGGCAAGGCAATGGAACTGTGTGATGTGTTCATGTGGCATGGGACGGATTAGCAATGACAATCAGTGTGTGTTGCTGTACTCCTACATTTTGTGGCTTGGGTGTATGCGGGCTCCAGACCCATCGACGCTTTGAGGTGAAATATGGTTTTGGGGTTCAAATGGAACGCTTAGATACGCTGATGGCAAAAGGGGGTACAGCCCCCTCAACGCTTTTGAGGTGAAATGTGGTTTTGGGGTTCAAATGGGACGCTTAGATACGCTGATGGCAAAAGGGGGTACAGCCCCCTCAACGCTTTTGAGGTGAAATATGGTTTTGGGGTTCAGATGGAACGCTTAGATACGCTGATGGCAAAAGGGGGTACAGCCCCCTCAACGCTTTTGAGGTGAAAAGTGGTTTTGGGGTACATACTGTGACATATGGGTGCAGAACGGGACATGTGTTTTGGCAACATGACACTGCAGAGACAAAGGTGTGTGTATGTCTGACATACCCAGCATATCTGCTGACTGTTATCATTTATGGACATTACACTGCAAGCATTGTAGTGAGTGAGTGATGGTTGTGTGCCACATGACGTATTGCAGATGGGCCAATTCCTTGGTGTGCGTGCTACCCTCAGCCATGTGCAGCACTGCAGTGCTCTTGGGGTGTTGACTATGTTATGTATGTTGTAAATCACAGTGTGACGTGCGCTTCAGTCACTGCAGACACATTATTTGTCATGGGCAGGTGTCTTTGCAGAACTACTGTATGAGGGCCAGCTGTTCCGATTACATACCTTTCATGACACTGGGGCTGACAGATGAGATGGATGATATGTTGGATGTGCATTGTGTGGCTGTGTGTTTCATGGGTCCAGTGGTGTTTATGTGCATTACTGGGGATCCACACTGTTACTTCTAGACAGGTTAGGCTTACATGGGCGATGTTGTACGTTGTGAGGGGAACAGGCAGTAACGACTACATGGACAAGACTTCGATGGTGTTGCTGATGTGTGTGATGAGTGGCACCGTGCCCGCCGTGTGGGTCAGTACTCCAGTGGGACTTGTGCATGCAGACGTGGCTCCATAGGTGTTATTATTATTATTATTTTTAAATTTATATCAGGTGCAACAGCTACCCAAAAGGGTTTCCCGGCGCCAGCCAGAGAAGGAACAAGAAAAGAAACTACTGATTGAACAACCAGGTTTTGAGCGTTTTACGAAAGCGCGTGTAAATGGTTTCACTCCGGAGTGATAGAGGAAGAGCATTCCACAAAGAGGGGCCTAGGTAGGCAAAGGAACAACCGCCCATATGGGACAGTCTAATCCTCGGCACCATAAATTTTGCCTGAGTGGTGGAGCGGAGAGTGCGTGCGGGCAGGTAGGGTTTGACTAGTTTTTGCAGATACTGAGGAGCCGTACCCTGCTTGACCCTGAACATATAGCTCAGCGCTTTAAACTTGATCCGGCTCTCGACTTTGAGCCAGTGGAGGTCACTCAAAGAACCCGAGATGGAGGCCGCTCTAGGAACATGGCAAAGCAATCTTGCCGCAGAATTCTGCACCAGCTGCAGCTTGCGTGTCACGTCTTTATTGGCTCCTAAATAGAGAATGTTACCGTAGTCCAGTCTAGATGTTACCAGTGCCTGGACTACGGTTCTCTGGGTGGAGCTGGGCAGCATCCATACAATTTTCTTCAACCATTTCAGGATGGTGAAGCAAGTTGCAGCCACCTTCACGGCTTGTTGACGCATAGATAGTGAGTCGTCAATGATAAAGCCAAGGTTGCGGACATGATGCGAGGGGCGAGGCAAAGCACCCATTTCTGCCGGCCAATGGTGAGGTCCCCAAAGATCTTTGTTTTTACCCAAGATAAGGACCTCAGTTTTATCACCATTAAGTTTAAGAAAGTTGGCCTGCATCCAGGATGCAATTTTGCTCAGCCCAGCCCGCAGAACAAATGGTTCCAACACATTCCCCGCAGAGAAAGAGAAAATAATCTGGGTGTCATCGGCGTAAGAAAATAAGGACAGCCCAGCGTCCTCTGCAATCACTGCCAGGGGTTTGACATAGATGTTAAATAATAGGGGACTAAGAATAGACCCCTGAGGAACCCCATAGGGAGAGGAGTGGACACTGGAGGTGGCTACAGAAGAGAAGACCTGAAACGTGCGGTCGGTAAGAAAAGAAATTAGCCATCTGAGTACTACATCTGCTAACCCCAGAGACTGTAGGGCCCCTATTAGCACGGCGTGAGACACCGTGTCAAAGGCCGCGCTTAGATCGAGTAAAATAAGGGCCACCATGTCTCCGGCATCCAAACGAAGGCGTAACATTTCAGTGACGCCGAGAAGAGTGGTTTCAGTTGAGAAGCCAGCTCTAAAACCAGATTGTGATGGATGGAGAAATTTTTGAATTTCAACGAAATTAGATAGCTGCCCATTAATATGCTTTTCCAGGACCTTAGAAAGTGCTGGAAGCAAGGAAATAGGCTGATAATTCGAGGAAAGAGTGGGGTCGGCATTAGCCTTCTTCAATAAAGGGAGGACCATTGCATGCTTCCAATCAGAATCAGAATCAGAATAGGTGTTGCTGTATTTGTGATGGCTCATGTGGGCTATGACTCTGTAATACATGTCCGTGTGCACATTGGTCACATGATTATGACAGGGAGCAGTGCTGCGTGTTCCTCTGCTACGTGACATGGCCCATGTGTTAGTCGTACTACAGTCCTCATGCCTACAGACACCCCGCCCTGTACAGTTGTCTACCTACTGGTTGGTTTGGAGGGCGCAATGCAATGGTTGCCACATGGTTATGGGAGGGAGGGGTGCTCCATGTTGCTGGTCTGTGGGAGTGGGGGCGGTGTTGTGAGTTGTGGTGATGGCTTACCACCCACAGACACCCCTCCATGTAGGGTAAGATATCTACCTGTCGGCTGAAGGTGTGCACTGCTGTGGCTGACACATGGGTGTGGGGAGTGCTCCATCTTGCTGTGCTGTGGGACTAGGGGCCTGGTGGGTGTTGTACTTCAGCTGTCCCCCCTCCGACCCACAGACTTTGTGTTGGGCTACTTACCTGTTACTTGTTGGTTAGTGCAGCTATGGCTGACACATGGGTGTGGGGTGTGCTCCACCTTGCTGCGCTGTGGGACTAGGGGCCTGGTGGGTGTTGTACTTCAGCTGACCCCCTCCGACCCACAGACTTTGTGTTGGGCTACTTACCTGTTACTTGTTGGTTAGTGCAGCTATGGCTGACACATGGGTGTGGGTGTGGGGAGTGCTCCTTCTGGCGCTTCTGGAGTACAAGGGGACCTGGTGGGAGTTGCGGTGCTGGCTGACTGTACACATGCCTCCATGGTTTTGTTAGTTGGTAGGTTTGGGCTGAGTGTGTGTGAGTGTCTGTTGCATGTGTGAGTGATGTCTTGTGTATTGTGTACTGGACATGGGGGTGTTTGTCCCTCAAAGCTATGGCATATTGGCAGTGCATGTGAGTACATAGCGGTGTGCTGGTATACATTTGTTTGTACTTACCAGCCTCCACTCCCCCTGGTATTCCGGTGAGACTCGCCGGATGTAGGATGCCTCGCACCTTCTCATCCCATGCCTTGAAGGTCTTGAATAGCGCAGGATTACCTCCGCCAGTCCTGTCAGCCAGCTGCCGATTCTTGGCCTCCTTCTTTTTGACCACTCTTTTCATGTCGTGCCACCTCTTGGTGATTTCGGCTCTGTTGCGTGGCACGTTCCCGACTGCATTGACCTGGTCTACGATCCTGCTCCACAACCGGTTTCTGGTGGCTACTGGTGTCTGTTGGACCTGGTTCCCATAGATTTGTGGGTGCACCTTGATGATCTCGTCGACCATGACCGTCAGCTCAGTGGAAGTGAACTTGGGCATTCTGTGTGCTGCCATGGTGTGTGGTTTGGTGTTTGTGGTGCTGGTGCGGTGTGTGTGTGTGGTGTGTGATGTGCAGGTGGTTTGTGGGGCCGGTGTTTGGTGGTGGTGGTGGTGGTGGTGGTGGGGATGGGTGTGATGGGTGCGTGTCTGTGGTGTGCTGCTGTCCTTTCTGTCTCTCTGTGTTCTGTGCTCTCGTCCTCAGTTTGTAGTGTTGCAAGGGATTGTGGTCTGTGATGGGGCTGCTTTTGTACTTACCTATGTGGGTGTGTCATGATGGGCTGTTGTTTTCAGGTGTGTTATGGCTGGTGTTCTGGGATTTGTAGTTTATTTGTTTGTCCAGGGGGGATGTGTTTTCGGGATGTGTACTGTGTTTGGGTATTTGGGCGTGGGTTGCTGTGTGGACTTGTTGGCCATGTTGTGTGTGTTTCTTTGGCTCCGCGGATGGTTTCTGTGCAGGGACGTGGCCGCCAGGGCTTCCGCCGTGTCCATTTTCATCACTGTTGTTTACAATGGCGGGCGGTGTATTTGTGGATTTACCGCGCTCATGTCGGGGAGATCCTAATTTCACGGCCGGTGTCTCGGTCGTCAGGGCGGGCGGTTTTGGATTGTCGTGCGGGTTTGCGTCCGTGGCGGACGGATGGACTTCGACTCGGACATAGACGGGCGGTATTTTATGTGTTTTTTCCGCCGCGGGCGGTTTTCGCTTCGCGACATCGTGATTGCTCGGTCGGTATTCAGACGGTGTAGGCGGGCGGTTTTTTACCGCTATGGTGGATGGCGGATTTTATACCGCCCGGTATCGTAATGGACACCTAAATGTTAAAATAAATTAAACATATACATATAAATTAATATATATACTTACTCCACATACTGCAACAATAGAGAAAGTGTTGGATAGCGTAGGGGTAAAAATTACTATTCCCACTCCAGTGAGTGCAACAGTAGGGAAAGTGTTGGATAGCGTAGGGGTAAAAATTACTATTCCCACTCCAAAGAGTGCAACAGTAGGGAAAGCGCTGGATAGCGTAGGGGTAAAAATTACTATTCCCACTCCAGAGAGTGCAACAGTAGGGAAAGCGCTGGATAGCGTAGGGGTAAAAATTACTATTCCCACTCCAGAGAGTGCTACAGTAGGGAAAGCGTTGGATAGCGTAGGGCTAAAAATTACTATTCCCACTCCAGAGAGTGCAATAGTAGGGAAAGCGCTGGATAGCGTAGGGGTAAAATTACTATTCCCACTCCAGAGAGTGTAACAGCAGGGAAGCGCTGGATAGCGTAGGGGTAAAAATTACTATTCCCACTCCAATGAGTGCAACAGTAGGGAACGGGTTGGATAGCGTAGGGGTAAAAATTACTATTCCCACTCCAGAGAGTGCAACAGTAGGGAAAGCGCTGGATAGCGTAGGGGTAAAAATTACTATTCCCACTCCAGTGAGTGCAACAGTAGGGAAAGCGCTGGATAGCGTAGGGGTAAAAATTACTATTCCCACTCCAGAGAGTGCAACAGTAGGGAAAGCGTTGGATAGCGTAGGGGTAAAATTACTATTCCCACTCCAGAGAGTGTAACAGAAGGGAAAGCGCTGGATAGCGTAGGGGTAAAAATTACTATTCCCACTCCAGTGAGTGCAACAGTAGAGAAAGCGTTGGACAACGTAGATGTTAAAAATAACATACTTATAAATGAAATAAATATTGTAATTAAATAATGATTGATTAATAAATTTAGAAGAAAAAAAAAAACCTACAAATATATCAAAAATAATAATTACTTTATTAATATTAAATACTTCCCACCCTATTCCCCAATAAACACACAACACACTCCACATAAAATTTCACACAATTAAATTAATTTTCAATTAATCAATTAATAAAAATTAATTTGCAATTAATAATTAAATAAAAAAAAATCACTAACAATAAATAATATGTAATAAAAATTAATAACCAATTAATAATTCATTAACAAACTAATTAATTAGCAATACCGATAAATAATATTTAATAAAAAGTAAGAACCAATTAATAATGAATTAACAAAAAAATTAATTGTTAATACCAATAAATGATATGTAATAACAATTAATACCTAATTAATAATTAATTAACAAAAATATCAATACCAATAAATAATATTTAATAAAAATTAATAACCAATTAAAAATTAATTAACAAAAAATTAATTATCAATACTCAATTTTTCTTAATTAATTACTTAATTACAAATAATTTACTTACCCCCTATTCCCCTAAAAACACACAACCCACTCCAATAATAAATTAATACAAATAAAATAATTATCAATTAATAATAATTAATTACCAATTAATAATTAATTAGCAATAAATTAATTATTAATAACAATAATTAAAAATTAATAATTACTTAATAAAAATTAAATTACTTCCCACCCTATTCCCCTATAAACCCACAACCCTCTACAGAAATAAAACACAAAATGTAATTAAAATAAATTAATAATTCCTAAAAATTATTATTTAATTTACTATAATTAAATTACTTCCCACCCTATTCCCCTATAAACCCACAACCCGCTACGGTACTAAAACGCAAAATTTACTTTTTAAAAAAATTACTAATTTCTAAAAAATTTATACATATATTTAAAAAAACAGTACAATACTTAACAAGAAATATAGAACACATACATATTAACTACATACTAAAATACATAACACTCATATAAATATCGATATTACTAACATCGATATTTGCAACATCGATATTTCTTACCTTAACTTCGATATGCTGGTTGTAGAGATTCTTGACTTCGATATTTTGTCCCTATGATATTTAAAACTCGATATAACTGTGCTTCGATATTTAAAAATCGATATTTTGACTGTCCACCATTTTACACACCATTGTTTCTTACAGTATTCCCTAAAGTCACTTTTTTGTAGAGAGTTTCTATAAAAACCATTTCTAAAACCTATTTTCTGGTTTCGCGGTGAGGCCGGAGATTGCAATGACACTGGCCATCGCGATCCTCGCGGTTACGTCACAAAAGCAGAAAGCAAAAGCAGGAATTCAACTGCCACCACCACATTCAAAAATTATAACTATATAATTAATTCAACCATCATAGTAGATTACTCACTATATAAATAACTCTATAAAAACATTTATTAAAATCTCAACATCTCTATAACAATCCATATTAATGATTCACTGATTTTTATATATTTCCACCAATATTCATGATTTACATCAATAGCCGCAATGGTACAGGGGTGGGGGGGCCCCACTGGAGGTTGCGGCATCATTGTGAATATCACACGCGATTAAAATAATCAATTTTGGATACATAACTTGTGCCACTAACACCCCAATTTCTCAAACATGGGGTCAGAGTATCTCTACTCTGACCTCTTATGTTAGCTTATTCAGACATTTTCCGCCCCGGAAACCATTCCCGAGAAATAAAATGGCGGCTGCAACTTTCTGATCAGGTTCCGTCCAGCCAATCAGAGCATTCCAGTTGGTGCGTGCATTCATGATTAATCGCGAAACCACTGCAAAATACCCGCAGCCAGAGATATCACTATAATTTTAAACTTATATTTTTCGACTACTACTGAACGGATTTACACCAAATAAGAAAAGACACTTCCTTGAACTAACATCTACCTCCCTGCCAAATTTGGTGTAAGTCCGTTCAGCGGTTCGGGCTGTAGCTGTGGTTACAGGTTTCTATGGGAATTAACATTACAACCGAAACCCTTATTTCGCGCCCCAAATTTTCGGTCCTCACTGCACGGATCACCTCCATACTTTCCATGACAACCTGAACCTACCTTGACACTTTTTTGGTGACATTTCATGATAATTGATCAAATGATGCCAAAGTTATAGGCAAGTAAAAAACGTTTTTCCTATGGAAACTAGGTCCTAACTATAACTGCCTACTGGCGACCGCCAGTAGGTAATATATATATATATATATATATATATATATATATATATATATATATATATATATAAACAAGCTGTAGACTCCTTCCTGCTTGCGTCGGAGGAAAACAGAGTCACGGACCCAAAGATGAGTGGCAGAGTAAGTTCATTTATTTAGCGAGTAGCCGTATGACGCGTTTCGGGCAGTAGAATGCCCTTGATCACATGCGGAAACGCAGTCCGCCTACCATTTTTATTATACATAACAAGATACACCCATGTCACGTGTTAAACTCTAAGACTAAACATAAACAAAATACTATGATTAACCCATATTATGTGCATTGGCTGGTCTGCTAATTTCTCTGTATTAATTCCTTAAACACACAATGAATGATGATTTGTTGTTTATGCGCTTTCAACACTGCAATGTACCGCATTGAAAAATATATACTGTTTTACATCATATTGAAATATATTATTAAATTCATACGATAAATACTGGTTCTAAAACGTATATATATATATATTTATCTACTGGTGATCGCCAGTAGATAGTTATAGTTAGGACCTAGTTTCCATAGGAAAAGCGTTTTTTGTTTTCCCAATAACTTTAGCGCCGGTTGACGAATCTTCGCGAAATTTTCAAAACTAGTGGCCCGCTCCGGTCAGCTCCTGTCTTGAAAGTTTTGGGGTGATTCGCCAAGCGGGGGCCGAGATAAAAGGGGGTCCCAAAACGGGTTTTCCCCATGTAATTTTCCATAGGAAACTTTAGACAAAGCTACAGCCCGAACTGCTGAACGGAATTACACCAAATTTGGCAAAAGGGTAGCCCTTGGTTCAAAAAGAGCCCATTTTGTTAAATGGTGTAAATCCATTCAGTAGTTCCTGAGAAATTAAAAAATAAAAGTTTCGATATCTGGGGGGAGCCTAACCCCCCGAGCACGAGCTTGGCTCTAATTGGCTGCCAACACTTCAAACCAGGAAGTGTTGGCAGCCATCTTGTGCCTCGCATCGAGTGAAAATTGGCATGTGCAGTGCAAAAAGCAGCTCTCTGGGAGCCTATTTTGGGCTGGATATTACTAATAATAATTCTGTTTCCTCTGCGGGGTCATGGCTGGGGAGGGGGCGGGAGCCCAGCTGGCTTCCTGGAGAAGAGACAGCACATCGCAGGAAGCTATCGCGCCCGGATTGCGTGTTGTGTCACTCGAGGTCTTTAGGAGAGGCTGTCGGACCTGACCCTGACCCAGAGCGCGGCGCGCACCACTCTCCGCCGGAGCGACGCTGTGTATCCCGGGAGGCAGAAGCTCAAGTTTGCTGCCGGGACCCTCCGGACGGGTCCGGCGGTGCAAGGACTCGGAACCGGCCATGTAAGTGACTGAGTCTGGGGCTCGGAGGCTGCATTCTGTGCGCTGTGGTCAGAGGGACCCGCTGCTCTGTAAACTACTTGATGCTGGTGGAGCCGCCGGAGTGCAAGCGGGGGACGTGACTGGCCGGGGAGGGACACGAGGATCAATGCAGCTCTGTGCAGGAGTGCGCGACCCTGGGGCTGGGGAGGGGGTCGTCGGCTGCTCTGGAGAGGGCACAGAAAAGGGGAACTGAAAGGAGATAGAAGAAAGAGAGAGCTTGCAGCTGGGGATGAGGAAGAGAGGGGAGCCGAGGAAGGAGAGGGGAAGGAGAAGTGCGCTGGAGGAAGGGTGCAGTGGGAGAGAACCCAGAGAAGAGGCAGGACAGAGTCCCGGGGGCAGGGGTGCAGGAGAGAGGGTGAATAGGAGAACATCCGAAGGGGAGGGGTGCTGATGGAAGATGCACTCCACAGGGAAGAGGTGCGGGGATATGAGGTTCGGGCGGTGTAAGCAGTGAGAGAGGGGTGCGCCCAGGGGATGGCTGCAACTTCAGTGACATGCATAGATGGATGAATGGTTCACGCAGGAGAAGCGGTGAGAGCGGAGACTGTCTGCGGGGAAGGGTCGAGGTGATGAAGTGGGCAGTAGGTGATCACAGATAGATGCTAAAGTAAGGTCTGGTTTAGGAGGGCAGCAGGGGGCATCAGGCGATCTAAACATGCGTGTGTGGGTTGGGGGATGTAGGGTGCAGAAGGACTTGCTTGGACAGTAGTAAAGAATGGACCCAGAGAGAGGGTGTGGGTGAGCCTGTGACAGATTCAGCGGGCCAGGATGGGTGTTGAGTTGGACAGCGAGCCAGAGATGGGAAACAGCAGTAAACACGGCAGCGCGATGTCCGGGGTAGGAAGTATTTAAAGTTGAGCGCGGCGGACGAGCTGGGGATCTTTGCGCTCGTCCAGTGACGCCAACCTGCGGAGAGGTCACTGTGGGGCACTTCCTTATTCATTTATTTAAAGTTGTAGATCCTCGGTGCCAGAGCGCGTTGCTTTTGACAGAAGATGATAACGTTTCTGACAAAGCCATCAGTACAATATGCATATGGCATGCTGGGTGGTTCCCATGGGGGTCTTTAAAGCAGGCTGCTATGCATTTCATCGAAGACTGCATCGCCTCGCTTAAAGGCACCCTTTAGATATTTTGAAGTTGGTGCAGACCATGCCGTCACCTCCCTAGCATGACCCAGACTCTTCGAGGTATGCCCCACAAACATAACGCGTCATCGTCCCTGAAAGTGATATGATTCAATGTATGAGTTCCATGTGTGTTTAAATGTCATTTCCCAGCTGCGCTGCTGCTTCCCGTTTCTATGGTGTTTACACTGGGTTTTCTTTCAGGCGGGTTCCTTGTTCTTCCAGCTCGTTGCTGGTGTTGAGTTCCTGCTCTTTCAGAGCCCCCTCTCTGCAGCCTCAGTTTGTTATTCTTTCTCATTCTCTGAAGTCAGTTTCGGATTTATTCTCTCTGTTTGTTTCTGTGCCTCGACGGTGAACATGTCCACTGGGGGGAGGGGAGGGGACAGCAGGATTACACCATAAATCTTTAAATTAACAGGATTAACTGTTCTGCAGACCACAGACTAACCTGCTCTGAAGGTACCAATCTTAAGTCATAGCTGCCAAGTTTCCCAGGTCTATTTACGACCGTCTGGGCTTTTGTCTTAGAATCTGGGACTCGCAGTCGTGGTTATCTCAGCATAAAACCAAGACTACAAGTCCCAGAATTCTGTGAGAAAAAAAAAATCAGACGTGGTCTAACTAGTCATGCTTGGACTTGGGAAACTTGGTAGCTCACCCGACTGCTCCTTCATAGGGTGAGGAGACAGAGCTCACAGGTCTCCAGACTGAGAATGTAATCACCCCTGAGTTCTCTCTATAGCATGGGGCTTCAATTCACCCAGTATAAAGGCATGACTACAAGTACCAAAATGCAAAGGGGGAAATAATAGCAGGAGTGGGGGATCTGCCAGGATCCTGTGACCCGCAGCTTTGCTTACAGATTTCTACAGCAGGTGCTCAACCCACTGAGATCTCTAACCATCAGTATGTAACACTCGGGCTTCCAACAAAAAGTTCTGCATGAGGTGATGAATAGATTTTTCACCATTAATGTAAAATTGTAGTATATAACACACAAGAAGAGCATGGAAAATTGGCAGGTAGAGTTGCTGCTGCGTGATAGGTTCACACAGTATCTTCTGCTTTCATTGGTGGTGACTGGCACTCAGAAAAACAAACTGTTGACTGATCAGAGAGTCGTTCAAGTCAGGTGTATGTCACGATAGCAAAGTCAGGTGTGTTTTTGCATCTCACTTGCCTCTTTCTGTACTTTTCTTGCTTCTTTCTACACCACTGTTGCTTCTTTCAGCAATTATCTTGCCCCTTTGTGCACTTCTCTTGCCTGTTTCTGCACTTCTCTTGCCTCTTTGTGCACCCCTGCTGCTTCATTCTGCACTTTCCATGCTTCCTTCTGCACCTGTTTTGCTTCTTTCTGCACCCCTGTTGTCTCTTTATGTACCTCTTGTGCCTCTTTCTGCACTTTTCTTGGCTTTTTCTGAACCTCTCTTCCCTCTTTCTGCATGTCTGTTGCCTCTGTCTGCACCTCATTTGCTTCTTTCTGCACCCCTGTTGTCTCTTTCTGCACTCGTCTTCCCTCTTTCTGTACCTTTCCTGCCTGTTTTTGCATCTCACTTGCCTCTTTCTGCACTTTTCTTGCTTCTTTGTACACCTCTGTTGCTTCTTTCAGCAATTCTCTTGCCTCTTTGTGCACTTCTCTTGCCTGTTTCTGCACCCCTCTTGCCTCTCGCTCCACTCCTCTTCCCTCTTTCTGTACCTCTGTTGGTTCTTTCCGCACTGCTCTTGCTTCTATCTGCACCTTACCTGCCTCTTTCTGTACTTCTCTTGCTTCTTTCTACACCTCTGTTGCTTCTTTCAGCAATTCTCTTGCCTCTTTCTGCACTTCTCTTCCTTCCTTCTGCACCCCTCCTGCCTCTTTCTGTACCTCTCTTGCCTCTTTGTGCACCTCTCCTACCTCTTTCTGCACCCCTTTTGCCTCTTTTTACACCTCTGTTGGTTCTTTCTGCACTGCTATTGCTTCTTTCTGCACCTCACTTGCCTCTTTCTGCACTTCACTTGCTTTTTACTGCATCTCTCTTGCCTCTTTCGGCACCTGTGTTGCTTCTTTCTGTACTTCTCTTGCCTCCTTCTGCACCTCTTAGTTAGAGGTAGTTTTAATCCCCCTGCCCTATTATGTACTAGGGCCATACAGGGGAGGTCATGCCAATCACAGGGGTACCCCAACCCATAGTGTACCCTAGTGTATGTAGGTGTTTTCACTGTATTCCAAGTGTCTTTCACCATAGCACTAGCTCCGGGCCTGGTTAGTCAGAGTCAGTTACCACCAGTACCCGTCAGCCAAAAGTTGGGGGCACAGGATGACTTTGCAACAGACTCTTTCTGCTCCTCAGTTGGTTCTTTCTGCACATCTCTTGCTTCTTTCTGCTCCTTTATTTGTCTTTCTGGACTTCTGTTGCCTCTTTCTGCACTTCTCTTGCATCTTTCTGCGCCTTTCTTCCTCTTTCTGCACATGTCCTACCTTTGTAGGCATAGTTAGAAATTAGCATTTAAAAAAAATCTTTGAAATTCACTGAAAAAACCATAGGTTTCAGGGACGTTATAGTTAGAAATTAGCATTTAAAAACCTTAGAAATTCACTGAAAAACCACAGGTTTCAGGGACGTTATAGTTAGTTGGACATTTCACTCGTACAAAACCAGAGAAATTCGGCCGTTATAGTTAGTTCAGCTAACTATAACTCGCGCCCGCAATGCACTGCTGATGACGTCACATATTATATCACTCATGACATGGTCAGTGACATCACTGATGACATCACTGATGACATCTCAAATGACATCACTGATGACATCACTGATGACATCATCCACGTGATAATCTGATGCACCTCCTCACACCCTAATATAACCTTTGATACACCCACTCTAAATTACAGACTGCCATTCTGCAAAACCATAGACACTCCAACACCAATAACTACACACCCACTCACTGATTCTTAGGTCTACACACACACATCCACTCACTCACCCGTACAGTCACTCATACTTATGGTCACTCAGTACAGGACTATCATATGCACTCTTACTCCTATATAGACACTCAAACACCGCCACTCATCCATAGAGGTACTCACACACCTAGTCAGTCATGCAAATAATTAAACACACTGCCATTTACTCACCTATACAGTTATACACACACCAGCTCACTTAATCATACAAATACTAGCACATTGTTACGCTCTTATACAATCACTGATACAAGCACACACTCATCCATACAGCCACTATCACAATCACTCACTCTCGCTAATAGCTATTTATATACTCCAACACACATATATACTGCCTTTCACATATGTAGTTACTCACACATGTACCACTGGGACATTCATTCACTCACTAACACACTCTTACACACACTTACCCACCCATACAGTCTATCACAGATGCACTCTTGAAACCATCCACCCAGTGAATTACCCACTCACACATCTATGCACAGAGTCGCACACACCCCTCCCACACAAACACTCAGGCACCCATACAGATACTCAGACAACCATTCAATAACTCATATACACACTCATGTAGCTATTCACAAACACATGCAGCCACTTACACAGCAACAGACAGACGGATACAGACATTCACCCAGTTTAGTCACTAACCCATGCATTCAGTAAGATACGTTAAATCACTCACTTATAGAGTCAGTCACGCACCTACTAAATCATCCATACAGACACTTATACACCCACTCATTCTTCAATACGTCTTTTCCTATATATATTAAAAATATTTAAACTTTACAGAAACACACAGTCACTGCATGATGTCAACAGTGATGTCATTTGAGATGTCATCAGTGATGTCATCAGTGATGTCACTGACCATGTCATGAGTGATGTAATATGTGACGTCATCAGCAGTGCATTGTGGGGCGCGAGTTATAGTTAGCTGAACTAACTATAACGGGGAATTTCACGGGTTTTGTACGAGTGAAATGTCCAACTAACTATAACTGTGCCTAAAACCTATGGTTTTTTCAGTGAATGTCAAAGGTTTTTTAAATGCTAATTTCTAACTATAACGTGTCTGAAACCTATGGTTTTTTCTGTGAATATATATATATATACACACAAAAATTGTAGGGATGCTGAAAATGATATGAAATTGTAAAGAAAATCCTTGTATGAAAACAATCTACATTTTCAACAATCTTTCTAAGGTTATTTAAATACTAACAAGATCTCTAACACATACATCAATACATATATCTAAAAATTTCCATGAGTTCATTATCAATTGATCAATTGTTGGTTAAAAATTCCTAAATTTTACTTTCTCATTTTAGTGCAATGATGCTACCCCTAAAAATATGTTATTATCTCCTGTACATCCGCACATTCTTTTATTATACCTTATACATATTAATGCTCAAATCTGAACATATGGAGTTATTAAAATATTGAAATTAAGCCCAAGTGGGCAAAGGTCAATAATTTAACTACTTACTGTATTTAAATTAAACTCATCTACTCACTATATGTACTATATTCCAGTTTGTTTCACTCCTATTGTGTTTTTTGTGACTCTATATGTTTTATCTAACCTAATGTGACATCAAAAAGCTTTTGCACTTTAAAACTTAATTAATTTTTAACTTTTTAACGTTTCAGGGAGAGGGCTTATTGTCCATGAACTCAGTATACTAATGCTAGTTGCAGGTTTGTGTGTAGAACTTCTTTTATGTTAAGACCTCACAAGGTTTTGGTGTTAATTTCAATGATATATCGCAACTCCAATTGTCTTAGCTTTCTTTCCCTATCACCACCTCATATATTTACTGGTCCCGAAGTGTCAGGCTACCGGATATGTCCTATCATGATTTCTAATAGCTCTGAGGTGCTGTAAAATTCTTTTGTGTACTGCTAAGATGGTACTCCCTATATAAGCTAGATGCCATGGTCACTTGAGCATATAGAGGGCATTTTCAGTTTTACAATTATACTGCCCTTTGATGCATTTTATATGTGATGTTAGTGGTGAGGTGCATTGTGTTGTATTTTTGCCATGTTGGCAAGCTTTACACCTCCCACACTTCTGAAAGCCCTTTTTACTCTTAAGCTATGTTTGATCACATTTTTACTTTCAGGACTGCTAGTCACTAGGTCCTGTCTCATAGCTCTGGCTTGTCTGAAAGTGAGGCCTGGCCTATGTGGAGCTACCTTGCCTATTGAAGGGTCGTTCCTAATCAAATGCCAGTACTTTTGCATAGTTGTTCTTATTGCTTGTTCTTGTTTGTTGTAAGTGGTAATGAGCCTGAAGTATGGATCAATTGATTTATGTTTCGGTTTGTTTCCTCTCTTAAATAGGATCTGCTCCCTTCCCTAGGATTTTGTTTTAACAACAGCATTTCCAATACATTCACTCGTATATCCCCTCGCTCTGAATCTAGTTCTAACTCCCTTTTCTTCCTCTGTTTCCTCACTGCAGTTATGCCTGATTCTTAGGCATTCCCAGTATGGGATGCTTCTGGTAGATTATGCAGGTGGTAACTCAGTGAATGTAACACCTTATTACCCGCTATCAATTTTCTGTACAATTTTGTCTTAAGCCTGTTTCTATTGATGTAAATCGTGAGGTCTAAAAAGTTTACCTAATTTTTACTCAATATACTTGTAAAGTGCAAGTTGAAGTCATTGCTCTCAATTTTATCCATAAACATTCAGTCACTCTCTTCTGTGCCCTTCCACACAATAAATAAATCATTGATAAATTGACTCCAATGAATGACATGCTCATCCTACTCTTCGTGGTAAACAGCACAGACCACCTGTTCCTCCCACCAACCCATATGTAAATTTCCATAGCTAGGGGCGAAGCAGGTGCCCATTGCTGTACCACTTATCTATTGAAACAGCCCCCATTAAACATAAAAAAGTTGCTTTTGAGGCATCTCTCTATCATTGATAGCAGCATTTTGGTCTGCTGCCGCAGATTGAGCGGTCTTGCACCCAAGAAATGGCTCACTTCTCTCTCATTCCATCTTGAAGCTGTATGCTAGTGTATAGTGTTGTGATGTCTACTGTAAGTAAGATGCAATCCCCTTCCCAAGGGAGATCATATATCCTCTGCAGGACACTTTTGTCTTCTTTTTACTTTTAAATATATAAATGGTATTTTATGAAGTATATTGAAGTTTACTTTGCTGGATGATGTCATCAATGATGTCGTTCGAGATGTCATGAGTGATGTCACCGACCATGTCATGAGTGATGCAATATGTGAGATGATAAGCAGTGCATTGCAGGGGCATAATTTATAGTTAGCTCAGGTACCTATAACTGCTGAATATTTATGGTTTTTTGTGTGTGAAATCTGACCTTAGCTATAACATCCCTTTAACCTTTGTTTTTTTCAGTGAATTTCTAATGTTTTTTTATGCTATTTGTTAACAATAATGCCCCTATAACCTTTATTTTTTTCTGTGAATTACTATTTTTTATGTTATTTCCTAACGGTAACATCCCTGTAACCTTTGGTTTTATTTTTGTGAGATTCTAAAAAAAAAATCATTTTGTTTCCTTACTATTACTTTCCTGCAATCTTTGCGAGTGGGTGTGTGAGTGGTTGTGAGGGTCAGTCAGTGGTTGTTGGAGTGGCTGTATGGGTATGTGAGTTGTTTTGTGGGTGTGTGAGTAGGTGTGTGAGTGGCTGCTTGGGTATGTTAGTTGTTTTGTGGTTGTGTGAGTTGGTGTGTGAGTGGCTGCATGGGTCTATGAATGGGTGTGTGAGTGACTGTATCAGTTGGAAAGTGGGTATATTGGGTGTGGTGTGTGAGTGGCTGTTTGGGTCTGTGAGTGGGTGTGTGAGTAGTTGTTTGGTTCTGTGAGTGGGTGTGTGAGTGCTTGTGTGGGTGTGTGAGTAGGTGTATGCGTGGTTGTGTGGGTGAGTGAGTGGGTGTGTGAGTGTTTGTGTGGGTCTGTGATTGGGTGTGTGAGTGGTTGTGTGGGTCTGTCACTAGTTGTGTGAGTAGCTGTTTGGGTGTGTGAGTGAGTTTGTGAGTCATTGTATGGGTCTGTAAGTGGGTGTGTGAGTGGCTGTATGAGTCTGTGAGTAGCTGTATGAGTAGCTGTGTAGGTGTGTGACTGAGTATGTGAGTGGCTTTATGCAGGTGTGAGTGGGTGTATGGGTCTATGAGTGGTTGTGTGATTAGCTGTGTGGGTGTGTGAGTGGTTTTGTAAGTGACTGTATGGGTCTGTGTGTGGGTGTGTGAGTGGCTGTGTGGGTCTGTGTGTGGGTGTGTAAGTGGCTCAATGTGTCTGTAAGTAGGTGTGCAAATGGCTGTGTGGGTCTGTGAGTAGGTGAGTAAGTGTCTGTGGGGGTCTGTGATTGCGTGTGTGAGTAGCTGTATGGGTGGGTGTGCAGACACATTGAAGCTCCCTCACACTGATGGGTGCAGACACACTGAAGCTCCATCACACTGATGGATGCTGACACACTGCATCACACACAGGTGATGGCGTTACAGAGCTTTTAATTTTGGAGCTTCTAAACACACGCCTGTAGGACTGGGAAGATAGCAGAGACGGCATGATTTCCCAGGGGGCACACCTAGTGGCAGCTGGTTGTGTTAACCCATTAACTGCAGAGACCGCAAAGAAGAGGGGGAGCGATGAGAAGTCGTTACCTGTCAACAAGGTAAACAAAGGCCTCTCCATATCACCTGCTGGATGTAACTTGGAAATGCCAGTGCAGAACAGCACATCCTTGCCTCGGATATCTGATGAGGGCAATGATGCAGTGCAGGTACCCAGGGAGTGAAACAAGACCACCTGCGTGCTAAGTGGGAATGGCTTGGCATCACCACACCAGCTGTTTTCAAAGCCTGATGCCTGCTCTACAGGTAAACCTTTAAGTTGTTCCCTTTAGCAAAGGCCTACTGATTCCACATCTGCCTGGTTCTTCTACACCTGGTGACCAAGATCAGAATGCACCAGAAAGAGTCTCAGCTTTTGGGGTCCCTCATGCCAGGGTTTACTGCGTCAGGCTCCCTGCCGCTGCGACATAGAGTTATGTTGTGCCTGATTCAGCTAAGCACTTTTTGCCTGCATTGAGCAGACACCACCTCGATAGGAATGAGTGTTGAAATTGATCCCAAAAAATGCCAAATGCATGGTCCATCCTTGAAGCATGGGTGGTGGGGACACAACACAATTGTGTGAAATCTATGACCGCTCTGGAGACTGTGGTCCTAATTAGGAGTTAATGGTAATTTGGTGCAGGACACCAAGGGGTTGGAATCAATGATTTGGTCCAGTACTCTAGCACAAAGATTTTGGCTGTTCTGACTTTTCTCCTGGTAATGGGGAATAACTGCACACACCAGAAGATATCAGGTCCATTTACTGTGCATTTTTCTCCATTCTGTGGAAAGTGTCAGTGAGAGGGACTGTGGGGAATTAGAGGTTGAGGTGGCAGTGCGGGGATCAGGGGAGATGTGTGTATGTCTGGAGGGCAAAGAGGGAGCACTGTTGGCTTCTCCAGTGCTGCTACAGAAGTCAGTCAGGGGCCGGACTGTTCTGCCCCTGCAGCAGTGATGACAGACCGAGTGTCCCTGGTCCAGGAAGTATTGGGCCCAGAGTTTACGGTCCATATAATTCCGGACATGGAGATACCTGTGATAGCTGGTGGTGCAATTTCACTGGAAGTTATCACTCCACTCGTAATGAGGACCTAAATGTGTTGTTTGGAAGTTAGCATACGTGGCAGCTAGCAATACTTGCCCCTTTCCCTGTCGACCCACCTCTTGCAGCCCTTGTCCCATTTAGCAAGCCAGGAAGGCAAGTTTCCTAAAAGGAAAATCTTCACCGCAGACCTAGCGCACTGGAAAGCCTGCCCTTTCCACCGGCTATTTTTCTATCCTGTTCTGCCATGTACACCTCTTCAATACCAGGCAGACAAAAAGCAAAAATATCCAAAAACCCTGGGGTAACTCACAGCACATCAGAGACATTGCTTTTTTTTTCCAATCAAAGAGCATCATTTTGGAGGTTCTATTTTGTAAATGTTTATGCACTAAAACATTTAAAATAACATGCATTTTAAAGTGCTTCAAAAATGTTTAAACATTAAACTCACCCCTTCAGATCCCATCCTGTCTATTTCTTTTGCTCCAAATTCTCTTGTTTCCCTTTCACTTTGGAGCCCCTTCATATCCCCGACCCTCAGACCCCACCCCTCACCCCACTCACTTTCACTAATTCAGATTTGTTACACCAATGCCTCTCTTCCTGGTCTGTCCGAGAGCTTTGGACAGAGAATCGGTGAACTGTCCTCAGGGAAAGATTTGTGAAAGTGGAACAGCAGCCACATATTTATAATGATCTGTGTTAAAACGCATGACTAATGACATGCTTGACAATGGTGGCATGAGAAATTGGTGTCTGGGCATCAACTTCACAAGCTGCAGAATGCCCTCTTTCGGCACTGCGATGCCATCCCCAGTCATGAAATTAAAGAGTTCAATACTGTATGGCACCACAAACTCTACAATAGGTGATAACGGAATGACACCAATTAAAGAGTAAATGGAGCTGGAGATGTGTGGATGACCCTAAGGGGTCAGATTGAGGGTCAGTAATAAAAATACTTCTATACTTGGCATAGCAGGCTTACCATGCATCCAGGAACAAGTGATAACATTGTTCCATCTGCCTGCCCCATCCCACAAGTGCAGAGATTAAAAGGCTTCCGCTGACCCAGGGGCATGCCATTCAACAGGAATGCCCAGTGTAGCCCCACAAGGGCTCGTAGAGTGACACGAGGAGAAAGGGCTCATTAAGCAGCACAGGGCTTGTAGAGTTATACAAGGTACATGAAGTGAGACAGGGCTAATAGAACGACACAACTGGTGTTGAGCAGGAAAGTGTGTTTTAACCAGGACAGGGCACATTAACTGACAATATATTTAGAGAGTCCTTTAGTGACTACATACATAGTATAATACCAAAGCAACAGTAAGCATGAGGGAGCAGCCCACATTCTTTTCTGCCTCACAGAGCCCGACTCCTTTCTGTTCTCCCACCTGGTTTATAGCTGCCCTGCTTCTGTGCATGTGCAAAGAGCTCTGTGCTCCCTCTGCCACTAGCTGCTTCTCACCTCAGTTGCAAGGCTGGGCCCTGAGGGATGAAGTCCCTGGGGCAGAAATCTTTTTTTTTTAAAACAAGATCGTTTTTGGCCCCATGTGAGATTTCTCGGGGACCCCACAACTAGGCCTATGTGTTAGACTATTCTTACCCTGGCCCCCTCTGATTTTTTAAAACTTTTTTCTTGGCACTCAGCTGAGTCCAAGTCCCAAGATGGCTACCAACACTTCCTGGTTGAAGCGTTGGCTGCCAATCAGATCTCACCATGAGATCTATGCTAAGGTTTTGTCCAGATATCTATATTTCTTGTTTCTTAAATAACTCTAAAACTGCTGAAAGGATATACACAAAATCACAAAAAGGTTTCTTTCTGGACCAAGAGCTAGATTTCTGCCAGATTTGGTGTAATTCCGTCCAGTAGTTCAGGCTGTAGTCGTGTCTAAATTCCCTATGGGAAATTGCATGGGGAAAACGCGTTTTGGGACACCCCCTTTTTCTCGGAACCTGCGTGGCAGTTGCTATTGGGTAGTTATAGTTAGGATTGTGTTACTGTAGGAAATGTGTTTTTTGTGTTGCTAATTATTTTTGCACCATTTGAAGGATCTCCACAAAACCTTGTTTTTTTAAAGTGCCCTTTTTTGGCCTAGTTTGTTCACAGAATGTTTTGGGGTTAGCTGTCAAGCAGAGGCCAAGAAAAAGGAGGGGTCTTGAAATGCAAAATCCTAATGCATTTTCCATAGACTTTTTTTTAGCAACGCTACTTCAAAAACTGCTGAACAGAATTACACCAAATTTGGCAGTATGCTAATTTTTGGTCCGGGAAGCATGTTTTATGTAATTTGGTGTAAATCTATTAAGTAGTTTTTAAGAAATTGAGGTGGAAAAATATTTGTATATGTGAACAGTTGGATTCAAGGGACTCTCGTGAAAGTCCCTTGAACCACATTTTTTAAAAATAGAGCATTTTGATTGGCTAAGAGAGCTTTTTTCCCTTGGGCCAATTTGCTCCTGTGGGAGTTAGACTTCGGTGGGAGCGAGCGCTTTCATTGGCTGCCAGCAACATGAAGAAAAGTTTTGCCAGAAGCCATTACAGGACTCAAGGGCTTAATCCCCTGTCCTGAGAATGCAAAAAAATATGAGGGGGCAGGGTAGGGATACCCGTCCCCCCAGGCCTTGTGGTGGAGGGGGGCAGCGAGAACCCCCGAGCCAAAGATTTAAAAAATCAGACGTTTTTGATGCAATCCTGCATGACTCCTGCAGGATTGCAGCAAAAAAAATGCCTGACTGCCATTTTTTAAAAATATTTGGGGAGAGTGCTTGTGTGTGGGCCATATCCCTGAGCCGATTTGGGCCTTGGGATTCCATCCCCCAGGGCCAACTCTTGCAAAAAGGAAAGGTGGGATGCCGCCCCCCTCCATGAGCCTTTATAGGACCTGGGGACCCCATCCCCCAGGACCAATTTGCATATTAGAGGGGAGGTGGTCAGTGTGTACCCCCTCCCTAAGCCTTTGTTAGCCCCAGGAACCCTATCGATTGGGGCCAATTTCTTTTTAAAAAATGGGAGGCAGACCACACCGCCCCACCCATGCTTTTAAAGGCCCCAGGGACCCCATCCCCCAGGGCCAATTTCTATTTTTTTTTAAAAGGAAAGGGAGGCATATGGCCCTCCTTCCAAGCCTTTAATGGTCTGGGGACCCACACGCTGATTTTGTTTATTTAAAAACGGGGGGGGGGCACATGGCTCAATTACTCTATCATAGGAAGCCAACCACCGTGACAGAGTAGATTTTTTGTTACCATTTGGTGGGAGCATTTTAATATCTCCTGTCAGGCAAGAGCAAGCATGCCTTCACTGCCTGCAGCAGCATTGGCAGTGAAGGCATGTATATTCCCAGCTAGCAGGAGATTTAAACATGCTCCTGCCGGGTGGGAGCAGACCTCTGTATCCCTGCTTGCACTTGTGCTGGCAGGGAAACAGAAATTGCTTCTGTCCAGAGTGAGCAAGCAAAGAGAACTGCTCCCTCTGGGCGGGAGCAATGTTGAGTCCCCATGGCTCAAGATGAGTTTGGGAGGGGGTATGCTCACCCCCTTCCCTCAATTATGGAATTTGGCCCTGGGAGATGGGTTCCCCGGGGCCTAATAAGGCTCGGGGAGAGGGCTGTGTACCACCTCCCCTTTTTTAGGCAATTTAGTCTTAGCGATGGGGTTCCTGTGGCCTAATAAGGCTTGGGAGGGAGGCCACATGGCCCCACTCCCCTTTTGAATTGCTTTTGGCCCTGGAGATGGGGTCCCCTGCGCCTAATAAGGCTCGGGGAGGGGGCACCACACCCCCTTACCTTACAATTTGGCCCTGGGGATGGGTCTCCTAGGGTCTATTATGTCTTGCGGAGGGGGGTGCTACCTGGCCCCCCGCCCCTTAATAATAGAAATTGCCAAAAGGATGGGTCCCCAGGACCTAATAAGGCTTTGGGAGGGGAGACACCCTCCCCCTTTTTATAACAATTTGCCCCAGGGATGGAGTCTTCAGGTCTACAGTAGACTCAGGAAGAGAGACTGTGTGGCTCTTCTCCATTAATTATGTTAATTGACCCAAGTGGATGGGGTCTCTGGGGCCCAGGAAGACATGGGGATGGGGGCTGCAAGCCCCTCCCCCTTTTTTGCAATTCGGCCTCAGGGGATAGGGTCCCTGGTGGTTACTAAGGCTCAGGGAGGGGGGCAGCATATCCTTTCCCCTATTATAAGTTGTTTACACCAGGGGATGAGGTCCCTGGGGCCTCTTAAGGCTAGAAGAGGGAGCCACATGCCCCCTCCCTTATTATTAGAGGTTGGCCCTGGGGGGGGGGGTACCAGGGGCCTCTTAATGCTCAAATAAGGGTGCCACATGCCCCCCTTTGTATTAATGTTGGTTGACCCCAGGAGATGGAGTCTCCAGGGCCCATTTGAGCTCTGGCAGGGGGCCACACTCCCCGTCCCCAAAAATAACTGTTTTTGGCCATGGAGGATGGGGTCTCTAGGGCCTCCTATGGCTCAGAGAGGAGAGCCATGTTCCCAAGCTCCCCTATTATTATTCTTTAGGCTCAGAGGATGGGGTCCCCAGGGTCCGTTTGGCTTCAGGGAGGGGGATTACATGCCCCCTTCCCCAAAATGACTGGTGGTGACAGACAGCAATATAAAAACACTATAAAAATACAATCATAGTTTATTGGTCCAACCTGACTGACCCTGTTACCTGCCAGTTAGAACATGCCCCTTACCATGACAAAATCCAACACTCAGGATTTCAACCCATGATCCAAAGGTACCCCCTCAAAAATGTTGCCAATAAGAGTGAGGCTCTCTACTAAATCACCCTCAGTCATAAAAATGTGCAATCTGTGCTCGACAATAGATCCAATCTCACCATAGTTCACCTGTTTTACACTATGGTCATTGTCTTAAAAATTAAATACACTGCATTGTACCACATACATAAATGAACTATCACAAAATACCAACTCCATAAACAGGTCTTGGTGTGACCCAGGTACACGAAAGAGTGGCAGCAGTGACCTTTGACCAGCAATCCTTGTAACCTGGGCAGCAAAATGTTACAAATGATCAGTAGCCACTGACACGTTCTTATAAACAACATCCATGATATGTTCAGTCAACTGCAGCCATGACACATAAGCATTACCCTTTTCAGAGTAAATGGAGCCTTTTACACACTGCTACTGCAGTATGAACATCATTCACTACTGAGTAGGAGCACGACAAACCCTTGATCCACTCACAGAGTGAGCAAAAGGTTCACCATATACATCTACTTCCTTAATTTATGGTGACTGTGTCATGTTTTGCATTAGACAATCAAAATTGGCCTACACTGCTACCCTTAGCCAGCCCTGTAGATCCTTATGTTTGTTCGTCAAATTCGTGAGGAGGACACATATTGTGGGGAAATAGTTGGTTGAAAAAATGTCTTGTGAGTGATATGAGATGGCACAGAGATCAAACTCATACAAGCGCAATAAAGAAATATTTTAAAAAGTGCAGACACTAGCAGTAGTGAGCTATTTTTAGAGTACTGCATGTATCAATGCTTTACAATAATTCCCTATTTGTTACACTTTTCCTTGATAGCTCTGTCACATTTGTACAATTTACTTAACATTTATTAGTGTAATTATCATTATATTTTCGTAGCCAGGTAGCAGACCGATTTGAGTATTGCCTTTAATGCTTTCTCTACACATCACAAAATACAATAATAAAACAGAAATGTGCTCAAAACATTTTCTAGATAAAATTAGGCCTGGGGGAAATTCTAATTAATGAACTCATTAAATAATTATGTGACAGTAGTTTTCACGAATTTAGGGGCCGATTCCGATTCGGGCCGGAAAAAGCACCGACCGACACGGAGCCGGAAAAATTACCGACCGACACGTACCAGTGGCGCCCGACACGCCAAGTACGATGCAAGCCGCGATAAATCCGACCGACACGTTAGGAAACCAAGCCGACCGACCGAGCCGCTCGGAAAATAGCAATCCGGCCGGAAAAACACGCGAATCCAACCGACCGACACGCACCCGGAACAAATCCGACCGAATCGTACCCGCCAACTCCAAACCGCAAAGTACGATGCAAGGCGCGAAACACGACCGAGTCGGACGGAGGACAAGCCGTACGACCGACACGCATACAAAACCGAGCCGAAGCAACACAATACACCGCGACCGACGCGTACGCAGCATAGAAAACTGCACAAACACAGCGTGAACGAAACGGAAAACACCGTACGAGACCAATGCAGGGTCCGACTCGGTCACAAGAACGTTTCCAACATACACAAACAGCACAAAGGAAAAATCAACCAAAAAAGGCCAAACAAGCAATTACCAAGCCAATAAATACTGGGGGGGTGGGGACAGAGAACAAAGACACACCCACAACTCCACCTATATAAAGGACACAAATCACTACCATGAGCCTTTGCAAATGCCATTTCACTGCCAGCACCCAAGAGAAAGCAACCACACACCCACAGCTCATCCCTCACACAAGCCACACACCATCAACACACCAACAAATACCTACCTCACATACACCCAGCACAACACACACCCACACACCCTCACCTGCACACCAACACACACATCACCCACCATCACCACCCATCACCATGCCCCCCAAGAAGAATCCCAAGTTCCTAGATAGTGAATTGGAAGTCATGGTAGACGAGATCCTCAGGGTGGAGCCACAGCTGTTTGGCACTCTGGTCCAACAGACCCCCATGTCGCAGAAAACCAAGATGTGGGAGAGGATCATCAACAGGGTGAACGCCCAATCACCATGTCGGCGCACAAAGACGGACATCCAGAACAGGTGGTATGACGTGCGCAGGAGGGTACGGGACATGCTGAAGAAAGACTACATCAACAGCCAACACACCGGCAGTGGCCCTCCTGCCAAGCCAATATACCTCAGGCCCTGGGAGGAGAAGGTGCGGGCCATCCTTCCGCCAGTGAGCGTATATGGACTAGAGGACATCCCAGAGCCTGGTGAGTACACAACAAATGTACACAATAAACTGCCACAAAACACACACATCACTGTCAAGGGAGAGTCAAACCATGCACTCATAGCAATTACACAGCAACTAGAACAGAATCATCCCAAAATGTGTATGTCAGTCAGATAAACACAACACATGCCATCAAAAAGTCACATCCAACTGTGCCAACACATGTACAAACACAACCACAACTACAGCTAGGCAGTGGCACAAATAGAACTAACACACACATCCACACATGTAGCCACCACAACAACACCAACACACAGTGAAGACCACTCAAAGGAAGGAATTCTGTGTATGCTGGCCAAGTCAGTGTAGCCAATAGCATCATGGGAGTCGCAGTCACACATATTGCCCCCCCACAACTGTCCCATCAACACCACCCTGAACCATGCTCACATCACAGGGAGTGGAGAAGGACTCACAAGATGGCTGACACTGGCTACTGCTGTGGGGAGCACAAGGCCCTGCTGCCAACTGTGCACCAACAAACAGCAGGACACCACTGACTGACATCCTGAGAGACAACTTACACTCCCTGCAATGCAAGCACGTTCCATGGTGGGATATCTGGCTGGCTGGGTGGGAAGGGGGACTTGCAGCACTGACTATAGTCACCAGCACCTCCCCTCACCCCCCCCAACACAAACTCCACAGTACCCACCTGGTAGAATGCAATGCCCTCCATCCTAACACAAGATCCCACAAAGCACCACCACCCTGGGTTATGTTGTGTGAAGCACAGGGACACTCCTGGGACTCTTAGCCAAACAACTGCCAGGACAACACTCCCAGCCATCCTGTCAGCACAGCCAGCCCACCCCACAGGGAAGCAGAGTCAAAGGAAGGAAGCATGGGCATGCTGGGAAGGGGGTGGAGGCAATAGCATGATGGGAGTCGTAGTCACAGCCCTACATCCCCCACCACATGGCCCAGCAAGCTCACACTCACGCATGCACATCCCACAGAGAGTGGAAAGGCCCATCAAAGATGTCTGACACTGTTGCTGTGTCGTGGGGAGCACAAGGGCATGCTGGGTACTGCACACCAACCAACAGCAGGACACCACTGTCAGCCATCTTGCCATTGCCCTCACACCCACACCCACTGAACTCCACACAAAAGCAAGTAAGTATGGGAATGCTGGCAAGTGGGGTGGAGGCAATGGCATGATGGGAGTCGTAGTCACAGACATTGCTCACCCTCACAACTGTCCCATCAACACCACCCTGAACCATGCTCACATCACAGGGAGTGGAGAAGGACTCACAAGATGGCTGACACTGGCTACTGCTGTGGGGAGCACAAGGCCCTGCTGCCAACTGTGCACCAACAAACAGCAGGACACCACTGACTGACATCCTGAGAGACAACTTACACTCCCTGCAATGCAAGCACGTTCCATGGTGGGATATCTGGCTGGCTGGGTGGGAAGGGGGACTTGCAGCACTGACTATAGTCACCAGCACCTCCCCTCACCCCCCCAACACAAACTCCACAGTACCCACCTGGTAGAATGCAATGCCCTCCATCCTAACACAAGATCCCACAAAGCACCACCACCCTGGGTTATGTTGTGTGAAGCACAGGGACACTCCTGGGACTCTTAGCCAAACAACTGCCAGGACAACACTCCCAGCCATCCTGTCAGCACAGCCAGCCCACCCCACAGGGAAGCAGAGTCAAAAGGAAGGAAGCATGGGCATGCTGGGAAGGGGGTGGAGGCAATAGCATGATGGGAGTCGTAGTCACAGCCCTACATCCCCCACCACATGGCCCAGCAAGCTCACACTCACGCATGCACATCCCACAGAGAGTGGAAAGGCCCATCAAAGATGTCTGACACTGTTGCTGTGTCGTGGGGAGCACAAGGGCATGCTGGGTACTGCACACCAACCAACAGCAGGACACCACTGTCAGCCATCTTGCCATTGCCCTCACACCCACACCCACTGAACTCCACACAAAAGCAAGTAAGTATGGGAATGCTGGCAAGTGGGGTGGAGGCAATGGCATGATGGGAGTCGTAGTCACAGACATTGCTCACCCTCACAACTGTCCCATCAACACCACCCTGAACCATGCTCACATCACAGGGAGTGGAGAAGGACTCACAAGATGGCTGACACTGGCTACTGCTGTGGGGAGCACAAGGCCCTGCTGCCAACTGTGCACCAACAAACAGCAGGACACCACTGACTGACATCCTGAGAGACAACTTACACTCCCTGCAATGCAAGCACGTTCCATGGTGGGATATCTGGCTGGCTGGGTGGGAAGGGGGACTTGCAGCACTGACTTTAGTCACCAGCACCTCCCCTCACCCCCCCCAACACAAACTCCACAGTACCCACCTGGTAGAATGCAATGCCCTCCATCCTAACACAAGATCCCACAAAGCACCACCACCCTGGGTTATGTTGTGTGAAGCACAGGGACACTCCTGGGACTCTTAGCCAAACAACTGCCAGGACAACACTCCCAGCCATCCTGTCAGCACAGCCAGCCCACCCCACAGGGAAGCAGAGTCAAAAGGAAGGAAGCATGGGCATGCTGGGAAGGGGGTGGAGGCAATAGCATGATGGGAGTCGTAGTCACAGCCCTACATCCCCCACCACATGGCCCAGCAAGCTCACACTCACGCATGCACATCCCACAGAGAGTGGAAAGGCCCATCAAAGATGTCTCACACTGTTGCTGTGTCGTGGGGAGCACAAGGGCATGCTGGGTACTGCACACCAACCAACAGCAGGACACCACTGTCAGCCATCTTGCCATTGCCCTCACACCCACACCCACTGAACTCCACACAAAAGCAAGTAAGTATGGGAATGCTGGCAAGTGGGGTGGAGGCAATGGCATGATGGGAGTCGTAGTCACAGACATTGCTCACCCTCACAACTGTCCCATCAACACCACCCTGAACCATGCTCACATCACAGGGAGTGGAGAAGGACTCACAAGATGGCTGACACTGGCTACTGCTGTGGGGAGCACAAGGCCCTGCTGCCAACTGTGCACCAACAAACAGCAGGACACCACTGACTGACATCCTGAGAGACAACTTACACTCCCTGCAATGCAAGCACGTTCCATGGTGGGATAACTGACTGGCTGGGTGGGTGGGTGGGAAGGAGGTCTGGCTGTCAACCAAACACAATCAATGCAGACCATGTTCACACCCCAGAGAATACATAGAAATGCCCAAATAATGCAGGACAATGTGCCACACCAATATCAACCCCTGACTGTGACGACTTAGGACAATACAATGTACAGGCCCGCACCCCGAGGCACAGTCACAACTGTCAGGTGTGTCAACCACTGATGCCTGCAGAAACATGACATACATTGTTTGTGTCTCCCAAAAACAGGTGATGATAGGGACACAGCAGCAGACGCTGAGGAGTCCCAGTCCCAGGCTCAAGAGGATGCCGAGCTCACTGGCGTCGTACAGCCTCTGTCCTCCTCGGACGATGAACAACCTGGCACATCCGGTGCAAGTCAACATGCTGCACCAGCAGGACCACCAGCTGCAGCACCAGCAGGTCCACCAGCTGCACCCCCTGCACCCACCCCTCCAACGACTGTCACCACGAATACCATCCCTGCCGACATGGACGGAATAAGGAGCAACACCAGCGCAGTGACCCTGGACCAACCTGGGGCCATGGACACCACCACCACCACCAACCCCCAAGGTGGACCAGGGTTATCTGTGCGTGCAACTGCACACACTGCACATGTCAGCAGGGGTGGTGGGAGGGGTGGGAGACAGAGGTCGCTGCTTGCAGACGTTGCTGGTGTGCATGAAGACCCACAACTGGTACGCATAGCTGATGCGTACCAGTCCAGCACCGGAGAGCTCAGCCAGGTAGTGGGGCTCCTCAGAGACATCAAACAGCAGCAGGCTGCCCATCATGCCCGCTTGGACTCCCACATGTCCCACGTGGAGTCACACATGTCACGTGTGGACTCCCACATGTCCCGCGTGGAGTCCAAGTGGGATGTACTACATGAGATGACGGCGGTGCACAGGGACATTTTACAATGCCTCCGCCAGATGAACAGCAACCAGTCCACACCTCCCTGTGTGCCAACAACATCTGGTACCGAACAAACTGCAACTGCCACAGGGAGGGAGGACGACTCTGGCGGAGAGTCCCCTGCACCGCAGCAGCCTGCACTTGAGGGCCCCCCCAAGAAGAGGGGTCGTCCGAGGAGGGAAAAGTGAGAGGCTGATGGCCAAGCGCAACTCCCAGGAAGCCTGAACCTGTTCTGGATTTTCGCCTTTGTGCACAGACTGTTCACCCTGTTGATGGCAACACTACTCCCACACATTGCATGGGGAGTACAAGTTGGAACAATGTGTCAGACAACTGTGGCCCCGATACTGGGGATCCTGTCTACTTGGACTTTCAATTCACCTAGGAACTTGGGATTGCAAGATTCATGTACAGCACAACCCATCCTATGCACTATTAACACAGATGTATCACAATAAACACACTAATACACCATACTTGCCTCTGTCGTGATTCCAACGTGGGTGCTGTTATGGGGATGATGAACTGCAAAATTACACTGTGTATGCGAACTGCAACAGCAAGGACAACACAGGCATGTGAGTACAGGCAACGTGACACATATGAGGGAGACACACCACCAGGGGTACACAACACATACACACCTAGGCCATCTGACTCATTGCCTACACTGATGTTGCCAGGGAAGACGGTGCAATGCACAGACACCACACCCATTCCCAGTTGTAGTCAAGTAGCCCACAGGTGCAGTAAGCAAATGGCAGTCAAATGTGTGACCACAGACAACGCACATCACTAAGTGAAGCACAGGTTTATTACACAGTAGCAACATGCCGTAACCACTACAGATGCAAGGTAACCCCACCTGGTAGCGGGCACACAGTCAACAACTGTAGACGGAAGGAAGTCCATGGGTGTGGCGCACATCACCTGTAGGGACACAACAGCTACCAGCCTGGATGTGCAATCACGTCGTCGGTGGACACAGTTGACCAAACGAATCTGAAAGTACCCTGTGAAGGACAGAAATGACACACAGTCAAAAGCAATGCAGTACAGGACAGATCAGCAA
Source organism: Calotriton arnoldi (assembly GCA_963921515.1). Classification (NCBI taxonomy): domain Eukaryota; kingdom Metazoa; phylum Chordata; class Amphibia; order Caudata; family Salamandridae; genus Calotriton; species Calotriton arnoldi. Next base: position 1,162,059 of record CAWUFW010006087.1, on the reverse strand, counting down.
AACTCATGCACAATACATGTTACAAGATACCCACCCAGAACCAAGTTAGCATGTCAACACTGTTGGGGAGTACAGCCCACCTGTCACCACACATCGCAACACACATCCTGTCAAGTAGCCCATGGACACACTCCAACAGCACCAGAGCACCACCCACACATCATGCCAACTCACATCATTCACATGACACCTCAGGATACTCACATTCAGCTAAAGAAGTTGGTGATGAGCTGTGTGCGGACATCACCATCACCATCATCATCATCATCATCGTCACTGGCATCGTGGTCCAGGCCAGGATCCTCCACAGGTGGCGGATGTTGGTCATCGTCATCCTGGATGAGAGGCAACTCCTTCCGCACCGCCAGGTTGTGTAGCATGCAGCAGACGATGATAATCTTGCACACTTTCGCAGGGGCATATGGGAGGGACCCTCCGGTCTTGTCCAGGCAGCGGAAGCGGCTCTTCAGGAGACCAAAGGTCCGCTCAATCACTCTCCTGGTCCGACCATGTGCCTCATTGTAGCGCATCTGGGCAGGTGTCACAGGGTTCCTGAGGGGTGTCAGCAACCACGGCATGTTGGGGTATCCCGAGTCACCTACGGACAGACAAGTGCACATCAGCTGACTTGGAAAAGTGGGCGGAATACTACAGATCAGATCACACACAATGGCACAAAGTCAGTACACACCGACAAGCCAGGCACGCTGGTTCTGCATCTGTGCCATCATCCTGGGGATGCGACTACTCCTCATCACAAAGGCATCGTGTGCTGAACCAGGGAAACGGGCACACACGTGTGTGATGGTCATGTCTGCAAGACACACCACCAGTGCATTGACCGAGTGGTAGTGCTTGCGGTTCCTGTAGGCCTGCTCCTGGGCCTGTGGTGGTACCAAAGCCACATGTGTCCCATCAATGGAGCCAATGACATGCGGCATCCTCCCCAGGGCATAAAAGTCACTCTTCACGTCAGTGAGTCGTCGCAGTCTAGGGAAATAGATGTACCGGTTCAGGAAGAGCAACATTGCCGCCAAAACATTGCGGAGCACACGGCTGAACATGGTCTGTGACATCCCACCAGCAGACGCCACAGTATGTTGGAAGGTACCGGTGGCAAAGAAGTGTAGGGCTGCCATCACCTTCACCTTGGGGGTCAGCGCTGTAGGATACGGCCGGCCAGGCTGCAAATGTGGGGACAACTGCACTGCCAAATCCTCAATCAGCTGCCTGGTGAAGCGGTACCGTCGGATGCTGTCCCGTTCCACCATCGTTGCCAGGTCTGGGAATGGCCGATGGACAGCAGGAGCCCTGCAGTGCAGAGGAGAAGTAAGCAAGATCGTCAGTCACCCCACATATGCGGCATTGAACACACTCAAGATCCCAACATACATCATCATGAGGCACAACTACATGAAGTGTGGAGTACCGGAACGACATGTATGGTACATACATGGCCAACATCTGTCAACACGGTCCTACAGGTGGCATCAATTTGTCCCAGGTTGGCCCATTGGATATCATGATGCTGTGTCACAGTCACCCCCCACAGTGACATGTGAGGACAGATGTGCCCCAGGCACCACAGCTCAACGACAGGCACATTCCCAGGGACCCTGTAATGCCACATGGACACTGGCATCACCTGGAGTATCATGTGTACACCACAGCAAAACAAACATGACCCCCACAGGTAGTGGCCACACTTGCCATGGCAGGACAGCCATGGACGTCTGTGACACACACTCACAACATCAGAGTCCATGCACACACAACGTGGATGTGGAGACTGTCTCCCATTGTGCACATGAAATCAGAGACATTGTAGACACTACATGCACAAAGACTGTGGAGGGCCATCACTATTGTGCCACTGGGACACCCTGGCTCAAACATACCGTCCCACATGGGACTCACGGGGTATGTGACATGACATACACAAACACCACTGTGAAATGTGACCATGACACATGCACAGATATGAACAGTTGCACATCACAGTGGTCACGTACACGTAACACCCAGGATCCTGTCCCCATGAACACGTGCACAGCCTGGGGGTGGCTGCCCACAGGTGACACCCACAGGACAACATGTACACCAACATACACACAATAGGAAATGCAGCCTTACATGCCTTATGATAAGGTTTGGACAGGCTGTCGTGATGTAGGTGTGCCCCTCACTCCCTGGGAGCTATCTGTGGCTGGCATATGTCCATCTGAGACAGGCATGCTGACCTATGCCAGTCACATATACAGTGATGCGTTGAACCGCAATGGACCGATCGGTGCCTCCAGCCGGCCCATTGCTTTCAATGTGTGCGGGTACGCGTTGTACCCCTGTGCGCGTTGAACTGCAATGGACCGATTGGTGCCTCCGGCCGGCCCATTGCATTCAATGTGTGCGGGTACGCGTTGTACCCCTGTGCGCGTTGAACTGCAATGGACCGATCGGTGCCTCCGGCCGGCCCATTGCTTTCAATGTGTGCGGGTACGCGTTGTACCCCTGTGCGCGTTGAACTGCAATGGACCGATCGGTGCCTCCGGCCGGCCCATTGCTTTCAATGTGTGCGGGTACGCGTTGTACCCCTGTGCGCGTTGAACTGCAATGGACCGATCGGTGCCTCCGGCCGGCCCATTGCTTTCAATGTGTGCGGGTACGCGTTGTACCCCTGTGCGCGTTGAACTGCAATGGACCGATCGGTGCCTCCGGCCGGCCCATTGCTTTCAATGTGTGCGGGTACGCGTTGTACCCCTGTGCGCGTTGAACTGCAATGGACCGATTGGTGCCTCCGGCCGGCCCATTGCATTCAATGTGTGCGGGTACGCGTTGTACCCCTGTGCGCGTTGAACTGCAATGGACCGATCGGTGCCTCCGGCCGGCCCATTGCTTTCAATGTGTGCGGGTACGCGTTGTACCCCTGTGCGCGTTGAACTGCAATGGACCGATCGGTGCCTCCGGCCGGCCCATTGCTTTCAATGTGTGCGGGTACGCGTTGTACCCCTGTGCGCGTTGAACTGCAATGGACCGATCGGTGCCTCCGGCCGGCCCATTGCTTTCAATGTGTGCGGGTACGCGTTGTACCCCTGTGCGCGTTGAACTGCAATGGACCGATCGGTGCCTCCGGCCGGCCCATTGCTTTCAATGTGTGCGGGTACGCGTTGTACCCCTGTGCGCGTTGAACTGCAATGGACCGATCGGTGCCTCCGGCCGGCCCATTGCTTTCAATGTGTGCGGGTACGCGTTGTACCCCTGTGCGCGTTGAACTGCAATGGACCGATCGGTGCCTCCGGCCGGCCCATTGCTTTCAATGTGTGCGGGCACGCGTTGTACCCCTGTGCGCGTTGAACTGCAATGGACCGATCGGTGCCTCCGGCCGGCCCATTGCTTTCAATGTGTCGGGTACGCGTTGTACCCCTGTGCGCGTTGAACTGCAATGGACCGATCGGTGCCTCCGGCCGGCCCATTGCTTTCAATGTGTGCGGGTACGCGTTGTACCCCTGTGCGCGTTGAACTGCAATGGACCGATCGGTGCCTCCGGCCGGCCCATTGCTTTCAATGTGTGCGGGTACGCGTTGTACCCCTGTGCGCGTTGAACTGCAATGGACCGATCGGTGCCTCCGGCCGGCCCATTGCTTTCAATGTGTGCGGGTACGCGTTGTACCCCTGTGCGCGTTGAACTGCAATGGACCGATCGGTGCCTCCGGCCGGCCCATTGCTTTCAATGTGTGCGGGTACGCGTTGTACCCCTGTGCGCGTTGAACTGCAATGGACCGATCGGTGCCTCCGGCCGGCCCATTGCTTTCAATGTGTGCGGGTACGCGTTGTACCCCTGTGCGCGTTGTACCACAATGGACCGATCGGTGCGCACCCATTGACAATGGGCTTGCCTGGCAACGGACGCGTTTTCGAATTTCGAACGAGTCGGTTGCTGGAAAATCAGTTGGTCACCCACAACAATGTTGCAAAATCATGTATGTCATGAAGTTGAAGTTTTGAAGGATGCTGTGGGCGTGTTTTGGTGCTGCTATTCCATGGATTGGCCAGATTCAGAAGATGCAAACGACTTGGACCTATCACTTTGGACACAAGGGACAGTATCTGCCTCTCCAGCACATATATATTGCTGCCTGTTCCCCTGAGAGCCCACTTGCCTGCACTACATGCTCCAGGACGACATCTGCCACTGCACTGCTGCTGTCTCTGCCCCTCTGGACCCTGCAATGGCACGTACTGTGGAGAGAGCCCCAGCCTTCAGCCTTGAGGAGAACCAGGCCCTGCTGGACAGCCTACTTCCACAGTACAGCAAGCTGTATGGGACACCAGGGGAGCAGGTGAGTGTTCTGTGCACTGCCTTTCTGAATGTGCATTTTGTCTGACTAGCAAGGCTGAGAGTCAGCACGCCACTGGCTAGCAGGCTCACTGAGTAGTTGTCACCCCCCATAGTGTGTGGTGACTTGCACTGGACAGGTATGGTGCAGTGACAGTGCTTCTGAACAGGGTTTTACTCCCCATGCAATGATACCATGTAGTGACTTCTGGAAAACTGTCCATGGGCAGCCGTGCACTGCCTGTGTACACCATGTGCCCCTGTGATTGCGACATGTATATGCAACTGTGTCATGCACGGATATGTTGCATGTGTAGTAATGGCCTTATCACTTTGTCATCCTGACAGGCTTCTGCCCATCGGAAGCATGAGATATGGAAGGACATCGTCCGGGCTGTCCGGTCCGTGGGGGTCTACAAGCGCCGGATCCGCAACTGCCAAAAGAGGTGGCAGGACCTTCGGGGCTGGACCCGGAGGATTGCACGGGTCCAGCTGAAGCTGTCGCCTCCTCGCAGGAGGGGCGGAACACGGACCCTGAGCCCCCACATGCTCAGGATCCTGGCGGTGGTCTTTCCAGACCTGGATGGGCAGCTGAAGGCCAGAGAGCAGCAAGGAGGGGGTGAGTCAAAGACTGCACTGTGTACTCTGTCTAACATGCTATGTGCCCTCCTCGGGCCTGGTTAAACTGCCACAGTACAGCAGTCATGTTGTCCAGGAGCCATGTCCCTCTATTGTGCACTGCCCACTCCTCATCTGATACCCAGGTGTGGCCCTTACATGCAGGGAATTCTGTCACTTAGGACTGTGTCCTTGCAGTTTGCTTGACTCAAGGTGGGAGACAGCATCTGTTTCCCTGACTCTGTGGTGGGCATCATGGGTGGGTCCATTGCTTACACAATGCCTGTATTCTGACATGTATTCAGCGTGTTACTTTGATCTGTGGTCCAATTGCTGAGCTGATCCACCACATGTGGCTGGGGTATCTGGCACACACCCATGCTGCGGGTGGGAACAATGTTTGGGCCCCAGGAGTATGTATATGACGTGTGTCACACATACTTAGCCAGCTGCCTACAGTCCAGGGCTCATCCCTCATTCATGTGGGGCTGGACAGTCATGCCTACTCCAGGCCATACAATACACTCTGTACTCCCACTCCCGTGTATCAGCGGACACATTGTGCACAGTGATTTGACCCTCAGGTGTCTGCCTCTGTGTCAGTGTGCTGTAGATTAGTCGCCAGGACTGCTGTGGAGTTTCTTGGTAGGGGCTCAGCATGCCACTGGAGATGTGACCATAGGAGACGATACTTGTGTGACACATAGGTGTCTGATCAGCTGCCCATGCAGACTGGGGCATGTAAATGTGAAGTTCAGGCAGCTGTTCCCCATGCACAGCAGAGTGTGAGGGGCTCAGGTTCAGAGGGTAGTGTCACAGGTCTCCCATATGTCCAATAGGTATGACCTGGACAGATGAGGGTTAAGAGGATGTGTTGTGGGGGGATGTACATGTGCACTTGTGCAGCTCCAGGACTTGCATTCCCCATGACCTACTATTGTGACACAGTGCAGAGTGTTGTTGTCTGGCTGCAAAGCCATACATCACTGAGACAGTGATGTATGACTTTGCAGTCATGCCTCCGCCATGGCATGTGTCTACTGATTGGTGAGCCTGCAGGGGAGTGACATGTGCTACATGCACACCATAGTGGCGCTGGCTATCAGGACATGGGTGCATCATGGTGTCTGTCGCTGGTATGCATCACATGCATTTCCTATTTGACTCTGGGCATCCCTTTCATCCGGAAACCTGTACTGACTCAGTGGCAAGAGCTGTGATGTGTCCACACCGTGTCCTCTGCACTGTCCAACTACTGTGTACTTGGTGCATGTGTCAACACTGGGGTGTTGCAATCCAACAGACACCAGACAGATGGGTGCAAGGCCATGTGGGATGTGAGTGCCATGCTTGGCATCAGACTGACAATTGACTTCTCCTGTTCAGTTAGGGCACTTTTAGCAATGTACAACTGATGATGCCAGGGCTTGCTCTGTGATGTGCTGTGCTCACAGTGGTGTGTGCGTTATGTGCAGGTGACTGATGTCTGTCTGTATCCCCATTGTTTGCAGATACATCCACGGCCACGGAAGGGGACAGCTCCACGGACCAGGAGGAGCCGGAGAGCCAGACTGGGTCAGCAGCCGAGGAGTGGTCGGAGGGACCCAGTGGCACGGAGGGCGAGGGGAGCCACACCGAGGAGTCCTCAGCAGCATCCACCTCAGCTGAGGACCAGAGCAACTCGGAGGATGACTCCCTTGTGGAGGCGGGTGTCAGCAGCCACCACACCCCAGCTAGTGTTGCTGTCCCCGCCACCACCAGCACCACCACCGCCCTCCCATCGGCTCCCATTCCCCAGGTCCGTGGAGGCTCCCATGTCCGGGAGCGTGTTTCCTTTGGGCCAGGCACCGCACCCCCTGCCCCTGTGTCCCCTGCTGCCCTGAGTGAGGAGTCTGTGTACCTCCTTCGCCAGCTCCATGTAGGGCAGACAGCCATGCTGAGTGTCCTCCATGCGCACACCGCGCTGTTGACTCAGCTGGTGTCGTTCATGGAGGGCATCTCATCGGGCATGTCTGACCTACAGAGGGGCAATAGGTCCATGGACTCCTCCCTGACGGCAGCAGTGTCCCTCCTCAAACGGTCCCTCACCCCTCCTGCCTCTGCTCCATCCACACTCCCCAGCACCTTACCCGTCCCAAGCACACACACACCGGCACAGGCACACACCAGCACACACACATCCAGCACACTGACACACACGCCAATGACAAAATGCACACGCACGCACATTCAGGGGACTGAAGCCAGACTCACAGGGGATGGGGCCCTGGAACACACACACGCATCCACATGCACTGCGCAGTCCTCAGTTCCCTCTCCCTCCAAAGCACCCTCCCTTGCCTCACATGCAACCCCAAAGTCACAGCAGCTCTTCCTCTGTGACCTCGGCCTCTTCCCCACCGATGAAGCTGCTCCAGCATCCCGGGGGAAGAGGAAGCCCACCCACACGGAGCAGAGTGCCCCTCGCCCCCGGACACCCTCTCCCAGGCGCAGACGGACTGAGGCCCCCACCCGCAAGTCCCCCCGGAGTGGTAAGAGCAAGACCCCGCCACCGCCCTGCAGCTCAGGCACAAGGTCTCCGTCCTCCATCCCTCAGGCCCCCACTGCACAGGTGCCCCCACCACACCCTGCCCCAGGTTCCCCCACCCACAGATATACCATCCCCAAGAGGATCCGGCCTTCTCCCCTGCCACTTGCTCTCCCAGCACCACACCCCCGCTGCGCTTGTCTGTGCCACTGATGTGGTGAGGGTGTCCTCCCCCTCTGTCCAACCCACCTTGCCTGTTCCCCATTCTCCTCCCCTGGAGGTAGGCACTGCAGTGGAGTCCACTACCGCCCTGTCTGACTTGGGCACTGCAGTGGCGGACCTGTCCACCCCATCTGCAGGGTCCACTGCAGTTGTGCCGGCACCCACGACATCTGAGTCATGCCCCCCAGTTGTGCCGGCACACACCATGTCAGACACCTCCACTGCAGTTGTCAGTGGCTCTCCAGCACCCACCACCCCTTCCCTGACTCCCCCTGGTGAGCCCTGATCCTGTCCCTGCGGTGCCTGGCCTGCCCCCCGGTTGCCCCTCCTAGTGGATTGTCCCTGGTTTTGTGCAGGCATGCGTAGGGTGACATCTGCCAGTGTCACCCTGTTTGAACTTTGACAATGGACTGGCCATTGGCCTTTGCTCTAATTTCTTCTGGACGTCGTTATCAAACAACACATATGCTGAATAAAGCAACTTTCTTTTCTCTAGTGCTCATGTTTCAGATGTACATGTTGTTGGTGCAGCTAACCATGCCCTTGCTGCAGTGATGGTGATATCTGGTATCATGATTATGAAGTGTTACTGTGCAGGAACCCATGTGGTCCAGGGGGAATGTGTCCTATCATGTGGTGTATCCATGTCATCAATAGCAGCATCTGAGGGTGTCATGTGTTCAGTATTTGGCAATGGGTTTCCTACTTACATTGGCAATTTCATATCTGTGGCTTCCACCCCTGCACATCTGTTGTGCCTGCCATCGTTGCATTTGTCTACTTCCCTGACCGTGTTGCCATCTCCAGTGGACATGCAGGTTTGGGCATCAATGGGGAGGGACTCATCCGTGTAGTCAGTGCAACATTGCTATACAAGTGTGTTGGATCTGTGCTGATGATTCCGTTGGCACATCCATGACCAGGCTGATGTGATGGGAGCCCTCATTTGGTGCTAATTGTTGATTGTGTGACCAAGTGCTCAGCTGACATGATGGGGCCCTACTGAGGCAACATATGGCACAGCTTTCCTCACACAGGAGTGGAGTCCCCTCATGGCAGTGTGTACACGTGTGACATTGCCTGCGCCCAAGGTGTGTGTTGTATGTGCATGTCTGTGTGTTCACTTTCATTCATCTGCGCATGCTGTGATCCCTAGTGTTGTACCTGTTTGTGATGCTTGCTGACTTGAGCTATGTTCCCCCAAAGTCTTCTCCCTGTGTTCTCTGTGATGTGGGTGCATGGCACATTACTGGTCATCAGGGTGTCACCCATAGGTGTGTTTGCTGTCAGGGCTGAGTTTGTGTGCAGACGCAGATGGGTCACAGTCAGGTTTCCCCTTGGCACTTGTTGTTTGCCCCTGTCATGTGATTTCCAGTTTGTGTTATCTTTCAGTGATTGTGACACGTTGTGTGTGTGACTGATGGCACTCCTCAGGGTCTGGGCTGCAATGTTGGTTGTTGTCTATGTGTGTTCTTTGTGGGTGACCTTGGCTTCTTCATTGGTGTGTGACTGTGGCTGGGATCCCATTGGTCGGTGTGGTATTGCCGTCATGTCCATGTACAGCGTAGTGTGCAGTGTGTCAGACATTCAGGAGTCTTGTTGAGTGTCCATGTGTGATGTGTTTCTACACCTTGGTTCCCACCCACCACCCTGGAATAGTCATGGGTGCATGTGCAATGTCACCAGTGCATGTGTACTTCACTGCTGCACATTGTTGGAGGTCGAGGGGTGTGGTGTTGAGTGTGTGCAGATGAGAGTTGTTGCCCGGCTAGGCCCCTGCCTCCATGTTGGCCTTGGCTTACTGGCCATGCTGATTGATTTGTGCTTGTGTAGGTGTGATGGTAGTTTGTTGCTCAGGACACCTGACTGTGGTTCACAGTGTGAACGACATTTAGCTTTGACATCACAGTGGTATTTTTATTCAGCCCAGGGTCACCACATTGTGGGGGCCCTGGGGGTGGTGCTGTGGTGTGTCTGTGACTTGCTGTGTCAGTTGTTGTTCCTACGTGCCTGTGTGACATGTGTGTTTTGTGCTCCCTCTCACCTGACAATGCCTGCTTGCCCACATAGGGGATTTGGATCCATGAGTTACCTTAGTGTGGCAGTGTATGCACATCTGTATGATTGGTATTCAGCTCTCCTCATGTGTTGTGTGGTTGCCTGGGGACACTGGCACCCCCACCCCTCACCTGCTGTGTATGATGACAGTGTTGGTCTGCCTGTTTGTGTTTGTGCATCTGCACCACTGCATTGGCATATCTTGGGTGTGCCATTGGCTGTATGTTGTTTGGTGTGTTTCCCCTGCTGTCCCTGGGACTCCTAGGTCATCGGTCAGCACAGTGATCATGGTTTGTGTGTCCCATTGCTGCCATGGTATGGTATCTGTTCACCTCACATCTGCTGTCTCCACAGGGTATCTGCATTTGTGTGCCCATTGGTGCAAATATGTGGTTCTGCATTCTGATGGTCACTTCTGTCATTGTGTCATTGATGACTGTTGACGGTCTCAGCCCCCATGGGTGTTGTTTGTCTGCACATGGCCAAAGGAATGTTTCATTTGCACTGCAGTATTTGGCTCCCCCAATTTATGTTGCAATGGGACACATACACTACTTTGCCACAGATGAGTTTTTGGTTCTGTGACCAGGAATGATCCATGCAGTTTGGCAGTTGCAGCTCTTTCTTTGTCAACAATTACCTTTTGGTCACTGTGATGATGAGGGTGTAGACTCCATTGCCACAATGGTCAAAATGTGCTTCAGCTATGGACCCCACACTTGCCTTTTGGTCACTGTGATGATGGGGGTTTAGACCCCATTGCCACAATGGTCAAAATGTGCTTCAGCTATGGACCCCACACTTACCTTTTGGTCACTGTGATGATGGGGGTTTAGGCCCCATTGCCACAATGATCATGGGCTGCTTAGCATTGTGGGTGCCACACACATATATGTGTGGCACATGTGCTAGGGGGTCACATTGTATGTTGAAAGTCATGTTCGGTGTTGTAGGCATTTGACACAGCCTACACACGCTTGTCATGGTGGTGGGGGGATGTCTTAATCTTGCATTCCCTAGGTTGTGGTGTGCTTGTTGTGTCATGCATTGTCCATCCTATGAGTGGGGGTGGTAGTAGTGGTAGGCATCCAGCCCCCCTGGGTGAGAGTGGTAGTAGTGGTAGGCATCCTGCCCCCTGGCTAAGGGTGGTAGTAGTGGTAGGCATCCTGCCCCCGTGGGTGAGGGTGGTAGTAGTGGTGGGCATCCAGCCCCCTGGCTAAGGGTGGTAGTAGTGGTAGGCATCCTGCCCCCCTGGGTGAGGGTGGTAGTAGTGGTAGGCATCCTGCCCCCCGTGGGTGAGGGTGGTAGTAGTGGTGGGCATCCTGCCCCCTGGCTAAGGGTGGTAGTAGTGGTAGGCATCCTGCCCCCCTGGGTGAGGGTGGTAGTAGTGGTAGGCATCCTGCCCCCCGTGGGTGAGGGTGGTAGTAGTGGTGGGCATCCTGCCCCCTGGCTAAGGGTGGTAGTAGTGGTGGGCATCCTGCCCCCTGGCTAAGGGTGGTAGTAGTGGTAGGCATCCTGCCCCCCGTGGGTGAGGGTGGTAGTAGTGGTGGGCATCCTGCCCCCCTGGGTGAGGGTGGTAGTAGTGGTAGGCATCCTGCCCCCCGTGGGTGAGGGTGGTAGTAGTGGTGGGCATCCTGCCCCCTGGCTAAGGGTGGTAGTAGTGGTAGGCATCCTGCCCCCCTGGGTGAGGGTGGTAGTAGTGGTAGGCATCCTGCCCCCGTGGGTGAGGGTGGTAGTAGTGGTGGGCATCCTGCCCCCTGGCTAAGGGTGGTAGTAGTGGTAGGCATCCTGCCCCCCGTGGGTGAGGGTGGTAGTAGTGGTGGGCATCCTGCCCCCTGGCTAAGGGTGGTAGTAGTGGTGGGCATCCTGCCCCCTGGCTAAGGGTGGTAGTAGTGGTAGGCATCCTGCCCCCTGGCTAAGGGTGGTAGTAGTGGTAGGCATCCTGCCCCCGTGGGTGAGGGTGGTAGTAGTGGTGGGCATCCAGCCCCCCTGGCTAAGGGTGGTAGTAGTGGTAGGCATCCTGCCCCCCGTGGGTGAGGGTGGTAGTAGTGGTGGGCATCCAGCCCCCTGGCTAAGGGTGGTAGTAGTGGTAGGCATCCTGCCCCCCTGGGTGAGGGTGGTAGTAGTGGTAGGCATCCTGCCCCCCATGGGTGAGGGTGGTAGTAGTGGTGGGCATCCTGCCCCCTGGCTAAGGGTGGTAGTAGTGGTGGGCATCCTGCCCCCTGGCTAAGGGTGGTAGTAGTGGTAGGCATCCTGCCCCCGTGGGTGAGGGTGGTAGTAGTGGTGGGCATCCTGCCCCCTGGCTAAGGGTGGTAGTAGTGGTGGGCATCCTGCCCCCTGGCTAAGGGTGGTAGTAGTGGTAGGCATCCTGCCCCCTGGCTAAGGGTGGTAGTAGTGGTAGGCATCCTGCCCCCCGTGGGTGAGGGTGGTAGTAGTGGTGGGCATCCAGCCCCCTGGCTAAGGGTGGTAGTAGTGGTAGGCATCCTGCCCCCTGGGTGAGGGTGGTAGTAGTGGTAGGCATCCTGCCCCCGTGGGTGAGGGTGGTAGTAGTGGTGGGCATCCTGCCCCCTGGCTAAGGGTGGTAGTAGTGGTAGGCATCCTGCCCCCTGGGTGAGGGTGGTAGTAGTGGTAGGCATCCTGCCCCCCGTGGGTGAGGGTGGTAGTAGTGGTGGGCATCCTGCCCCCTGGCTAAGGGTGGTAGTAGTGGTGGGCATCCTGCCCCCTGGCTAAGGGTGGTAGTAGTGGTAGGCATCCTGCCCCCCGTGGGTGAGGGTGGTAGTAGTGGTGGGCATCCAGCCCCCTGGCTAAGGGTGGTAGTAGTGGTAGGCATCCTGCCCCCCTGGGTGAGGGTGGTAGTAGTGGTAGGCATCCTGCCCCCCGTGGGTGAGGGTGGTAGTAGTGGTGGGCATCCTGCCCCCTGGCTAAGGGTGGTAGTAGTGGTAGGCATCCTGCCCCCCTGGGTGAGGGTGGTAGTAGTGGTAGGCATCCTGCCCCCCGTGGGTGAGGGTGGTAGTAGTGGTGGGCATCCTGCCCCCTGGCTAAGGGTGGTAGTAGTGGTGGGCATCCTGCCCCCTGGCTAAGGGTGGTAGTAGTGGTAGGCATCCTGCCCCCCGTGGGTGAGGGTGGTAGTAGTGGTGGGCATCCTGCCCCCTGGCTAAGGGTGGTAGTAGTGGTGGGCATCCTGCCCCCTGGCTAAGGGTGGTAGTAGTGGTAGGCATCCTGCCCCCCTGGCTAAGGGTGGTAGTAGTGGTAGGCCTCCTGCCCCCCGTGGGTGAGGGTGGTAGTAGTGGTGGGCATCCAGCCCCCCCTGGCTAAGGGTGGTAGTAGTGGTAGGCATCCTGCCCCCTGGGTGAGGGTGGTAGTAGTGGTAGGCATCCTGCCCCCCGTGGGTGAGGGTGGTAGTAGTGGTGGGCATCCTGCCCCCTGGCTAAGGGTGGTAGTAGTGGTAGGCATCCTGCCCCCCTGGGTGAGGGTGGTAGTAGTGGTAGGCATCCTGCCCCCGTGGGTGAGGGTGGTAGTAGTGGTGGGCATCCTGCCCCCTGGCTAAGGGTGGTAGTAGTGGTGGGCATCCTGCCCCCTGGCTAAGGGTGGTAGTAGTGGTAGGCATCCTGCCCCCCGTGGGTGAGGGTGGTAGTAGTGGTGGGCATCCAGCCCCCCTGGCTAAGGGTGGTAGTAGTGGTAGGCATCCTGACCCCCTGGGTGAGGGTGGTAGTAGTGGTAGGCATCCTGCCCCCCGTGGGTGAGGGTGGTAGTAGTGGTGGGCATCCTGCCCCCTGGCTAAGGGTGGTAGTAGTGGTAGGCATCCTGCCCCCCTGGGTGAGGGTGGTAGTAGTGGTAGGCATCCTGCCCCCGTGGGTGAGGGTGGTAGTAGTGGTGGGCATCCTGCCCCCTGGCTAAGGGTGGTAGTAGTGGTGGGCATCCTGCCCCCTGGCTAAGGGTGGTAGTAGTGGTGGGCATCCTGCCCCCTGGCTAAGGGTGGTAGTAGTGGTGGGCATCCTGCCCCCTGGCTAAGGGTGGTAGTAGTGGTAGGCATCCAGCCCCCCTGGGTTGGGGTGGTGGCGCGCATTCAGGCCCCTGTGTGCATATGTGGCATTGGTGATGGGCATCCCGCCCCTATGGTGCTGCTGTTGCTGGTGTAAGTATATTCAGATTCCCCGTGTATGTGTGTGATGTGTCGTGTACGTGTTGTATGTGTTTTGTGGTTGGTGTCTGACTTACCTTCTGCGCCGTACGCGTCCGTGCCTGTTCCGGTAGTAGATGTAGAATATTGGTATGATCGGGACGAAGGGATTCATGGTTGGTTCGTGTCGTTCGTCCTTCTCGTTGCTTCGCGTCGTCCTCGCCGCTTCGCTTCGTCCTCGCCGCTTCGCGTCGTCCTCGCCGGTGCCGTGTTCGCCTCGTAGCCGTGGATCGTGTTGTGGCGCGATTCGGAGCTTATGTGCGCCTCTCCCGGATGCTTTGACGTGCCGTGCGTAGCGACGGGTTCGGCGCGTACGGGAAGCGCATCGTACTTGTCCGGCCGGACGGGGCTGCATTTTCCCTTCCGTGCGACTCGATTCGGCGTTTCCGGATTCGCCTCGGTCGGAGAACAGGACCTGGTTTGGGTGAGTACGGCTCGGCCGGAATTTTTGCTGTTGTGCGCATCGTACTTGCTCGTTCGGTGTGCTGTACGGATCGGTCGGGAAACTGGCTTTCGCATGGCTTTTTTCCCGACCGAATGGTATTGGGTGCGCCTCCGACCGAGATCGGAATCGGCCCCTAAGTGTTATTCTTATTATGGGTAATATCTGAAATTATGTCATTATGCCACTTTACATAATTACATGCCATTTATGATAAAAATTTGCAGCAAACACACCATTTGCATATAAAGACAGGTAGCTGTTGTTCATGGTGCGTTTGTTTTTTTTTTCAATTTCTGTTAGCTCGAAATGCATTCTCTCATCCAAAATTTGTTTGAGGTTGCATTTTGCACTAAAATAAAGTTAAATGATGGATTTGCTTTTGTGTGATTACACATACTTTTATGTCATGTTGCCAAAATTATGCATAATTACGCAGAAGAGTCTTTGTCTTTGATGGTAACTGAATTGTCTGTTGGGGGCCTGGGAATAGAATAGACTTCTGATGTTAAGAATTCTGATAATCAAAAAGAAGAAATGGCACAAGAGACTACAAGAAAGTTCAGACTGCCTGAGGGAGGTATATGTAGCTCAGAAGTTACACAATTTTGGAAGGTTTGCCCAGCATATCACACTAATTTTTAGAAAACAAATGGGAATTTTTATTATTTGACCCTTCAAATGATTCCCCAATGTAATGCGTTGATCTGTACAATGGTGTAATTTGCTGTTTATCAGTCCAGAGATCTATCTCAGTGTCTCACTGACAAAATTGTTCTGAATTTGGACAGGCAGTAGGTCGAAAGTCTCATCCGACATGTTCAAGTTTTAAGCCTTGTTGCAGATGCTACAGGAAGAGGTCCCTTTTGGATGCAGATGGCAACTACATGTGGTACTTCAGATTGAAGTATGATGGCACAGTGTCTGATTTGCCTCCATTTATAAGAAAGTCACCAAGAAGCGGGAGACTAAGCTGTTTCTGGCTAAGGCCCACTTAGAAGACTAAGGGCTTGATTTAGATCTCGGCAGATGGGTTATTCAGTCACAATGGTGACGAATATCCCGTCCGCTGAAATATAAATCCCACAGGATAAAATGGGATTTATATTTCGGCAGGTGGGATATCCGTCATCTTTGTGATGGAGTAACCCGTCCGCAGAGATGTAAATCAGGCCCTAAAGTGATCTCTTTCTCCAATAGGTTAGTCACTTGTAAGGGAACAATCTATATATGTTTCCACAAAGAGCACAAAATGCACCATTGAAAATGACTCCACTCCTGTGAACCAGTTGGAATGTTGATGCTGTTCGCCTATTTCATACTCTTCCTCATTGTCCGATAAGATCCAGATGTTAGAAAAAATTAGATCAGCGCGCTATGCCGTATCTGTTCAGTACACTTTACGCAGGGGAAAGAACAATCCTTTGTAACCCTAGTGGTTCCAACCATGTTTCCTCCATTCACCTCTATTATTCCAGCCTTGGTGACTAAGAATAGGCTAAGACCTGCCGAGGTGTTTGTTACCCATTTTATCATAGCCCCCTTTGGATTCAGCATGGACACCACCGACACAACAAAGTAAGCATCCCTCTTGAAGACGAAAACATCAGAGGAATTATCCATGTGGCGAGGGAAACAGTTGAATCAAACTTTAACAATGTTGTCTTAGTAGAGCATCTCCAGAGGGCTCAGAGATTTACCTTCACAGAGGAGATTTTCAGCTCCAACTCAGAAGCCCTTATAATGCTTGGTAAAGATTATGGCCTTAGGGAGGATTTTGATTTGGAGTGAGATTATCTCCTTTCCATGTATTATTATAGAGATGTTTGTTTATATCTGGGCTTTGAAAATGTTACTGGCCTGAACACTTCACCTGAAAGGGGACATCTCTTATCCATCTCACCCCGATTCAGAAGAGGTTTCCTTAATTCTAAATGTAGTACAAAAAGCTGTTGAAGGCTTGGCATTGACCTTGCCTTCTTTAGAGGTGGTCTAACATTTTGACTGAGATCCTGCAACCCTCCTCCATACCAGTGGATCTTTTGATTCCATTCAATGAATTGGTCCTGTCATGGATGCTTGGGAGAACTCCTGTCAACAAATAGATAGCCAGATGGAATAGGCCTGTTCTGGACAATCCCCATATTTTGTGTTCCTATGTGTCATTTGAAAGTCTGGTTCTCCAAGTGTACTCCAGAAACCAGAACCCAAATGTCTTCCTGAAGGAGCTTTCAGAGAGTTAAAGAAATGTGACACTGTGGGTTGAAAAGTTTTTTGTTTCTAACAGACTGGCCCTCCACACTGCTAATGTCACCTGTCTTCTGGGCTGCTATGCCAATGCCTTGTGGGAAACAGTTAAACTGACAGTGACCAGGTTTACAGACCACACTAAGAGACCAGACCTGGTCAATTAGGGATTGGATTGATCCATACAGATCTTGAAGTGCAGACTGGAATCTGTGGACACTGTTGCTCGATCCATAGGAACAGCTGTCATGCTATTTTATCATACTTGGCTGCATTCCACTGGCTTCTCCTGAGATGAATTCATGGGCATTGCAAATCCGTCTCCTGCAGGAGCACTTCAAAAGCCTCCTTAGCATTACAGTTATACAAACTGTAAAGAAAGATTTGTTGCTACTCCAAAGTGATACAATCCCATCAGAGACAATCCTCGCAGTCTTTTCGGACATTCCAGCAGTTACATCTCTCATTTGGGGCAGGAATGGATCTAGAGATCAATCATCAACAGCAGCAGCATCTGCTGGCTCCGCTGCCTCAAAATCCCTCAGATTCCATCCTCACATTGTAACTTCCAGAAGAGGGATGGTCTCCCATTTTTCACCTTTTAGTAGGTGATCAGCATGGATTACTGGTTCATCTAGCTAATCCACAAAGGCAACGCCCTACCCATCCTGTCCCTCCCTCAAGACCCTCTTCTTCTACCAGGATGTACTCTCCTTGGCATACCTCAATTTGGGAAGTTTAAGTCCGTTGTTTAGTGAATAAGGGGGCCATAGATTTGATACCCCTGGAAGAAAGGCCACATGATTCCATTCCATTTACTTCTTTGTCCCCAAGAAGAACAAAGCACAGCAACATGGAATCTTGTCAGTAGTGGCTCAACTAATAGCCACTGTCAATGATTTCATGCTTAAGATAGGCACACCACTTAGGTAGCAGTGACTGGCATCACACAGGTACCAGCCACTGCAGTATAATTTCGATAGGAAAACTGTACCAAACTAGATTTAGGGGCCGATTCCGATCTCGGCCGGTAGTGCTCCGAATCGGATTCGGATTTACTGGATCCGATTCGGAGCCCTGTTTCCCGACCGAATCGTACGCGGGTCCGGCCGAGCGAGTACGATGCAAGCGCCCGTGAAATCTCCGACCGACTCGTACGCGGCTTCAACACGCTCCGACCGACTCGCACGGACACGACTCGCACCGCGCTATGGAGACGTTTCCCGGCCGGGTAAGTATGATGCGCGCTGCGAGCAGTCCGACCGACTCGCGCCGTCCGGCTCAAAAGAGCTGTCAGAGCCGTACTTTGGGGGTCCGCGTCGGACTCTCTGTACGCGTAGCCACGCGAGTCGCACACAGGGGGACCCATGGGTCCCCCTACCTGTGCATGTATGCCGCGTTGCGCATGGACTCGTACCCGCTGTAGGGGCGCCTCGTTCGCCTCACACTCCATTGGAGTCAATGGGAGCCCGCGTACGCGTTGTACGACCGGCTCCCATTGACTTCAATGGGAGTCCGACCGGATCGAGTCCGATAGCATGCGAATGCATCGTACTCGTCCGGTCGGACTGCTGGGGTCCGATTCGGTCGGAAATCTCTCCGGGTCCGGCTCGGTCGGAGAGATTTCCGGCCCGAATCGGAATCGGCCCCATTGTGTCAGAATCACTGACTAAATATCGAAGGTCACAATATCGACCTACAAAAATATCGCAGCAAAAATATCGAAGACAAGAATATCGACATCCTAGCTACATTAAGGTAAGTACAAAAATATCGGGGAAAAAATATCGATGTCAAAAATATCGTTGTTAAAAATATCGTTTTTAATTTAAGTTAAAACAATATTGTAAAATAAAGTAAATAATACATATAATTAAAAGAAACATAGTTAAAAATATTTTAAAATGCTTAAAAATTATAAGTAATATATATAATTTGAAAATACATTAAATATATACATATAATATATAATATATATATACTTACTTATTAATATGTTTTAATATTTATTTTAATAACTTATACATTGTTTAATTTATTTTTATAAATTATACATACATCTATACACATAAAACACTAATATAAATAAAAATTAAATAAATATATGTAACAAATTTAAAACAATTAAAATTATTTTAAATCTTTTTAAAAATAATTATACAGTACATTAGCTAAAAAAATACAAAATATTAGATAGCGGAGGAAATCAAATTACTATTCCCACTCCAGTGAGTGCAACAGTAGCGAAAGTGTTGGATAGCGTAGGGATAAAAATGACTATTCCCACTCCAGTGAGTGCAACAGTAGGGAAAGTGTTGGATAGCGTAGGGGTTAAAATTACTATTCTCACTCCAGTGAGTGTAACAGTAGGGAAAGTGTTGGATAGCGTAGGGGTAAAAATTACTATTCCTACTCCAGTGAGTGCAAAAGTAGGGAAAGTGTTGGATAGCGTAGGGGTTAAAATTACTGTTCCCACTCCAGTGAGTGCAACAGTAGGAAAAGTGTTGGATAGCGTAGGGGTAAAAATTACTATTCCCACTCCAGTGAGTGCAACAGTAGGGAAAGTGTTGGATAGTGGGGGGTAAAAATTACTATTCCCACTCCAGTGAGTGCAACAGTAGGGAAAATGTAGGATCGCGTAGGGGTTAAATTAACATACTTATACATTTTTTTTTTTTTAAATAAATAACTAATTATTTAACAAAATAATTATGAATAAATACCTATTAAATTAAATTAATATTTACTTAAATAACATTAAATTACTTCCCACCCTATTCCCCTATAAACACACAACGCACTACACATAAAAAAATAACACAATTAATGTATTTATCAATTAGTCAATTAATAAAAATTAATTACCAATCATTAATTAGTTAACAATACATTAATTAATAACAATACATAAAAAATAATAATAATTTAATTATCATTAATATAATTTTCAATTAACCAATTAATAAAAATGAATTACCAATTAATAATTAATTAACAATAAATTAATAATCAATAACAATAAATATACACATATTAACTAATTAATTATATTTAAATTACTTCCCACCCTATTCCCTATAAACCCACAACACGCTACACATTAAAAATAACATAATTAATGTAATTATCAATTAATCAATGAATTAAAATGAATTACCAATTAATAATTAATTTACAATAAATTAACAATAACAATAAATAAAAATTAATAATAAATTAATTATAATTAATATAATTGTAAATTAACCAATTAATATACATTAATTACCAATTAATAATTAATTAACAATAAATTAACAATGAATAACAATAAATAAAAACATATTAATTAATTAATTATAATTAAATTACTTCCCACCCTATTCCCCTATAAACCCACAACCCGCTCTGATAGTAAAACACAAAATTTCCTTAAAAAAAATTACTGTTTTCTACACATTTAATACATATATTTAAAAATAATGAAAAAACTTTAAAAAAATGTTAAACATACATATAAAATACATAACACAAAAAAATCGATATTATTAACAACTATATTTTTGCTAACGATATTAATGACTTCGATATTACTTACTTCGATATTAAAAAATCGATATTACTTACCTTAAAGTCGATATTCTGGTCAACGATATTCTTGACTTTGATATTCTGTCCCTACGATATTAAAAACTCGATATTAGTGTAGGTCGATATTTAAAATTCGATATTTTGACTGCCCACCTTTGTGTCATCGGTGAAGGGCCCTTTTGAAACTGTAAAGTCACTTGCACCAAACTCCGATTGAGAGGTGAACAGATGCAAGACTTGTGCAAACTGATTTTGTAAAGTCAACTTCAGGTCCAGAGTTAGTTATTTTTGATGACTCATCTGACATCTGGCTGATGGGTGACCACAAATCAAATACCTCAGCATCAAGAGTACTCAGGTGGGTCTTGCAGCAGATTTGGATAAAACAAAAACAAAAAAACTAAGTGACAACCAACAAAAATAACCTACCTTGAAGGAATGCAAATTCCACGGATGAATAATATTTATTTCAGACCTGGAGCTAGCAATTTATTGAGTCAATTTATGTGTCTAAATCTCAACTAGGGAGCTGAGCATAAGCTACCTTGGAGCCAGTCTGAGAAAGTAATTTTGCCATCTGGGACCCTCAACACCATCTGCCCCTTAAACAAATGTAAACAGTCTAAACAAGAATGGTTGGCAGTCATAACTGCACCTTCAAACATAGATATGTCATCACCAGGGGTATGTGACACTCAGGGCAATTTGCTGTAGTGTAATTATGTGAAATTACATTAACATTCTGGCAAATTAGGTGTAATTATGCAAAATGCGTCACGCACTCAAACAATTACCCGAACGGTCCATTCGTGTAAAAATGTAACTCAAAAATTTAATTTTGAGTTGATTTTCGATTGCTCGCATTCAAAACTTGGCTTGCATTTGTATTTGGAGTTTTGCGCCCAAAAAGTATCTAAAAAATCAACTCAGGTAAAAAATTCTACCTGAAATGTTTGTTAAAAATGGTCCTCTCAGGTAAAAAACTCTTCCTGAAATGCTGCTCGTGTTCAAAATCTTGGATTAAAATTTCTCCATAAAATTACATGATGTGGCATAATGCCATAGTCTCTGTTAGTTTGCTTATATTTTGTTACACAAAATTGTTAAAATTCTGCCAGTTACTCCGGAGTCATGAAAATTCTGTCTAGACGTAGTATCACCTACTT
The DNA here is from genome assembly GCA_963921515.1 of Calotriton arnoldi. Classification (NCBI taxonomy): domain Eukaryota; kingdom Metazoa; phylum Chordata; class Amphibia; order Caudata; family Salamandridae; genus Calotriton; species Calotriton arnoldi. Next base: position 1,140,696 of record CAWUFW010006087.1, on the reverse strand, counting down.
TCTATTAAATAATCTGTTCTTTTATCCAAATGCATCTTTTTCCTGGTGGAGACAGCTGAGCTTCCAGCACCCACTACAATTTCCTGTCGAATTCATTCACTGAGTTTAATGGTTTCATTTAAAGATGGGTGGCAATGGACATACACCAAAAATTGGTGGAATCCTGGTTCATCTCCCTTTTTTGGATCCCCTGCCTGAATGAGAGGCAGGACAATAACTGAATTTCCAATGTAGGATCCTTAGCCTACTCCAACTTAAGAAACTCATTCCCATTGCACCAGCTGCCACAGGACTATTGAGTCCATAGTTTCAGAAGGCATGCCCTTCATAATGAAGGTCTTCAAAAGCTATTTTTTCTGCCCATGACCACGGTGAACCTCATGGCTGTTTCTAACAGGAACAAAACACATACAGGGAGCCAACTCTGTGCTTCAGGATCCTTTCATTTATATTTTTCATAAACAACCCCCCACTTTGTTTATGTGTCTGTAAAATATGCAAAAAATGTCAATGGTCTATCATTTTGCTATGGAATTACTGTCTGGCAGCATTGAGAATTTTGGCTTTAATCCTCTGGCCTAATAAGGTCAGGCTACTTTTGGTATAAATTCCCCTCCTGTTCAACGCGGAAGCGTAGAAGCCTAAATACAGCAGATGGATTGCAGCTAGTAGCAGATATGGTGCATTCACCACCCTAACCATTGACAGCTCTTTCTCTCTAAATGAGCCGATAAGATATCTTAACTTAGGTTTGATTCACAATGGTGTTAAGCTAGAAGTGCAAACTACACATATATTATACTTAATCCTGTAGATACCATACAGCTTTTTAGTTAATAATCAACTTCCCCTGTGCTCAAGTCTAAAGTGTGCATGTCATAATATGTGTATCTATTGTTGATATTTTTATGCTTTTCTGGCCTATCGATATTAACTTCCACATGCTGGGCTGTTATTTTTGCCTCCTTTACCAAGCGGTAGAGGCTTCAAGTGTTTTAGGAGCATATAATGGATTACAACTCCAGGGCAGACCTGACCCCGTCATAAATGCCCACAAATTCATAAAAGCATGATTAAACTTCTGTAGCTGGAAGAGTCATAAGAGAGGCTGATCACTCTAATATATTGGCAGAGAGTCTAACATTCAATGAGTGTATGTCTGGCTCATAATTTTCCAGTTGCACACTAATACAATTTGCAACTACATAATTGCTGGTGGAGGCATGCCCATGATAGTGCAGAATGTGCTGTATTGTATAGTGAATGCAGGACAGACCTGCTACAATAATTAGTGGGAGTTCGAAAACTTCCATGGATAATAGTTATTTTGGGTGGAATTTCATTTTTCACATTACCTGGATTTTTGCTTTGTTTATGTAAATGCAAGGTAGCAAATACACTATTTTACTTGCTAATTACTTTGGACAAATTTAAAGAAACTGAACACAATTTCGATAACAATTATACATGCTGCTAACTGATCCTAGACAGGTTTTTTTAGACGTGCCGGGTAGCATATGGAGTGGAAAGGTTGTATTTCCCAGACATAATCCCACATTCTTATCCATTGCCTTCCTAGAAGTGCCTTCCTGAAAATACGCCAGATTTAAAACGGAAAGGAACTTTTGGTCGAATGTACCTTCTTCCATTAATTTGGTGAAAATCCATTCTGTGTTTTGGAGAAAAAGTACACATATATATAGATCTATGGCTCTTGGACTTGTGAACGCGTTTGTGAAAGAAAATTAAGAATGTGATTGGTTGAAAAAAAGTGGTTCACTCTAGACTGTTTGACAATTTCCCAGTTCACTGCCTGACCTTTGGTTCACAGATGGAGGATTCTATTTACAGTTTGGCAGATGGGATGCTCTGTCCAAACATGGCAGATGTCCCATCCCCTGTGTTGCAAGTGCACTATAGCCTGAGGCACTTATAATATGGTGGATGTGATATCTGTAATGTTTTAATGGAGTAACCTGTCCACCAAGCTCTAAGGGGCCGATTACGATTGCGGTCGGAAAATCATTCCGACCGCCGTGGCAATGGGAAAAGACCGCCCGCATGGCCTGTGGCACCACCGCCTATCACATTACGATGCACTGCCGGAAAAATCTGACCGCCGCGGTCGGATCCCAAGAAACACCACCGGGCACGTGCAGAAAAGGCGAAATACCCTCCACGGCGGTCGGATTCACTGCGGAAAGCTCACAAACCGCTGATACACAAGCGGAATTTCCACGAGTGCAATTATGATCTTACCGCGGTGCCTGCGGTACGACCACTTGTTTCCGACCGCCGCGATTGTCAACAATGATGAATGGGAGAGCTGGAGGAATGACCATTACAGTCCGACCGCGGTGTTCGCGCAGAAATAGTAATGGCGGTCGAAAGCAACTACACCACAAAACTACCAAATGTGGCTGGGTATCTGGCTCAGCCAATAAAAACAGCAAACATACCCCATTGACACATGACCCTGGCAAATAAAAACTACAAATCCCAGCTCAACACAGACAACACACCTGACATGAATACTCAGTTTGGACCCACCCACATAGCAGAGCATAAAACCAGCCCCTGCATGACCACAATTCTTTGCACAACTCCAGAACTGAGGGGCCCAACAATATCACACAAAGGATAGGCAACCCTGCACACATCCCACCATCACAAACACACACACACCACACACATCACCACCACCACCACCACCACCTTCACACCTGCACTCTTAACCACTCAGCACATCAAACACCATGGCACAGAAGATGCCCAAACTCACTGATGGTGAGTTGTCAGTCTTGGTGGATGAGATTATAAGAGTTGAGCCATATATTTTAGGAAGCATGGTCCAACAGACCCCATCAGCCAGGCAAAATCAAATGTGGCAAAGGATAGTTGACAGAGTCAATGCTGTAGGGCAAGTTCCACGCAACAGGAAGGAGATCAGGAAGAGGTGGACTGACCTCAAGAGCAAGGTCAAGGAGAACAACAGCAAGAACCGTGAGCTGGCAAACCAGACTGGCAGTGGCCCTCCCATTCCACCAAGAACATTCAACGCATGGGAGGAGAAGGTGCTTGGCATACTGCACCCAGAGAGTTGCACTGGAATTGAGGGGGGAATGGAGGCTGGTAAGTACCAACAAAAGTCTGCCATAACACTGCTATGTAGTAGCTTGCACAACTAAAAAGCAACACTTCCTAGGCCCAAATGTACTCATGTCCACCACACTCCGCCCAAACATGTCTCACAGATCCCACAATAACTCCCTCTCATTCACCACAAAGGTACATAACAATATTTACATGGGGGCACATGTGTAGGCAGCCAGCACTACAACTCCCAACAGGCCCCCTTGTCCTACAGCTGAGCAGGATGGAGCATTCCCCACACCCCCAAGCATGGGCCAGCCATTTCCCTCCAATGTGTAACCTTACAGGTAGGTAGCCATCTCAACAGGGAGGGGTCTTTATGGCTGGGAAGTCTGCACTACAACTCCCAACAGGCCCCCTTGTCCCACAGCTCAGCAGGATGGAGCATTCCCCACGCCCACAAGCATGGGGCAGCTATCGCATTGCTCTCCCAAAACTTACACGTAGGTAGTGACTGCATGCACACCACCATCCTTTTCTAAATGCATGTAGCCACATAACCACATCAGCACTAACATGTCAGCCAACTTGGCATAGTTTTAAATGCCACATCCAGTGTGCAGACATCTAAGTGCACGTAACTGTCACATATTCTGAACTCATACTCACCAAGTCACAAGTGAAACAAATGCATCCCACAATCATGCACAGCAGAGAATGTAATGTGGAAGTGCCATGGTGTCTGAGCATGAAGGCCCATCTCAACACCAAACATGCATGGTCTACATGAAAATAAAGGAAAGTACATGTGATTCCAAAGCTATGTATAACATGACAATGGTTCCTTCTAGCTCTGTTGAAATAGATAACATGAACAGCTAAATGAAAAGACGCACAACAGAAAGTTGATGTCACGCAATTAGGCAGATGAGGACATGTCCGTGTAGTTACACTATCTGTACACTGCACCAAGTTTCAATTCACAACGGACACCATGAACTACTAAGGTATGTACCTCAACGTCATGTCATGGTGCACAGTATATAGCAGGCATACAAAGTCATTGCATTGTAAAGTGTATGTTGTATCAAATGTCTCAAACAATTGTCTAACATCAAGCATGTTGCGTGCAACTCAATTACCATATGACCTCTGTTCAACAGGAGATCAACAACTAACTGCAGAGGATGACACCAACATGCGGAGCCAGTCTCCCCCCATGGAACGTGAACTCTCGGATGCAGATTCCCCAACATTCTCGGACGAGGATTCTCAAGCTGGCCCCTCTGGTGTGGCAGGGACTAACATGTCTCAAGCCCTCATTGTCCCCACCACCACTACTACCACCACGGCAAGAACAACTGTGCTGCCCCCATCCACTACGAGCGTTGTGGCCTCCACCACCACCACCACGGCAAGAACAACTGTGCTGCCCCCTGCCACTACGACCTATGTGGCCTCCACCACCACCATCACCACTGCTGCCTGCAACACACGCCCTGCCACGGTAGTTACCAACACCACCACACAATCACAGCATGCCAGGGAGAGTGTGCCAGTGCGTCGGGGGACTATGCCACAGGTCCGTGTCAGGAGGGCAGGTGGGAGTACAACTGGGGCAGAGACACAGGAGGACAATGACCCTGAATCCCTGGCCACCATTGCAAGAGTCCTTGGTGCCTACCAAGAGAACCATGGAGTAATGGGCCAGCTTGTTGAAGACATGCATGAGATCCGCCTGCTGCAGCAGTCCATGGACACATGGATGGGCCAACTTGTCAACCTTGTTGGCCAGCTAGTGGGTGTTCTGAGGGACAGACTCCCAGCCCCAAGTGCAGCTCCACCCCCTCCAGTGGATTGCCTGCTGTGCAGCCCACCATTCCAGCTGCAGCCACAGAGAGGGGTGTGCAGGAGGAGAGTGAGTTCTCAGACACCACTGACCCTGCAGCAGATGCCCCCTCCCAAACGCACCAGGGGCCGTCCGAGAATCCACAGGGGAGGATTTGGTGGCAGGCCACCATACCAACGCCACTCACAGAGCCAGCCATGATGGTATCTTGTTGTTCCCTTTGCATTGACTATGTTGACTATCCTTGCCCACATTGCCATGTTGATGGCCTGAGTCTGTTGGACTGTGTGACTTCAGCTTTGTGGTGACTACACTATTTGTCTCAACTACCATGACTGACAACTCATTTATTCACTGTTCACATTTATGTACATATTCCCTTCACTTGCACAAAAACTAATTTCCAATAAACACTCCTAACATACCTATGTCTGTGTGAGCTACATGTTTATTCCAGTATGTACAATGACAAATCAGATTTCAATGTTCCAACAGCTCTGAAGCAGAGGAGGCATTGAGAGGGTGAATGAACCTAGAAAGACACAAGAGAATGACATTTACTTATCAGGTGACGCCTTTACAGCAGAAACACAACACTAGGCATCAAGGTACAAAAACAAGCACCCATAGCAATGGTCAACAACCTCAACATACACATGATGTACCTGGATACAAATACCCTGTGCCACACACATCATCCCTTATCACACACACAACAACAGCCAGCAGTTAAAATTATCTATGCCTTGATACTAACATCCAAGCAAACACACAATGTCACTGTTCTACAAAGTCACTTACATTCAAGGGAAGTAGTTGGCATTGAGCTGTTGACGCAGGTCAACACCTTCCTCTTCACCACTATCGTCCGCACTGGAAGTGTGTGGGTGTGCAGGAGGGGGCATCTGCTGCTCATCGTCATCCAGGATCAGCGGAACGGCTTGGCGCAAGGCAAGGTTGTGTAGCATGCAGCATGCTACAACTATCCGGCAAACCTTTCATGGGGAATACAACAGTGCACCTCCGATCTTGTCCAGGCACCGGAATCGGGACTTAAGGAGGCCAAAAGTGCGCTCCACCACACGTCGTGTCCTACCATGTGCCTCGTTGTAGCTGACTTCACCAGGGGTACTTGGATTCCGCAGTGGGCTCAGCAACCACGGTCTGTTGGGATACGCTGAGTCACCTAGGTGTGACATACACAGAGAAATGTTGTGATACAAACAGTTGACGAGAACAGCATGTCACACACAGCACACTACTTGACTCAGTGTACTCACCTATAAGCCATGCACGCTCTGGATGTAGATTTTCCATCAGCCGGGGTACAATGCTGTTCCGCAGGATGTAGGAGTCATGGGCGGAGCCAGCAAATCGCGCACAAACATGGCTGATGATCATATCAGCTTGGCATACCACCTGCACATTTATGGAATGGTAGTGCTTCCTGTTCCTATACACCTGCTCACGTGCAAAACAAAAGCACAGGTGCACCACACAGCAGAGGTGTGTGGTGCACCTGTGCTTTTGTTTTGAATTGTTAGGTTCCTGTAGGAACAAGCACTGTGACGGTGGGTGCTATTCAGTGTGCACACGGATCCCAGTTAGTATTGAAGGGATAAGATTGATGGAGTGAAATTAGGTTAGGTGCTGGCAACCAGAAGGTACCACTGTTAGTTCTATTTGTTTACACCTGCTCACGTGCCTGTGGTGGGACAAGGGCAATGTGTGTGCCGTCAATGGAACCAACTACATGAGGAATGTGGCCAAGGGCATAAAAACCAGCCTTCACAGCAGGCAAATCTGCTGTATTTGGGAATCGTATGTATTGGTCCTTGTATAGCATCATTGCGGACACCACATCCCAGAGCACCATGCTGAATGTTGGTTGCGACATCCCACCCGCACTGGCCACAGTGTATTGGAAAGAGCCCGTAGCAAAAAAATGCAGCGCTGCCATGATCTTCACTGTTGGGGATAGGGCAGTTGGATATGTTTGTTGAGGCCTCAGATGGGGCTCCAACTGAGCACACAGCTCTTGCAGTGTAACGCGATCCAGACGAAATTTCCGGATGATGTCCACATCCTCCATGTCCGCCAGGACTGTGAAAGGCCAGTGCACATTTGGTCGTCGCCTACATGAAATGGAAGAGGACTAATGTTATTCAAATTACACAATGAGATGTGTCCGACTTCTCACATCTTGACTCACGCAGCAGAAACAATGAATGTACTCCAACAATTGCTTAATCCACAACTCAGATGCAGAGACACCTTCACCACATGTGTTTTTACAAGTGGACATGTTGTACATACTGACTACCCCAAAAACATAATCAAAGGTTGTGAATGGTACACCAATACATCTGGTGTCCCCAGGCCTAGGAGTAGGTGACACAGCAGATGTATGAGACAGCAACACTGCTGACTCATATGTAGCTGCTTTACCTGGCACACCTTCTTGCTTAAGTTGCACAGACCACTAGTTATCATCACAATGTGCACAGTGTGTGTAAGCTGATCACATATCCTACTTAAATCAGCTATGGGCACAGTAAAATACCACCATTATGTGGTCAGGCAATCATTACTGTTGTTTGATTAGCCATCTCACACATTGAGTTGATTTCAAAGATGAGACAACATCATACAACCAATAGATGTACATCCACACACATATCATAAGTGACATGAGTAAGTGCATGGCAATGCATGTCACATTTTCCACAGACATGGCATGTGTAGGCATCAGTGAGTTGAATGTCACACTAGCATTCATTGTACAAAACAAGTGCAGTAAGACACTATGGAGGCATAGGGTTCAATTGTTAAATTTGACTATTGCCATTGCTAGTGCATAATGTGTCCATAAACGCGGTAGGCGTTCACCGCCACCGCGGGCCGCTCATTGGCCACACTTGAAAGATGCAGCATAGTGGTAGCGACCGCCTGGCCTCCGCGGTGTGACACCACCAATGCCATTGCAGACAATGGGACCCGCGATCGCGGTAGTGAAATGCTACTTTGAAAACCGCGGTAGGCGTGCGCCGCCACCGCGGGGCCGCTCATTGGCCACACTTGAAAGATGCAGCATAGCGGTAGCGACCGCCTGGCCTCCGCAGGTGAGACACCACCAATGCCATTGCAGACAATGGGACCCGCGATCGCGGTAGTGAAATGCTACTTTGAAAACCGCGGTAGGCGTGCACCACCACCGTGGGGCCGCTCATTGGCCACACTTGAAAGATGCAGCATAGTGGTAGCGACCGCCTGGCATCCGCGGTGTGACACCACCAATGCCATTGCAGACAATGGGACCCGCGATCGTGGTAGTGAAATGCTACTTTGAAAACCGCAGTAGGTGTGCACCGCCACCGCGGGGCTGCTCATTAGCCACACTTGAAAGATGCAGCATATCAGTAGCGACCACCTGGCCTCCGCGGTGTGACAGCACCAATGCCATTGCAGACAATGGGACCCGCGATCGCGGTAGTGAAATGCTACTTTGAAAACCGCGGTAGGCGTGCACCGCCACTGCGGGGCCGCTCATTGGCCACACTTGAAAGATCCAGCATAGCAGTAGCGACCGCCTGGCCTCTGCGGTGTGACACCACCAATGCCATTGCAGACAATGGGACCCACGATCGTGGTAGTGAAATGCTACTTTGAAAACCGCGGTAGGCGTCCACCGCCACCGCGGGGCCGCTCATTGGCCAGACTTAAAGATGCAGCATAGCGGTAGCGGCCGTCTGGCCTCCGCGGTGTGACACCACCAATGCCATTGCAGACAATGGGACCCGCGATTGCGGTAGTGAAATGCTACTTTGAAAACCGCAGTAGGCGTGCACCGCCACCGCGGGGCCGCTCATTGGCCACACTTGAAAGATGCCAGCCAGGTGGACCAATTGCAGCAGCTGACTGCCACTGATACCACCCCAGGGGCCTATAAATCTCTGTGGGAGAGCCACACATTTCACATGCATTCAGACACTGCTGACTGCCATTCCTCTACAACTGCATATTTTTCTGTATCCTGGACCCAGTGATGGTGAGAACAGAGAATGTCAGGGCCCGTCCCTTCACTACAGAGGAGCTGGAGCTTCTGGTTGACAAGGTCCTTGCACAGTATGGGAGGCTTTTTGGTGCGCCAGATGTACTGGTAAGTGTTCCTGATTCCAAGTGTGAGAGTGATCAAAATGATACCATGATGTTGCTGTGCAGTAGTATGTGCCTGTGAGTGTAAGTCGATGTACAGGCATCCTAATAGTTACCATGGCATGCTCCATACATGTTCAGTGGAAATTGCATTTGATTATGTGTAGAAAATGGACACTCCTACAGCCATTCTTGCACAAACTTAATGAACATGTTGGTCTGAGACTAGGTGATGTAAATGTGTGTTACACTGCCATGCATGCTAACTTCAAGTCAATGGTGTCTGTAGGCTTATTTCCACACCTACATAAGTTGATTGAAGGTAGGGGAGACATGCATTGTTTAAACAGCCACACAGATACGATGGTGTTTTGAAACAGTACAAGTCGGGACTAATTTTTACTGTGCCATGTTATGTAACTGTCCACTCACTCTTCACAACCTCATATGTGACTGTTGAAATGTATATTGGAATGGAGCAATAACTTATGTGTGTTGTATATTTCTTAAGTGCACTATGTTGATGTGAGCATAATGCACAATAGTCCAATGCATGAGTGGAACCCACTTGATGTTAATGCAACTATGACACTTCACATCAATGTAAGTAGTAGATGTCATCCTTACATTGATTTGAACATGTGTTCAGTCTCGCATGTGTTGGCACTTTTCACCCTCTCATGCTGTACATCCATGTGATTTATCTGAGGGACCATGTTGAACCGCAGTGTGAGTTCCTCTGGCCTGCACAGACACTGTCCAATGTTACTCTGAGCCATGCCTAACTGGACTGAGTCAAACATGTGTTTAGTCCACACACCTAATACTCACTGAGCCATCATAGTCCTGAGAATTGCACAATAGAGGACTTAACATTGTGAGAAGGGCGTGATAATTCAGATTATGTTCCAATATGTTTCCTGAAAAATGCATTGAGCCATTCACAGGCCAAGGGCATCGAGGGGTGTGTAGTGGTGGACACAGTGAGTCTGCCACTACACTTCATTAGCACTGTATTGCATGTCATGCTCACTCACATACTGCATCACAGATGAGGGCCTTCTGCACATAGCTGTCTGTGCTGCCATTCTGCATGTGTATGAGATGGCCATGTACTGTGTGCCGCGTCATACATGCATTCATTTCTATGTAGTATTGTAATGAACATGTACTATGTGTCATGCTGTATGGCCTCTGATGAAGATGTAGCGATTTATGTGCCATGCATTTATGTTCTCCTATACTGACACACAGTGTGAATGACACAGGGTCTCTGATACTTCCTTTTCTTGTCTCCCATGCCTGCAGCTGAAGGTCCACCAGCGTAAGGCCACATGGAAGAACATTGCACGGAAGGTGGGGGCTCTGGGTGAATCCAACAGACGGCATACACATTGCCACAAGAGGTGGGACGACATCTCCCGTCTGAGCAGGACCGTGGCAGAGATGACGGTGGGGCTGCTCCCTCGCAGTGGCAGGTTGGCGCACCGAACCATGACTCCACTAATGTCCCACATCTTGTCTGTGACACAGCCAGAGCTGTATGAACGTTTGAGGGACCATCAGCAGGGAGTTAGTGGTGAGTATTCTGCGTAGGCTGACTTTGGGTGTGAGTGACTGCATGAATGGTGACCGGGAGCCATTGCTGATCTTGCTGCTGTGTAAATTTTTATGAAATACTTCTCAGTGGCCTATGTGTTGAGTGCAGGTGTCATGTATTTTCCCTAGATGGACTTTTTCATGTGTTTCATATTATGGCCCATGACATTGCATGATGAGATGTGGCCTTATGACATCTTCTGCATTCTGGGTGTCATGGACATCACCAGGCAGTGTACAGCAGTGTGCATCATGTCAGTGTGCATTTAACATTGTGTGCACTGCAGGACTTGTAAATGGTGTGAACTACACATCTGACACCAACGTGCAACAGTCTGCGTGATGAATTGCTCAACTTTTTAGACATCAGTAGCTCATGGACATTCTAAAGTACAAATTTGAATCTGTATCTGTGTTGTCCCCTTACAGTGACTCCATATGTGACAGAGGCAACATGCTGATATGTATGCCTCTCTCACATATAGGCACGTGGGTATGCTTGCAGAGATGTTTATGTTGGATTACAAGGAGGCAGGGACCTGCTATTTGCCTGTGTGAACCTCACATGGCTCATTGATGTAAACAATGCATATTTCCATGCATCTTCTGTGTTTAGCATGATTGTTGCACATGCAGACTGCACAGGGTGTTGTGCAACTTGGGGTTGTCATTATCTAATTTAGTGCTGTGCTTGCATTTGATGTTTGTGTGTACGGCACTGTACTGAACCTATGTCCCTGTCCATTGCAGCATCTACTGAGTGCACGGAAGGCCATGAGACGGACACCAGTGCTGAAGCATGTGGCACGCATGATAGCCATGAGATCACTGACACTGGGTGACCAGCGCCTCAGAGGGGGACAGGAGTGTCCTTGAGGACTCGCGCGCAGAAAGCACAACCTCAACATCATCTGACTCCAGTGGGGAATCAGCGACAATGGTGGTCACATCGAGTGACAATGCTGCCTCTTCCTCCACCACACATCGGCCAGTGCCCACCATCCCGGCTACTACCACTAGTGCTGTCCGTACCCGCAGGGCTGTTAAGGGTAGAGTCGCCTTCACCCCAGGCACCGCTGCCCCTGCCCCTGTCTCCCCTGCTGCCCTCAGTGTTGAGGCGGTAGAACTCTTGCGCCAGCTGTGTGTGGGTCAGACAGCTCTCCTAAATGCTTTCCAGGATCAGGACAAGAAGTTGGGACAGGTTCTGGCATTTATGGAGGGCATTCATTTGGACGTGGGTGGGCTACACAGGACTGTCCAGGGTTTGTCCTCCACCGTGACGGCAGCCATTCAGCTATCACAGCATCCAAGTCCAGCCCCAATGCCTTCAACAACCACTCTGCCAGTGGCAACCCCTAAGGAGAGTGACCACACAACTGAGCCCTCAGGCCCCAAGTCGTCGACCCCCAGAACACGACAGCAGCACTCCAAGCGTGCCAGACCACAGACACCATCCCCAAAAATTAACACAGGCACACAGGGACGCAAAGAAAAAAGCCCTTCACATGACACTCAGGGGCATCAGGCAAAGAAGCAGGCCTCTAGCTCACAGTCCACAAGATTGCACCCATCACAAGAGGCTCCCATCCACACAACTGCTCCAAGTGACAGACAAACAATTGGCATGCCTGCTGTGGTGCTGGTGCCGCTGAAGGGAAAGCCCAAAAAGCTCCCTAAGACTGCTTCACCCAGGACCTCTACTCCCACCCACACCCCTGTGAAGCGTGGTCAGGAGAGCAATGTGAGTGGTTCACCAGGACTACAGGGGATGGAGGGAAAAAGGCAAGCAAAAAGCAAGGCTAAGTCCATATCCAGCAAATCCCCACAAGGAGGGCCACCTGCACCTGTCACACCTTTGGTGGAGAGGGACACTGTTGTGCCAGCCACACTTCCCACTATTCCCAAGACACTTCTGCAATATCGCATACCCAAGAAGTGTAGAGGCAGCCCTCAACATTCACCCTGTGTCTCACGGCAGCATATCTCCTCCTCCATGTGCCACCATGCCACCCGGTCCGTGCAGCCCTACACCTGCCACAGCCACAACTGCCGCTGTGTCTCACAGCAGCATCTCTCCACCTCCACGTGCCACCATGCCACCCGGTACGAGCAGGCCTACACCTGCCACAGCCACTACTGCCTCTGTGTCTCACGGCAGCATCTCTCCGCCTCCACGTGCCACCATGCCACCCGGTACGAGCAGGCCTACACCTGTCACAGCCACTACTGTCTCTGTGTCTCACTGCAGCATCTCTACGCCTCCACGTGCCACCATGCCACCCGGTCCAAGCAGCCCTACGCCTGCCACAGCCACTGCTGACTCTGATGATCCTCTCTCTCCCAGGTCCAGTTCCGCCAGTGGCCACGACAATCAGCCACCTCCCAGTCCAACTGACAGGCAAGTCTGAGGCACAGACCCCCTCCCATACCCATCTCTCCCACAGCGGTGCCTGGACTGAGCTTTGATATCCCCGGTGCTTTGGTCATTCACATGGCAGTGTACGGTGTTACACATTCACTGTAAACATTTTCATGCACACATGTGCATTGTTTGAACTGTGGACTGGCCAATGGCCTTTTATTTGTTTGAAATTTTGTGCCTATCAGGATATTTTGCAATAAACACTGTTACTCCTGTCGTATAGTTTGTTACTGCCCTTGCTTAATTAAACATTTTAATGTGTGGGTATGGATAAATGTGCTACATGCTCTGCATGGCACTTCCACATTGCCATTTACTTCATTCACTTTGTCATTGTTTGGCAAACGTAACACACACTTTTGGTCTGCTTTACTCTGAGGTTTGGGGGTGCAATGATGTTTGTGGGTGTTGATGCACTCTTGCAATTATCATTCGATGTTGATTTTAGTATGATTGTACACGTGTCATGTTAGGGGGCTATACCACAACAGAGGTGAATTCTACACACAGTCTAACTTGCGGGGTGTCCAAGGTTGGTGATGTCTGTGTGATGTGTTTGGATGTGTGAACAGCAGTGTGTGTGTGGTAATCTTGTGTAGGCCTGTCTTCGTGCTCACATGGGTATATTTGGATGTGTGCAGTTGAGTGGTCACACAGTGTGCTTGGCCTGTCCTTGTCAGTGGTGTTGAGGTGTATGTGGCCCTGTACATGCCAACTACACACGTGTATGTTCCAGGTGGGGTTTGCCCCCTAATACTCATCTTGGCAGTGGCAGGAAGGGGGTTAAACACCACAAGCACCTATTTGGCATAACTATGCAGGTGTTGTTTTGCCACCTATTACTCATCTTGGCAGTGGCAGGAAGGGGGTTTCACACCACAAGCACCTATTTGGCATTACTATGCAGGTGTTGTTTGGCCACCTATTACTCATCTTGGCAGTGGCAGGAAGGGGGTTTAACACCACAAGAACCTTTTTGGCATTACTTTGCAGGTGGGGTTTGCCCCCTAATACTCATCTTGGCAGTGGCAGGACGGGGGTTTAACACCACAAGCACCTTTTTGGCATTACTTTGCAGGTGGGGTTTGCCCCCTAATACTCATCTTGGCAGTGGCAGGAAGGGGGTTTAACACCACAAGCACCTTTTGGCATTACTTTGCAGGTGGGGTTTGCCCCCTAATACTCATCTTGGCAGTGGCAGGAAGGGGGTTTAACACCACAAGCACCTTTTGGCATTACTTTGCAGGTGGGGTTTGCCCCCTAATACTCATCTTGGCAGTGGCAAGAAGTGGGTTTAACACCACAAGCACCTATTTGGCATTACTATGCAGGTGTTGTTTTGCCACCTATTACTCATCTTGGCAGTGGCAGGAAGGGGGTTTAACACTACAAGCACCTTTTTGGCATTACTTTGCAGGTGGGGTTTGCCCCCTAATACTCATCTTGGTAGTGGCAGGAAGGGGGTTTAACACCACAAGCACCTTTTTGGCATTACTTTGCAGGTGGGGTTTGCCCCCTAATTCTCATCTTGGCAGTGGCAGGAAGGGGGTTTAACACCACAAGCACCTTTTGGCATTACATTACAGGTGGGCTTTGCCCCTAATACTCATATTGGCAGTGGCAGGAAGGGGGTTTAACACCACAAGCACCTTTTGGCATTACTTTGCAGGTGGGGTTTGCCCCTAATACTCATCTTGGCAGTGGCAGGAAGGGGGTTTAACACCACAAGCACCTATTTGGCATTACTATGCAGGTGTTGTTTTGCCACCTATTACTCATCTTGGCACTAGCAGGAAGGGGGTTTCACACCACAAGCACCTATTTGGCATTACTATGCAGGTGTTGTTTTGCCACCTATTACTCATCTTGGCAGTGGCAGGAAGGGGGTTTAACACCACAAGCACCTTTTGGCATTACTTTGCAGGTGGGGTTTGCCCCTAATACTCATCTTGGCAGTGGCAGGAAGGGGGTTTAACACCACAAGCACCTTTTGGCATTACTTTGCAGGTGGGGTCTGCCCCCTAATACTCATCTTGGCAGTGGCAGTAAGGGGGTTTAACACCACAAGCACCTATTTGGCATTACTATGCAGGTGTTGTTTTGCCACAATACACCTATGAACTTGTTCACATACATCACTATCCCTGAATATCAGATGGGCACACATTTTGATGTTGAACAAGGTGGGATGGTAGGAGCTGTGATGGTATCAGGTAATGACAGCTGCTACCAACAGAGGCACACAATATACATTTGGCCCAGGGCCAACACAATCCTTACACGTCCCTGTGACTGCCCATGCGTGCCACTGGACCTGCCTACTAGATTGTGCGGAACTTTTCCCGCGTCTTCACCGCTGCAGTGACGTGACCGGGAGGATGCGGTGATGACGTTGTTGATGGATGACCCCGATGCGGAGGTGTGGCATTGACGTACCTGTGGTGTTTTCGACGGCGTCTTTGTTGATCGCGGATCAGGAACAGCAGCGGTAGGGCTTGTAGAGCAAAATCCATAGCGGTAGCGAACCCGTGGAGTTGTGTGTGATTCACGTTTTCCTCCGCAGTATTGCTTCCGCCGTGTTTCAATTGGTGGTTTCTCCGTTGCGGTCCGATTGCCTATTTGAGGCATTGTGATTCGGACGGCGGTCTACTCGTCATTCCGCATGGCGGTCTCCCGCTATTGGCTACGTCCGCCCTCATCGCGGAACCAAACTACTGGCGGAACTAAAAACACTGCGGCGGTAGGGATTTGGCCTATGTCTGCCCATCGTAATATTGCGGTCGGGGATTCGCGACCATGGTAGGCAAAACAGCACCCGCCAGGCCGGCGGAAGCCACCGCCGGCACGGCGGTAGCGATCCGCCCGCCATCGTAATGACCCCCTAAATAACATCCAGAGTCTTGGAAACTATTTTCCTATGAGAGTTTGTGGGCAGTGGCAAATCACCACACTCTTAGGTGGAATATGGTAGATCCCTGAGTGGTTTTAACTTTGTATTGCTTGCAAGGATATTCAAATTAGTGTCATGGTTTGTGAACCTGTCTTCAGGTTCACTTACCACAGTTCCCACCAATATGCATATTTTTTAACGTCCTTTACACTTTGGATGCCAAAAGTACTATTTGGAGCAATCCAGTCTTTGTATCTATTGTCTGCTGGACATGACTGAAGGCCACACAAAGGGGCATGTTAACTAATGTTTTATGAAACCCAGGGCAGCAAGCAAAGTCTACTAACATATTCTGCTTCCTTCCTGCACAAAAACAATCCTGCCTGTAACACAGGCACACTTGCAGCATGGCACGGGGGGCCTGCATTGGCGCTAGGCAGCCTCAACTACACCAATTTAGATACAGAGCTCGGGAGTGCCATACCTTAGTAGATATGGTGTTGTCCAGCTCTCTCCCATTCATGCAATGCAGCGCAGCAGCTTTTAGTAAATATGCCCCAAATTTCTCCCTGTTGCACCTCTCTGTTGTAGGCACACAATTTTGATGCAATCCTAGGTTTGCTACCTTTAGTAAATCTGGGATTGTGTCAGATTCTATGGGTGGATGCGAAGGAAGGCTCATGCTTCACCCATGGAATGACTACTACAACAAAATGTAACACAATGCAGCACAAGCCACTGCTGTGTTACATTTCTTTGCAAGGTCATACACTGCTGCGCAATTAGCCCTTTGTAAATACCATTTAAGGACTTTCGTTGCCTTGTGATGTCTTGTGCCACGCAAGGGCAATGCAAGTCATTAGTAAATCTGGCTGAAAGTTTATTTGGGCTGGGGAACTGAACACCGTGGTCAAAGACCGAGTCCACCTTTCAGAGTCCATTTGGGGCAGAGTGACGAGGTACAGAAGCACACTATGTCCCTGTGCCTTATTGGGCACTAATGACATCAGATATGATTTCATCAATTACATCATTGATAACATAACTGATGTTACAATACATATCATGATACTTTAAGATTAAAGGCTCTACTATCTCTTACAGCAGCCAAATGCCTCCTGAGAGGTTTCCTAGAAAACAGTGGCTCTAGGTTAACTGACAGGGAAGAAATGTTATCACTTACATGGCATGACATGTAATGGCTGCAATGCCATTGTTCCATAGAGAACAAAGATTTCAATTCCATTGACAGCCAACAGTTTTCCACCAAAAAATTGTCATCGATGAGTAAGATGTCTGTTATGGATGTCGTCACAAAGATTATCTTGAGAGGGAAGACTACTGCAGTTACACTCTGAAATAGCAGATACGATCGCAAACATTAAATACACTCAAACAGCTGGAGTAATACTGTCAGCAACTAGAAGTAGACAATATATAAAGAATAAAGGCTTAATTTCTTCTCTCTGCAACAGATGTAAAATGGTGAACTTGTGACATTATCAACAATGCCATTGCAGATGCCACATGTAAGGTCATAAATGATGTACTTTTGATGTCTTATGTAAATATAACTGCCAAATGTCAATCTGTTTTAGGGTTTTACTCCCCAGCATAACTCCAATATACTGTCTATTTTTCAGGGAATTTCTAACATTTTTTAAAGCATATGCTAATGTGTTATAGCTAAAGACAACCATCTCTTCACTTTAAACTTAGTTTTTTCATTGAACGAATATAAAGAAGTAGATAAGAAACATAGAAAGGCAAAGCCATTTTAATATAATTTTCTAGGCATTTCATGTGCTTTGAATGTACCTTCATATCTGTGACATGGTAAACTACGTGATCACAGGCCCTTGTGTGGGACAAGAGGTGTGACAATGGCGATAGGATACATTACAAATGATATTTTTTAACTGGTGTGCACAGCACAATGGGCACTGTATTAGTTTTAGCTTGATCAGAATATGTGATTGTATGTGTGGTGGGTATCCTTTTGGTCACTTCTCTGTTCAAGGGTCTCTCCGTTGGGTGTCATCTGAAAATTCAAACAGGTTAATTAAAGGGAATATGGCAAATAATTAGTTTGAAGAATTTCTTTGTGGAGGTATGTTGCTGTTCTGGGTATATACTTGTGTTAATCGGCTCACGCCACCTTTTTGGTTCACACTTCCTGTATATGTTGCTTTTTTCACCTTCTGCATATTTGGTCTTAGAACAAAGAGTTAAACTGTCTTCCCTCTCCCAGTGACAGGGCTCTGCCTTCAGTGGTTAGTTTATGTCTCACAGACTTCCCATCTGACTTCACACCGCCTCTTATGATGATAATCCTCCATCCTGATTGTGGCTTCCGCAGTAATGATCTTGGCCTCTCTTATTTTACATACATCACTTTCCGCTTGTTGGATGGTGCCATAGACCATCACTTAAATATGTATAGAGTCATTAAGCACGTATGTCACAACCATCTTAAATTCTGTTTTGCTGATCTTGACCTGCCTGGATATATTTATTATATAACAAGAAGGGTTTGGCTCTAATCAGTAAGGCTGATCCAATCAACACAATAAACAAAAAAAGTTGCCAATACTGATTGTTCTTTGTTCATCAATTGCCAAGAGGTGCATTGATTCGAATCGAAAAGGCACGTGGATGAATTTTTATCCAAAAATGATTTTATTTAATTTTTCATCAGAGAAACAACATATCTTTTTTGATTTGAATGTGCATCTCACGTCTAAAAAAGCACACGCGAAAAAACATTAAATAAGCATTGCAAACAACGATTGGTGAAAACATACACATTGACAGTACATTGAAATAATTAATATCTTGGACAACATTTAGACTCAATTTAGACAAAGACTAAGACAACATGTAACAAATAACATAAAACAAATCTAAATCCATAAGACGAACATTGATTTGACAGAACGTTTATATTAATAAAAAATTGTCAAACAGTGTGAATGTTCAATAGTAATATACTTCTGCATGAAATCAATCAAGTCGATTTAAATTAGCAGAAGCACAAACTTAAATATATAGCCACACTTGTTTGGAAAAACAAGAAGAAAGACTGGTCGACGCGAAGAAAACCTCCATTTTGACTAAACGTGGGGTTCGAAACTATTTAAATCGACTTGATTGATTTCATGCAGAAGTATATTACTATTGAACATTCACACTGTTTGACAAATTTGTATTAATATAAACGTTCTGTCAAATCAATGTTCGTCTTATGGATTTAGATTTGTTTTATGTTATTTGTTACATGTTGTCTTAGTCTTTGTCTAAATTGAGTCTAAATGTTGTCCAAGATATTAATTATTTCAATGTACTGTCAATGTGTATGTTTTTACCAATGGTTGTTTGCAATGCTTCTTTAATGTTTTTTTCGTGTGTGCTTTTTTAAACGTGAGATGCACATTCAAATCAAAAAAGATATGTTGTTTCTCTGATGAAAAATTTAATAAAATCATTTTTGGATAAAAATTCATCCAGGTGTCTTTTTGATTCAAATCAATGCACCTCTTGGCAATTGATGAACAAAGAACAATCAGTATTGGCAACTTTTTTTGTTTATTGTTGGATATATTTATTGCCATTGTTTTTAAATTTTTGGGTGCCAAGATTGAGTGGTTTAATGGAAAATTCAAGTGTGTGCCATCTTTGATACTAACACCCATGCTCGTAGTGCCAGGAATGGATTTTGCATATGTGATAAGGGAAAATAAAATATGTAATGCATTGTGAGCTGCATGACATTTACTCATGATCATAGTTGCATGGTACTGCCACCAATCAGATGTATATCCGTCACTAGTGGAGCAAGTGAAATTGCACCAGGATGTAGGGAGTCCAGGGTTCCACTTTACTTCAGTTATGGCTATGTTTTACTACCTAGCTGGTAGAAGGAGGTACTTTGCCTTGCTTGCATTAGGACCCAGGCACCTTCAATACACCACTACCATCAATGGCATAGGATGTATGACGTTACAACACAAACTATTAAAACGCATACCTTTACAGCGCTGCTTTTACAACGCAACTTCCATTACAACGCATGCCATTACAACGCAAGCCATTAAAACGCATGTTCCACTACAACGAAAATTACTATTCTGACACCGCCGAATGCTTACCTCAGGGAAGGTGCTGGTCAGTGAGTGATATGCGTTGTAATGTCATGTTTTGTAATGGCATGCGTTGTAATGGAACTTGAGTTGTAAAGGCATTGCGTTGTAATGCCTGCGTTGTAATGGATGTTTCCCATGGCATAACTGCAATCTAGGCGCAGTTTATCCGTGCTGTGCCAGCCTTTAAATGAGAATATTTTAATTGATATGCCACGTTATAAAACATTAAAACAGAATGTCTGGTACATGCAAGGGCAGATGTAACCTTGCACCCAGCTAGCACCGTATCATTGTTACAATCTCTGTGGGTATAAGACGGTGTCAAAAGCTAATGCAGAAAAAACAGTAGCAAAAGTAAAATACCAAAAAATAAAACACCATGAGAGCTGCACTTAAATGAAAAGCAAAAAAATCAACATCATTATTAATGGAAATTACAAAAATTAACCCCACAGCCTAGATATCACATCTATGATCACCACTGACCATCTCAGTGTCCCAATATCTAGTATTTTGTTCGGCTGTGCCACTTTCAAAGACACTTGAGTATCACTGTCCTAATGAGTCTTGGCACATGTGTGAAATCCGTGTTCAAACTCAGTAACAAAATAAAACTCAGTACGGTTGACCTCCTGGCTCATTTAACAGTCTAGGAATTACAGTTTCTGGTGTTATTTGTTCTTCGCTCCATAAAATCGTCCGTTTACACAAATGTAATAACTGAATAAACAGCTTCGGGGCTTGTTATTTGGCAATCCTGTGTTTGATTGCGCATTTGTTTGGTCTGACTGGCGAAGGTTGAAATGGGAACAGCACTATGTAATCTTGAATTTAAAGCAGCAGCGCCGGAGGGCCAAGGGATGACTCACCCTGTGCCGCAGACGCTTTTCCCCAGGGCGGCTAATGCTAGCGGATAGAAAAATGCAGATTTCTTTCCGCTGAAACTTCAGAAAAAGACTGAATAACAAAGAGGGCTGATTCAAGGATAGACACGTGTCATCACAGGATCATTCCAAAACAGATCATGTATACAGTACTAGAATCAAAAGGACAGTATTTCGTTTCCTATGGTACTACGTCTTCTTATTTTTCATTAATTTAATGTTTCTTTTTTCTGTCAATGCAAGAAGCTGTGTACATGACTTTGTTTAACTTTATTTTCTTTTCTTTTCCCATTTCTTTCCCTCTTTTTTCCTTTCGTTCTTTTCTCTCTTGTTTTTCCTTCTTTTCTTTTCTTATCTTTGCTTTCGCTCACTTTCGTTGTTTTTTTTTTGTTTTGTTTTTTTGGAAAGGGGTATAGATACTATGTTTAAAGTTTTATGTTTAAAATTATTATGTTGTTTTATACTTTGTATAAATTTGTTGTTTCACACTTTGTTTTGTAAAAAGGGAGATGTGTGGTAATGTGAGCTTTGGCTCAGAATGTCCAGATCTTAGAATGTGTGATGAGGTCATGAGAGCACTGCATTCTGATTGTAAGCAGTTGCTCCAGGGCCCCTTCATGGTGAGACGTATTCTCCTGATTAAACTCTTCAGTACTTCTTCAGACTGCATGGAGTCATCTTTATTAAACTACAATGGAAATATGCCATTACAATATCGCTAAAAATTGTGGTAGCTTTAAGCACTACATAATGACCAGCACCGGCTTTACATGTATGAGAGGAGATTGGAGGTTTGCTGTTCCAACAGACAAACAGTCCAAAGCAGCCGGCAAACACGTCCTGCCAAGAAGCGTTATGCTCAGGTTGTCGACACCAAAAGTTTCAGTGAATGATGACGGAATTATGTAAACTGATGGCAGTAAAGAAAAGGAGGAATTAAACCTGCCAGCAACACAGAATGGGGCCTAGTCTGGGCTAAAACCAGTCATGAAACGCCTGAATTGGTTGACTCTTCCTTTGGGAGTTCTGAGAATTTAGGGCCTGATTACGATAGCGGACAGACTTAAGTCCATCCGCCATCGTCCTGGGGATTGGGACAGGCCGCCTATATGGCGGTGGTCCCGCACATGACATTACAATACGACCGCAACTGTGGCGGTCGCATTGTGCATGTTTACCATTGCGGCGGGTGCTGCTGGCTGCAGCACCCGACGCTATGGTAAAAATGCATGTTGTGCATTTCCCTGCACTACGTGGCAGGCACCATGCGGTGCCTGCCATCTGGTGCAGGTAATTGTAGGCGGGCACCATAGGTGCCCCCCAAGTGCAATTTCCACATGCCCCTGAACGAGGGGGGCCCGCAACGGGCCCCCAAAGTACATCCCCACCAGCCTTTCACTGGCGGTTGAACCACCATAGACAGGCTGTCAGGGATGCAGCATCCAAATCTGCCGGGCGGTGCCTGCTAGGCACCGCCACCATTTTGTGGATGCGGGGTGGGTCCGACAGGCAATCGTAATGATTGCCTCTGTCAAACCCGTGGCAGACGGGCTTTCCGCCTGCCAGGCACACCACCCACCATTTTGATCTGGCGGGCGGAAAAAGGCCTTACGATGGCGGTGAACCCACCACCATCGTAATCAGGCCCTTAATGATTTTGGGGAACGACTTGCATTACAAACAGGATACATACATTAGTTATGGATACTTCTTTTGGGAAGGACATATGAAAGTTGGTCAACTCCTTTCTTATAAACCATTTCTTTTTCTTTCCTTTTTTTGTACTATTGTGAGGTATCACATTTAGTGTCATTAGTTGGCACCACGATTAAGATACAATTACTTTGATTAATTAATCTTGAATTAATCCCTTGTTGTCAACTTTACCTGTTTATTTTATTACCCAAGCCCACAAGGGTTGTTTGAGTTGCCCATTACCTTGCCATGGTTCAAAATATCGGCATTCTTTTATGTGATTTTAATTGTAATTGCCATTATTTTAATGCAAAATAAAAGTTAAATTATTATTTAATAAACTGATACATTAAAAAAAATAACAAAAAGCAACATATAAATATTCCTTATTAATTTTAAATACATTCTTTAAACTTTTAATTTTAAAATAATTATTAATTTTAGAACAAAATAATAATAACTTATAAGGTAAAATCCATTATTTAACAAATAAAACAATTCCTAAAATTATACTATTATTACTGTATATAAACTAATAAAAACAATATTATTATGTACAGATAAACATTTAAAAGTTATTTACATTTATTTAACAAATCTAAATAATTTTTAAAATAATAAAACACATCAACAAATAGAAAATAATAAAAAAACTAAAAACAAAGGGCCTGATTTCGAACCTGGCGGTCTTCCAACCAACAGACTTGTGGTGGCGGTCCACCGTTTGCCGCATTGCGTCTTTGAAAGTCGTTGCGGCGGAGGACCACCGGCTGCACCAGTGAACAGTCGTTCCCTGGCAATGGCGCAGCTGCGCCATAATGTAAGATGCTCAGTGGGAGCCTCTTTCACCACTTGGCTGCAGTAGGCGTTTAGACGGAGCACTTTACTTGCACGCCACCACTTTAGTGGCATTGGGACCACATTGCCCAGCAGTTTTTGCGCCGGGCGGCGCCAACGCGTATCGGTCGCGCCAGGAGGCGCTCTTAAGCGGTTGCAGGCTCCGACAGCGCGGGACGCGCGTGGGCCGCGCCTGGGCAAAGCCCGGGCCAAGGGTGGGCCCGTCTGCGCCCGTCCGCGGCTGGACGTGGCTGGGCCGGGCCAGGTCCCTTGGCTACTACCTAGGACCCGAAGGTTGCCGTTTTTGGCTTAGGAAGATTCCTGGGACATTTCTGCTAAAGGTAAGGAGATGGGAAAGCATAAAACTGCTATGCCCTCTGCAAAGGGTCGCCCTTTAACTACATCAATTACCAACTTTTTGACAACAGCAATGGGGGCAATAGCAAGCGAGATTGAGTCAGTGGAGGAGAGACTGGGGGCAACTCAAAGAGCTTTAGAAAATGGTGTACCAACAGAGAATGACCCTGGGATTGACCTAGCCGGGGAGCTCGCAGGTGGCGATGGAAATTACAAAAGAAAGGAGCAAGAAGCAGGGATCTTAGCACCTAATGGCCCAAACAATCGAAGGAATGCAGCCAATACCAGTAACACTAGCAGCTCTCAACAGGGAGAACTTTCGAACACTCTATGACCCCCTCCATCTAAAAAATCAAAGGCTTGCAGTAAGGCCAAGAAAGATGCACAGCCCCTGACAACACGCAATAAGACTACAATGCCTCCCCCAAGGAGAGCCTTAAAGGCCCAAGTTCCGGAAACCGCTACTGGTACTGTTAGGGATCCGACGGATACATGTGACTCAGCGCTTTCTGTACATTCCACTAGTTCGCTGGAGGTCATCATTAAGTCAATTCTTGAACCACTTGTAGGGGTCCTAAATAGCATTGATGTGTCTCTAAAAATATTAATTGGTTCCAGTGTTTCGAAGAGGATTTCTGGTTCGGCCACTAATTTGAACCCCACTACCAACTCTAATCTTGATACATCTCACGTAGCACCCCTTCTCTTGGTACCCCCACCACAAAACCGCCCCAGTATCATCCCTCAGACCTCTCAGACTGCAATACAACAAGACATACAACAAGCTGTACCGCCAACAACAGACATCAGCATGATAGGCGCTGTCAGGACAGGCGCAACACTTTCGCGAAGGGAGCCTGGTGTGCCACATCCTACTGATAATCAGCACAACACACATATCTTGGGCAGCCGAAAAAATGCTGAGAGAATACTTCACCTCCCTCCTGAAGCAACCCCTTTGTCATCTTCCTTAAAAATGTCCCCCTTTTACCAACCAACAAAGAAGAGGACTGGAGGCAGCTTAAAAATAAGACAGTACATTGGCTGGCCAAAGCAGTGGACTGGACAAGCAGTGATGATTTGCATCATAATATAAATAATGTTGAACGTGTGTCATGGGTGGGTTCACAAGCAAAAACTGAAACAGGTGATTGTATTGTCGTTAATTTTAGGAGCAGGTCCCTAGTACGCTGGTTTATGGATAGGCTTGTGTGGATTAATAACGCAAAGGGCCCCATTGAAGCAGTACCACTAGGGTACTTCTATAAACCACCAACAAATAACGGATTTGGGCCTGTTCCCCAATCTGCAAAATTGCCGCCTGTATTTGCCATCCCACCTTTCAATTACTTCTCCCCATTAGACTATGTGGATTTACTGAATCCTCAGGTGCTGGGTGCGCTCGGCGGTAATGAATTAGACCCACAATATACATCCTTTGAAGCCCAGACATCTGGGATGGATATTTTACCATCTTCTCCTATGCCTGGGTCAGGTAGCGTTAATTTCCCTGATCCCCCAGTGAATCTCACTCTAACTCCGAATGTTGATTTGCAAGGTGAGATACTTCCTGTTTATGTGTGTGGCCGGGATAATTTAACCCCTCCTAATAGGCACAAGATAGACAGTCCGAATTTTCCCGATCCAAAAGATACCCCACTAGAGCAATGTAACGCATCATCGCTCGGTGGGTCGGATTCTTTTGTACCACCAACTGCAACGGCAGATGCTGGTCATGCAAAGAGAAGGGACAGTAGTCAAAATAACATGCTAATGCATGGCAGCCTCTTTTGGAATATTGCCGGACTGCAGACTAAACTAGAATCCAAAGAATGGGCAGATTTTATTGGAAAATATAGTATTGTATGCCTACAGGAAACCTGGATGCAAGATTCTGCACACATAAATGGTTTTTATTATATCCATACGCCAGCTAAAGCCTCACTAGGTGGTCATGATAAAGGGGGCCTATTAACTTTGGTTTCCACCACACTGAATGGTAAATTAGGAAAATTGCTGCTCGACTCACCTCATTTTCAGATTATTAACATCTTGTTCAGAAAAAATTTGACTCTGGTTCTTGTAAACTTTTATCATAATAACTTTAACAATACAAACATCAGCATTGCTCAAGAGCTGGAAGTTGCACTATCAAGACACATTGAGGAGTTAAATATGGATTTTGTGGTTTCTTGGGGAGGTGATTTTAATTGTAAATTATGTCCTTCCTCGAAACAATCAGTATGCTGCTTAGTAGCTGGGGATATTGATGGTGGTTGTCATTTTTATCATAATCCCTGTGGGGATATTTTTAACTCATTATTGTCAAAATTTTCTCTTTTCTTAACTGTTGATCTTAGTGAAGTGGAAGGCCCTGATTTAGCATCTTATGTTGGTAAAGGCAAAGGCACTTTAATTGATTTTATTGCTCTGTCTGACTATTTTAATACACAGTTTGTGACTTTTGCTATACATAAAATCTGTCTCAGTGATCACTATCCCTTAACTTTGGAGTTTGAGAGCCAACCAGTTGATTTAACCAAAACACCCCCACTAATTCATGATAAAAATAAGGGGCTATTACGGAAATGGTGTACTGATTTGGTTCTAAATCAGATTATAAAAACCAATTTAAGTCAAGTCTTAATCTGCCTGGAAGACAGCATAAATCCTCAAGTTACGATAACATCTTTCGAGGCTATAACGGAGACAATAAAGGTGGTATTGACTAAGAAACAAAGAGACAGACCAAGGGGAAATAAATGGTGGTTTGATAGGCAATGCACACACCTACACAATAATTTAATCAAGACTTTAAAAGTCAGACCCCGAAATTTACTTGAGGTAAAAAATTCTCGACTGGAATATAAGCAGGCGCTAGAAAAACGCCAGCAAGAAATTAGGCAAGATGCTTGGGAGCAACTACATGTAGCATGTAAGAGTAAAGACTCTAAGCTTTTTTGGCAAACTGTTAACCAGGATTTCTTTAATGGTACCAATAATGGAAGTACCGATGTCACAATCATGCCTAATATTTGGGTAGAACATTTCTCTGGTCTTTATAAAATTGGTAGTGACTCACACTCTAGCACCAATCTTCAATATGGGGCATCAACCCTCGCACCTCCGACAATAGACGAGGTGGAAAGGGCTTTATCTCAGACTGTGAAGAATAAGGCCTCGGGCCCTGACAGCATCCCCGCAGATCTGTTTCTGGCTAATATCCCCCTGTGGCTCCCACTGTTAACAAACATTTTTAAATGCTATGCGGCCCAGGGCCCTCCTGAATCGTGGAGAGTAGTGACAATAGTTCCCATTTTTAAAAAGGGACACAGGTCGGACCCTAAATGCTACCGGCCCATATCTCTAATTGATTGTACTTGTAAGATTATGGGTCGAGTAATATTGGAGACATTGGAGGATTGGCTAACAGAAAGTGGGAGCTTCTCTGACATCCAATATGGCTTCAGGAGTGGCCTGGGCACAGTCGAACAGTGCCTCAACCTGCACCTGGTCATAGGCAAATACACCTTAGCCAAGCCTGGATCTCTTTACCTTGGATTCATGGACTTGACGTCCGCCTTTGACTGGGTGCAGAGAGGAAGGCTCTGGGAGAAAATTTTGTTTATGGGCATTGATCCACCCATCTTGCATTTTCTAGCAGCTATGCATCAGGAAGTGACGGGGAGAGTTCGATATGGAGCAGGTGGTGAACTTACTGCCCCAATAAGGCTGGATCGCGGGGTACGTCAGGGTTGTGTCCTTGCTCCCTTTTTATTCTGTTTATATAGAAATGACCTAGAAAGCCAAATTAAAAAAGGGAATGTGGATGCTCCGCTGGTAGGTCGTAGGTCACTACCAGCACTGTTATATGCGGATGAATGTGTATTGATGTCCAGAACTGGGGTGGGGCTGCAGAGGCTTTTAACTAGTTTTAATAACTTTATGAATGATCTTGGCCTAAAAACTAATGTAGGGAAATCACATATTATGGTGGTGGGCAAATCTCCCAAGATTGTAAAGACATGTTACATAATAAATGAAAAACTGTCTTATGTGCCGACCTTTTCCTATTTAGGGATTTTGTTCAATCAAAAAAGCTCTTGGTGTCATCAAGTTGAGGCTTTAATCAAAATGTGGAGGCTATCTTTAGATTTACCAAAAGTTAGGCTCTAGGCCCATCAAAGCAATTATTGATATCTATAAAGCCCGTACGTGTGCTGTTACTCTGTATGGTGCTGGAGTTTGGGGCTCCAGTAATATCAAGGGCCTACAGAGGGTAGAGAACATGTTCATGACACGTCTTTTGACAGTACCTAAAAGCACCGCTGCCACCATTTGCCATAGCGAACTTGGTGTGACTCCGTTGTCATTCCGCATACAACTAGCCCCTTTATTGCTATGACACAACATTTGGGCAAAAGAAGAAGCAGCCTTGAACCGTGCTCTCATTTTAGATTGCTTAAAATTGGACTGTTTTAAAAAAAATCCCCATGTTCACTTATATAAATGGCCAGCTTGAGAAACTGGGATTGTTAGAGTGCCTCAAAAGTCCTGGCAACATAGCCAAAATACCGAGAGCTGGCTGAAAAAAGAATTTTTAACCCACTCGTATCTGGTCAGAGATAACCTGGAGAGGGGAAAAAAAAGGGTCACTGAACATTCTTTGTTAGTGTGTGCCCCAGGTATTGCGTCCTACCTCTCATTTTATTTTAGTCATGTTAAAATGTTTTATTTTATAAGATTCAGGATGGGCATTTCCCACTTACTGGTCTCATACCCACGCAATGTGCATTGTGATGGTAACCTGGATCTGTGTCCATGTGACTCAAAGTCAGTTCAGAGCACTTTGCATTTTATGTTTTTTGTAAACTTTATACTAAATCAAGATGTGCCTTTTTAAAACCACTTTTACAATTTTTAAATATTTGAAAGTGTCGGGCTGCATTACATCACCTACAACTTCTAAATGATGAATTCATCTGCTTAATGATGTTTAAGTATATTTCCACGGCTGTTCGGCATCGGAACATTGTTGGAAAATGATTATCTTGTATATTGAATATATTACCATGCCTAGGACTTAACCGCTTGACCGCGGCGTAGATTCCGCCGCGGTGCTGGGCGTTCCCTTGAGTGGGCGTGTCTGGGACGGCCCCCGGCCGTCCTCCGCACATGCCCACCATGACGTCAGACGGCCCCCATGGAAAGGGTTAAGACACTTTTATGTGGAAATTTAATATGATCCTGTTTAATTCTGGAAATCGAAGTTAACACTTACATGGATTTTGTATACAGATGTCTTCTCTGTGTTTGGTATTAATTTGACTGAAATGTTGTTATGCTTTGGCATCATAGCTCTCAGTGATTAAATTGCTTCAAGAGATTGACATCAGGCCACTCGTAACCGCTATTGCTATGGACTTATCATGAATTGTTTGTATTTTACTTGATGAAACGTTTTTATGATGCTTTCTTTTATGGCTGGCATACAGCCGAATAAAGATTTTGACTGACTGACTGAATGTAAGATGCTCAGTGGGACTAGCGCAGTCCCGCTGAGCATATTACAAGTTGCGCCACTGCCAGCCATTTTATGGCTGGAGGCCCACCATGGAAAGGTTGGCGGTGGAGGAACAAAGGGGGATCTACAGGGCCTCCATGGCCCCCCGCCATGGGTATACATTAGGGTGGCACAACATGTGCCCCCCTGTCTGTATTCCTGAAAGTTTCAGCATGACACTGATGTCATCGTCCATGCTGTGCTGACACTTTTTTGCCATTCCCATTGTGGTGCCTGTTTTCCAGGCACCGTCATGGGAAATGCAAAGGAACATCCGCCGTACATAAGTCCAACTCGTAATACAACAGGTGGTCCTTGCGCAGGTTTGGCGCAGCTGAGGCGGCAGAGAGCCTGCACAACTGTGCCAAACTCATAATCAACCCCAAAGAAACAAGGTAACTCAAAAATATACATTTATAAATTAAATATTCTCAAAATCATAGAAAAGGTCTCCTACAATGAAACACAAGTAATAACATAAATCCAATCCGAAAGCATTAAAAAATAAACAAATAAAAGCAATTTAAAAACTCATTTCTAACTACAGTCCTACAAGCACTGGGCAAAATGCTCACATTATTGGGGCAGGATTGAGCAGATTTAGTAGTCTAACTCCAGTCTAACAAACATTGGAGAAAGTGCCTACATTGGAGTCTCAGATGTACTGTTCTACTTCCAGTCTAACAAACATTCTGGAAAATCCATACATTGCGGGGGTTACAGTTACTACTTCAACTCTGGTCCAACAAACGTTGAAGAAAATGCATTGATTGGGGGTGGGGGTCATTTTTACTAGTCTAACTTGAGTAAACAACATTGAGGAAGCGCATACACTTGGCTGAAGGGGTTAGATTTACTATAAGTACTCCAATCTAACAAACATTGGGTAAAATGCATACATGGAGGGCAGCTTTACTAGTACAACTGCAGTCCAATATGTATTGGAAAAAAATTGTGTACTGGGGTGGTGACAATTTCTATTCTAACTCAAGATTGGCAAGCACTGGGTTAATGAAATATTGAGGAGGCAAATTTACTATGCGAACTCCAGTCCAACAAACATTGGCAAGGGGGTTCAGATGTGGATTCTATTTCTAGTGCAACTAATGGTGGGGGAAGATGGGCGTGCATGGGTGGGTGCCAGATTTCCTACTTTAACTCCAGTCTAAAAATTATTAAGAAAAGCGTACACATCAGGTAGAGGGTCACATTCACTATTCTAACTACACTCCAACAAACATTGGGGTCATTGTATATAAAAGACGGAAAATGTACCATTCTAATTCCACTTTGAGGAATGTGCATACATACATTTGGGGGAGGATCACTTTTACTATTCTAACTCTAGTCCAACAAACACTGGGGAAAGTGCATACATTGGAGAGGGGAGGGGGGCAGATTCACTACACACAGCTGATATAAATACACATGAAACCTATTTCAGAATTTTCAATAAAGGCTTTATCAAACCTAAAATTCCATTAAATGTGTTAAAATTTGAAAACAATAATCAAGATTAGTTTTCAAAATTTACAAATATTCCAGAATGAATGTCTTTCTAAATACTAAATAAATAATTTTTGAAAGAACCAGGGTACCATAAAAGCACCTTAAAATGCACAAAAATATAACAAAAGCAATAAAATATGTTATCATAATAGAACATAACTTTACAATTCATAAAGTTTACGTAATTTTAAAAAAATATTTATTTTCATATTTTGTCATTTTATGCATTACAACAAGTAATAGGTAACAACAATACACCATAGACAATCATAATGCTTTCACAATGATCAGTTTTGATGGAATTAATTTCTCTGATATATTGTTACTAGAACAGTGACCTAAACAATACATAACGTCTCAACCTGTAACTGATCACATATGTCTTGTACCTGGGTTGGACCTGAAGCTATGTATATGTGTACTTGATACATGGTGTTGAAGGTGCAGGGAAGAGTCTCAATGCACAGATGCCATGGGGGGAATGGAGGTATCTCTCATTAAGTTTGGTTTGCATGGGCGAGCACCTCTTTTCTGACTCTTCCACCCATCTGCTGCCCCAATTCATTCATGGGGGCACTCATCTGGGGGGTACTGCACCACCCTTAGCAGCCCATACCACAGGTCTAGATTTGCAAGCCTGGGGTCCATCCGAATCAACCTCATCCTAGCTTTTTCAGCCATACATCACTCCACCATGTCCCTCAGCCAGCACTCCACTGTGAAGACCCAATTATTTGACCAGTGAATCACCAGCCTTAGTCTGACCAGCAGCATGGTAAAATCAATAAAAGATTTCTTCATTCGGTGCCCAGCCGGAGGGACCCCAATGCCCAGCAGTAAGAGCTGGGGGTGTCCGGTAGGACCAAATTTTGCCTGCCTCTTTATACTCCTGCTCCTTGTCCCCAGTATTGCTGTATTTGTGTACATGCCTATGTCAGGTGGTGGTTTGTAGCCCTCATCTTGGTTAACACTTTGGGCATTGTGGTGACTTTGTATTGGCCAACCTGTGGAGCATGGCTGGGGTTATATATGTTCTGTGTACAAAGTTTAACTGTATCAGCTGGAATCTGTTGTTGCTGGATATCATTCTAATAAGTTTAAGCACTTCCTCCCATTGTTTATCTTGAAGATCTCCACCACTGTCCACCTCCCACTTATGTCTGGCATGTAACTGCAGTTTGGGTGTGTCCGCTCGGATTGCCTGATAGTGGCGCCTTATTACTCCTGTGCCTTCATCTGCTTGCAAGATTAGTATAAGTGTATCCGAAATGCGAGGCTCAGTATCCTGTGAGCCCCATGTCTTTGGGCCATCCGACAGATCACCCAATAATGTGTCCATCCACTACTTGGAAGAGATCTTTTCCTGGGACCAAGGGAACAAATGTCCATCGCCACCACATGACAGCCCCCTAATTTCATCTTCTCATATTAAGTTCCCCATCTATACACCAAAATCCAGGGAGATCCCAGAGTGGTGCCGTGCATGAGTAGAGCACTCTATGTCCCCATCGGGCTCCAAATATTCCCCACACATGCAGGGAGATATGTACAATTTGCTCGTCGAGGATCCATGCAGCCCTCTTCTTGTAGAGGGCCTTTGTGAGCTCCAGCTGCATCTTTGCACCCTGCAGTAGACCAGCCCAATGTACATTGTAGTTGCAAGGTCAGATAATATGCATCAAGGTCTGACACCCAGAGTCCTCACTGTTCATAGGTACAGTGCAGTATTTCCATTTTTACCGTACTTCTCTTCTTCCGCAAACTAAGCTGATCAGTGCCGATTTAAGCTAAATAAGTAGATCCTGAAGAATTGGAAACATGCTACACTGAAAAATTTACAAACATCTAGAGAGCACTAGCATCATTGCTATGGCTATCCTGCCCGCCATGGACAGAGGCAGGTATGAGCAGTAATCCAACCAGCCCAGTAAGTCTGAGTTTAGTAGGGTTCAGTGCTATACAAGAATTGCAGTAATTGGCTACTGAATCCACAGTTATCGAAATCAGTTAATTCCTTGGGTATCTCTACTGGATGAGGCTGTTCTATAGTCATCCCTCTCAGAGCACCAATAGGGAATGTTGTCAATTGTTGCTTGTTGATCTTGATGCCTGACTGCATGTCGAATGTGTCCAATTCTCTAAGTAGGACGTTCAGGGATATTCTCAGGTTGGTTAGATATACTAATACATGGTTGGCATAAAGAGACACTACATGCTGGCCAGCCCATGCACTAATCGTCCAGTCACTTAGCATGCCAGGTGTTCAATGGCAAGTGCAAACAGCAGAGGCCATGGTGGGCAGCCCTACCAGCTGCCTCTGCCCAGTTCCCACTCCACTGAAAACATTTCATTGGTGCACATCCACAGCACTGCACATGTGATTTCATCCACTGGGTTGCGTGGACTGGAATATTCTAGTAATGCATTGTTGATTTCCCTTTGTTTATGGACTATGCTTCCCACCTTACCTTTGATGGCCGTAAAGGCCGCCACCTTCCTTTCCCTCCAGAGCAGCCAGGTCAGCAGTTTGCCTGACTTGTCTCCCTCCCTATTCAGAAATTGTCTATACTGTGTGTTGCAGCTGTTCCTTCTCCAGTGTATTTTCCATGATTAGTGCCCTCAAAGTATATGGTCGCTGCAGGGCCTCAAAGTATATGGTCGCTGTAGGGCCTCAGTCATTTTGTGTTGGTGTGTCTGGCACTCATCTAGTTCTTTTTCAGCTTTGGATATTTGCATCTCTAATTCCCTCTTTCTCATGTATGCCCTGGCCAATGCCCTGCCTTGCATCACCACTTTTATGTCATCCCACTCCACTCCCCTTGTCCCCACCGTATTTGTGTTGTATTCAAAGTAGTCGCTAAACGTGTCTCATACTTCTTGCTGGACCACCATGTCTCGTAATATTGAGACTGACAGTCTCCATGTAGGTATCGCTGCTATATATCTCGAGCACCAATATTTGAAGTGCCTGGGTGAGTGGTCTGAGAGTGCCCAGACTTTGTAAGTAATGTCTGATATAAATTGTATGTGCGGGCAGTCAAGTAAGACATAGTCAATCCTGGTGTACGTGTTTGTAGTCTGTACATAATCTGAGAATTTCTGCTGTTGCAGATGTTTTTCCCATGATCTATTGGCCGTGTCCAGTTCCCTCATGGCCTTGTCTAGTGTTTTTCTCATGCCTTGCGAGTAGTTTAATTTAGGCTGGATTCTATCTACCTTGCTGACCAACATGTAGTTAAATTCCCCCAGCCATAGCTGTGAAGCACCCAGATAAGGCAGTGCCAATTGTGCCAGCCCCCCAGAGAAGGACCGATTGCTGGTATTGGGGGCTTATAGTCCTACTATAATCAGGGGGTGGCCATTAAAGCAATGATGTAACAAAACATATCGGCCTCCAGGGTCCATCTGCGCCCGCTGTACGTCGAACGATGTCTTCAGTGTAAGCCAAATCCCCACCCCTCTGGCATTGTACTATACCGGGTGTGATATAATGTGCCTATCCACTTTTTATGCAGTTTATCTGTCTCACTTTGAATGAGGTGAGTCTCCTGCATGCAGGCTATGTGTATCCCCTGCCTGCACAAATATGCCCTTACCCTCAGCAGTTTAGTGTCAGTTTTCAGCCCCCGCACCTTCCAGGAAACTATGTCAACAGTGTCAGCCATTCTAGCACTCCCTGACACCTCCAGACCCACAGCCCCCGCACCCCATTCAGTGCTTTGTCTCTCTCTGACGTGCGCGATGAAACAATCTTAACAGTGAACTGTACCTCACCTTGGATCTTTGAATCAAGCCCAAACAGCCTTGATCAATGTTATCCTCCCTTGGTACTTTGCATTCAATAAAAATGTTGATAGGCAACAATACTTAAGTCCTCCAACGATACACACTGTCCCTTTTCTCAGTCAATGCTTGCTTTCGCTGACCCAATATGTGCAGGGCCCCCTCCCCTACAGGGGGTTCCCACCAGTTATGTCCGTTCACAGTCTCCCTTTTGGGGGCGTGCATGCACTATTCATTTGTTAAGCACCCCACTCCCCTCCCACCCAGCCCAATACCTCTCCCCATCCACCCATCAGTGCGGCAGTTCACTCCGGTCATTATACTTGCCCTTCCCTACATCACTCTCCTCCATGTGCCCCTGCTGGTCATTTCCCTGGTTCCGCCGTACAGGTCCTTGGGCTGCCAGTGTCTCCAGCAGTCCCATGCCTGTTGTGGCTCCAGGAACAAATATGATTTAGCTCCATGCAGCACTTTGAGCCTCGCCAGATACAACATCATGTATTTCAGATTCAGGTCTCTGCACTTCTTCTTCACTGTCTCAAAGGATCAGCATGGTTTTTGTACCTGGAGTGTACAGTCAGGGAACCACATCACTTGCTCATCACCAATGTGCAATTCCTTGTGCCTCTGTGCCTCTTGCAGCAAAGCATCTCTCACCCTGTAGTCGAGCAGGCAGAATATAATGGTTCGGGATGACCATCCCAGAGGGGGCGGCTTGGCCAGCATCCTGTGAGCACGCTAGATAAAAAAGAATTTGGAGAGCCCACGTGGTCGAAACGTCTCTGTTATCCACTGATCCAGTTTCAGACATTCTCTTTCCATTCTTTTGGGGGGATCCACTAGATAGGCATTGTTCCTGTGGCAGCACCCCTTGGTGTCCTCCGCCCGAGACCCTAGGACAACTGTCCACCGTAGCAGACTCTCCACATCCCTGGGTACAGCTGCCACCTCTTGGGAGGTCTCCTGTGTCTGTTGCTACACTTGTGTAACCCTCTCTGTGACTTTCCAGAGATCAGCATACACTAGGCCCAGGTCCTCAGCCACCCCATCCACTACAGCTTCCAGTGAGGCCTGCGGGTCCTGCATTGCTTTCATGACGCCCTGTAATGTCAAGTCATGGAGCTGTATACCTGGATCCTGCTCACCCTGAGACACCAGCACCTTAGTGTAGTTGTCACTGTGGTTTGTGTGGTCACATGCCTGGGAGGCTTACCTTTCACCATGATGAGGGTGTAAAGGTATATGGCTTAGGCCCTGTCTGTCTCACCTGAGCTCTCACCCCGCCCATGAGCTGTGTGGCCCAGGCTCCCCCTGGCCTCCATGAGCATGCAGGTCTGCTTCTCTCACAGTGTTAGGGGCTCGTCACCCGGTTGATGCACTGTGGCTTCTGTGGCCCCCCAGCCTCTAATTGACTTCTGTATCATGGCTGTTTCACTTCTTCGAAGCCAGGCATCTCGGTTCACTAGGCCCTCCTATCTCTCAGTCACAGGGATTAGTTAGCACACCAGTACAACTTCTGAGCTCTTTTGAGTCTGCTACTTCAGACCTCAGGATCCCCAAGGCCTGTCAGCCTCTTTCTGCCGCCCCTGAAGCCACTTAGTTGCCGACCGTGGCTGCTCCTCCAACTCTGACACATAGGCTTCCCGATACCTCCGCAGCAACTGGGCCTTGCTCCTGCCTCCACCACTTCCCTTCAGGCTCTGCTATACTGACTTCCCACCCTTGCAGGGCCACCTGCCCACTGTGTGCTGCCATTATCTCTGCGTCTCCTCCTGGGCTGCATATCCGTCATGTGGCCCCCGTTCACCTCACACCATGCCCGCTCTAGCTGCGGGCTTCAATCAGGCACCATTATGGCCCGTCAGGCTCACAGGCTGTCTCGTTTAGTTTTGAATTGGGATCCAGCCCGAGTGATTGCCAGTGGCTGAGATTAGTTCAGGCCTTTCATCCATCACCTTGTTGTTGCAGTTGCCACTTTTAGAAAGTTGGTATTTTACTGCCCTAAAATATTTGTTGTCTGTAACCTATCCTGGGTCAAATGACTGGGTGAATTTGGCAGTTTGCTTTGTTTATTCGTCCCAGACAGCCACACAATAGAGGCATTAGGTGTGTCTGAATGGGCCGTCAACTGGCAAGATGGGGAGTGCAGCTGGGCACCACAGCCCCACTTGCAACTCAATAGGCTGTGCTCTGTTTTCACACAAAGGACTTTTCACACCTTCATTGTTTATGCAGCGAGCTTGGAGCCAGGTCAGAGGTGGCATGAAAATGTAAGCACTTCGAAGGGAATGCTCTACTTATACTTCAAACAGGGCACCATGTATAAAAAGGGGAACCCTCAGACCCAATCTTCAGTTCAGTTTCTGGATCCGTGGAAGGTCTCTCAGAGGAAAGCCTGCTGCTGTGGCCTGCGGTGTATCCACAAAACAGCTTTGCTGCAACTGGAAGGACTACTTTGCTGCCTGGAGACTCACTTGAAGCCTCAATGGCCTGCCCTGCTGCTTTAAACCTGTTTCTACACTTGAAACCATGACTGCTACAATGACTCCAAGGGTTAGTTGGCTGGCATCCAGAGAAGGCTCCAACTATCTTGAACCTGCACCTAGACCCAGCCTGTTTGAGTCCTAAGCACACAACTGGTGCCCCTCCCGTCCTGAACCAATGGTGGTGTTGCTAAAGATGCCCATTTAGCCAAAATCCAAAACTTGTGACTAGGCAATTTCTGGCTAAAGACTACTCAGAGAACCGAGACAAGACCAGGACCAACCTCCTCATCTATCTGTCCAAGGTACATCGCTAGTCAGCATGACTTTATGGCAGATCCAGCTACATTCTTTTCCTTAGCAGCAAATCCTGTTCAGCAGTCCTTTGGTAAAGGGGTATCCAGCCTCTTGGATCTCTCATCAGCTACAGCCTTGGCTTCATCCCAGGGGAGATTTTCAACTTCCAAAACAGAGACCGAGGGCCCGATTTATATATTGGTGGTATGTATACTCTGTCACAACGGTGATGGAGTATATATACCACCAATATGAAGGCCCTCCCACCTGATTTAAATGCGGGTGGACCTTCAGTTTGGCCACGGCAGAGACTACTTTGTCTCCGCCATGGCAAGCTTCTCCAGTGGCCCTGGGGAGTAAGGGCTGTTGGAGAAATGGCTACATGTCCGCCCGCCCAATTTGGATGGGTGGACATGTAGTTACTTAGTTACTTTTTACTGTTTCTTACATAAAGTAAAACCTGGTAGTAAGGAACAGTAAAATCATGTAAATGTTTTCCCCATCATAGAAGAAGACTCCCATGGTGAGGGGAGCGTTATATTTTTTCTTTTCGAAAGAAAATCCTCTTTCGGGTTTTCTTTTTGAAAATAAAAAAAAGAATGCTGTTTGCTGCACAGCTGCATCCTTCTGACACAGCCTTGCAGCAAACAGTAAAATGCATTGTCAGGAATGGCTGTGATTGCAGTTCCTTTCAATGCCTTTATAAATGACCACCTGCTTGGCAGGCATTTATAAATTAAGTGGGTGGCCTCTCCACCATGGGGGCGGAGTAATTTACTCCATTCGCATGGCCACCCAGTTATAAATCTTGGCCTAAGTCTGAATGCAGAAATCTTCAGTGACTTCGTCCAGCGGCTCCTCAACAACAACACTCCCTCCTTGGGCACTGCCTGCAGCCTTGCCCCGCTGAACTTTACCTTCTCAGAACATTTTCTTCTAAATTTCTTCTATGCTCAAACAAAACGCCGAACAGGCCAATCCACTTTTTGAATCCGACTTGAGCTACAATGCAGTCGACCATTTTTGGACTTTGACCCAGTCTTGCATGAATAGATGTCCGCGGTTGCCACTTTAATCTTTTAGGCACTAGTTTTCACCTTACATTTAAAAAAGACATAGCTACGGTTCTATGATTGAATTTGTGTTGTTTTTCATGCCAAATGATTTATTAAATTTGATTTGATTTTTCTAAATTTGTGTGGGATTTTTCTTGTGTTGTGTTTTCACTTTATAACTGTTTGTGTTCTGTATAAATGCTTTCCACATTGACTCTGAGTTAATCCTGACTGCTTTTGTGCCAAGCTACCAGAGGGTTAAGCATAAGTTAATTTAGTGACTTTTGTGGTTCATCGTGACAGGGACTGCGGCTGTGCCTTGACCAGGACTAACACCCAAGTCAACCAACAACCCAATTTCTCACAATATAATTTTATGTATACTTTTGCTGGATGATCCCCAAACTTTGTTGTTGCTTTGTAGGTAAAAGATAGGACATGTGCCTTCATTGTGTGGCATGTGCTGGTAGTGAAAAACAGCCTGTTTGGTTTCTCACTGCTGTGAATGCTGCTCCTCTCATAGGTCTGCTTTGAGAATTCCCTGATATGATTTTCAGTGGTCATTTCTGATCTGAAGGGAGTTGTGTTGCCATGTTTGTTATGTTTGGAACAGAGGTGATAAATCCTGCTTATTGGTGCAAGTGGATTTTTTATTGCTATTGTAGAAATGCCACTTTTAATTTTTTTTTAATAAATATGGACTACCTGGATGAATACTGGATTGAAGTTTCTTGTCCTTGTTGAGACTGGAACGAAATGGCAGTGCAACATGAAGCTGGTGCGTGACGACGCACCAGATAGTTGTGACATATTGATGTGCTATTGGGACATAGCGCACTTCTGGCTTGCACGCAAAAATGTATCATTGAAGGTTTTTCTACACTGTTTATATTGAGTATTAATTCGGAGTGCATTCCACCACTTTCTTCTCTTACTTTTAGAAAAGGAGCATTTTTATGTGTTTATGACTCTTTTTGTGATTTGCAGCCTGACTCCAATCCACGCCCAGGGTTAGAGTGACAGCCGGGCTTGTTGCATACTTTCCAGACAGGAATGACACAGCAAGGGTTGGGTGTTACAAGGTTGCATCTGCATTCATCTACATACTGAATGGTCTTACTGGGCTGTGAGAGAGGGAGGTGCGGCGCATTTACATTTGCAAAGGCTGTGCCCTGCCCTCATACAAAGGGCTTGTTTACCCCCTACTGGTGTCCTGAGTCAGAGCTGGGATTGAATGGGGGTGTTGTGCAATGCTAAGTGTTCTTTTGAAGTTACCTCCACATCAAACACATTTTGAGTATAAATACAGGGGCTCTGACCCCATGTTTCTAGACACTGCATGGACGTGTAACCAGACGCCGCTGGCTCTACAGAGTGCACCTTGCCAGAAGGAACTATTATGCTGCCAGGAGGAACTGCAATTGGACTCCCTTGTTTGTTGTGCTGACCTGTGGCCTGCTGGGCTATGAGAAGAACTGGCATTTTGCTCCAAGGACCCTGGTGTGCTGGCATGCTGCTAGTTCCCTCCCTGCTCTTGTGCCCCCCAGTTGTTCTCCAGGGAATGGGTGGTGTACCCCCTCCCTGTTTTGCATGACTTAACTTAGAAAGGCACTGGCATGTGAAAGTTTGACCGGTTGTGATCACATCTCTGCCAAGGAAGGCACGACGAGTGACATAGAGAGGACCCCGTGCTGATTGGAGGCACAACTGTGTCCTTTTTCGCTCCTGTCGCCACCCCCTGAGAAACCCTCCAGCGCAGACCTACCACAACACTTAAGAGATGCTGTCAGGAGGAGAGGAAACACCGCTGGAGATTCTCCCTAAGACAGCGAGCTCCACTTGCCCCAAGGAAGGCGCTGTTTAGGGGACCCAAGCCCAGTGCTCCTCGCCATTGGGGGGGGTAGACCATTTGCTTCTGGCTATATGCGGGGGACCCAGGGAGGTCACCCTGCCGAAGGGGGTCTGTGTGTGTATTTGCCCCTCCCAGACATACCTCAGGGGCAATCGATCTTGCTGTTTTGGGGACATTTGGGCTACCATTGGAACACTCTGAGACGGATCTTCAAAGGAGAAAAGTTGCTTTGATGATATCCCGGGAATTACAGTAGTACTGCGCAGAGGCACGCAGGAGCAAATATGCCCTGCATATGGTATCTATTTACTGTATATAGTATACTAGGGGCACATGAGTGCTGTGCCCAAGGATTTAGTAGTAATTTGTGGTGATTCCTGTGTTTTTGTTTTTTACCTGTTGCATTACCTGCCCTGAATGTGTTGATAAATGTTGTTTTTGCCTTCTATTGTCAGGATAATGAATATCAATTTAGGATTTGCATTTGTTTGCACAGCGATGATGTTTTCATGACATGTGTAACATATACGTCTTTATCTTATTGCACTAACTGTGATGTTTTGGACAATTGCCTAGTTGGCAAAGTGATTAGTGATGTATGTTATTTTGCTCTATTATTATAAGCAATACAGAAACTTATTTTTATATAATACTGTGCGGAGACTCTTTTTGTGGTGTCTTTATTGTGTCAATGGTGTGAGTGTGTTGCAAAAATGCTTTACACATTGCCTCTGGGATAAGCCTGACTGCTGTGGCCAAGCTACCAAGGGGTGAGCAGGCGTTATCTTCTGTGTGTGGCTCCCTTACCCTGACTAGAGTGGTGGGTTCTGCCTGTCTTAGGTGCAGACCCCAGCCAACTAGAAACCCAATTCCAACCCCTTCAGAAACCCTCAGCACCCAAAATTAACATGTAAACATTTAAATGCAAATAAAAACATATTTACCATATTAACCCCTTCACTGCTAGGCCTCCCCCCACCCCCCCCCTCGTGCTAAGCCTTTTTTTGGCTATTTGGGGTAGTTTGCGCTTAGGCCCCTGTAACTTTTTGACCACATAAGGTATCCACACCAAATTTGCGTCCTTTTCTTCCAACATCATGGGGATTTTAAAGGTACCCAGGGTTTGTGGATTCCCTGGAGGGGACCCAGAAATTAGCCAAAATACAGCTAAATTTAGTTTTTTTTTGAAAAATGGGGAAAAAGTGCTGGAAATGAAAGTGTCTGTTTTTTTCCCTGCAAATGGTATCAACAAAGGGTTTGTGGGGCTGAAATCACAAATTTGCCAGCTTTCAGGGATTGACAGACGTTTGTCATAAAACCAACATTTTTTACACAGTTTTGGCATTTTACTGGGACATAGACTATTTTTGCTATTTTTTGTGCTTTCAATCTTCTTCCAGCTAATGGTAGAAATGAGTATGAAAGCAATAATGGATCCTGAAACGCTATACATTTTAGAAAAGTAGACAAAATTCTGAATTCATCAAGGGGTCATTTGTGTAGATCCTTCAAGGTTTCTTTATAGAAACTAACAGTTGAAAATAGGAAAAATTGAAAATGAGTTGAAAAAAACAGCTATTTGTCCAACATTTTCACCTGTAACTTCTTGTATTTATGCCAGATGTTTGAAAGCAATATACCATTACATTTACTGGACCTGTCTGGTTCTGGGGATATATAGGACTTGTGGGTTCACCAAGAATCTGACGAACCCAGAGCCAATAACTGAGCAGCATCTTGCAATGATTTTGTATTATATACCGGGTATATAGAAATTAATTTGGGAAAATATATATAGTGAAAAATCGGGATGAAAGACACCTATGTATTTCTGAAATTGGAATAAAATATAGAGTTAAGAAACAGTAGCTATTTGCATATTTGCGAATTTGTGAGTACCCATACTAGCATGAGAATTATAGGACATTTTTATAAGTGACTTCTTTTTTACACATTGTCTTTCATTTAGAAGGCAGAAATGCATCGAAAGTCAATAGGTAATAACAGTTGCTCTACAATTCTGTGTTACAATAAGTCTCCCGATAAAAATGGTACCTCACTTGTGTGGGTAGGCCTAGTGCCCGCGACAGGAAACGGCTCAAAACGCAACGTAGACACACTTCATTTTTACAGTGAAAACTGACCCTTTTTTTGCAAAGTGCCTAGCTGTAGATTTTGAACCCTAGCTCTGCCGGCATCTAGGGAAACCTAGCAAACCTTTACATTTTTGAAAACAAGACAACCAGGGGAATCCAGGATGGGGTGACTTGTCTGGCTCTCAACAGGTTCTGTTAACCTGAATCCCTTTCAAACCTCAAACTTTGACAAAAAAAACATATTTTCCTCACATTTCTGTGGTGGAAAGTTCTGGAACCTGCATGGATCCACAAAAGTCCACCCACCCCGCATTCCACAAAGTCTTCCAAGAAAAATGGTACTTCACTTGTGTGGGTAGGCCTAGTGCCCGTGACAGGAAACGGCCAAAAATACAATGTGGACACACCACATTTTCACAGTGAAAACTGACCCTTTTTTTGCAAAGTGCCTAGCTGTAGATTTTGAACCCTAGCTCTGCCTGCATCTAGGGAAACCTAGCAAACCTATACATTTTTGAAAGTGAGACACCCAGGGGAATCCAGGATGGGGTGACTTGATTGACTCTCCCCAGGTTCTGTTACCCAGAATCTCTTGCAAACCTCAAACTTTGTAAAAAAAAAAACACATTTTCCTCACATTTCTGTGGTGGAAAGTTCTGGAATCTGTGTGGATCCACATAATTCTACCCACTCCGCATTCCTCAAAGTCTTCCGAGAAAAATGGTACCTCACTTGTGTGTGTAGGCCTAGTGCCCGTAACAGGAAACGGCCCAGAACGCAACATGGACACACCACATTTTCACAGTGAAAACTGACCCTTTTTTTGCAAAGTGCCTAGCTGTAGATTTTGACCCCTAGCTCTGCCGGCACCTAGGGAAACCTAGCAATCCTATACTTTTTTGAAAACTAGACACCCAGGGGAATACAGGATGGGGTGACTTGTCTGGCTTTCACCAGGTTCTGTTACCCAGAATCCCTTGCAAACCTCAAATTTGTCAAAAAACACATTTTCCTCACATTTCTGTGGTGAAAAGTTCTGGAATCTGCATGGATCCCACAAATTCCACCTACCCCGCATTTCTCAAAGTCTTCTGAGAAAAATGGTACCTCCTTGTGTGGGTAGGCCTAGTGCCCGCGACAGGGAACGGCCCAAAACGCAACGTGAACACACCACATTTTCACAGTGAAAACTGACCCTTTTTTGGGAAAGTGCCTAGCTGTAGATTTTGAAGCCTAGCTCTGCCGGAACTTAGGGAAACCTAGCAAACCTATACATTTTTGAAAACTAGACACCCAAGGGAATCCAGGATGGGGTGAGTTGTCTGGATCTCACCAGGTTCTGTTACCCAGAATCCCTTGCAAACCTCAAACTTTGTAAAAGAAAACACATTTTCCTCATATTTCTGTGGTAGAAAGTTCTGGAATCTGCGTGGATCCCAAAAATTCCACCTATCCCGCATTTCCCAAAGTCTTCTGAGAAAAATGGTACCTCACTTGTGTGGGTAGGCCTAGTGCCCGTGACAGGAAACGGCCCAAAACACAATGTGGACACAGCACATTTTCACAGTGAAAACTGACCCTTTTTTTTGCAAAGCGCCTAGCTGTAGATTTTGAACCCTAGCTCTGCCGGCACCTAGGGAAACCTAGCAAACCTATACATTTTTGAAAGCTAGACACACAGGGGAATCCAGGATGGGGTGACTTGTCTGGCTCTCACCAGGTTCTGTTACCCAGAATCCCTTGCAAACCTTACACTTTGTCAAAAAAAACACATTTTCCTCATATTTCTGTGGTGGAAGGTTCTGGAATCTGCATGGATACACAAAATTCCACCCACCACGCATTCCCCAAAGTCTTCCAAGGAAAATTGTACCTCACTTGTGTGGGTAGCCCTAGTGCCCGCGACAGGAAACGTCCCAAAACACAACATGGACACACCACATTTTCACAGTGAAAACGGACCCTATTTTTGCAAAGTGCCTAGCTGTAGATTTTGAACCCTAGCTCTGCCGGCACCTAAGGAAACCTAGCAAACCTATACATTTTTGAAAACTAGACACCCAGGGAAATCCGGGATGGGGTGACTTGTCTGGCTCCCACCAGGTTCTGTTACCCAGAATCCCTTGCAAACCTCAAACTTTGTAAAAAAAACACATTTTCCTCACATTTCTGTGGTGGAATGTAC
This sequence comes from Calotriton arnoldi, assembly GCA_963921515.1. Taxonomy (NCBI): domain Eukaryota; kingdom Metazoa; phylum Chordata; class Amphibia; order Caudata; family Salamandridae; genus Calotriton; species Calotriton arnoldi. The sequence goes on along the minus strand of CAWUFW010006087.1, from coordinate 1,095,950 downwards.
TGAATCTGCGTGGATCCACAAAATTCTACTGACCCCGCATTCCCCAAAGTCTTCCGAGAAAAATGGTACCTCACTCGCGTGGGTGGGTCAAGTACCCGCGACAGGCAAGGGCCCAAAACGTATTGCGGAGACATCAAAATTACCTATCACAAAACAACCTGGTTTTGCTAGGGGGGGTCACCTGGGTTTTTGGCCCCGGGCTCGGCAGCCATCTTGGGAAACCTACCAAACCCACACATTTCTGAAAACTAGACACCCGGGGGAGTCCAGCGAGGTATGGCTTGCGTGGGCCCCCCAACGTTTTCCTACCCAGAATCCCCTGCAAACCTCAAATTTAACTAAAAAATCAAATTTTTCTCAAATTTCTGTGTGGGAAAGTTCTGGAATCTCCATTGATCCACAAATTTCTTTGTCAAAAAAACACATTTTCCTCACATTTCTGTGGTGGAATGTACTGGAATCTGCGTGGATCCACAAAATTCTACTGACCCCGCATTCCCCAAAGTCTTCCGAGAAAAATGGTACCTCACTCGCGTGGGTGGGTCAAGTACACGCAACAGGCAAGGGCCCAAAACGTATTGAGGAGACATCAAAATTACCTATCACAAAACAACCTGGTTTTGCAAGGGGGGATCACCTGGGTTTTTTGCCCCGAGCTCGGCGGCCACCTTGGGAAACTACCAAACTCACACATTTCTGAAAACTAGACACCCGTGGGAGTCGAACGAGGTATGGCTTGCATGGATCCCCCAACGTTTTCCTATCCAGAATCCCCTGCACACCTCAAATTTAGCTGAAAAAACACATTTTCCACATATTTTTGTGTGGAATCACCATGCCGGCACAAATGTCCTACCCCACAGCGTTCCCCTCAGTCTCCCGAGTAAAATGATACCTCACTTGTGTGGGTGACCAATGCAGAACTGGCTAAAAACTTATTTTTAAAAAAATGTAGCGCTTAGAATTCTCAGTGCTATACCCTTAATCCCTATGTTTTTGGCTCTTCCCAGTCACAGGCCCTTGCCCCACCCACACAAGTGAGGTATCATTTTACTCGGGAGACTGAGGGGAACGCTGTGGGGTAGGACATTTGTGCTGGCACTGTGATTCCACACATAAATATGTGGAAAATATATTTTTTCAGCTAAATTTGAGGTTTGCGGGGGATTCTGGGTAGGAAAACGTTGGGAGATCCACGCAAGCAATACCTCGCTGGACTCCCCCGGGTGTCTAGTTTTCAGAAGTGTGTGGGTTTGGTAGTTTCTCAAGATGGCCGCCGAGCCCGGGGCGAAAAACCCAGGTGACCCCCCCTTGCAAAACCAGGTTGTTTTGTGATAGGTAATTTTGATGTCTCCTCAATACGTTTTGGGCCCTTGCCTGTTGCGTGTACTTGACCCACCCAAGTGAGTGAGGTACCATTTTATCAGGAGACCTGGGGGAACACTGGGTGGTAGGAAATTTGTCGATCCATGCAGATTCCAAAACTTTCCCACACAAAAATCTGAGAAAAAGTTGATTTTTTCAGCTAAATTTGAGGTTTGCAGGAGATTCCGAGTAGGGAAATGTTGGGGTATCCACGCAAGCCATACCGCACTGGACTCCCCTGGGTGTCTAGTTTTGATAAATGTGAGGGTTTGATAGGTTTCCCAAGATGGCCGCCGAGCCCGGGGCCAAAAACCCAGGTGACCCTCCCTTGCAAAACCAGGTTGTTTTGTGTTAGGTAATTTTGATGTCGCCTCAAGATGTTTTGGTCCCTTGCCTGTCGAGGGTACTTGACCCACCCACACAAGTGAGGTACCATTTTTATCGGGAGACATGGGGGAACGCTGGGTGGTAGGAAATTTGTGGATCCATGCAGATTCCATTACTTTCCCACACAGAAATGTGAGAAAAATTTGACTTTTTTCATCCAAATTTGAAGTTTGCAGGGGAGCCCACACCCCTGAATTAAAAAAAAAAATATTCCCTGATGCCTATTGGTCTTTCTGCCCCCCGGAGGCAGATAAGAGGCTTTTGCCCCTATCTGCCTCCGGGGGGGGGGAAAAGACTGTGGCAATTTTTTTGAGGGTGGTGGCATTGGCATACCCATTCTGGGCAGCCCCCACCCCTATGTATATAAAAAAAAAATCCCTGGTGCCTTGTGGTCTTTCTGCCCCCCCGGGGGCAGATCAGGGGCTACTGCCCCCATCTGCCTCCTGGGGGAAGCAGAAAGACTGTGGCATTTTTTTTGGGGGGTGGGGGCATTGGCATGCCCATTCTGGGCAGCCCCCACCACGAACTTTGGAAAAAAAATCCCTGGTGCCCAATGGGCCTTCTGCCCCCCCAGGGGGGCAGATAAGAGGCTATTGCCCCATCTGCCTCCGGGGGGGGCAGAAAGACTGTACCATCATTTTTGGGTGGGGCATTGGCATGCCCATTCTGGGCAGCCCCCACCCCTACGTATAATAAAAAAAACAAAAAAAAACCTGGTGCCTAGTGGGCTTTCTGCCCCCCAGGGGGCAGATCAGGGGCTATTGTCCCCATCTGCCTCCTGGGGGGGGCAGAACGTTTTTTGCCTTCTTTGGGGGGTAGGGTGGGGGCATTGGGATGCCCATTCTGGGCAGCCCCCACCCCTGGCCTATAGAAAATAATCCCTGGTGTCTAGGATGCTTTCTGCCCCCCCCCCGGGGGGCAGATTGGGGGCTACTGCCCCCATCTGCTCCCCAGGGGGGCAAATAGACTGTCTGTGCCAAAAATGTATGGGGGGAGCAAAGGCCCTTGCCCAAGGGGCCGCTGCCCTCTCCCTGGTGCTAGTGGGTAGATCCCTGCTTGGGGATCGCCCTCCTGGGTTGATCCCCAAGCAGGAATCCACTAAGGAAGGGTACCATTGAAAAGGGGAGATTCTCCCCTTTGTAACGATACCTCTCCCATGTGTTTCGGTGCTCGGGGGGCTGAGATAGCCCCACAAGCACCGAAACTGTGAAACTGAAACTAAGTTTCAGTTTAGTTTTCGTTGCAATGACGATCGCACGCCATGCGCGCGATCGTCATTGCAAGGAAATCCAAAAATAGGCCTCAGGAGGTTGGGGAAGCGCTTCCCCACCTTCCAAGGCAAAAAAAAATATGGGAAATCCCTCTGCTGTCTGCAGCAGAGGGATTATCTGAGTGTACTCATGACGGAATGGTTCCGTCATGAGCACAGGAGCACTGGTGCTCATGACGGAACCATTCCGTCATGAGCACCCAAAGGGTTAATCAAATAACACTGATTAATATGGAATTTAAAACTACAGAACCCACCCAAAGGCCAATAAGTCCATAAATCCCAAAAATGATTACTGCAATATTTTGATGATAATTAAACAGAAATTTCACTACAATATAAATTAGATAATGCCACATTGCAATACCATACATTTTTACAGTAAACTATTTGTTAAATTTCAATGTTATTGCGAAAAATATATTTAAACTTTTTCTCCACAACATTTTTGTTATCACCATATGTTAGCCACCATATTATGGTCAGACAATATTTTAGAGCCAATATTTAGCTGGAATTCTCTTCTACAGTACATGATGATCCTCCTTGAGCTGTTGATAGCACTTTTCACAAGATCGCAAGATGTTCAGTACTGCCACACATTCAGTAAACCTATTGCCACTGTGACCAAAGCATATTTTAACACATGCACTGTACTGCTGTATGCCTTACAACTGATGTTGTAAATTTTGGATTGTGCTGTGGTGCTAATCTTGTCACACTTGGACTCTGAGGAAAACGTTTTGATCTGGCCAATTTTGGTGCCACAAATTCATTGGCATGTGTTAGAGATGTACTCTAGTCAACTGTTCTATCTCCATCTATGTATGAGTATTGAATTCACTTAACACAACTGGACTTTGATACTGCATGTCGGTTGTGATTGTAGGCTCACGTGAATTCTTTTTTAATAGTTTTGTTCTCATTATCATTTTTTAACAGAAAATGTCTTTTGCTTATTAAAACTGAATACTGAGCTCGGTTACAAGTATAGTATAGTATTATAGTGAGTATAATTCGTTCAATTCCCTATTTGAAATAAACAGAGTTATATGAAAAGATAAAGTGGAGAGAGAAAAAGCTTTAAATAATACATTGCAGAGATATGCTCCTCTACATGCATAGATAGACTCCAAGGAGCGTAGCTGAAAAGATTGGCATAGTGTAATAGAGATGTGTTTAGTAAGAAATGCATTGAGAGGGAGCTTACTAAAGCCCTCATTTTGAGTGGCCCACTCATTCTGATTGGGTTCAGAATTTTAAGTTTACCAGGGGCACTGCTGGTTAGTGGTGTTAGATCCAAAGGTTTCACCTGCCGCAAGTAGGAAAATTCTTAAAGAAAAGGGAAAAACACATGAAGGCATGAGCATGGTAAGTCTGATTCCCACGTATAATTGCCAAAAACTTCTAATTCCTGTCATTACCCCAAAACCAGAATTATCCGACTCCCCGCAACTGTAGTTATGGGACGGGAGAAAAACAGGAATTACTTATTGGTGACTCGTAATAAGGACCAAAGAAGATAGGGGCTTATTTATGAGAGCCCTGCATCACTTTTGCACCACGTAAAGTGGTATATGCTTACCACAGGGCTCTCATAAAGATTTATGAAGCCACACATAGCCACCCTGTGTGACTTTGAGTGGTCTCACAAACCATGAGTAAGGTGATGCAGCGCAAATCACTGAGTCGCCTTACTCTGCACCCGGGAGGCGTTCCATGGGTGTTGCAGTGGGTTTTTCCATGCAACACCCATGGAATTTGACGCTGCCCCACTTTTACAAAGTGATGTAAACCTGGGGAAGTGCCAAATCTGTTCATCTCCCGAGGTCAGGAGTAACAAGGAGAAATATGTTTATTTCTCCTCGTTTTTACCTCTTTCCATGTGTGCTGCAGGTAGAAAGAGGAAAATGCCTCGTAGGATTGTTTTTGTGCAGGAAGGTGCCCCTTCTTGCACGAAAACAATCCTGCCAGCAATGCCTACTTTGGAGCTAGGCTGCTGAAACGGTGGCAGCGCAGGCAGAAACGACAGGAATACATCATTTTGCTTAAATACAGTGCATTCTTGCCCTTTCACTTTGGTGTAGAGCAGCGCAGCAAGGTGCCTTGTTGCGCTGCCCTTAGCCAAAATGCCATAAATAAGACCCATTGCATTTTTGTGTTTTCATGCACTTGCAGGTCTTGCACTTCAGACTTACAGTATTTTACAGGACTTTACAATACATGAGAAATATCCAGCGTCAGTGTTTCACTATCGTGGTCCAGCAATTCTCTGACTTTGTGGCATGTATTTGCTGATACTATTAAATAATCCATGTTTATGAACAACTACCACAGTACTGAGCTTTTCATAAGAAATCTGCACTTACTACCACCTCAATCTGTCTTGATCTAAAACTGGCATTAAAGGGGCAGATTAAACTTAAATAATTTTGCAACAGGCAAAAAGAAGGCAATTCTCATATGATTATTAAGAAAAAAGATGTGCAAACTGGGCATTGCACAATCAAAATATGTTGTCAAGATATGTTGACAAGTAGCGTATGTGCATGTTTTCCTGAAATTTACTTGTACTTACTTAATGACAACTTCTACTTGAAGCGATATTTGACATGTTCAGGTTCTTTTATATCACTTTTGGAAAGGCGTCTTTAAACTCTCTCTAGAATGCCACCATTAAATGCCTTTTTTACCCTAAGGAAGTGCACTGACATTGCCATGCCACTAGCTTTAATGCTGGTTTGAAAACATTTGTCTACAGGGAACAAGCAGACATCTTACTTGTTAAATGCTTATAAGGTATCCTTTGATGTCAGTCGTTATTGAGATATGAAGACTATCAACAATTAGTCAAGACAGAATAATTCATAAAGGAGGCAAACGAGTGCACTCATGCTACAGCCAATGTAATTAATATAATGCCTTGAAGAAGTAAAGACAGTGGGCCTGATTACGATGTCGGTTTGAATGACCGTCCAACTGACGTGGCTGTGGTGAGATTCCGACCGACTAATCCGCAATGTCTCTGGCCGCCGAATTATGATGTATAAACTTATTTTATTTTATCTTTATACTAGTAAATTCTCCAACTGTGTCAATTGGAGATGACTCCGACACAACCACGTCGATCGGAAATGACTCCGACACGACCACGTTGGTCAGAAAGGCTGTTCTATAGGGATTCCGATTCCGCAAATGCATCAGTTGTACCGCCGAGCCGATGATGATGCATCAGACGCTTTAGTGGGTCCAAAGCGGCTTGTAGGCCACATGGCAAGTTTGAATGTGAGAAACTCATGCTAACTAGCACAACACCAACCATAGTATGTGTTCACAACACTACACAGCTGATGTCAATTGAAAAAGTAGACGCACCTATCAATCCACCTATAAAAAAAAACCTTACCAGACCATGATCCTTTGCTATTCCAATCCTGCAGAGTTGGCTGAGATTATTGCTGTCTCCTGTCACACTGCAGCCAGTCCTTCACACACCCACACACTGTAATAGCACCATTCACTGCATATATCACAATTTCTTTTCATTCCTTGTACACCCCTTCATTTTCACACTCACTAATTCACCCACACACAATGGCCAAAAAGAAGCAGCCATGTTTTTCAGGTGAGGAGTTGACAGTGCTTGTGGTTAAAATCCTCAGAGTAGACCCACAGTTATCTGGGACCCAAATCCAACAACCATCCATCACCCAGAAAAACCTGATGTGGGACAGGATAGTCAACAAGGTGAATGCAGTAGCCAGCACCCTGCCCACAATGGAGGAGATCAGAAAAAGGCAGTACGATGTCAAGAGAAGGGTCAAGGCTTGACCAACAGAAACCACCTGGCCGTACAACAAACTGGTAGTGGCCCTCCTGTGCCACCAGTATACCTTACTGCCTGGGAAGAGAAGGTGCATGCCTCTTGCCGTTGGAGAGCTTGTTTGAAATACCTGAAGGAATAGAGTCTGGTAAGTAACAACTAAACATTTGCCTCAAGTTATCCATTACACCTTAGCACACATCCCTGTAATGGTCAAAGTCTTGTAAATATGATTTATTAAGATAAACCAGTAGCCAAAGTATTAGAGATTTGTAGTTAATGCTGACAATCTGTATAACTGCACTTAAGATAAAAAATTACCAGAACAATGACATTTACAAATATCTACATGTAGGCTGCAAGTGTTTACCCATTAAGTTAACATGGCAGCCACAAAAACATATAACAACATCCCAAAACTTGGCCCATAACTAGAGTAAGTAGTTACCAGGTATGTAATGCTAACCATTTCATCAAGTAATCAGATCTCTCAAAAGGAAAGGACTACACCTACCATCAGCCACTTGCACTCCGCCTAAGAACAGCCACCTGTGTCAGCCATCTTTCAACTTAACTTCCCCTCACTTGCAGAGAGCCATTGGTCAAGGGGGAAGGAGTGTTTGAAATGACCACAACTACCATCAGGCCTTGTACTCCTAACCACAGCCACCTGAGTCAGCTATGTTTCTACTCACCTTCCACTCACTGGCAGGGATCAATAGGCCCAGGTGGGCTGGGTGGGAGGAGGACTCTTTGCACTGATCACAACTACCATCATGCCTTTTACTCCTAACCCCAGTCACCTGTGTTAGCCATGTTTCTACTCAACTTCCACTCACTGGCAGGGACCAATAGGCCCCTGTGTGCTGGGTAGGAGGAGGACTCTTTGTGCTGACCACAGCTACCATCAGGCATTGTACTCCTAACCCCAGTCACCTGTGTTAGCCATGTTTCTACTCAACTTCCACGCACTGGCAAGGACCAATAGGCCCAGTTGGGCTGGGTGGGAGGAGGACTGTTTGCACTAACCACAATTACCATCAGGCCTTGTACTCCTAACCACAGTCAGCTGTGTCAGCCAATTTTCTACTTAACTTCCCCTCACTGTCAGGGAGCCATTGGTCAAGGGGGGGGGAGGAGTGTTTGAAATGACCACAACTACCATCAGGCCTTCTAACCCAAGCTCACAAAAACAGTTACCTGTAATGTACCTCAAAAAACATTTTTCCAACATCTTACTATGGAGTGTAAGGTTAAATTTCACTGAGCTGTGTATACACAATGCCATGCACTTACACATTTGCATACTTAGGCTGATGCACCCCAGACTCTTGAGTAAGGCTGTCACTTCAATAGGCCTGGTGATACATTGACAATACACAGCACACAGGAATCACAACAACAAAATATTACCAATTCATGTTTAAGTATGTCCTGCAAAATATTTTGATTTTTTGAACTCACTAATCCTAAAAGTTTCACCTACAGAGTGTCAGGTCCAAGTCAATGTCAGTAGCCATGCCACAATAAAATGTGTAACAATGACCATACCAGCACAGAGGGGGAGCAAGACCATAATCCACATTCTGACAAAGTTACATTGTTTTCGCCAAATAAATGCTACCATGATGGTGATAGGTGCCAATTCCTCCATCTAAATCTTTCTTTTGTTCCAGGCATTTGATCAATGTGTACCTGTTGAGGTACAATGTATAATCACATAATTGACTATGCCATATCTGAACCAACAGGGTGATCTGGGAACACCTCCAGGCTGAATGACGAAAGCAGCCAGCCTCATACCCCAAACTTGAATGAGCTCCCCGGCGAAGATGACTCTCTTGAACACTTAGACAAAAAGGAGGAACCAGCCAGCCTCAGACGCCAAACTTGAATGAGCTCCCCAGCGAAGATGACTCTCCTGAACACTTGGACGAAAAGGAGGAACCTGGCTCATCAGGTTTGGCTCGGCAGATGGCACCAGTATGTCCAGCAGGATCCATATAACATCTCCCACCACAGCTACCAACTCACAGCTGACCCCTATCCCAGCAGACACACAATCTACTATGGGCCACTACATCAACAGTGCAACACAGTCTACTCCTGAGTTGAAAAACACAATCAATGAGGATGGAGGATCCCATTAGACTGTGCTGGCACAAACCGTGCCAGCCTGTGGGGGTAGGGGTAATGGGAGGGGACATGTGGGCCCATGTTGGCCAACAGTTGGCACCACAGATGCCCAGGCCAACCTCTCCTGAGTACTGGATGCCTATTAGGGGTACCAGGGAGCAATGGGCCAGATTTTTCAAGAACTCTGGGACATCAAACAACTGCAGGTGTCCCAAGACCACCACCTAGAATGAGACAATGGCCAAGCGGACAAGGTCATCAGGATGCTGAAGGACATCACTACCAACCTCCACCAGTCATTTTCACAGAAAAGTACCCCTCCCTGTGGGCCAACTACATCTGTCCCCTCAACATCTGCGCTAGCCACAGGGAGGGACGATGAGCCAGCCGGAGATTCCTCAGTATCCCTGGAGCTTGCAGTTGTGAATCCCCCCCCCTACCGATGTGGGGTGGGACGTCCAAGAAAATCCAGGAGGGTCAGATAGCAATGTACAACCCCCAGCCAGTAAGAAACAGTGCCTCTGATATCCTTCTTTGTGCGCCGACCGCTTACTTTGTTGACTATTCATCCCAATTGTTCCACCTCAGATTGGATTACATTGTTGGACTTTGGACTCCAATAACTGTGGCTTTGATCTGTAGGATTTCAACCAACAACACTATCAACTTCACTCCATTGTTTTCTTTTGTTCTGATACATAATGTGTTCTCTCATCTAATCATCATGTTTGACCAATAAAATCACTTAACACATCCATACTAGCTCATGTTGTGCCTTGGATATCTATCACAAATTGTTGTAATTACCATGTGATCACTCTGATGAAAGTGTCATCAACTTATGTCAACAAGTACGTGTAAATTGTAACTTAAGTGCAACAAACTCACTCAAACATGGCACCACAAGATAGACATACACATGTACTGTATCATACAAACGTATGTCTACGGTACCTAATCACAGACAGTCGATTGTACAATCATTACAAGTTGACATCCCACTCAGCAATCTGTGCCACTAACGTAATTTGTCATGTACAATTAATAAACAACAATTTAGGAGGAGTAACATCTGACAATGTAAACTTTAATGTGAAACACCAAATTTAATTCGGTACCAGATCCCAGACACCATAAATGCCATACATAATCAGTAGAGAAAATAAAAGTAAACAGGCCAGTACTACTGATCGGTATGAACTGGTCCCCTCCAAGCAAGTTTTGCAGCATCTTTAGGGAGGTCGCAAGCATATGTCAGTGGTGTGGAACTTGCACTGTGACATACAATGATGACACACTTCTACAGCTACATCCATTTTTCACACATGGATGAAATAGGGGATGTGAATGAAAAGTACCATGGTCTGTCCCCAAAATCACATTGTCTTGAAGCACATGATGCTATACATATTGCAAAACAAATAACACAAGATGTGAAATAAGTCTATTGGCGTTGTAGCAACTTTCATTCCTTTAATTTGCAAGCTGGTGTCATGACAGATCTGTATGTTTAAAGTCTGTGACAGACATTTCCAGGATCATTTCATGTCCAGGTTGAAACTGTTTTGCACAAACATTAGCAGACTTATCCTACACTCTGATGTGCAGTCGCGGCCCGTCCCCTGCCAAAGTGGTGGGGTGGGCCGGTGGAGGGAGCTGGGGGGTGGGGTTATGGGTTTCGGTTCAGGGGACAAAATAAAAAAAGAATAAAAAAATAAATAAACTTACCTGATCGCCGCTGCCTCTGCCGTCCGCTCCATCACGCTGTTCTTGCTTATGGGACAGGCTGCCAGACTGCACTGCAGCCAATCATGACGCTGCAGGAAATCAGCGCCATGATTGGCCTGAGGTCTATGACTTTGTGCTCCCAGACAGACTGGGAGCCTGTGCCTGCTTTCTCCAGCCCCAGCAACGCTGCTGGGGCTGCAGAAAGCTTCACTGCGCATGAGATGTTTGGCTGGCCTGAAATGGCCAGCCAAACACCTCATGCGCAGTGAAGGGACAAGGGAGTGTGCACTCCCCCACCACAATCTGTTCCCCCTGGACCCGCCCCCCAAGACTCGTCAGAGTCCTGGGGGTGGGTCCAGGGAGATTAAAATACAACAACAATAATAAAACGAGCTGAAACATGTTTTATAATAGATTTATTTGTGGGTGGTGGCAGAGGGGCAGCATTCCTCCACCCTAATGGAGGGGCTGTCGCTGCTGATGTGTACATACACATAGGGCCCGATTCTGATGCGGGTTGGAAAAGCTTCCCGACCGATGGCCTGATTCTGATGCGGTTAGGAAGGCCTCCTAACGGCATTTGCTCCTTCCAAATCGGATCGGGAACGTGTCTTCCCGACCGAGGGCCCAATTCTGATGCGGTTAGGAACAAATGTTCCCATTGAAGTCATTGGGAGTTCAACTAAATTGTATCTGGAAACATCCGGATGCATCCTACTCTGCCGGTTGGACTTTCCCGATCCGAGTGGGTCGGAAACCATTTCCCAACCGATTCGGTCGGGAAGCTTTTCCAACCCGCATCAGAATCGGGCTCTTTGTCTTCACAGCTACACAACAACAAGCACTGTAGAATCAGAAATACACCTCAGTGCATACTTACAGTCATGAAAAGAAGTTGTTGATAAGCTGTTGTCGCAAGTCACCTCCTTCCTCCTCACCACTGTCATCATCACCCAGTCCCGGATCCTCAGTCGGTGGCTCCTGATGGTCTCCTTCATCTTCAATTTGAGGGATGTTTTTCTTCACTGTCAGGTTGTGGAGCATGCAGCAGGCAATGGTGATCTGGCACACCTTACCAGGTGAGTATTGTAGGGCTCCTCCAGTTTTATCTAGACAGCGAAATCTTGCCTTCAGGAGGGTAAAAAGCCTGGTCCACTATCCGCCTTGTTCTCCCATGGGCCGAATTGAAGCAGACTTCCCCTGTGGTGACAGGATTCCACAATGTTGTCAGTAACCATGGCTGGTTGAGGTATCCTGAGTCTCCTAAATGTAAGATAGACATGAGTTCAATGCTCAAGCAAAGATTAATCAAATTTGCACACAAACCCACTTACAACAAACTTCATTAAAAATATTACTTACCAACAAGCCAGGCCCTCTCTGGAAGTAGTTGACTCATCAAATGGGGTATGATGCTGTTCTGTAGAATGTAAGAGTCATGGGCTGACCCTGGAAATCTGGCACAGATGTGGGAAATATACATGTCTGCCAAACAAACCACCTGTACATTGATTGAGTGGAAGTGCTTCCTTTTCCTATATATCTGCTCATTGGCCAGTGGTGGAATTAAAGCAATATGTGTCCCATCAATTGCTCCAAACACATGTAGGATTCGATCAAATTCGTAAAAATCTGCTTTGATATTGGCCAATTCTTCATGTTTGGGAAATTTAGTGTAGCTAGTAATGTGTCTGGTCAATGCCTGCAGGACATCCCGAAGTACGTTGCTGAACATTAGCTGGGACATTCCGCCAGATGTTGCCACTGTGTACTGGAACGACCCTGTGGCTAAGAAATTCAGTACTGCCATCACCTTAACTTTGGGTGTCAGTGATGTAGGATTGTTGCGATGAGGACGCAATGAAGGTGCCAACTGCTGGCACAAATCATTTATGCTCACCTTATTGAGACAGAATTTGTGGATCTCGTCTCTCCCATTGGTTAGTAGGTCAGGAAAGGGTCTGTAGATGGGAAGCTGTCTTCCGGCTCCTCCACAATACCTGTGTGTGGAGTGTATACACAGTAGACGTTAGATCGCAATGTCCCCAGTATTATGTACTTAGACAAACACAAAAGACCATGCAACATCACATGACAGTCCATGTCAGTGCAAACCAGATTGAACAATAAAAAATGGATCAAAACATACCACAGCATATATACCATTTCAGAAAATGTCTCAAATGTTTAGAAACAAAGGAATGAAAGTACATTAGACTCATATTTCACTGGTGACAGATTGGGTTGGGGCCAATTCAAGCAGCAGACAGTCCAAATCTCACATGCCTAAAACACATGACTTACGTATGTTTACTGGCTGAGTAGGTTTTTGCATCATAGTAGGATCAAGTTATGCATACCATTCTGTACACCACATACATCTTGAGTTGCATTCAGCACTTCATGCAGACAAATGTTCCATGGTGGTCACTGTCATGTGATTTCTGCATTGCACATACAATGACATACACTACCAATTTACAAAGTACATCTTTTTTAATCTGCAGATATACACTTAAGTATAGAACACATAGATCACTTACAATGGTCCATTTAATTGCAATGCGTCAGTAGGGTGCTTGAAATTTGAGTGTTCCAGCCATCTGTGAATGTTGAATTCTTTACATCAAACACACACCCTCTCTCCACCTGAACATCACACAGATAGCACATTGGGTGACAGTGGTTCCAACAATATGCTGTGGTGTATTTACACCTGTTAATGTACATGGGCCGCTTACTGCCTGAGAGAAAGAGGTAAACCTGAAACTGTCATTTGTGCTTTCATTCTTGTTTAGCCTGCCAAAGAGTGTGTAAGGCTCATCTCAAGGTGACTTTGTTATGGGTGTGTTGGCAAATCATTTTGATGCTTGTTCAACACACCATATTGCGAATCCAGCCATGGTGGAGTCCAAAGCCACAACATTGGCAAATGTATTTGTATTGACCATACCAAAATTCAAAAGATGCAGTAGGCAGTCCAGAACCGAGTCGGACACAGTCATAGGTTGTGACTTGTTATGGTGACAGTTGCGGCTCACTGATTGTGTCCGACTACGGTGAAGGCCGACATGGTAATCTTCCACTTCTAATGGAACATGCTTACTCGTGGACTGCTGGCTATTTTGGACTCCGAGGTAGGCAGAGAGTCTGCCAGCAATGCAGCCATTGGACGAAGTCAGAAAATGCGACCGACGTGGACATATCCCTTTGACCGCCTGCACAGAAGACCGCCTATGTGGTCTAGATATAAGTCTTGCGATTGCAACACAAATCACTTGCCTTCAGAAACTGCAATTTTACAGACCTCCCATCTCACTGCTGCTGTTCTCATCATCTGGCAGCTGCAATGACTCACTGTACAGGGAGCAGGGCCCCTGCCTTCACACCACAGGAGCTTGAAAGCCTGGTAGACGCGGTGCTTCCCCTGTTCAAGCAGCTGTATGGCACACCAGAGGAGCAGGTGAGAACAATTCTGACAGTAAAACTATTCAAAATATCAGCTAGCCATACACTTAGGGCAGAATCTAGCAATGAGACAAATATCGGGATCTGTTGCCAATTGTACAAATGTCTGCTGGTAAATGTGATGGACTAGTTCACTTCTATATGTGTGACAGTACTGTTCTGGACTTTCCATCATTGTTGTCATGTGCATATCTCGTCATAGTCCAAATACATCGTACGGTGTATTAGTAATGCATGTACACATCAGTCTAACATAATGTAATCTTGTTTTCTGTTATCAGTTGCATATGTAGCAAAATTGTTGATGTTTTCAGTCACAACAACAACTCAACACACATGAGGCCGTATTATTGTTACATCAGCCATGTCACAACACCTCACATAGCAATTCACAGTGCTCAACTATGGTCATGTTAGATGTAGCAAAGCCACCAGGTGTATAGGTTAAAATGTTCAGTCAGGCTATATGTTGATCATGTTGAACAACAGTGCAATAATGCTGAACTAACACACAGGCAAGGTTGTAAGCACTGTATGGACCATTACTCAAGCTGGAGCACAGTTATGTGGCCAATGTTACTGTTGTGCAGAGTGTTCCATCTGTTGAGGTACATAGCCTCTGTTTTTTTATCATCACGTCTCATTGGACTCTGGTTTTGCAAAAAGTGCTCTTCGTGTAGCAATATATGTTCAAGTACATGCTGTGAGGCACAGACCGGGTTCTCCAGGACATATAGGCATGTTGTCACTCAGTATGTTTGTTTGAAACTGGCACCTTTTGCCATGCCAGTTGGCAGTCAGACTGGAATGAGTGATGCCAAGATGTATGTGCACATTTGTGTTCACAAACATGTCACCTGCCAATATGTTTGAACAACTGCAGTGCAGAGCATAAGTGCATCACACGCACTGTTGTACTGTGGCAATGAATGTTGTACGGTGGTATGTTGAAGTTGTCCCCTTCACTCTGGCACATATGGCATACAATTAATTTTTTTAACACCTGAATTGTCACAGGCTAACACAGACAAACACAATTGTTTGTCCTATTGTTTCAGACACATATCCATTGTTCCACAGAGTGTGCTCAACAAGTTACACACTCATACTACCTTTCATTTGCTCCCAAATATGTTTACTGAACAATATGACCAGATTTCATTGTTAATTTAGACAGTGTGATTCATGGAAATTATCCATACTATTTAGGTGTATGTCCAGGGCCAAACTGCTACTGTTCCCTTCCGGAGGACACAAAGGTGTGCTGAGGTTAGGTGTTATCAGATTTCATACCACCTGTGGTATTGTCCCATCCACAGTGTAGTAATAGGTGTTGCATACTCACTTAAGGCAAGGTCAGGTTGGAGTGTGGTGCCAACAGGAACTGGACATGTATTTTTAAATCTTTAGATGTTGCATGTTTGACAACAGGTGCAGTGTTGAAAAATGTAGTCTGCTAACTTGTATTTTGTTAGGCTAGCTGCATTTGGCCTATGTGACAAAGTGGCTGGAGATGTACATCTTGCATGTGTACTAAGTGTATGATACCATGCAATCCTTACAGGTCAACACCCATCAGAAGGTTTTCCTGTGAAGGACCATCACCCGGAAGGTGTGGTCTCTGGGGGTCACACGTCCACACAGTGACCACTGTCGTAAACGGTGCCAGGACTTGCGAGGCTTGAGCAAGAAGATTACGGAAGTCCAGCAGGGCCTGTCACCTCCAGGCAGAAGGGGCGTGCGCCGCACCCTGACCCCCCAAATGCACCGCATCCTGGCGGGGGCCTATCCCAACCTCGTTGGGCAGTTGAAAGCCAGACAGCAGGAAGTAGTGGGTGTGTATGGGCCTTGATGAACTTCGTACAATACCATGCATGTTCATGTATTGCGGCCAGCTTTTCACACTTTTAGGTTTTGAGAGACTCAAGACCCATGTAATGTGTAAAATGTAGCATATGCTACAATAGTAGTGGGTGCATGTTGATGTCCCTAGATTATGAGACATGTAAGGCTAGAATAGGCAGGGTATTGTCAGTACTGCTATTCCATTGTACAAATGGAACATGCCTACACAATGATTAAGAATATACCCTTTACGTGTTGTGGCCATGCACAACATAATTCATCAAAAAAATAATTTTTTTCACTTCTGTGTTAAGTGATACTTGAGCACTTGACTGTGACATGCCATGCAATACATTCAGGTAGCAGGCAATGTGTAATTGCAGGCCTTGGTAAGTGGTGAATGATCTGTGTGTATAAAATAGCAAACAGCACTGTTGCTATCTGTTGTCCAATGTAGCAGCTGGCATGTATACAGTATTATGTATATTGATATCACATGTAAGACTGGCCCTTACCTTAAGTGAGGGTCTGAATGCATCCTATCTGATTTCAAGCTGATTGCATGTTTAGGCTTAAGTGTAGGTAACAACATATGTCTGTGATTGGCTAACAGACTAGGTGTAACTTGGTAATAGGGGGTAACTACATGGATGTAAGAGTGACACATTCCAAATGGCATTGATGGGTGTTACATGGTCTCATAAATATGTTGAGGTCAAAATATGCATTGTTTGGCATCATAAATGGGATGTCTGAAATTGAGCCTTAACATACCTCTGAGAAGGTTAGATTCATTCAGGTGAAGAACACAACTGCATCTATGCTGGTCAATATGCGCATGATGACATTTATTAAGGAGGGATAGGCTGACTTGTAGTTGTGAGATGTGGACATCTTCAGGATTTACAGGCTTGTGAGTTGTGCCATCAATAGGTATCAAGTTACATGATTTGCACCTCTAATATGGGCACAATTAAGGATTCTACATGGCCTGGTGGTATTGTAAGCCACACTTCCTTTAAGTAATCTCCAACCATTGACATTGACAGTGTGATTAGCTGTGTTTACATGCACCAATGTTTAAAGCATTGCAATTCGGAGACAAACTATGTCATAGTTGCACTGTGCTGACACGACACAATACTTGTACACACAAATCTTGGCTTTCAAAGCCTATATTCTATGTGTGACTTCTGTATGAGTTACACATGTGACACAACTGCTTCATCTGTCAGTGGACAGAAGTGTAAGTGTCATGTGAACAGTGTGAAATGGCCTATTCCACGCCCCCTACATCTTGATAGTGACATATCAAAATAGGTTCACTGAAGCAGGGGACCTGCTGTTGAACCAGGTATGGCTGTGGGATAGCTCACTATATGCTGACTGTCAAGCCTTGCAGTGCTAGTCAATTTCTTAAAAGAATGTTTATTCTCCCTTGGATCACAGGAGGTAAGTATGGTACACTTCAAGGGCATAAGAAGTAAGAGACAAAACATCATCTGGTACATACATGTGGGTAAAATATTAACAAGGAGAAACATGACGTTGTATCAGACTATGATTCTGACACCATAATGTGAGAGTGTGCACAGATCTTGTCGCTTACAGTCATGTGCTAATGGCTATATATGAACTCATTTTGTCATCCAGGTACAAATTGTAATAGATGCAAATCTGGTTAGAATAGTTTTTTCACCTATATAGCCAGTATATATTAACATTTCAACTTATTTGTATTTAAATATGTTTTTCAGCATCACACCAGGGCAGCAAAGGAGACAGTGCCACAAATGTTGGGGAAGCAGCTAGCCACAGTTGTGTTCACATTCTGAAGTGACCAAGAGGGACCCAGTGGCACAGAGGGTGATAGGAGCGCCACTGAGGAGCTGGCAGATGTAACACCAATTTCGTAATCATCTGACTCCAGTTCCAGTGAGCCTTCCCAGGCGGTGGTGGTGGTGGATCCCTCTGGACCTATGTCCACTCCATCTCAGTCCACCAGCATCCCTACCATCTCCACCCTCACAGCTGTGTCTGTGGCCACTTCCCTAAAAGGGGAGGAGTCTCCTTTGTGCCAAGCACCTCACCCCCTGCCTCTGTCTCCCCTGCTGCCCTAAGTGTAGAGGCCATTGATCTCCTGAGGCAAATCTCTGTGGGTCAGACAGCACTGCTGAATGTCCTCCAGGTGCATACCAATCAGCAGACACAGATGGTATCTTTCTTGGAGTGCATTCACTCTGACATGTCTTCCCTACAGAGATCCATTTAGGCTCTAGCCTCCACACTCAGGGCAGCCTTAACCCAAATCCAACTTTCCACCCCCCTCCTGCCTCTTCCCCATCCACAATCCCTATTCCCATACCTGCCCAAAGCACACACACACCTGAACACGCATCCACCTCAACATCCACACGCATCACACAAACATACAGACATAAGGTAAAAGACAGACACACACACACATAGAAGACACAAGACACCCTCACTTGCACATCCACTGACATGCAGGCAGACACAACACCCACTGCACCACATGGCTCACACACAAACAGGTAGACAGCACAGCATCACACACAGCCACGACAGACATCACACCAGAAGACACAGACGTACCACATACTTCACTACCCTCTTCCTCCACAACTCCTACACTTGCCTCTCCTCGTACCCAGTCTGCCCAAAATCTCCACCTCATTGCCCTTGACCTCTTCCCTACCCAAACGGACCAACCCCCTCCCAAACCTAAACAGAAGACCCTGCTACCCCTGCCATACCCTTCCACTTCAATCCCCAAAAACCCTACCTAACCCCCTATAGAGACCCAACCTAAACCCCAAGAAACCCAAAAGAGAAAAGCTCCCTGTCCTGCCACCACCCTACCCCCTCCTAAACCCAGAAGATCAGCTTCCCCATCCTACCCCAGTACTTCCACGTTGAAGAAAACTAAGGCAACCACCCCTCCCCTCTCTATTCCATGCACCACCCTTCATGGATATAAAAGATACCAAAAATGTTGAAACCCAGCCCCCCACAACTGAATCCTGCCATCTCACTGACCCAGCTAGGCCCTCGCAATCATGAGCCCAGCCCTTCTAAGGGTCAACCCAGCCCAGCCTAGTTTTTTCTTTTGGTGCCTGGCCTGCCCCTTAGATGCCCCTTTGGGGGATTTATCCTTTTGCAATATTTCTGAAGGCAAGTTTGGATGGGCAACAGTCTGCTGGCCCACTACATGTACTTTTGGACTGGCCATTGGCCTTTGTGTTTTACAGTTAAATAAAACTTATTGCTGAATAAAGCACTTACTTGTCTTGGTATTACTGTGTCCAAACATTGCTACTGATGCTAACTGTTATTCTTGTATAATTTGGGATGTGTGATTACGGTTGTGTTTGTTTAACCTTATATAGTTCATAGAGTAGGTAACTCTATTGTGATCTTGTGTGGTATTATGTACCTAGAGTAGCTGGGTGTCAATGTCCCCAAGATGTATCTGTTGGGGTGTGGGGTAAATGGCAAAACCTTGTATTGGACATTCTATGCATTCTTAGTTTTTGCAGCTTTCTTTGTCCAGTGTGCAAGTGTGTCAATGAACAGAACTCAATGAGATGTATTTTGCATATGTATTTGATGTGTACGAAGTGAATATTCTTGCCAGCATACTTGTAAGCGTTTTGTCTCTTCATACATGATAGGTACTTTAGACACATGTACACAAAGCAATGTGTCAATTGCAAATTATGTCTTGATAGATATGGACCAATTGCTGTTTCTTCTGTGGATGTTGTAATGAACTTCCAATGACACATTTGCCACATTTGGAGGCCACTTTGTGCCAATACCCATTATTCCCAGTTGAGACTAATTCTCACTGTCCTGACCACATAGAGACTGTGAGGTAGCTACAAATCAGACTGTGTCCTGGCCCTGTTAGCCTCCAGGCCTCCCCTTAATTTTGAGAACCATGTTATAGAAAGTGGCTATGCACTGTGGCCTCCTGAATGTTGTGAAACTTGGATGGTTGTAATACAATTCACTTTACTTGCCTATTTCATGTGGGTGATGTGTGTGGGTCCATGACTGTGCTTAGTAAGTTAAACTGTGTTTGTCTACTTTGAAATTCCCTACAGATGTATGTGTTAGTTGCGTGAGGACCTAGGTTATGGATCAGGAATTGGTATCATAGCAGTTAATAGCTAGTTGGAATATGGTGTGATTATCTGGATTTACACTTCATTGCACACAAATGTACTTCATCTTCTGGACTGCATTCACAGTTAGAGTATGTCAGTCTGTGCAAGGACATTTCAGTAAACTGTACATAGGGCACATCATGCTGATGTGATGTGGCTTTATATTCTGTCTTGGTGCACACATGGCCCCACAATTGATATTCCACCCAGGGATGAAATTCCCTATACTGTACTATAGTTTCCAGCCTCCAAGGGGATGTATGTGCTATCAGAGGGTCATGTTTGTTGTAAGGTGTGGGTCACGGTTTTCAAGGAGAGTTTGTAAGTCAAGTGATGTGGAGTGTGTGTCTATGTCCAGGAAGGATGTGTCACCTGCAAACAGTTGCAGTTACACAAGCTTTAGGACTTCTGGGTTGTGGTAGAGTGAATCAGTCTAGTGATGTTTGCATTTGACTAGTTTATCTTGTTTGTCACAACATGAGTTTGAGTGGATTCATTTAACAGGTAATTAGTGTGGGGTCATAGGGATGTGTTTCATGTCGATGTGGCCACCTTTTACAGCCATATGAGCCACATGAATGTGTTTTCTCTTAGTGGTACACATATGGTATGTCAATACTTCTGGCATGTGACAAGATCAAGATAAGAGAATGCACACCTTACATTGTACCTAAGTTGCCAGAGTGTTTGTTATTGGCAAAGGCTGTTATTATCAATTCACTTTGGTGACACAAATCTAACTTCAATGCGTAGGGCTTTGTAGTAGGCTCAGTGCTGACAGTAGGAGATTGTGGTTGTAGTGGTACAGATATCTCAGCTATTAGTTCAGGGGCAGTGGTAGGTGATGCAGCTGCAAAGTCTGCTTGCTGTCTTTTTAAGTTATTGCTGCACTCAATGGAGTTTAGGTTTTATCTTTCTGTGCAGACAAGTGTTCCTAATGCCAATGCTAAGCACTATAATTCACCAAACCACTTCATATACTGATTTACATTTGTCAGTGCTCGCTCCTCCAATGCACCTTCGAGCCCCCTCATGTGGAACTCCTCACGGTATACCTTTTCACCCCGACATTGCACTGCGACAACCTCCTTCACGGTGAAGTTTGGAAGCTCAGCTGGACCCTCAGTCTTTGCTCCCAGCAGTGGTGATGAGGATATTGGGTTCAGGGAGGATGTTGTGTACCAGTGTATTGGCATCATTAGCACATACTTTTATGTGTGCATTGATGTTATGTTGCCATGACATGTGGCACATATATCAGTGGTGAGCTCACCATACATATATATATTCATACATGTGTCTATGCAGATTTGTAGTCCTACCTTTATGTTGGGCCTGTCCTTGTATTTTCTGAACAGTCTCTGGTCACCCAATGCTGAGATTCCCTCCTTCATTATGATCACCATGCTACAGAACAGTTTCACACTGGTGCACCTTGGCTTTGTGGGTACTTTAAAGTGTACCGGTAGGTCTGTCACTTACCGGTGGTGATGCCTTCTAAGGTTCTTATTTTGCTCCCCATCGAGTAGGTAGAAAAAAGGGCTTCATAGCTGCACAGGTAGTGTGAAACTGTCTAGTGGTGAGTTTCGGCCTTATAAGCCTACTCTTCTGCCATCTCTGATGAGACGGTTGGACCGACACAGAAATACGTATCGTAAATGGGCTAGCGGTTCCAGGGTCGGGCCGTGCTCTGATTGGCTCCATTGGTCTTTTCCGAGAGCCGCGCTGTCGGAATTTCCTGTCAGAGTCGGAAGGACAGCGTCGGACAGTAAGCCATGTATTCCAATGCATCATAATCCTAGCGACCGCTTCCGACGCTACATTGGGCGGACCGACTGACCCCTACAAGATCGCGGAATTAGTTCTGCGCGACATTGTAATCAGCCCCAGTTTATTTAACAAGATACAAAAGGAAGTTAGCGGGCACAACCATGAATGAAACACAACAATATATACCATTTCTGCTATTTAATTTCAGAAAGATGCAACAAACTAATTACAAAAGTTCATAAGCAAATCCTGTTTGTCACTAACATTAAAAAAAGGTATTTGAATTAGAGCCATAGATGACAGGTGCATTAACCAATTATCCAAGAGCATTTTCAACGTGTATTCCAGTTCCTAAAAAACATGGACTTTGATTTGCTAACGGTATCCAGGACATTTTCTTTTCTATAGCTAATTAATTTAATTTAATTTACTTTATATTCTTTAAAATGCATTTGTGCTGTTTGTGATCACTCTTCTATGCAAGTGCTATCATGTGTTTAAATGATAATTCATATGTTTTGGATATGTTTGTTTACATTTACATTTTTTTAATTTAAGAAGTTGCATTGACTCGGTGTGTATTTTTTGCACATTTACTGTGTGATATTTTTGTGCAACTGAAAGGGCCTCGATTTCCTGCGGATGCCCACTTTGCATATTCAAAATATGACTTATAGGCGCACAGTCCTCCAAACCACCACTTTATTTTGCATCGTCCCACATTGTCGGTGAGAAGAGAATGTTCAATACCGCCTACAATCTGCCACTACTACAAAGGTAACAAGACAGATGGCAGATGTATGGATGCACTTCAAGTAAGCCTGACACCTTTCAAAATAGATTTTAGACACAGGGGGGTACATGTACAAGCCCCTATTGCCACGGGAACGTCACTTTTTAGGACGTTCCTGTGGCGATAGGGGCTTTGCCTTATTTACAAGGCAGCATTAAGCCACTTAACGTGGTTTAACGCTGCCTTGTAAATAAGTCCCCCTTTTACGCTATGCATAGCGTGAAAGGGGAGGGCAATGGGTGTTGCTGTGGGCGTTCCAACCGCAACACCCATTGATTCTGACGCTGCCTCCAATTTACAAGGGAGGCATAAATAGGAGGCAGCGCCAGAATTAAGACCAGGGAAAACCTGGTGTTACCCTGGCACAACAAGAAGAAATGTTACATTTCTCCTAGTTTTTGCTGTTTTCATGTGTGCTGCGTTGTGCAGCACACATGAAAACAGCAAAGTGCCATTGATTGTTGATGTACAAGAAGGTCCCCCTTCCTGCACATAAACAATCATTTTTTTTTTAAATGCCGTTTTGCAACTTCTATGTGGGCTGCATTAAGCAACACACATAGAACTTACGAAGCAGCATTTAAAGATTGTTTATGTGCATGAAGAGGGCCCTTCCTGCACATATACAATCTCCCCCTGAATGCAGACACCCTTGCACTATGGTGCAAGGGTGCCTACGTTGACGCTAGGCTGCAAAACTTAGCACCAGCGCAGGGGGAAACGCAGGGCTGCACCATATTCTTGTAAATCTGGTGCAGCCCTGCGTTTCAGAAGTGGCGGAGCGTGTCGTTAAGCCAAGGAGTCTAACAACACGCTCCACCACTTCTTTGTACATATGCCCCAGAATGTGACATGGTTTCAAAATGTGTTCCTTCGAATTGTGGGATTTTGGTGAAAATTTCATTTTGAGCAACTTGTTAAACAGTTTCCTAACTTCACACTACTTTGTTTGCAGGAGAGGTTTTCCACAAAAACAATCATTTGGTGAGAAATGTTCTCAGAGATCTTTCCGCATTGCAATTCTACTGAAAGTGGTGTTTCCTGGATAGGTTTCCTGTGGGTATTTTTGTTTTTCAAACACTTCACAAATTCTCAGCTGTCTACTAAGATTAAGACGTTTACAAAAATGACACAAACTGGCTGAGGAAAAAATGTGTAACCTGGTAGACACCTGATTATTTTTTGTCATGAATATGAACAGGTCCTGGTTCCAAACAATGATCTTTTGAGAGAAGGGCATGTATGTCTTTGACCCACTTTTTCCCATGCACAGACCATGTATGTCTTTCTTTACTTGTTCAATAAAATGAAAAAATAAGTACAACAATCATATTTTCTCCAAACAGGTGTTTACCAAATTATTGTGAGCATGGTGCTGAATGCTATCAGTCCTGGAGCACGTTTACATGTAACTGCACCGGAACGGGTTACACTGGAGCCACCTGCCACAGCTGTGAGTACACACAAAAAGCTCAATCTTTTAATGTGACCCTGAATGGTGCATGTGCTCTTAAAAGGAATGATGAGCATAAAAAGAAATGACTAATGAGTTTTCTTGCTTTTAGCCACATATTGATCCACAGCATAAGGAAAGGTGAATATTGGTTTCAGCAGCAGGAGATGGTTTGTTGATATGAGAAGACCGTCAGAAGCTCAGACCTTTACAGGTCAAGGGAAGTTCTTGAGTCAATCATGATTACCCCTTTAAATTGTTATTTCCACTTGACCACCAGTGCAGAGATAATTGTTCTTCTTGCTACAGTTTTGGTATTCAACAAGCTCGTTAAGAGCTCTTATTGATGAGTGTTTTTCATTATGTTATTCATTTAAGTATATTTACCTTTTGCTACTTGCTGGTGGCACTTTGAAAATCCTTATTATGAACTTGAGTGCTGGAATTGCAATTTTTGGACAGGAAAACTCCTTTTTAAATTTTCATTAACATTCCAAAATGTTCTACTGCAAGAAGGCAGCTATGTTGCCACTATTTGCAATGTAAGTGAATCTTCAAGATATTTGCTCACCAAAGCTGTCAATAGACCGAAATCAATAAAAGCACATTGCTATTTTTTTGGTGGACAATGTTAAAATCGTGTCAGAAAGGCTGTCAGACACAAATATCATCCACAAAATATCCCAGTGACAAGAATATTGTGATGCAGAATATTGCAGGTAGGTGTATCGTTTTTAAGGTCTTCAAGATCATTTGTTAAAATAACATGTCTATAATATTGATTTTAAAATAGTTGTTATGTTTTATGATTTTGTGTTTTTAATATGTTAATTTTGGTTGTCCTTTTTCGGAGTAGTTGTTTTATTGTTTGGATAATATTTAAAAAATAGTGTTTTTTTATTTTTATTAGTGGAAGGTTTTCTGGGGTAGTAGGTGAGTAGAGTGGGGCAATATTTAAATATATAGTTTCATTTTTTATGTTTATTACAATTTACAATGTGTAAGCTTTAATTGCTTAGTGAGATTATCAATATGCCAATTATTTGTTACAGTTTTTTCATTTATATTTTGAAAACAAATTCAGTTGGTTAATTATAATACAAGCTACAGTTTTAAATTAATTAATTAATTACTGGTTTAAAATATTAACTATTTTTAATAGATAATTGCTTCCTTTATTATATAAATTATTTGTGACGTAGCATTAGCGCTCAAAATGGTGGACACCATACTCTGCCAGCCAATATATATTTACTACAGCGACCATGGGTGGAGCTCACCACTTTAGCTTCCCAACATATACGGCCGGTGGAGCTCCCAGTTGACGAATTGTTTTTCCTGATAGGGGGACAGCTTCTGAGGCGCAGTCTGAGGTGCCGCTTGGGGCACAGAGGCCTGAAGCCTCATGAGCGATGTCTCTGGCAGCTGCATGGGCCACCATCCATCACACCTCACCTGGGACCACTAAGTGCCTTTTTGGTGATTTGGAATGGGCCACAAGAGCTTCCCCCAGCAGCGGAGATGTCAGAGGGTAGCTTGTCTAGGTGGGCTGGTGTCCTTTCGGCTGCAACTCTGTAATACAGATTGTGACCACTGGTAATGGCTTTGAGGTGAGTGCACTTGCTCTTGCCACTCTTCCCTTCTGTTGCTGGTGAGATGGTTTGCAATTTGATGTTGGGGTCCCCATGTGATCAAGGGCTCCGGGGAGTGATGTCCTTAAACAGCGTAGATGCCAATGGCATCCACCAGACTTAGCCCAACCTGGCCTGCCTCTGTGATCAGAACAGTAGTGCCCACATCCTGCTTGTAGCTGCAGCACAATGCAATTAAAGAAATCTGACATGCAGAATTCGACTTCTCCTGCTTCTGTTTCTCCTCTCGCTCAGATATATGTCTGTGCCATTTTATGCTGATGTGCTCGAGGGCGCAGTACAGGATTCACTGAGGGTTGAATTTGGAGGTCACTTTGTGTTCCTTACCCCTCCTTTACCCACATCAAAGTCTGATTCCAAGGGAGGTGAGCTCGAGTCAGGGGCCTGCATGATACTCCTCTGCATCAAGTGCACTGTGAGACCACAAGTGGAACCTCAAGATAACGCCCTTCAGTCCTGCAAAGGCAACACACGTTGCCCCTACATCCTGTGAGCACAACATCATTGACTCTTCCCCACTGTGACTCCTGTCCTGAGACTGCTCGGGCCGCCTGAAACCCCTGGCAGGTCCCTTCTGACCTTGTCAATTGACTGGTAGGGTGCAAAAATCCTCATTCTCCTTCCCCTCTGTTGGATACTGAAATGAAGTTGACAGCAACCACCCATTGTTGACGGGTGTTTGGGTGCCCACCAGGCCCTGTTGATTTTATGTTTGAGCACCAATCATGAGCTGTATTGTAGTGTGGATGATGCCAAGGAAAGATCACGGTGCAACAATCTAAGTTTTGTAGGTTTTTTCCAGAGTGCACTGAAGGTGACAACTCAGTGGCATTCCTAGAGAGGTGGCTGAGGACACAACTTTCAGACAGCCAACTTTCTTCCTGTTTCTTAAATGAGAAGGCCCACTGCACCCTTACCTCTTTTCCATTCCCCAGTGCTCCACCTTGCAACATGTTTGCACAATTTGTCAATGTTAGAAAGTCACTCTTTTGGCCTGCTCACCCCGTTTTGTGTGTCGACTGGTACTGATGATAGCTGACTCTGACTGTGCCTTGAGCCCTGCTAGTCAGGCCCAGTGTCAGTGCTATATTAAACACACACACATGCATTAAGGTATGCTTATAATTGGCATGATCTACCCTATAATAGGGCAAGGGGATGAAAAACTACCTAAAGGTCCCTAGTATATAATAGGGTCTGGCAGTTTAGAGGTTAGCAGCCTTTTTTGCACTTGCATGTGTGCACTGCTGAGAGCCTGAGGTCGTTTTAAAAGCAGCAATGCTTTTAAAATGTAAATTCACTACAAACTCAGCGTTGATGGCAGGGGCATAATAAAAGTGATAATCTATAATATTGTTGCATATCAGGTACTCCAAGGTCTCTCTTAGGTGTTTCAGGGGAGAGGGGGTCAGGTAACAATAAGCAGGGTCCCTATAAAATACGTTTTGTAAACCCTGGTGAGGGTAAACTGCCCATTTTATTTTACCTCAGTGTAGGAAATACTCTGTAAAGTCGACTTTGGTGCTGTGGGCACTGTGAAGTATTAATCTATATCAATTTTACATATTAGGCAACCCCTAGGTCTTACCTAGGTGTCCTAGGGGTGATGGGGTCCTCTAATTATGAGGAGGGTCTTTATCAAATATTTTTTATAAATCCTGCGGAGGGAGGAATTGCACATTTTCCCCATTGTAGATACTTGGCCTCATAGGCTAACATGGCAATATTTTATGGATGTATAACTATTGCTAGGAAAGTATGAAAATATTATTCAAAGACTTAACAGAATGGTACTGATAACTCCAACATATTGTTGTTGTTGAATTTATCCTAACTTATACAGAAAATAAGTTATAAGCCTTTCTTGTCTGCAGGTCACACTCCAGCCTCCCTACAGTCTTCCCTGATTGGTCAGTGCTAACAGGCTTAGCAAGGCTGTCTTAATTAGGTGATAAGTCTCTATCCAGGGGAGAGGCTACCTGCTAGAGAGAGCTCTGCAGCTGCGCAGGAATGCCAGGGGAGAGGGGTTGTAAAGCATAACGCTTCAAAGGAGGATAGGACAGGCAGGGAATGCCAGGACTACCTACCCCCAGTCCCCTATGCCCCAGCCAGCTAGCAGGCTTAAGGAAGGAATTTGCAGATGTTATGGGGAGGAGACTTATGGAAATGAGCCACCATGAGAGTTTATTTAGTTAGCTCTTTCTGCTCTGCTGAGATTTCAGCCAGGATGTATTTTGGAAGAATAGGGCTTTCTCGAACAGAAAGATGACACACTGTGGAGGAAGTAATCATGCAACTGGGTGGCACCCTGTATCCCATTGGTCAGGGGTGCCCCCCCTCTTGATGCCCAGAAGCTGAGATTAAATATGTGAGAGTTGCAAAGCCTCTCAGTTCTCTACCTGAAACTACACAAGAAGAAGGGGCATTGTCCTGCTGGAATCCATAACTGGTGAAGACTGCACCTGCTGCACTATATGAGACTACAGCTCTGAATACTTTGCATTGCTTCAAGATGGAGTGTACTCCCTGCAGCTGCAGGTCAACAGAGCTTAACTGTCTCTTCTCCAGCCAGAGTCCCCCTCCTAGAGTGCGTCCACTGGCGTTTTAAGGAGGTTGACCAAGTGCCTTGTGGGAAGTGAAGTCCATGCCTGCCAAGGACCATCTAGGAGATTCCAGACCCTTGGATTTATGTTTTGGACACTTGGAACCCACCAGGCGACCTTCTGGAAGGACCTCCAGAAGTTTCGGAAACTTTTTGGAAAAGGCTCCAGAAGGTGACCGATCCAACCGCGAAAGCCAAGCCGGCCACCTTCAACCGCGACCCGGATTCCAGGTTTATCCAGCTGAAGAGCTCCAGAGATCTGACTTCCAGATTTTGACTGGGAGCTCCCTGAAAATCAAGCCAGCAAACCCTCACCAAATCCGGACTAGTGGAGAGCAGCGAGGGCACTTGGCTGAACTAGCTTCAGAAAAGTTTCTAAGTGCGAAGGTAAAATTTGACAGAGGCCTCCGGAATGGGGTATCCGAGCAGAGCTCTATTGCAGTCGGCCTCAAGCTTTGACTTTGTCCCAGTCAAGTGTGACCAGATGTCCAGAAGTGGTGGTATTGATTTCTAAGCACTAGAAAGTGTTTATTCTTTAAAAATTCATATCTCCTGTTCCCTACATTGGATTTTGGTTGTTTTGGTGTCATTTTAAAGATTTAAATATTTCCTATTTTTATGAATTGGTGTGGAATTCTTATTGTGTGGTGTCTTACTTGTTTATTGTATTGGTGTTTTTAAATGCTTTACATGCCTGGCTCTGAAGTTAAGCCTTATTGCTTAGTGTCAGCTTCCAAGGGTTGAGCAAGAGACTAATTATTAGTTACCCTATTTAGGACCCAGTAGCATGTCAGTGGCCTTGTTTCTCGTGTTAGATGACTTCCTACCTCTACCAATAAACCACCTTCCAACACTCAACTTCAGCAACAGGGATTCAATCCTGTGAGTAGCGAGAACATCAACAGGAATACTGTTTGACTAGCAAAAGATCCTGGTGTTTCCTGGCTACACCATACTAGTCCAACAACAGAAGAGGACTTTTGATCAGGTAAAGCAGAAGATGCGAGCATTGGGACTCCAGTACATGCATATGTTTCCAGCGAAAGTGAAAGACCTGTTCAAAAATAAGACATTTCTTATTTTTTTAGACCCTGGTCAGGCGTGGTCATGGGTTGAGGAATGCCATCCGTGGCCTTTTGCATCATTGGAGGGAGAAGTCACCTGGGTGACTCCCGGGTGGCCCCAGTGCCCGGGAATCAAAGACCTTCCCATCAACCTAGTAACTGTTCTTGAAGATTTCAAAAGGCAGGCAATAAGGAACCCGGGCCCACTGGTGGAGACTCATCCAAATCAGGCAAGGAAATGGGGAAAGTTCCCGGGTGGCCTCAAATCAATTCACAATGATGAACTTTGGATTTCACTTTCTGGTTCAGAGGTGTGGGCACCAAGATGCCTCTTTATCAGCATCTGGTTGGCTGGGCCACAACTTTTCGCAACTTCCCATTTGACTTCTGCTGTAGGCATAATAGTTTTACGGGGTCCGCCCACTCAATGGTTGCTGTTGACCTGATAGGGGAGGGTCTTGGTGGTTTCTTGTGTATGGACTATTTTAGGTGATTCTGCTCCTGGGATAGGAAATAGATGAAGAATGGTGACAGCTTAGTAGTCACTATCTATGCAGCTTCAGTGGTCATGTATGCCAGTTTTTCATTATCTTTATGATTTTACAAGTTGGATGCTTCTTAGTGAGAAGTACAGGGTAGGTGTTGTTGGAGGGTAGGAGTTTTTATTATCTGTTTTGTTTTCTGAGAGTGACATGCAGGAGCATCTCTGATGACATCATACTTGCAGCTTTTAATGATGGCCCATAATTAACAAACTGACCGACTAGAGGCTACCGGGTATTATATTGGCATATCAGCAGGTATTCGACAAAATTAAAAGCGGGGCAGTCATGACCTATGTCAAACATCACACAAAATACATTTTAATGCTCAAGGAAACATATTTGTTAGGCATCAATTGAACATTCCTTTGTCAACGTGGCTACAGCAGGGTTTATCATTCTGATTTCACTCTGCGTTACTGTGGATTAGCAATCCTTCTGCTTAGGTCCATCCTTAATTCGGATATTTGCACTCTCAGAGTAGAATTAATGAAATGGACACTAAGATAGGCAAATTGTTGTATTTACTCTCCTGCAGGAAACAAGTATCCAGAAAAGTTCCTTTGATGAAAATGGTGAGGGTGCACATGTACAACAGATATTAAAAATGCTTTTTCTAAATTTTCAAAGACTATGGGCCTTATTGCGAATTTGGCAGTCCATAGTACTGGTCCGACCACCACCACACTGTGGGACCACCCACAGTATTATGATTGTGGTGGTCGGACTTCCACAAGACCGCCACCACCGCTGGGATCAAGGATCCACCTGGGCCGGCGGTCTTTCACCGGCAGAAATATGCTGGCGGTGCCACAGCCAGCACCGCCGTGCATATTCCGAGTTGCCATTTCACTCCCCTTTTCAAGGTGGTGAACCCTCCAGGAAAAAAGGGTGGCAGAATTGAAACAATCATGCAGGAAGGTGCATGATAGGTTCTTCTATGAGCCTAGTAGACCACTGCCATCAGACTGCTGCAGGACCACTCGCCAGACCAGGATTTAACTCCTAATCTGGCTGGCAGTCACATCGCGGCTTTGGCGGTACTTCAGCGGACGGCGAGTTGCACCATCCACTGTAGGACTGCCATAGCCATAATAAGGCCCTAAATACCTTAGCAAAACCCCTCCCACAGGAGAACTCCAAAATCCTGTTGCACACAATTTGCCGACCCATTCCTTAACTTTAAAGGCAAGAAACAAACTAGACATCCTCATTGCGAAAGAGGAAATACAACTGGAAATCATTGCCATGCACTCGGGGAGATCTCATGGTCCTAATGTTTTCCCACAAGAACTATTTAAAAATAATTATTGTTACTTATTCCACATCTAAGGGAAATGTACAACAACGCCTACATTATGCATAACCTTACCCATGATCTTTGTGGAGTGGCTATTACAGTTATCGCTAAACCTAATAAACCCCCAAACTCTGTTACTCTTATCTCCCAACATAACTGATAAATATTGAGTCAAAATTTCTTGCCAACATTTTCACAACCAGATTTGTGGAAAGGCTTGAAGGAGCATTTGATTAATAATTAGAAAATAATACAGTTTATAATGAAAGTGCAGAATTAACTTGTAGGTTTAATGAAAAGAAATATGTTTCAATGAAAAATTGTAGTAAGCAACCATATTTACTCTCTAGGCATGAAAAGCTGAGATTACATTGCTGACATAACCTAAAATGTTTGTTCTTCTGACCTTTCCATGGACATGTTTTTCATAATGAATGTTTTCATATATCTCTGAAAATGTTTCTACTTACACAAAGATCACTGTTAACAATTGATTCGAAATGTGTCATTTAGTGGGGTAATGAAGTAGTTGACATATGTAGATTTTACATTAAAACTTATGTTGACCATTTTAACTGACTTGTTTTTTTTCTTTTAAATGAATGGTAGCTGCACACAATGTTTTCTTTTCATTATACAGATGTTTCAACTTCTACAAAGACCATTGTTAGCCAATTAATATGTTTGCTATTTAGAAGGTTAGAAATGTAGTTTGACACATGGGAAAGTTATCTTCAATGGGAGAGACTGATTCATAGAAATGTTTGGAAATATTAAAACATAGTTGCCGACTTTGAAACTGCTGTCTAAAGACTATAGTATTTTTGGTGAGAAGATTGGAGTGGTACTGTTCCCATGACTGCATTGAAAGCTGATTGGCTGACCGAAGAAGCAACATGTCTCAAAAGCTTCAGACTGTAATATCTATAATAGTGAATGTTCCTAGAGTGGTCATTCATTGCTGCTGCTGCTCCCCCAATTTGCACACCTTGTCCATGCTGCTCTGAGACTCTACTGAGTTTCTTGAACCTCTCTTTATGGGAAGTTCTGCTATGATTGATTATTGATTATTTGAGATTACTTTAATGCTGAAGCTTTATGCTTTATGATTTCGCTCGAACTTACAACACTTTATGGGTTCCTTACTAACACCTTTTCACCCCATTCCTTAGAATAGAACACTCTTAGTGCATTTTATTATGACTTATTGATTACTTATTTTGATTATTGACAAATCTAGTGATTGATATTAATGTCTGTATATGATGACTATAATAAAGCTGACATACTAAAAGATTTGAATAATAAAACCCTTTAACTCACACCAAACTCTCTTTAGTGACTAAAATATAGATTAGAGAATTGTGTTATAATTTATGTGATGTGCAGTTCCTCTTTAATCTCAGCCAAAGTCAAAGATTCATTGGCCTGTTGAGAGGTTAACAGCAGGAATTTCTCCTTGTATGACAACGGTAAAAATTCTTTCTCATGGTAACCCGATTAATTTAATTGAGATCCCCACTCCGCCAATGTTGGTAGAGAGAGGATGGTTTATTTTTTGAGAAAGAGGTGCTGTAATTAATTGCCCTGTTTTAGATGGATGCCCATGTCCCATAGCTCAAAGCCCGTACTTTCAAGATTGACGGAGTGCAGTTTCGAAGGTGGTTGCAGAATTGGAGGTGTGAATATCAATATGGTTATGTGTTGCAATTGTTTTAGCTATTGAGGTTTTTGTTTCGGTATTTGTAATATGCGTGTTGAATGAATTGGTGATGCTTATGTGCTCATTGTAAAGAAGTTGAAGAGGTTATTGGGCTCGAGGTAGCCTAACATCCCCGGATAGAAATAGAAAAATAAGAGTTGATTTGTGGTTTTCTTGTCTGCTAAAAGATTTCTGGTGCGGGTTGTGAGGTACCGTCAACTGCACAATTGAGATAGGGACTATTACGATTTCATTTGTGTGTATGAAAAATCTTTCTGTTTGAAAAAGTCGGGAGGGATAAAAAACGAAACATTTCCGGTTGTTGAATTGTTGTTTTTTTTTTTTAGAGGAGCAGACAAAGATTGTATATTTGTGTTCGGTTAAAGTTGTAGAATTGTGTGTATGAGGAAAATTGTAAAGGAGGGTGATCTGCTGCAAGGAGTGAGGAACTGCGTCATAGTGTGCCGCGCTGTTATTGGTTGGCTGATGTACTGTCATGCTGCTATTGGTTAATGAGGAAACAAAGTGTTACACTGACATAGGTCAATTGTTGTGTAAGTGCTGAATTGAGATTAGTTAACAAGTCTTCAAGTATTACAGCTGTAACTGGATTGGAGAAAGAAATTTGACGTATACGGAATAGAATCAAAACATTGAAGATTTTAACTGCCTTGTTCGTTGTTGAATAATTTAAAAACATGAAATGCTTAAAAGCTTTTAAAGGTTTTGTGAGAGGTGATGTGAAAACTCCGATATGGGAAGGTGAAGAGTCACCCCCAAGGGTACACCAGCACATTATATAGCAACCATTCATGTGCCAGATCCTCCATAAAATGAAATTTAGGCCTTGGTTCATTCAATTTTTTGAAATCCTGTACACAGCACCTTCGGCACAAGCTAGAGTCAATGGCGTCCTATCAGTCCTTTTTCATATAGCAAGAGATACACACCAGGACTGTCCTTTCTTTCATCTACTTTTTGCCCTTGTGGTATAATCCCTGGCAGAGTGGATCCATGGAGATCCTCTGGGGAACATCATAAAATAGAGTAATGGCTATGAAGATAGAATGTCGCTATATGTGGAGGACATGCTTTTATATTTTAAACACATAGTTAAATCCATCCCTTGACTCATTGAGATTTTGTGCATATATGGTGAAGTATCTGGGCTTAATATAAACAGGGAGAAAGCCGCCTTCTTACCACGTAAGGGAGGCTCCTCGCCTGGTAATGTCACATGTGATCTGCATGTGGCTGGTGATCATTTTCGGTACCTGGGGATGGAAATAGTGCAGTATCCTCACCGAAGCTGGGAACTCAATATAGCTGTTCGAGAGACTAAAGCGCTGTTTCAAATCTTGGGCCTCCCTGCCCCTTCAGTAATGAGACGTGGAGCTTTATTCAAAATCGTTCTCTACCACAACTTCTATACATTTTGCAAGTTTACCCTCATCTACTACCACCAACTACTTATTTCACAGAACTGCAATCATTACTCAACAATATACCCAAGGGTGAAGTTCCATATGATGGGAGATTAGGATGGGCATATGTCAAGTTGTATTACCGGGCCTCTCAGCCGGCTACCCTTAATGATTGGTTGTTCGGAGACAGATGGGACACACTACTTTGATTGGTATTGGACTTGTTAGGCTGTAATGGATGCATTCCCTACTTTATAGGAAAGCAGTCCCACATAAACTGCCAGCAATCACTAGTGTGCCTCTGCCCTGAGAAATAACAAATGGCATTCCGCACCAACAGCAGTAAACCCACTGTGGTGTGGTATATGGCTCGATCAGACTGTAAAGCTGACAGGGTTCTGTCAGTGGGATTTGTTTAGGATCTCTTTGGTTGGTGACAACTTCCAGTTAAATCTTTCTCAATTTTATAGATATTTACAACTTAAAAACGCTCTAGAAAGTTAGGGTAATAAGTTAAGGGCTGTACCCGAGTTTAGAAGGAAATGTGCCACAGGCATCTTGGGGAAAAAGATATATTGCGACTGTACAAATAATTGGTAATAAATACAACAGACTCATTTCTACAGTTGAGAGAGGTTAGGGAACTGGACTAAGGAAAACTAGAAGATGAGTACTGGATTGAAGGTGAGATGGTGCAGAGGGATATAGTCACCTCCCCCAAACTCCACCTCATCTATTTTCAATTTCTTCACAAATATCACTACTGTTAATTAGGTTGGGAATATTAAATCTGAACCCTTAAATGTACAATACTGTCACCAATTTCTTTAGGATAAAGTGAGATTATTAAATTTGACCCCCCCCCACACTACACATCAAACGATTTCCCTATTGTTGTTTAGATGGGAATAATAAATTTCACCCCTCCAAATTCAAACATTTTCCCTTTGTTGGATAGATTGGAGTGAGAATAGTATGTCTCCCTAGCCCAAAGTCCAAACTTTTCCCTTCTATTGCTTATCTTGCAGTGGTTATAGTAAATATGGCCCTCTGACAATCCAACGCTTTCCATACTGTTGGTTAGGCTAGAGTGTGAACTGTAAATCTGACAACTTTAAATTCCAACACTTTCTCTTCTGTAGCTTAGAATAGGAGGGAATAGTACATCTTATCCTTGTAAATTGTAATTGTTTCCCTACTGTTTTTTAAGTTGCAGCAGGGGTGGTATATTTTATATTTCAAAATGTAACACAGTTTTCTGATGAATTTGGAATGATAATTTTGAATAATTCATGTTTTATGTTTAATATTTATTTTAATGTGTTACAATTGTTTGTCTGATATGTTTAAATGGTTTTTGTTTAATAGTTTAAGTATAGCATTTGAAATCTGTTTTTCCATTTTTTTAATGAAATATCTATTTTTATTATTTCTCATATTTTTTTATATTAATTTTGTTTACATTTCTATTTTAGTTTATTTGTTTTGTTATTTTTCAAATGTATTATTTTGGAGATAGTATTTTACAGATATTTTGATTGTATTTTACCATTTTCATTTTATTTAGTCATTTTTGTTATAAATATAAATTTTACTGACCTGTTTTAAATTGGATTTTAATATTTTATTAATGATGTAATCTATTTTAATATGTTTTCAATTTGTATTCTAAATGATCATTATATGTATTTTTGCGTTTTGATTTCTGTAGTTATTATTATTAAAATTTTTGTAAAAACATAATTTAGTTATACATTATTTATTACATATTTATTTCTTTATTTAAATTTTAAGTATTTTTTTATTGTATTACTTTCATTTTTCCATTTCTTACTATTTAAATATTTTAATAATTTTATTTAAAGGTTTTATATGTCAAAATACTGGTAAATATATAGGCTTGCCTGTATAATCTCAATAGTTAGTGCTACAATATTTTGTTGAAGTTTTTGTTGTTGTTTACATTGTAAGTATGTAAACCTTATATTTAGTAACGCTATATTTTTGCTGCAATATATGTATGCCGCAATATTTTTGACAACTATATTATGTCATAGAAGCTTTTTTTACATGCTGTAATGATGATGTATCAGATGCTGTTTCTTCTCCCACTTTCTTGTTACTCAATTGCATGAAGCACTCAGTTCTATCCAATACTTTATTTAATCTCCATGAAGTTTCACTTTGTTTATGGATTTATATAAATGATGAATGAGGAATTGTAGAAAGCTATTTTCACTGTTGAAGGCTCTGATTGTCCAAAGGTAGAAACTAGAGAGCAGATTAAAATGCTAATTCTGCTATCTCGGGTTGGCACCAGCTAGAAAAAGGATTAAATTACTATTGTTAATATTTCTTAAAAGCCCACGTTGAATGCCATTAAATATTTATGAAAAGTAACTTTTATAAAATTACCTTTTCCCTCCTTGAAGCTCCTGTAGGCTAATTTGCATTATGTCTCCAGCAGCTTCCCAGCCAGTGCTTGACCTTAATGAGATGTGAAAACTGCTCCTAGAGGAGAGACAATGGCATGCGTTTTTCTACCCTTTGTAGGAAGGCCAGTTAGGGTTGACCCTGGAACGTCATTAATATGCAAAAGGCCTATCCTTTCACAAGTAAATGTGAGATAAGACCTGGAGAAGGCAAAGTTGTATTTTCTCTGCCAGGCTGGCTCCATTCACAGTGGAGGAAGCTAGCCACAGAACCGGTTTTTAGTGACCACAGAGGAGGGTTCTGCTCATTTCTCTGGCAACATCTGTGAGTGGAAATGCAGGCTCTGCACAAGGAAGGAAGAGTTCTCACATTTTGAGTTATGGGAGTAAGATGCACTGTGGGATAGGTTACAGTAGGGCAAACAGGAACTGTTTCAAACGTAGGTAGGGTTGTCCCTGGGAAGTTTTACCCCACTGGTTAGGGAGGAGCCAGAAGTCACTCCCGCAAATAAGCTAGTGCAAACCATAAATGGGGAGCCTGATGGCACCCACCTATGAACACTTTCTGGGCCTGTGGAAGATAGAAGAAGAACTGCACCTGCTATTTGAGAACTGTGAAGAGATCTGAAGGGTCGGAAGGACAAAAAAGTGAACTCCAAGGGTCAGTTGGCTGACTTCCTGTGTGACTACATGAGCACAACAAGCAGCAATAGGCCTTTTCCCTCAAGTGCCCACCTGACCAGTTGCAATTGGGCCTGGACTGGACTCAGCTGATGGCTTTGCTGGAGTGAGACTTTACCCCTAAATCCAGTTGTTAAGGTCCTGGCCCCCTTTGCTGTATATCTGGACTTCTCCTCCAATCTTTGAAAAGCTTTGGGACTTGGAAAAGTTCTCACTTCTTGCCACCAGAGGTCCGGGGCCAACCACCTGAGCCAATCAAACTAAGGTGTGACTTTACTGTGTCAAAGAAACAGGGTATCCCACTTTGAGCATCTCCACAGCAGCATATTCAGCCTCAATTAATCCATCATTGGATACAGCCTTGCAGCCTTGCCACGCTGGTGGTTTCTGAGCTTTGAAAAAGAGACTGACTCTGAATGAAGACATTTTGACAGGACAAAGCTGCCAAAAATACCAGGCCAATGAAAAGACTTGCCTGGGTGAGAAATTTTACTTTTCCCACTTAGAGCTTTCTGCACCAAAACCAGTGGCTCAGCAGGACCTCTTCCAATGGCTATCCAGCTCTGGGAGGACTTCCTTGGATACAACCTGCAACTTTGCCTCACTGAAAGATTTTGTGTTCAATTTCAAAGACTGAGGGCTTAATTTAGATATCGCGAACGGGTTACTCCATCACAATGGGGATGGCCATCCCATCCGCCGAAATATAAATCTCATATTATGCTATGGGATTTAGATTTCGGCAGACAGGATATCTGTGACCTTTGCAACGGAGTAACCCATCTGCCGATATCTAACTCAGGCCCTTAGTCCCAAGGTAAAACCTTTGACCCAGATGAACATGCTTGGTGTAGCCAACCACTGCTCCATTGCGGTTGGCCTAAAATCAAACCTTGGTTCCGGAC
This sequence comes from Calotriton arnoldi, assembly GCA_963921515.1. Lineage (NCBI taxonomy): Eukaryota > Metazoa > Chordata > Amphibia > Caudata > Salamandridae > Calotriton > Calotriton arnoldi. The sequence continues at coordinate 1,057,415 of CAWUFW010006087.1, read as the reverse complement.
TACCACTTCCAAAGAGTATAATTGGCACTCAGTGCTTTTTGATACTATTTTCAATTAAATCTTTAAAAGAAAAATATATCTCTGGTTCCCCTTATAGGATTTATGTCATTGTGGGATCATTTTGTTCATTAAGATTTGCTCCATTTATCTAAATTGGAATGGGATTTGTATTGGGTGATGTTTTGACTTTTTAACTATTTTGGTACTTCTAAATGATTTACTCATTTTCTGTAAGTTAAGCCTGTCTACTTTGTGGCATAGCTAACAGGGATTGAGCTCAAGGTGACATTATTGAAACATTTGACTGGGCCTAACAGGCTAGCGGCTTCATTACTTGTGGTGGACTCCCATACACCCCGATTAATAGTTCACTTCCTTACAACCCTCTTTCTTCTATCCAAAACACTCTTCATATTTTTCTTGTCCTCCTTTTTTCACCATCTCTAATACATTTCTTTGTGGTTACCTTGCTTCCTCTAGTCGTTCCTTCTTTATCTCACTTTTACCTTCATTATCTTATTTTTTCCTATCTTTCCAAGCATTCCATGCTCTCATCTTTCCCTTTACTTTGTTCAGGTCTTCTACACCCCTTATTGGATTTGTTTGAGAGTATCAATAACAAAGATATTGTTTGATATAAACATCACTTCCTAAATAAGATTTTCAAAATATTACTTCATTGGATGTGGATTCTTTATTATGAACTCCAATTAGACGATATTTTTGTAAAGCATAATATCTTCTTTAATTCCCCTCTTTTCCCATTCTTGCAGCAGCTGATATAACAGACTTAGGGGCATATTAGCAAGACCGGCGATAAAATTATCGCCGTTTTAGCGGCAGGAAACTGCCGCTAAAGCAGCGATAATGGGCTTGCTAATATGCGTTATAGAATTCAATAGAAGCCCAGGTTATATGTCCTGCACATCTAACCTGGGCTTCTATTGGAATTCTATAACGCATATTAGCAAGCCCATTATCGCCGTTTTAGCGGCAGTTTCCTGCCTCTTAAACGGCGATAATTTTATCGCCGGTCTTGCTAATATGCCCCTTAATGTTTTACCATTTTTAAATGATTTGTGATATGCTGAGAGCAAAGACTGACAAGTACCACCCAGGTGCCCTTAGCAAAGCAGATCACGGTCACGCAATTGAAATAAAAAACAGATACTTGATCATTTGAACAGACAGCTCTCTCACATGCCATCTTTATAAAATTGTTTGCCTTGTAGTCAAGACCCTGCTTTGTTCCAAGTGAAAGTCCAGTCCTACAAAATAGTTCAATGGGGATTAGAACATTGGAATGTTAGGAGCACTATTGAAAACAATGGAGTGCTGCTGGCTTCTAATGGCTGGTAGAAGCCCGGAGCTCCAACATTCCAATGTTTGACTTTGTTCACAGCTGTTGATGTGAACAAAGGTCTCTTGGAGCCCATGGGGATTTAAACCTCCCTCGGGCTCCGAGAGGCGTTTGTTTTTACTACTAAGAACATTCTGCCCTCTAGGGGTGGAATGTTCTAATAGCCTTAGAGACCTCCGTAGCAGGCTCTACTGGCCATTAAATTAAAGGCCCGCTCCCTTGTAAAAGGCTCTTGGCTTCGGCACAGGGCTTTAACGCTGGAGTGGGCTTTTAATGGCCAGTAGAAAATGTTACAGCAGGCTCTAAGACTATATTGGTGTTTTCCAAATCCCTGTTAATCAAAAATGCTGGTCCTAGTGCTACTTAGAGGTGGAATACATTATGTACAATCAGAATTAGCATAGTCATTGAAATAATATATTTTAGTAGGCAAAACTAATATTTTCACCATATGCTCTTCTGGCTCTATTAAAACCTGGTGATAAAAGTATTTATATTTTCCAATAAGGTGGTTATCCTCAGTTGATAAATCGAAAGGCCTTAATCAATTAAAGTTCATATATCAAAATCCTATGTCTTTTACACCATAAGAATGCATCAGTTGTCGTAAAGTGGAGTCAGTGGTAAAACTAGTAACATTATAGGAGGACAGCAAACATTTGCACCTAATTCTTTAGGAAATATTGACCTAAGGATTCCAGTGGTAAACGTCCATATTAACCAACTCATATTTATTTTGCATACATAGCTTTAAGATTCAGATGAAAATGAAGGAGCGGCAAGATGGAGTAGCTGGAAAGAGGAATATAGCTACATAATTGGGAGGGGGAAGTAGAAATTGAGGAAGGCACAGGCGGGAACTTGCAAATACAAAAACATTCCTACAAAAGTGTAAGTTAGATTAAATTCACTAAAGTTACACCCACATCTAACTCTAGTGTTACAGCCCAAATCTACTCAATCAAGTCTTGGAGAAAGTCACACACCACAATGGTCACTCACAGGTACATCAAGGGTATCACATAGAAATTAATAGAGGCAGAGAATTCCATTACCAGCATCAATCACCAATCACAAACCTAAAAAGTAAAGTAAAATTGTCACATACCTTTAGATATTGCATACACCCAAATGCATCCCATTGTACTAGTGTTAACAAATAAAATGTAAAGAATAATATTAATGTAAGACATTTTTCCATGAATGTACACATTGCATATATCAATAAAAATATAATATAACAATAAAAACTTAAACTAAAAAGTAAAATGAATACAGTAAAAACATTTACGATAAAACAAATGGTCATATAACATTAGATACTAGGTACAGCTCTATATACCGCATTGTGTAATTATGAAACAATAAAACAGATTATATAAAAAGAAAATTAATGCAGAAATGATCATATTACTGCATAGATTGCAGACTGCTATGCAAATTACATTATAGCAATGCATACAATAGAGATACACTTACATAGAAAATGACAAATATGTAAATTGTTTATCAGTTTATCTCACATCTAAAACTCCACATGCACAGATTAATAAAACACAATCCATGTCCCACACACGCACACACACACACAAGTACACATGCACACAGTGTTTCACAATACAACTGTTCGTGCTGTCTGGTTTTACAGTGTCTTGCAGTACAAGTAGTAAAGGGTGGAACCCATAGTTCAACTGTATTTATGTGTTTCCACTTTTAATGATTGTCAGGTCTGCATTTTTTTCTCAGGTGATGCCTTATTCCCTATTCTTTTGGTTTGTAGTTCTAAATATCATAGTTGGTGATGTCTGACTAACCTTTGTATATAAACTTTTGGCAGGCATAGTCTTAAAATATGCAGGTAAAATTATTAGTACTAACTTTATTAGGCATATTTTGAGTTTTATGTGTCCTCACACCCCATTTAAAGAGAAGGGGCACATGCTCCTCACACTAGGTGTAATTCTCCACCCAGAGGTATTGAATTTCATTTGAATGGTGTTAGACCTTGCATTCTTGGCGTTTTATCCTCTGTATTTTTGTTTGTACTTCCTATATTTTTTACTGTATGCTGGATTTAGTTTTTGCTGGTTTTTGTACTGTGTCCACTTTATCACTGCTGATCAGTGCTAAAGTGCACATGCTCCCAGTGTAAATTGCCATTATGATTGGTTATCCATGATTGGCATATTTTATTTAGTAGCAAGTCACCAGTAAAGTGCACTGTGTGTGCCTAGGGCCTGTAAATCAAATGCTGCTAGTGGGCCTGTAACACTGATTGTGACACCCACATAAGTAGCCCTATAACCATGTCTCATGCCTGCCACTGCAGTGTCTGCCAGTGCAGTTTTAAACTGCCATGTTGACCTGGCAAGTGCAGCCAGTTGCTAGGCCCAAACCTTCCCTTTTATTACATGTAAAGCACCCCTAAGGAAGGCCCAAGGTTGCCCCATGGGCAGGGTGCAGTGTATGTGAAAGGTAGGACATGTACTGGTGTGTTTTTCATGTCCTGATGGGTCTTTCTGAGCTACAGTTGTTAGAGGAGTTGTCGTTGACACCTGAATAGGGCTGTGCCTGACCTCTCAGAATGCTGTCTCCACCCCCTGTAGTGTGTCTGGAGCCAAGTCAGGATAAGGCAGGATCTTGTGAACTACAAAGACTTTCCTTTGAAGTATGCCTACTTCAAAGGCTAAACGGGTTAGAAGTATTGGACCTCTGACCCGACATTTTTAGAACACTTCTGGACTGAGGACTCTGCCAAGAAGAAGAGCTGAAGAGCTTTCAGGGGGAGTACTGCCCCTTTGCTGTGTTGTTGTGCTGTGCTGGCCTGCAGTTGCTGCTTCTGTCTCTGAGCAGTGAAAGAAGTGGACTTTACTTTCTTAAATCCCGCTTTCCGAGTTCTCCAAGGGCCTTGCGTGTGCTTGCCTCCTGTTGGAAGTCTCAGGGCCATCAAAGACTTCATCTGCAGCCCCCCTGAAATCCTCTGCTGGGAGTTTTGACCTGCCAAGTGGTTCCAACTACAGTTCTGGACCCTTGGAGGCGGATTTGCTGCTTCAAGAGCTGAAAATCCATACATCGCACTCCAGCGCCGATTTTCCCACAGCAAGCTTGCCGTGCGGTTGAAAAACGAACGCATTGCCATGGTGCGGCAGATAAATTGACACAGCGCCTGTTTGTGGCTGTTAGAACCACTGAAGCCTGAGTCCAAAGCCCTGTGTCTCTGACGTCTGAGACCCTCGCTCTGACCTCGACGCAGGCCCTATTGCCTGGCTGGAGGAATCAACGCATCACCTGTCCGCAGTTGAGGGAATCAACGCAGTACCTGTTTCACCGCCTCATCGACCCATCGAGTCTGCATTTTCCGTGCATCACACCTGTGCGCCAAGTTTCCACCTCATCGCCCCGCAGTAAGGAGCCACCTCTGGAAATCGACGCATCGCTTCTGCACGCAGTAAGGTATCGACAAAACACTCCTCCTGTGTGCAGGAGAATAAAGCCCCCATTCCCCTGGGATTCAAGAATCGACACATTGCGTGTGTTTTCAGATCAACTGATCCATATAGTTCTATGGATTGACTTGCTTAAAGCTTTAAAAAGTGATATCTTGAGTTTCATATGTTGTATGTTTGTCATTTTGGTCTTGTTTGGTTTGGAAAAACATCGTTTATTTTTCTAAACTGATGTGGTGTCCATTTGTAGTGTCTTCACTGTGTTACTGTGTGTGTTTTGAACAAATGCTTCACACCATGCCTCTGAGATAAGCCTGACTGCTTGTGCAAAGCTACCAAGGGGTAAGCAGGGGTTATCTTGGGTGCGTAACTCCCTTACTCTGACTAGAAGGAAGGAACCCTCCTTGGATAGGGTGTAAGCCACTGCCAACTAGATATGCCCATTTCTAACAGGTGGAGATTTATGCCTAAAGATAGACAAAAATCTAGAAGTGCAGACATTTCTGCCCATATATTTTTATTTGTGAATTGGGCCATTCGTCTCTAAAGGTTGATGAGGGTTGGAAGTACACACAGCCTTTAGTCGTGATACGTTGATGCAGTGATAGACTTTTTGTGGTTCATGGGGGGGTGACTTTAGATGATTGACAAAGATGGCGCTTGCATTGTCCATGTGTTCTGTAAATATATTCCTGGTTTCATATCAATTGTCCATGTCATCACTTTCTCTTGCATGGTTTGCAGTGTCAAATGCCAGCATAGGGGAACCATCCTTTGTGTTATCACACACATTTACCACAAAGACCCTAAATGTTAGATTATCATCAAAATGTTCATAGATGAAATGGGGTTCATCAAATTGCATTGAATTCACAAGCCAAGATGTCAGCAATCAATTATATGAGATGGCTTAGGTATTTCACAAAAGTGAAATGTTGTCTAGAGGAGTTACACATTATTTTAAGAAAGCTGCTAAAAATACCCTCTCTGGATCAATGGTAGAACAATATTAGATGGAACACTTGGTGAGCTCTAATATTTAGAATGTAATGCACCTTACTTTGTACTGGTTGGTAATTGCAAGTTCATTCAAGTAACAACTTATATCTGTCAATGTTTCAGCGATTTATGAACAGTCATGTGAAGCTTACAGGCACTTGGGAAACTCTTCAGGTTTCTACTACATTGATACAGATGGAAGTGGACCATTAGGACCCATGAAGGTTTACTGTAATATCACAGGTAAGTTTTGTGATTTTTCAATGTATACCTCTAGATGACTTTGTATATTTTAAACCGAACACATGTATCTCTTTACGTCTTTTAGCTATGGAAACTGTACTTCATGCAGTCACTATAAAGTGGATTTTTCAGGCAGCCTCAAAGTTGAAAATTGTTGTGATACATGTAAAGTGCAATGTACTTTGATTTTCTTTTTTTTATTTTTTTATTTCAGAGAGACATTAAGCAGCAAATCAAATACAAAATTAATCCATAATTAAACATTTGTCATTAAATTATTTTACAATCCAAATTAATATTGTTACATAGGAAAAGACATTACTCTAGCACAAATTTGCTCTATATACATTACCCTACCTCTTTTAACCATTTAGTAACCGGAGCCCATAATTTAATGCCCCATTTTTTAGCCTGATTTCCCTTACAGATGTATAGTGCCTGTTCGATATTATACACAGCTATAAAACGGGCCAGGTATTCGTGAAAACATGGGGGCATTGGATCCTTCCATCTAGTTGCAATGAGTAACCTAATTATACTAACTGAAATAAAAATGATGCTGATCTGAGTTTGGTCTAAATCAACATGACTATCATATCCAGTCATCATAAGCGTAGGGGTTAATACCACTGTTTTACCCAGGATCCTCTCCCAAAACTTAGCCAAATCGATTTTTATCTGATCCAGTTGTGGACACCCATAAAACATATGAATCTCTTCTGCTGGACCAACCCCACATCTGGGGCATTTATCGTCCTCTCTTTTCCCCCATTTGAATAATTTGGCTGGAGTAAAATAAAGATTATATATCGTTTTATAATGTTGTGATTTCAAATTAGCGGATAGGAGCGTTTTCTTTACTAACCGTAATGACATATCAATATCGGTATCTTCATTCTTTAATCTACTGGCCCATTTACTTTAAGTTTTTTCCAAATCATCCGGAGCTTGCTCCATCATTATGCTATATAAATGTTTGATTTTACAGACAGATCTCCCCATAGTTTCAAACGATGCAATTTTAGCACTAGGGATTGCCAGTCGTCTTTTGAGCCCTCCCTTTATTTGCAAATATTTGAGATAATGTCCATCCGGAATTCCGAGTTCACTTTGTAACTCCCTGAACAAATATAATTGGCCATTTGGCTGAATATCTCCTACTATACGCAGGCCGAGTTGCTCCCATTGTTTGGCTATAGCATCATAAAAAACGGAGGGAAATAAAGATGATCTCCAAATGGGTGTATACTTGGTTACCTTCTCGATGTTCATGTGTTTTTGTATCCTTCCCCAAACTTTCCATGCATTCACTATGACCTTAAATCGAACCTTCTTATAGTAGCTAGATTCCAGCTCACGTAAAAACAGTGCTCGTACCTTTTCCCCAAGTGCCAATTCATAAATTGTTGGGAGGTCCTCCCCCTGTACCCTGCTAGCTCTGCCAGTATTTTCAAAAAATAGTATATTCATTTGTCGTAACAGAGCTGCCCAATAATAAAAAGTAAGATTAGGAGCGGCCCACCCTCCCCGTGCTTGGGGCAATGTAAGGAACTTTAAAGATCTCCTGACTTTGCCATATTGCCATATAAACCGTATGAATAAAGAGTCTAAGGCTTTGATTATAGACCCTTCGATTTCAACCGGAAGTGCCCTGAATAAATACAGCACTTTAGGGAGCATTACCATTTTTAGAACATTAACTCTCCCTATAATAGTTAAATGAAGTAAACTCATTCGCCTCAGATCTGTAGCTATTTTACTAATCATAGGTTTAAAATTTATTTTGGCAATCTGACCAATGTCCGGAGTAATCTTTACCCCAAGATAGGTAGCAATGCTAACACATCGGTTATCAAGATAGTTAATATTTTTGGTGCAAATTATTTGAGTCTTGGATTTATTCAATAAATACCCCGACTCCTTTCCAAACATAGTGGCAATAGTTTCAATCTCCCTCATTGCTTCCCCGGGTTTAAATGTTAAGACAGCAATATCATCCGCATAGGCTAATACTTTGGTATTGAATCCCTGTGTCGTCACTGGTACAATTACCTGACTTTCAATTATAGATTGGATACATGGATCAATATAAAGGGCGAATAAAATTGGGGAGCAAGGGCATCCCTGCCTTGTTCCCCGTGACACCCTTATCATATCAGATTCATGACCCATCACCTGTACCTTCGCATAGGGAGCCCAGTACATTGCCTTAATTGCAGTAATAACCCGGGGACCAAATCCTTTAGCAGCCAAAACCCCCCATAGATACTCCCATGACACACGATCAAATGCTTTTTCCGCATCCAGAAGGATCATAGCCAAATATCCATTAGTCTCCCCCATGATATCGAATAGGGCCACTGCTCGTCTTACATGGTCAGTTGTATCTCGACCTGGTACGAAGCCATGCTGCCAAGGTGACACAAGACTGGCTATGACCCTCTGGAGGTGGTTCGCCAAAATTTTAGAGTAAATTTTTGCGTCTGCGTTTATTAAGGAGATGGGCCTGTAAGAAGTGGGTTGATCGAGTGGTTTATCTTTCTTGGGAAAGATAACAATATTAGTGCCCTTCCAAGACTCTGGTGAATCTCCAGAATATTGTACCCCTAGAAATAGGTCCCAGAGCAAGGGAGCCAGCTCTTCTTGAAAGATTTTATAAAATTCAGATGGAATCTTATCAGGGCCAGCTGCCTTACCCGAGGCCAACTGCTGAATAGCTGTTTGTACCTCCTCCAATGTAAATTCGTTCTCCAGCCTCTCGCTCATGCCCTCCCCCAACGTCCTATATTCTTTACTGCCCTTCACAAAGGCGTCCCCCTGAGGGCCTTGCTTCTCCTCCATATAGAGGTCTTGATAAAATTTATGGAACACTTTAACGATATCCCCTGGCTCGGTATATGAGACCCCCCCACTAATTATTGAGGATATCTGGCTCTTCATTACCTTTTGTCTTGTCTTTAAAGCAAGTAGTTTGCCGACTGCTTCCCCATACTCATAACTTTCTGCCCTATAAGTCTGATATCCAGCGGCAACTTTTTGAGAATAGTACGACCCTATCTCTGCTTTAACCAAAGTAATATCTAACTGTGTTGTGGCTACCTCCAACCCCTGTACTATCTTACCCAAATGCTCTATCTCCAAATTGCAAAGCTTGGCATGTAGTTGCTTAATCTTCTTCCCTTGCTGTTGTCTTAGGTTAGATACAAAGCTTACTATCTCCCCCCTAACTCCTGCCTTAAATGCATCCCAGACCATATTACGTGAGGCGCTATATCTATTCAAGTTGAAGAATTCTTTGATCCAGATTATAAAATAGCAAACGTATTCATAATCAACCAACAATTTCCGATCAAACGTCCATTGTGGCTGATTGGTACGGATTTGTGGCAATCTTAACCCTAACGTCAAGGGATTATGATCAGACATTACCTTGGGCAGTTTTTCTATCTCTACTCCTCCTAAAATCTGTTTTGAAATAAAAAAGTAATCCAACCTAACATATTTCTGATGGGGGTGAGAAAAATATGTATATCCTGGATCAGAGGGAAACTTGGATTCCCATACATCGATTAACCCGTGGCTTTTTATCACTGATGTTAATGCTCGGAAAGTCTTAGGCTTCCGCCCTTGATACCTATTAGAGATCACGTCGCCTGCATTCAAATGTATGTTAAAATCCCCACACATGATTACTGGTGTGGGCCAAATCGCCAACTCGGTTTCCAAATCTTCGAATATTTTGGGCTCGTCCTGATTTGAACCATATACCGTGACTATAGTTATTCCACATTCAAGCTCCACCACAGCCCACCTTCCTCCTGCGTCCCCCAAAGTCCGTCGAGCAGATCCTATTCGCTTCTTAGCTAAAATTGCCACCCCTCTAATATTAGAAGTTTGTGTAGAGCTGACCATTAAAGAATAACCCTTAATCATAATTTGCCCCCGCTTATCCCAAGGTATATGTGTTTCTTGAAGTGCAATAATGTCAGGGTTGTTGAATTTCAGCATTTCCATGGTCCGGTTCCAGAGCTGGCTGGTGACAGGATCGGAAATTATTGCCACCTGAACGGTAACAAATTGGGAAGCAAGATGGCGGCCGCTTGAGGCTGTTGGGAGCGGACTGCCAACTAGCACCGTGAATTAAGTCTCTGACCGAGTGGGGAGACGGTGCATACTTACATGCCTGATGTTTTTCGACGTTGGCGGTTTTGGAATTGCCGCGGATACTGGCTCACGCTCCGGCGGTGGCTTCGTGGAAAGACAGCCACAGGAACATAGCGCGGACCTACGGAGGCTGGTGGAGCAAGTTTTCGCGTCTGCAGGCTGTTGGCGCTGTTGGCAAAGGACTGCTCGAATGGCTCCCAAATTGGCCAGCAACGCAAGGGGCAAGACGGGTGTGGATCCGGTCGGCTCTGAGGGGAAACGGGGCGGCCAGCAGACGCTGCGGACAACACTGTCAGCTTCTGGGAAGGAGAGAGAGCAGGCTCCGGCTCCAGCCAGGGGAAGGGGTGGGACCTCGTCTGGACGACGCACGCCGGGTGGGTCAGTGCTTGCAATGCTGCGCGCTTCCAGCGCTAAACAGGCTGAGGATACCACAACGTCTGCAGGCACTATCGAGGACAAAGAGGAGGCTCATCCCCATGAATTTGGACGGGGGAGCGATTCAGCGACTCGAGTGGATGGCTCACCAGGGAAAATAACAGTAAGTCCTGAGCCCAGGCAACACGCTAATCCATTAGAGGACATGGGGGAAGATGAATTGAGGAGTAATGGGAGGGTGCTGGGAAAAAATGGGGAAAATGAGGGACAACAGATGATCAGTCAAGGGACGACCATCAAAACTATCAAGGATATCAGGCCTGAGACAGGGGCAGATACAGTAGCAGTACCAGAGAGCCTAACGATACAGTCAAACTCCCAAGTACAGAAGCCGGGGCCATTAAGTATAAATCCAGAAATAGAAAACGATCCCAATGATGGTTTTTTCTCCCTGTCTGATGGCCCGGAGTGGTCAGGTAACGACTCTGGATCTTCAATTATATCAAGTGAGGAGGGAAATGAAAGCGACCTGGAGAAAGCAGGAGACTCTCTCTATATGACTGCCCGTCGGGTTGGTGGTAAGAAATTTGGGCCCCGCACACAGAGGTCCGTAAGCTTGAAATGGGATTATTCATTAACTGATTCAATTAATTCCACTCCAAACGCAGCACCCCCGGCTACTTCTGGTACTTCTGGTATACAGGCACCAACATTGGAAACTGTCCTGCAGACAATAATGCAACATCGAGACGAGACACGGGCTGATGCCAGTAAAGCGCAGAGTGCTGCACGGAAAGTTCAGGGCGCTGTCAGGAAGCTGACTAAAACCTGTAACACTATTGGCGAACGGCTTACCGAGCTCGAAACTAGAGTCAGCAACGTTGAAACAGAGGTAACCGAAAAACTTACCCAATCTAAGGCACAAGAAGAACGAATTACCGACATTCAATGGAAACTGGAAGAAAGCGAAAACCGTCAGCGGCGAAATAATTTAAGGGTCCTGGGAGTTCCTGAAGGGAAGGAGGGATCAGATATCCGGACGTATGTATTGGACCTTTTTCAACGCGCCTTCCCGGAACTCAAGGACTGGAATTGGCAACAAGAGGTTCAACGAGTACACAGGACCCCCTTTACTCTTAGAAACCCAATTAGGGAAGGCTCTAAGCCAAGAGCCATACTGGTCTTTTTTGGCAACTTTCTCCTGAGACAGGCGGTATTTGAAAAAGCTAGGCCGGAGGCTAGGAGAAGTGTTGATGATGTTTCCTTCTTTGTAAGACCCGACTTTTGCCATGTCACAGTTGAGAGGAGGTGGCGGTTACGCCAGTTGATAAAACCCTTTCAGGATAAAGGGGCGAAAGTGTTTTTGAATAATCCTGCTTCCTTGAAGGTGGTCTGGCAAGGGTCAACAAAGTTTTTCATATCCGAAGTTAAGGCTCAAGAGTTTCTGGCTGGGCTATAGCTTTAGTGCCCCAGGATTGGGGAGAAGGATGTCGGGGGGGGGGATATCGAGGCTCTGTATCTAGTATATTTGAGCTTTAAGTGAAAAAGTTATTCAAAAGGTATCTTTTTCTCATGTCCTCCTTTTTTTTTTTTTAAAGATATTTTCTTTTTGATAAACCCCCAAAAGGCAGCATGGTGTTTACAAAGGGATTCACGGTGTTGGGTAACCGCTCATCATCTCTGCCTACAGACCGAGTCGAGGTCTGGGCACTTACCGAAGATGGGAGAGAGGGAGGGAGGGGGGTAGGGTAGGGGGGGGTAGGGCTGGGATCAGGGGGGGAGGGGGGTGGGAGGGTCTGGGGGGGTTGGGGGCTTTGGGTGGGGGCACAAAATAGGGTGATAAAATTCAGAGAGATACCGGGTAAAAAATATCAAAAAAACTCTAAAATAATAGGATCAGTGACAGAAATAGGAGCAATTTATTTTTATATCTGGCTATACTTTGGGTTAAAGGAGGAAAGGGCCAAAAACAAAATGCAAAATGGGTAAGGTGACTGTTTGTTCGGTTAACATCGGTGGGTTAGGAGACAAGGGTATGTACTTTGATTTTCAGAGAGCTATTTTGTGTGCAGTAATGTTTCCGGAGACTAAAGATACATAGAAAAATAAAAAAGATTAAAGCCATTACAAATGTTCTTTACCTTTGTAAAAGAGAAGGATCTGTAGAACCATTGAAAAATAGCAATAGGGAGTCAAAGCCTGGAGCCTTAACTTTCCTGTGAATCATTGTTAGAAATGATTTTCTACAAATGATTAATGATTAGGTTGCGCCTACAGAAAGCTTAAGATGTTTGCCCAGAGCTAATGTCATCACACAACACACAAGACATATACACATACACAACAAGCACATACACATATGTACAGATAGTGAAGTGGGATTTTGAACAACCCTTTTCCGCTATTGACTACAGCGGTTCAGCTTGCTTTGGGCATTTAGGGGCATATTATCAAGGGCTTTATCGCCGCTTTGGCGGCACTTTTTGCCGCTAAAGCGGCGATAATTTTATCGCCCTATTAGCAAGCTGTCGCTAACAGGCGTTAGCGACAGCTTTCAGGCGTTAGAGGCCGCGTTTTCCATCGCCTTGCATGTCAGCGATAATTATCGCTAATGACATGCAAGGCGTTCCCTACTAAAAGTGACTGAAAACAGTCGCTAACACCACTACCCCCTATTAGCAAGGCAGGCGAATCGATAAAATAATTCGCGCTAGGCGCGTTTATCGCTAGATTTTAACACCTGCTAGTGAGGATGACTTACCTGTTTGAAGTATAGGAGGTGGATTCTAATGCTGAATCCACCTTAGCGTTAATGCGAGAATATCGCTGGTTTTCCAGCGATATTCTTGCATTTTGCCGCTATCGCTGGAATAATCATCGCCATAGCGCTAATTGTTGCTAATACAGCGTTAGCGTGGCGATATATTCCAGCGATAGCTGGCGATAAAATATTTTGCGCTAAGCGCGCTCTGCGATATTTATCGCATTTTGTTGCTAATATGGCCCTAAATCTTCAGACATTTCCTGGTGCTTCCATGCTACCCTCTCCAATTCAGAGTGCTCATTGTTTTCCCTGCTCCTGCCAGACTGCTCATTGTGAATTCAGAGCTCCCTCCAAGCTCTTTGACAAGAAGTGGGTACGTTAAGTCCAACTGCTTTGCAACGCAGGAAAGCTGCTGAAAAGAGATCCGTGAAAATGTGCCTGATATGTACCATTTGTGACCCATAGCACTCCTTAATTGAGATCTGGAGTCTTTCTGGCAACGTTACAAAGTTGTGAGAGAGTTAACAACTGTGTAACTAGTTGGGTAGAATCAGCCATGCAGGCAAGTATGTATGCTCTCTTCATTTCTGTCTGTGTTAGCCTTGTGCTGTACCCTGCCAAGCTGCCATCTTCCCGAAACCCTTGTCCCATGAGCAAGGTACCTCTGTATGCATGGCAAAGGTCACCCAGATGTGCACTGCACCCACCTTGGCGACAGCATCACTCCCACTAGACACATACAAAGGGGATCATATATAGCAACCTGAGCCATGCCGAGCGTCCAGCACAGACACAAGGTAGGAAATATTAAACGAAGGCTGCTTTTCAAAAAAAGTTTGATTTTGTTTTTGGATGAGTGGTGCAAATGGAACGATGTATCAAAATGTCTTTTATGCGCAAATGCATATTGTGATTCTAGCAATGACAGGCATGTATTTCAAAAAGAGCAATGAACATCACAATATGGCGCACATGGGGAGAAGATGTGGCCTAAACCGCTAGGGCGGCCGATCTCAAATCTGGGGAACAGGGTTCGAGTCTCGCAGGGACGCTCAACAACCTGTGATTCTGGGCAAATCAATTAATCTCCCCTTGCCTAACAAAAATGAATGTGTCCTTGTGTAAGCAACTGGTGCTCATGTAAAGCGCTCCGATACCTCTGGGTAAAGTTCCCGCTATATAAGAACTCCGAAGGAAAAAAAAAGAAGTTTGGATTGGTTTGAGAGACGTTCGCAAGTGTGTTTTCATTAAAGTATTACATACATGGAAAACTGAAAATCCGCTGGATTAAAGTCCTCAAATGCAGCAGCATCCTGTGTGACACTTAAATAAAGTCCTGCCTTTTAAGCCAACATCGCTTTGCATTCTGTGACTTGTAAATTCAGGTTTGGAAGGGGAGAAACTGCAATGGCCAGAACTCATAGCAGTGTAAGCTGCAGAACTAGGAGTGAAATGAAGTGCTATGTTACTTGGCAAATATGCCTTCTGCCCACTAGAGGTTACGGGCTGTTGTGAAAGGAAGATGCTTCGCTGAGAGGATTAATGTGAATAATCCTTTATTTCAGCCCCGCACAGGAGTATACAGAAACGTCACTGACAACCATTACAGCTGGCATCAACTCTCCCTTGTTCAAACTCCATATTCCAATTTAGATTCCTGACTCCGCCCGTCTCGAGCTTCAACACTAGACTTGGCTCGAGACAAGAATCTAACAACACAACAATGGCCTCTCATGTGAATATGACTCATTACAACGCGTACTACTACCACACGTGCCATTACAACGCGGGTATTACTATGCGTTGCAATTACAACGACATGCCATTACATTGCATACTTTTACCACGCATATGCTTTTACCACGCATACCATTACAACGCAAAGGCATGCGTGGTAAAGCTATACTCATGGTAAAAGTATGCAATGTAAGTGACACTACCCTGCCCTGCCCTAAACCCTAATTTAGTACCCCTGCACGACCCTCCCTGACCCCCAGTACTCTCCCTACATTAAGACTACCCAGCACGACCCCCTGACACTACCCTAAACCCAACACTACCCTGCACTACACACACACCACGGCACTACCCCCAGTACTCTCCCTACATTAAGACTACCCAGCACGACCCCTGACACTATCCTAAACTCAACAACACTACCCTGCACTACACACACACCACAGCACTACCCTAAACCCTAAAACACTACCTCCAGCACGACCCTCCTCCGACCCCCAGTCCAGTTCCTACACTCAAACACTACCCTGCACGACCCCCCGACACTACGCTAACCCCTAAAACACTACCCTACACTACACAAACACTACAACACTACCCCAAACCCTAAAACACTACCCCCACCCCTGGCCCAATCCCCCTTACCTCGCTCTCCTCGTGGTTCCTCTCCCTGGTTCCTGCCTCGCTTCACGTCGGCTGAGGGGCGGTGCACGATGCACGTCGTTGTGAGGAAACGGAAGAGCCTCAGTTTCCTCACAACGAGGTGGATCGCCATTACATCGCATGCGTTGTAAAAGCGCATGCAATGTAATAACATGCGTAGTAATGGCTACGTGTTGTTACATCGCATGCGTTGTAACGCATGCGATGTAATGGTATGCGGTGTAAAAGCTGCGTTGAAATGGCTGTTTACCCTCTCATGTCAGCTGGGAGAAGTTCAGACTACATGCCCATGTAATACTTGGTCTCGCTGTAGAGGTGGCCATTGGTAGCGCCAGACTATTGTTAATTGTGTTGGTGTGTTTGCCGAAAATGGATACAGAGACCGCATTATCATCATTATTTATGGTTGTCTTCCTTATTTTAAGTAAACATCACCCATAGTGTGGTCTATATGTATTTATAGGTGCAAAAGTTGCTTGAGGTGAACTTTTCCTGTACAGGGAGATTTTCTAATCAGTTAATGCTTCTGAAAGGCAGGTCAGGACTCAGGCAGCAAAATCAGTCACATTTCAGTGGGACGTATCACTGAGCACATGCTTGCACCTTCGAAGAAATGCTTAAAATGCCGAGTGCGAATAGTGTCATGCATTCAGGACAATCTTCACATGCAACAATGAGAGATTCTCTGTTCAAATCCAGGCTGAGTTTTGGGACTTGGAGAAAAAGAGAAAAGCAATGAAGACAATGGAGGCTGACTCAAGGAGAGTGCAACGTGGCCAGGTACAAAAACATGTGTCACAGTTGCAGTGGGAGATTAGCCTTAAACAAGGAGACCAAGAAGGCTATTTAATGTGCTGCAAGGGGTGAACAGCGTCATCATCTTACAAGATAACAGCACGGATGAGCAGCCAGACTCAGAGCACTACAGACCTTTCAGATGCTTGCTCTCTGTGGAGTGGGGGAGAAGAAAACAATCAAAGTGAGCTAGAGACCATGTTGACCTACGTCACTCCAAGCAGGGGTGCAGAAGAGAGCCAAGGAAGAGTATTGCCATTTCTATATTCCTTTTTGACTGTTCACGTGTTAAACAGGGTTGGGAGTAACAGACGCCTGGGACTCAGGAAATGATGCATTAACGCACATAGGAACAGAGACAAAGAACCACATCATTATATAATATACTTAATTACTGATAACCGGTCGTGGCAGTACGGAAATGAAAACTCAACATGAAAAGACACATTAGCTCTAATGACAAAAGTTTACATCTGGCTGTACTTTATATCTTATATGATTTGAAAAGAGATATGTGTTTGCTTCAAGAAACACATTCCCTTTCCCTTATACTCGTTCGGTTTCACCTAGCATCTAGATGGTTTTCCAGACAATATTTCTCTTCTGGAAAGTGGAGGAATATTCATTGCTTAGGGCTCCATATGTGAAGTGACAAGGATTATCCCAGATGAAAAGGGCAGTTCCTTGATTGCCCTGCTCAAGATCGCTCATATAAATTTACAGTAACCAATTTTTATGCAACAAATGCAGGACAGGAAAGATTCCTTAAAGATGCTGTTGCAGAAGTTTTAGACGCAGCAGGAAAACTAGTTATAGAATGTAATCTTAATGTGGTTAAGGACGAAGTCAAAGCTAGATCCTCTATGAGATTAGGACATATAGTTATATGTTTAAAAGAATATCAAGAATGGCTCCACAGCAGGAGTCCCCGCTGCAAGATAAAGTAAACTTTCTTATCCTTGACCAATAGTTCATATTCTAAATTACACTACTTCTTGGTATCCTCTACTATGTTTGCCCATATACACAACACAGACATTGGCCACATTGCTCATTCTGACCATGCTGTGGTTATTACAATATTCTCCGCCCCTGGTACTCACATAACAGCAAATGGTGCAAGGGTGCCTGCGTTGGTATGTGGAAGCCACAAGTTCACCTGTTTTAAGAGAGAGAGCTGAAGGGTGCCTTATCTTAGTAGGTATGGTGCTCTGCAGCTCTCTTCTGTTCACACAATGCAGCACAGTAACTATGCTTGCTGCCCCATGTTGCAGGAATTTTAGATCAATATGCCTGCAGTGTTTTCTGCAATGATTGTGGTAGGGCTTCTGTGTTGCTGATGATACATCATATGCTAAATAATGTAAATTTTTTTTTTTTTTTTAAATGGTCTGAAGATTTAGGCCAGTGACAATACCATCTTGTCCCTATGTCAGTACGACTTTCGCCCAGGGCTAGGTACAGTGGTGCAGTGCCTAAACCTGCCCCTGACTGTGAGTAAATATACCATAGCCAAGCATTCCCCACTGTATCTGGCCTTTATGGATTTATCTTCTGCATTCAATTGCATGAATAGTGCTGAACTATGGACGATCCTGATAGATTTGGAGGTGGAAGTTTCTCTGGTAAATATTTTGCGCTCCTTACACGCGAATCTTTGGGCCAGGGTGCAATATGGTTGGGCAGCAGAATCCTCTGATGCCTTCCCTTTTGCTAGTGAGATGCATCAGGGCTGCATTTTGGCACCTCTGCTTTTCATCAGCTATATTAATGAACTAGGTACCCACTTGTCTATTTCCACCAGTGGCATTCCATAAATTGCTGACTTATCCGTCCCAGCATTATACACCGACGATCCAGTTTTAATGGCTAGGACGCCTCGGGCCTTGCGTACTCTGGTAGAGTACTTTGTTTCATTTATGGGTAATTCATATATGTTAACTATGGGAAATCACACATAATGGCCTGTGGGCCAGGCAGGAGAAATCTCTTGTTCCTAAAGTTGGAAGGTCATTCCCTGAGCTCTGTGCAAAATTTCAGTTACCTGGGTGTCATTTTTGATTCCTCCAATGCTTGGCAACCCCAGTTTTTATTCAGTTTTTCCAAAAAATAAACAGCCCTGACCCTGCTTGGCAACCCCAGTTTAATGAAGTGCTGATGAAACTAGGTAGGGCGGCAGGGTCCCTATTCAAACACATTTGGAGGGAAGTTGGGGGCCTTATCTCCCCTTCCGTCAAGATTTATAATCTGTAGTGCGTTCCCACAGCTACATATGGAGCAGGGGTATAGGGGTATCATAATGCTTCCCCAATTCAGGTGGAAGGAAACAGGATCTACAGGCGGCTTTTGAATCTTCCGCCAACTAGCTCCCACTTTATCTCACACTCTGAACTTAACTGGAATATATCTCAGATAGAGTTAAAGTGGCCCGCTCCTGCTTAGGGTGAGCTTGCAGTCTAATCCTGAAGCCAGTTTTAATTTAATAGAAAAGTTATTTTCAATTGCCTTAGTTTAGACAAGGGTCTCTCAATCCCCTGGTTGAAATATGTCAGAAGGTCTTTCACTGATATTGGTCTCCTTGGAATGTTTATGGCCCCGGCCTCTACAGGTAAGTACGATAAGAGTCTGGTAAAGTGACGCCATGAAGAGTTCAGTCTCTCCCAAATAACGGAGGAGGTTTTTAGTAAGCATTCCGTTCGTAACTACTTTATTTCAGTAGCACCTGGAGAACTGGCATTTTACCTTTCTCTCAAGCTCTCTCGGTGGGAGAGGTCCTTTTCTTAGATTAAGGGCAGTTACTGTGTGGCGTCTTTTGTGCTTTTCTGATGGGTCAAAGGCTTGGGACAGTAGTTTACCGACATGCCCTTGTGAAGGATTGGCTGTGCAATCCTTGTTGCATTTTATGTTTTTTTGTAAATTCTATTGTTGTGTTTTTCAATATTGTCTTAAGCATATATTGAAACCACTTACTTCAAAAAATGTAGGGATTCCTTAACCTATCTCTAGATGTTAGGCAGTCCTGATATTTGTTTCAATGTTTGTTGTTTCCTCAAAATGTATGCAAGAAGTAGGAAATTCACGGAAGGATAATTGGCCGCTGAGGGAGCTTATCGCTAAGTTAACTCACTTTATTGTAGCAGTTTTTATTGTACTGAAGCTATCTTTATAATCGATCTTGTATTAATGTTTTATAGTTTTATATTGTGTTTAATTGTATTTTTGTGATAAAAAGTATCTTGCTCTTTTATAATTTTTATCCAAAGACTGAATAAAGATATTGTGACTTGACTTGGCCATTCTAATACAATGGCCAAAATATAAGCGGAGGGTGACTGGGGCATCCCTGGCCCGAGATCTTCACGTGGTACTACAATACCAGCCTTATTATAAGTTTGGGGGGGCTCATAGAATTGCAGGGGGGCTTCATTGTACCATACTAGAATGACTAACACATCTTGCTATCATACGCATTACATCCTGTAAATATTTCCTATAAATATTTCCTATAAAACAGTTCAGCCTTTCTGTGCTACACTAATCTCATAAATGATGCAGACATCAATCATGAAAATTAAATGTTTCCACACAGTGCTTTACATCGTTCATCTGCCTTCTAATGGAAATGTATTCTGTTGAGCCAGAGTAAACACCCTTTATCGTGAGACATCTCAGAAGCGACAACGCT
The DNA here is from genome assembly GCA_963921515.1 of Calotriton arnoldi. Classification (NCBI taxonomy): domain Eukaryota; kingdom Metazoa; phylum Chordata; class Amphibia; order Caudata; family Salamandridae; genus Calotriton; species Calotriton arnoldi. The sequence goes on along the minus strand of CAWUFW010006087.1, from coordinate 1,037,184 downwards.
GATGATTGAAACTGAAAGTATGGCTAACATTCCAAAACTCTAACAGAACAGAGACACTTACTTAATGCATTTTATAACTTCAAACCACTTTTAATAACTCCAAACTTGGAACATTTTTAAGTATAAGCATTGCATCAACTATTATCATTGTTGACTATCTGGCGTCTAAAAACGTTAGTGAGAAGCACCAATTTACATTATTTACGTTTGTGAAACACATGTTGCCAAACTAACAATATGATAAATATGTTAAATTCGATTCATGTCCTAATGGACTCTTTTCACAAATGTAACATAAAGTTCATCTAAAGTTTATATACATGCAATTGATCATTTAAAATTTTGAAAACGCCTCATTTCGTCTTGTACAATTAAACTAAGGCAACACCAGGGTAAGAGTAGTGCCAAAAGAGGTCTCTTGTGCTAGTCTATATATATAAATATTCATTACCAAGCTTGCTAATTCACCTTAGAACAATATTCATCACAGGCTAAGTTTTAAAAAATGTTATGCAATGTACGCCATTTCCTATTACTAGTGTGGTTTTAGCCCAAAGAATTGTCCCACAAGTGTCATAAATGTATTCACAGATAATAACAGTTGAGTGAATCAAGATGGCTGACTTCCAAAATATATATTTTTGTTTATATATTTGTGAATTTGTTTAACTTTGAAGGCCATAGACCTCGATTTAATTTCTACTCTTCTAAATTCTTTGTGTGCCCACTCCTGATTTTCAGCAGGTTCAATGAGTCAGCGTGAGAGTATTATTAATGTGGCAGTATCCAAAATGCAATAAGTCCATGGCCAAAGTCAGAGCTTCTGCCTACTGCCTGAAATTGTGACTCATGTCTAAAATGGTGATTGAGAAGTTACCTAAGGAAAGGCTGGTCGAACGTTTTACCCTTTTCTGATTCCACTGAGGTGTACCATATAACGCTACAAGTGGCTAGCGCTTCAGATAAACCTTGTTTTCCTTTGTTATAAACCCCCCACCCCTTCCAAAATATGACACTCACTTTAAGTATTTGGAACAGGATATACATGGTTATCAGCTGAATGGGTGGTGCATGCTGATGTGAAAACTATTAATTCTGCATACTAGGAAAATAGAGAACTTCTAAATGAGTTATGAGATGACCATTGTTTTTACATTAGTGGTGTTCTAAATTGAATCCTAAGCTGTCTAAATGTGTCACCATTAAATGAACTCATTGTTAAGCCAGCAAGTATTTATCCCCAGCATGGGCAGCCATTAAAAGTGGCCTGGTATTCCCATTTGTGAACAGAAATTCCAATTTTTCGCTGAAATGAGAGTACAAGTGGTCCAGTAAAGCTGATCACGTATTGACATGCTAAAATCAGATGGAAATATGCCCAAGAAATTGGCTGGAATTTGTGTATTTGTGAAACACAGCCAGAAATTCATGGAGTAGTCCCACTTTTAGCATATATTGGCTTTGAGCTGTGCCCACCAGTGTCCACTTTTCTAAAAAACGGTCATCTGTGGTGGATTATTGGAAGTCTGAGCAGTTTGGGTTCTATAGCAGAAAGATTGTCTACATTAATATTATGGCCTAAAGATCATATTGCTATGTTGGGTGTATATTTTCTATTCCTAAAACTGATAAGGGGATAGTTTTCTAAACATTTTTAGGACACAATATGTTTGTCAGATGATATTAGGGACATGATATTCTGGTACCATATGTCAGTTTATTGTAAATACATGCCCCCACTTGTGTGCGGATGTATACAGTGAGAGAGAATGTCTAGTTTCTGAGCCAGCCTGGCGTTGATGCACAGAGGGGGCGCCCTGATTAAATTGTTATGATTTATTTTTCAGACTGGGAGGAATAACACCATTTCTCCAGATAAGGTGTAGCAGGTGTACTGTTTTCACTGTACCCTGTACCTTTTATATGGAAATTGTAATTAAACTGCAGACTGGAATATAATCGAGGGTCAATGCTGCTACCTTGTGTCACTGTCAGGCATACTAGTTAGAGATCAGGTTTGACACATTTGGATGTCTTAACATACTTTTTTATATAGAATATTTTTCTGACCAATCTCCTAATGACATTTGCTCTTTGTTTTGATTGGCTGAGTGACGTAATTACTCTACTGCACCAGCTGGCAGATCAGATGCTTAAGAAAACATTTGTTCCATTCCAGGAGGATTAAGCATCTCCTTTTGTATGAAGAGGGCAGGATTAAAATTTAATTAGCTATCACCATAACTTTACTTGCTAGTTCAGGAATGGGATGCTCCCAACCCTTGACAACAGGAGGGCTCAGACTGCTGTCTCTGCTTCCCCGCAGTGGGTGTCTTTGAGATGCTTGCTAGGAACACTTAGGGAAGTGTGGGGGGAAATTGGCTCAAAGGAAGATGTGCCTCACTTTTGCCTATTGTTCCACCTGTAATCTTTCTAAGAATGCAGTACTAGGGTGGGACAGGCAGTGAGCTGACTCCTTATAGTAACACTAAGTACAGGTAGGGAGCTGATTACTGATAATGACACAGAGAGTTTGAGGAATGATATTGCACCACTGCATTGGGTGGATGCTCCACGGATCATAGGAAGCACCACCTTTCTTTTTAGGTCCCTGCACAGACTTGGAAAGTTGAGAAGGAGCCTGGAAAGTAAAAAAGAAGGGCAACTGTAGCTGATGATTGTTTGATCTATAGTCTTGAGATGCACCTACTATGGACTTACAGTCTTGACCAACGAGGCCTCTCTTCAGGGCCGTTCACATAAGTTCATTTTCTCCCTTCCACTGCCATATAAAGGAGAATTTGTTTGGGACCCTAGAGGCTTCTGTTGCACTGGCCCTGCTTAGATACCCTAGGATTGGGCACTTTAGACTCTTGTTGTCGTTCAACATTCAACAGGCAAAATGGCCTGGGAGTACAGACGGGAAGTGCTGAGATGAGCTGCTTGCTGCTAAGGAGTAGCAAGGGTGTAGGAAATACTCATGAAAATCCCAAAGACAGGAAGCCCTTAGGTGGTGGTCCTGGCGGTTTGGGCAGTGTCCATGGAACAATAGTCTCCAAACGTTATCCTAATTGGCCCAAAAGGGCATCATAGGTTTGAACTTTTTCTGGCAGCACTTGTGCAGTATCTTTCCCTCATCAAATTGTCACATGAAATGTCACACATACCAGAAACATGTTAGATGTAAGGGGATAGTTGCCCCATGACATTTCTGTAGGCAAGTAATTTGCATCCTGGTTATTCTGATAGGCTCTTTCAGGAGTGGTACCACTTTGTAATTCCATAATCAACCTTGTATTTGTGTTTTCTTGTCTAGCACTTATTTATGAGTGCATTTAAATACGTTTTTCTTTCTGGAAAATAATTTTTGAGTGTTTTTGGGTGTTCTTTTGTGTGTTGCCAAGTTCTGAGTTTCTGAGTTTCTTGCACCTCTTTGTGTCACCATTGGACACTTTGACTCATTACTTTAAGAGACAAGTGCTAAAATGGAAACTTGGTCCACAAGATAATCGTCTGTGGTAAGAAGGCCACAAAAAAGGTGAAAGAACCCCACTGACTCCATTGGCAACCAGTAACTTCTGATTGCCTTGAGAGGTCTGGAACAGGATTTTTCATAATATGGTGTTTTACCATCACATTAAATCTGACAGTCTCTGTGCTATAAACTATGGTGCTCACTAATTTTACCTAACTTCTCATCCATCACAATCTATCCGATTCCTGCAACACTTCTGTAAAAACATGTTTGGGCAACTGAAAGAAATTCCTCAGCTCAAAATAGTTTCCTTCTCCTATTCAGTCTGGATTCGAAAATCACCAGGGAGATGAAACACTGTTACTCTGTTACTAGGAAAACTCTCATCACTTCACTGATGAAGGTGCTGCCACTTTGTTGGTTATGCTGAACAACTCTGTCACCTCTTCATAGTGGACCATCATATCTTATGAAATTGGTTGGTCAAAATGGCAAGCACACCAGATAATGCTATTGGTTTCTTTGAATCCCTCATAGAGTAATCAACAAAGTAAGCATGATTAGGTCACTTATTTTTTGATAAATTCAGCCTCAGTTACACATTGCCTCAGGACATTTTGTTATTACCCCCAATTTTTTATAAATAGCATTTTTTTATGCTCATATGTGACTTCAGCATTTCTAAAGTCATACATCTAGAGAATGTAGGTCGGCAGATTTATCTTTTGCATATATTTTCAACGCACAATGCAATGTTGAGGAGAAAAAACTATAACTTTATTCTGTGGAGTATATCTCATGCAAAGCCCTTTTGTTAGCATTAAATATAGATAGATGTAAAATGCATTGTCTTAAATGTCACAATTTGAACATGGGCGAGAAAAAATTTGTCCAAAGGTAAAGATTGTTCCATTGGCCTTTGCAAAACTTCTTACAAGAGGGATATATTTCTCTATGCAGAGAACATCTATTGAAAATATTTCATTATCGTCTTTCAAAAATCTCTACAGTCCACTTTAGCAACTAAAGCTTTATAAAACCAGCATGTAATGAGTGTTTTACAAGTGTACCTAATCAGTGAGTGAGTCAGTCCTTGGAAGCAAAAGCACAATCAAGCCATAGTAATGTCTGCCCATTGATAATCCATGGCTGTTCATTGCTGTCTCCAAAGAAGAAATCAGGAGTTCAAATCAGAATATTATTATTGAAAGTTACCTCTTTCTAACAGATAAGGATTTTTTCACTGCAATATACCTTAACAAAGTTTTCCATGCAACAATGTACAGCCAAGTTTTCAACAAACTGGCAGTGCAAAACTGTGTCATAGTTGTTTTCAAATGGGTCACTGACAATATATTGCAAACCACAAATATCGTGGGACTTAAATATTGTGTCAAAAATGTTGAGCACAAAAATATCATTATCATATACTTATAATGTAAATAACAAAAATATCGAGAGAAAAAACATCATTACACAGTAACATCAAACACAAAAATATCGTTTTTTAATATAAACGTAGCTAAACATAGTAAACATTAAATATATATTAGCATTAAACAGTAATACACTGTAAATAAATATATTTAAATAATATAACATTATACATGAATTATATACTTATTTAAAAAAAACTCATATGGGTGTTTATTTAAACATATATAATGTAAAACTATTATTTAAATAATAATTATAATGTATGTTACAATTTACTGATTTTGTGTAAATTTTAACAAAGTAACAAATAAATATATATGCATGTGTATATATTTTATATATATATATATATATATCTATACATATATATATATATATATATATATATATATATATATATATATATATATATACACATATATATATATTCTGCTCCTCACTCCAAAAAGCTAAAGGACCAGCACTTTCGTTGGGTAAATCAACACTTTGGATTTATTGCGATAAAGTTATACAAACATATATATATATATATATACACACAATAAATTACAAACTGTAACAAATAAACTGGAAAAAATTCTATAAAGCAAACGAATTTAATTACACCTAAAATATTAAACAAAATAAATAACTACATTTTACTGAAAAATATATTACTTATTACAAACATTAATAAATGGAAATAATATAATTTTAAATACACAGAAACATCATAATAATATAAATTTAGACAATATAAACAAAACTACAAAATTGTAGGAATAAAACATATACTTTTCCCATTCCAATTACTGTAAACGTACAGAAATCGTTGGACTTAGAAGGGGTAAAATTTACTTTTCTCAATCCAGGCTGTGCAACAGTAGGGAAAGCGCTGGATTGCGGAGGGGTATAATTTACTATTTCCACTCCAGTCGGTGCAGCAGTAGAGAAAAGGTTGGATTGCCAAGAGGCAACATTTACTATTCCCACTGCAGTCTGTTCAACAGTGGGGAAAGGGTTGGACTCAGGAGGGGTAAAATTGATTATTCACACTCCAGTCTGTGCAATGAAGGAAAAGCGTTGAACTCAGGAGGAATAACATTTACTATTCCCACTCCAGTCTGTGCAACAGTTGAGAAACTGTACTAATCCAGCTCCAGTTGGTGCAAAAGTAGGGATAGGATTGGACTCAGGAGGGGTCAAATTTACTATTCCCAAACGACTATGTGCAACAGTAGGGAAAGTTTTGGATTGGCGAAGGGTAAAATTTACTATGCTCACTCAAGTAAGTGCAACAGTAAGGAAAGGGTTGGACAGAGGAGGGGTAACACCATACTATTCCCACTTCAGTTGGTGCAACAGTATGGAAAGTGTTGCATTGTGGAGGAGTAAAATGTACTACTCCCACTCCAGTCTGTGCAACAGTAGGGAAAGTTTTGGACTGAGGAGGGGTAAAATGTATTATTCCCAATCCAATCGGTGTAACAGTAAGAATGTACAACTCCCAATCCAGTCTATGCAATAGTAGGGAAAGTTTTGGACTGAGGAGGGGTAAAATGTATTATTCCCAATCCAATCGGTGTAACAGTAAGAACAAGTGAAGAACTCAGGATGGGTAAAATGTACTATTCCCACTCCGGACTGTGCAACAGTAGAGAAACTGTTGGATTGCAGAGGTGTAAAATTTACTATTCCAACTCCAGTTGGGGCAACAATAGGGACAGCGTTGGAATCAGGATGGGTATAATTTACTATTCCCACTCGACTATGTGCAACAGTAGGGAAAGTGCCGGTTTGCTGAGGGTAAAAATGTATTCTTCTCACTCCAGTCAGTGCAACAGTGGGAAAGGGTTAGAATCAGGAGGGGTAACATTTACTATTCCTACTCCACTCTGTGCAACAGGAGAGAAAGCGTTGGATAGCAGAGGGGTAACATTTACTATCCCCACTCCAGTCTGTGCAACAGTAGAGAGAGTAGTTCACTTCAAACAAATAACATATTTAACAACTACATTAAATTAAAAAAATTTTTAAAAAATTACATCTAATAAATATATATATATAAAAAAAATTATTAAAAAACTTACATATAATTGCAATATTTAATAAATATTTTGAATTAAAACAAATAATAATAACATAATTAAAATACCACACCATGGGGGTGATTACGATGGCAGAAGGCCTGCCACCGCCAGCCATGCGGTGGCGGGCCCTCCGCCATCAGACAGCAATTCCCCCCCCCCCGGTATTACGATGGGGGGGGAATCGTTCCGGTACTGTGGAGGTCATAAAGACCGCCCGCCACCGGTTCGCCACAGACAATCGTTCCGATTGCCTGGCAGAGCGGTCAGCATGTGTAAAATGGTGGTGGTGCCTAGCAGGCACCGTCCGCCATATTACGATGCTGGCCGGAGCCAGCCTTTCCGTGGTGGGTAAATTGCCATTGAAAGGCTGGCGGAGAATGCATTCGGGGGCCCGTTGCGGGCCCCCCTTGTGTTGGTGTGTGGTGCATGTGGGGGTACCCATGGTACCCCCCTACATTTCACTGCACTAAGTGGCAAGCCCCGCGTGGTGCCTGCCACGTAGTGTAGTGAAAAGCACGACCTGCATATTTAGCATTGCGGCGGGTGCTGCCGCCAGCAGCACCCACCACAATGTTAACCATGCACGATGCAACTGCCACGGTGGCAGTTGCATCGTAATCTGACGTGCGGGACCGCCGCGTTGCAGGCGGGCGGTCCCAAGCACTGCTATTGTGGCGGGCGGACTGAAGTCCGCCCGTCATCGTAATGATCCCCTATATTTTCCCATATTTACAATTAACATATCATAATAAATAACACATTTTTTAAACAATAAATAACTGTTTTTATGTTTAATATTACTTAAATAACTTCCTAACCTATACCTCTACAAAGTAAACACATATCGAAAATATATCTTAAAGTTGTAATAATTTACATATTTTACATAAATGTCAATTAAACAATTAACAGTAATTAGGTGATAATAAAATAATTATATTTAATTAACTACCCACCCTTTATCCCTACAAACCCAACAACGCGCACCTAATATATATTTAATAAATATCTTAATTACATAATTTACATTATTAATTATCAATTTAACAATTAATAACAACTAATTAATAATAAATGATTTATAATTAAATAACTTCCTGCCCTTTACCACTACAAACACAACCCGCACATCACATATAACTTTACAAAATGTCTTAATTACACAGCTTACATAATTAATTATCAATTAATTAATGATAATTAACAATTAAATAATAAATAATTACAATTAAATGACTTCCCACCCTATACCCCTACAAACCCAAAACCCGCACTTAAATCTTAACGTAATGTAGAAAATGTATTACACTATTAACATAATTAATTAATAATTATTTATTAATTGTCATTAATTTACTTCCCACCCTGTACCTCTATAAACCCTGCAACCCGCTATGGCACTAAAAATACTATTGATCTATTAAATTGAATTTATAACACAGACAATAAGCTATATATGAAAAAACATAGAAATAATTAAAAAATAATATCATTAACAAAGATATTTTTGTAAACGATAACAACATAGATATTTTTAACATCGGCATTAACAACATAGATATTCTTGTCAACTATATTTTTGCACACGATATTTGTGCATCACGATATTTCTAACTCAATAGTTCTGCTCCTTGATGTTTGTTTTTCAATATTTTGTCTGAATACCGTTTTCAAACCATGAAACACTCACACGAATTCCAAATCCAAAGAGGCAGAAGATTCTCGTTAATGATAGGGTCTCCTGTGTTCTTTGTTCAAAATGGAAATTCCACTGGCACGTTTCCAAGGCACCCGATAACAATGAATAAAATTATTTAGCGCAATCATGAAAGTGATGGTAGTTCTAGGCATCTATCTACCATTCCGCTAACCTCTAAATCAGGCCCGAAATTAACTAGTTATAATTATTTTGCCAGATGTCAGATCTGTGTGTTCTACCAAAAATTACATATACCTTTAAAATCTTATAAAAAGAGCTATAAGGATGAGGAAATATATATTTCTTGGCAATTGCGATAAAAATTCATATTTCTAAGAAACTTTTCCAATAAAATCAAGACAATTCAATGCTTACTAGAGCTAAGTAAAAGAAAGTTGTATTTTTAACACTAATATGAACTAATTGACGAGAAATATCTTTGAAAAACTATTTCATATGTATTAGCTTCATTCAATTTCTTCCTAATGACTGTTTAAAACTCTGGGCGTAAAAACCACCGTTTATAGAACATAGGCGCAAAATGTTAAATAATGGACTCTTAATTGCAGTGGTGCCTTCTTCAGACCCAGATTTTGAAGAAACGGTGTAATCTACATTGTTAGTAGATAATTAAATTGAGGTGTGTAGCATATGCACAATTTGAATTTTTGACGGCACTTGAGAAGCTCACTGATGCATGCATCTGTGGATGCTATTTTCATGGACCCGTCAACATTCTCCATCACACTCAGGCTATGATGTCATCATAGATCCCATTTGCAAGCATATACAATCAACTGCCTGGAATGGCACCACATCGACACTTGCATCTTTACTTGCAAATGCACTTGCAACTAGTGTCTAAAGCACTTCTCCTACTCAAACTGTCACCTGAACCACACACACACACACCCATGAGTGCCTGCACCCCTGGTGCTTTCCTGTTTAGTGACACTCTTCCACCCTATGGCGTTTTGCCTCCTGCATGCAATAGCACCATACCTGAACTCACCTATTCCGCTTGGTGCCTGCAATTTTGTTACACTGACCATCAGCTACAGCTACAGACAACTCAGCTGCTTGCAACTGAATTGCTCCTGCTCTCTGTGGCACTTATACTGAACCAGAATTCACTGGCACCCATTTTTATTTGAACCCACTGGTACCTGCTCTAACATCGACTGGTACAAACATTGAACCTGCTCTGACTTTCTTCTAAACAGCATGCATTGGCACTTGTTTTGTTCCTGCAATCATAGACACACACACTGGAGCTGCACTCACTGACACCTGCATCTTACTGTCTCCTACCAGCACCTTCTTTATACCAGCCGCTACCTGCATTTACTTTCAATTGTACTAGCATTCACTCCTACTGCACAGCACCTTCACTGACCAGCACTTTATGTCTGCATGCTCTCAATGGTTTCCTCTTTTCACATGCTCCCACTGGCTAAAACAGACCATTGTCTAATGCAACATTCATAGCCATGCTGATATCCACATAGGATACCGCACTCACACAAGCACCACTGCAGACCAAACTCACATACTAATGTATTGAGATAAGGACTATATAGGAATATATACACGAAGGCTAGAAGACACAGACAGAGTAAGGCACTAGGGACATTGAGGCAGAAAAATACAGACACTGAGATAAGGAAACACAAACAATTCAACAAAGAAATGCAGACCCATTGATGAGGAGAATGAGACAATGGAACATGGAAACACAAATACAAGCACCGAGTAACACAAATAAACACTTCAGTGGGAGACAGGGACATTTGGAGGCTCAGACTTCAAGGGATATGAACACTAGGTCTGAGAGACACAGATATTGATGGGAAAAAATAGCATCTTGCTAAAAAGATAGAAGATTCAGCCTGCAGGAATCCCACAACAAAGCAGAACCACAGGTAGAATGCTACAAGGCAATGTCTATGGTAGACAGGGATGGCTCCTTCATGAGGGCGTAATGGGCATGGCCACCCAAACTGGAGGAATGAAGGAGGAAATGGAGGTTGCTAGTCTTCTCTGTTGTCATCGTACTGCCATTGTCTGACAGTGCAATGCCAGCAGAATTGCAGATAAGTTTTACACACCCTGCACATAATTAAGGGGCACCTTAGATATTGCTCATGTACACACTGCATATGTCTGAGGGCAGGAGTGAGGGCAAGGAGCACTACTAACAATTTTGCCAGTACCTTAGGTGGTAATATAAGCTGATCAAGCATCAACTAGCTCATGCCATCTCTCAGGTCCCTCTCTCTGCTCCTTAATGGCTGGCCTAATGGAGGCCCTGTGAAAGAGAACAAGATGTGGGGAGCTGAGCACAAAATGACGAGTTTAAAGAGTTATGAAAGCATCTGCTCTTGTCGTTCATTACCCATGTCCCACATCAGGTATGTTGCGGCTGTCCTTTACTTTCAGGTAGGTGCCTTGGCATGGCTGTTGCTCTGGGATCCCATTTGCACCTGAGACTGTAAGTTACAGTTAGATGCTCTCGGCCCCCTGTGGTCTGCAGGCAAATGCAGTGATGTGTCATATGAGTGCTGAGATCCTCTGCCCTCTCACCCTCCAGCACCATCTGCATGCGCACCTCTGCACCTGAGTCCTGAACCTCCAGACTTGTCAAGTAAGTTGTCAGTAGGCCCAGTCACATATGAAGTTTGGTGCTTTAAAAATGTTTAATTTGAAGGTCTTGTGTGAAACAGACATCTGCACCTAACGCAGGAGACCTGTAAACAAATCATGAATTTTGGAAGATGACTATGGTTCTTAAAGCCCATCATACAGGTAAAGAAATAATAGCAATTGCATACTGGTTATAGAAACATGCTGCTTGTAAGAAATATGTGTGGAATTTGTAGACTCCTCCAACCTGCATTGGTCTGATAAGGTTTGCATCTAATTTAATTGAAGAAAGCCTCTACCTCATGACTTCGGGCACGTGCTACTTGCATTAATGTCTGACGGTAGAGGCAGGAATTCTGCTACCTCAAATAACATGATGTGTGTTGGTGCCCCCTTCTGCCTACGAAAGCCTGGTGACAAAGGCCTGCTGATTTGTTCAAATGCAAGGTTTAGGGCTGAGACTGAGATATTTCAGGATCACCCCTAGTAGGCTGCTCTACATAGCATCATATTAATAACAGAATGCACCATGTTTTAATCAATGGTAAGTAAGACATTATTAGTATCATCCAAAAATATTTAAGAAGTTCTCTTGCAAAATTAGCAGCATCCTACTGTATGATATGAGCATTTCTGATGGCATGTTATGTCCTGACTAACCCTGGGTGGTGAACTCCGCTCGCAGAGTTTGCGGAGTTTTCCACACTCCGCATTACGCGGAGCACGCAGAGTTCCAAAAAACACTGCCCTGCTTAGCAGAGCGAAGTTTTTTTCCTCGCTCGCGCTCGCTCGTCAACATCAAGTTGGTGAGCGCGAGTGAGGAAAAGCCACCTCCCGGCAAGATTTTTCCTATTTCGCGCTCGTCAACGTCAAGTTGGCGAGTGCGAGCGAGGGAAATCAACCTCCCAGCGAGATTTCTCAATGCGGGCGGTCGGATTTTTCAATGCGAGTGGTCGTGTATGCTCGTGACTGTGCACATTGAGAAACCATCCGTTCGCCTTGAGAAAGCTGCAGCTCGAGTAGAAAATCTACTCGAGCGGCAGAAAGGAATCAGCGCCCGCTTGCGCTGTGCATGGTGCAGTTCGCAATAATTTCACAGCACGGACAAACACCGGGTGCTGAAAATTACTGCGAACTGCATTTTTATAAAGCACTCTGCTGCTTGCGGAGCTCCCCGTAGTGCGGCGGAGTTTTTTTTGCATACGCGGAACTCCGCAAACTCTGCCCAGGCTTAGTCCTGGCCTATACATTTTGAGGGTCTACTAACTGGCAGGGAAACCATGAATGGCACAATGTATCACACAGGCATTGTTGCTCAAGTCACCTAAACATTTCTATTCTACGGAAATGCATTAAGACTGCCTGCAAAATCCCTTGCTTTTAAGGTCGCTTTTTTAGAAATTCGTTTTGAGGAATGGACTATTTAGCCCTATTTATCCGACTATTTTTTGTGAGGACAACCAGCCCCAAAATACCCCCTTCGGGGTTATGTTGCTTGCTTCACTCCTTTAGTGCAACACCTAGTGATAATTTACTCATCACTTGTTTGAAGGTTCACCCACGTCACTGAAGCAGAAGTACTGAAGCATAAGTGTAATACATAAATACAGGAAACCTACCACACTATGCCACACTTTGCAGAAAACACCACTGCAAGGCCACACAAATAGCACAAGTGAAACACACAAATACAGGAAACCCACATCCAAGCGGTAGCACAATTTCCATAGCGATCAGAGCAACACAAGCCCATAACAATAGCTGAAGTTCAACCCCTAAATACAGGAATTACTGGAGGTTGTGGTACATCCACACTGTATAACACATTCCAGAGACCATGAAAACACATCAGAAGTGCAAAATGTAAATGCAGGAAACCCTCATATATGCTGATTAGCACACACCAGAATTTATGAAAGCACAAGGCAATAGTTTCGAAGTTTTTAAGTTTTTATTGACTGTTCAATTAATTAAAATCATTACAGTAAAAGCAGACGCTATAAAAAGAATCATGTTGTATTTAGCAAAGATGCCACCCTCCTTTCCCCGGCGCCCTCCCATTCAACCAGAACCTGAATTTATAATGATCATGTGCCCTTAAACAACTTTGTGCAGCCCCCCCAATGTTCTGTAATAGTCATTCTGATTAGAACACCTCATTAGAATTTTTAAAAAAAAAAAGAAAAAAAAAGCACAATCTGAAAAGGGCTGCTAAAAAAAAGAAAAAAAAAAAAAAAAGAAAAAAAAGGAGACGCACTCCTCAGTACTTATCGGGGACCAGTTCGCTTGCTTCCGCAGGGTTTGGCATACCAGTCGCCAGAATTAGATTGCGTTCATTCGAGGCCTTTAAGGCAACCCTGATCAGATGCGTGAATTTCCCCAGTCTTGCTAAAATCATAGTTTTTGTTTTGGAAAAGCACAAGGCTGACACTTCGCTGCAGGTCTTTACTCCATTAAGAATACAAATCGGGCGCAGGAGTAGCCAACGTTCATTGTGAAGGTTGGGGCAGCAGCATAGGAGGTGCAACCAGGATTCCCTTGTGTAGGAGCACAGCCTACATTTTGTGCTCTCCCCCTTACAGGCCCATGCTGGATTAAATCCAGCAATACCTAATGTGATTAGTCTCATAAAAAATATTTTGCTTCGGGCTTGTGGTGTTAGGGCCTCGCTTAGGTAGGGTTGGGCTTTTCCTGGCGTGTAAAATTTATTCAATGGATCAAGATGAGAACTTGAACGGAGAGACTTAGGGCCCGATTCTGATGCGGGTTGGAAATGCTTCCCGACCGAGGGCCTGATTCTGATGCGGTTAGGAAGGCCTCCTAACGGCATTTGCTCCTTCCAAATCGGATCGGGAACGTGTCTTCCCGACCGAGGGCCCAATTCTGATGCGGTTAGGAACAAATGTTCCCATTGAAGTCAATGGGAGTTCAACCAAACCGTATCTGGAAGCATCCGGATGCATCCTACTCCGCCGGTCGGACTTTCCCGATCCGAGTGGGTCGGACACCATTTCCCAACCGATTCGGTCGGGAAGCTTTTCCAACCTGCATCAGAATCGGCCCCTATGTGTCTTGATCAAAAGAAATTTCACACACTTGTCTATTTATCGCTTTTTTCCAAGCATTGAGTTGGAATTTCCAGTGACTGTAGGCTTGCCTCCTCTATCTTCAGTATATTAATGGCGTTGCCAAGGCCGGTGTGCCAGACCGAACCTGTCTCCTCAAAAATAGATCTCAGTTGGTGTCTTAAGGAGTCGGCTGGTGCCCTCAAAATCCTTAGGTGTAACTTTATGAGCTCCCCCTGGCACGTCAGATCAGGCCTTGCGAGACCTAGCTCCAATCTCAGCCTTGCTTTCCTAGCTGACCTCGGGATAAGGAGCACTGATTTATATGCTTTAGCTTGGGCTGAATTTAAGAAGGCATCCAGCGACCCTGGGAAGGCCAAGTGGCCGTAGCTGATGGCTGGAAGCAGTTTCGCTTTTAGGACGGTCAGTATTGGTCCGGCAGAAGGACTTATCAGATGCTGGCTCAGTTATTTTAACAAGTGCGTAACATTATTGGCCTTGGAGGTCAAATGTTTCTGATGGATGTTCGCCTTGGCCCGTTCTGAGACCCAAACCCCCAGATAGTTGTATGAAGCCACTGTGCTGATTTGCAGATCTCCCAGTAACCACTGTGCTTTCCTTTTGAGATGGTAGCTCCCAAAGATGATTACCTTGGTCTTCCCCTGGTTGACTGTCAGGAAGTTATCATTGTTGAAGCGATTCAGTGCATTTAGGGCTCTTTGTAGGCCCACTTTAGTGTGATCCATTATAGCTGTGTCATCAGCGTATTGTAGTACCGGCAGACTCACACTTCCTATCCTGGGTGGCACTAAATTAGCACCTTTCAGAGCATCCCCCAAGTCCGCAGTGTACAGATTAAAAAGGATGGGGGCCAGCACACAGCCCTGTTTGAGCCCGTTATACGTTGTTGTTTTAGAAGACACTGTGCCAGCTCTTGTTTTAACCCGCACCTAGGTGTCTTCATATAAGGATCTGATTGCCTTCAGAAGTTTAGATTGAATTCCCCAGTTGTCTAATTTCCACCATAACCTTCTGCGGTCCACTTTATCGAATGCTGTGCTGTAATCGATGAAACAGCAGAACAGTGGGGGGGTTTTCTTCTTTAATGCCTGGGATGATAGGTGAGCTAATGCCAGCACGTTGTCCAGGGTCGATGACTGCGACCTGAAACCTGCCTGATAAAAGGGAATAATGCCTTTTTCTTCGGCCCAAGACTCCAGATCCTTCAAAAGGAGGCGAGTATAGGCCTTGGCTTCAAGATCAAGAAGGGCGACGAGCCTATAATTTGATGGCTTTGAACGATCGCTTTTTTTAAAGATGGGGACCAATATAGAGCCCCTCCAAGAGTCTGGTGTCTTGGCTGACAAGAGGATATGGTTATAAAGAGGAGTTATAATTGCTGCCCAAAAGTCTGGGGCAGTTTTAAAAATGGGTGCAGGTATCCCGTTAGGCCCTGGAGCGCCATCGTTCCTCATATTCTTGAGGGTCTTGATGACCATATCAGGATGTATCAGGCCTGGCCACATACGATGCTCCTCTACCCGGGTGCTTTGTTCATTGGGGGTGTTGCCAGGGGTGGCGTTCACTTCTCCAGACTTTATGTTTTATGTTGTTTGGCTGGTTTTGTCCCTCCCCACAGGTGGTTTCTTCTGAGCGGCCTTTATTTGAAGGAGCGTGTGTATATAATTGCTTCACGTAATTTAGCCAGTCTTGCTCCGCTACTCCGGTTTCTCTTGTTACCCCTCGACTGCTCAGCTGATTGATATGCCTCCATAGTCCAGATAGGTTCTTTTCCTTAGGCAGAGAGAAGACTTTAAGCCATTCCCTCTCTGCCTGATCTTTTTTGTGTTCCCACAATTTCTTTCTTAAGGCAGCCCTCAGTGTTACGACCGATAGTCCCTCCATTAATCTGCTTCCTCTTTTTTTTGTTGCTAGGGCCTTGCGAAGGGCACGTTTACTTTTGAGTATGTCTTTCGTTAGGTGTTTGCTTCCTACTGTTAGTGACGCTTTAGAGCTGGAGCGTTGTGGCTGAGGGTTTCCCAGCTTCGATTGGAGATCCTCTACAATATTCTCCCAGTCCTTTATAGATGATAGATGCATTGTTGGATTACCTTCCTGTTTCTGATCCAGCCAAATTTGGAACTTCTTGCCTATCTTTTCTGACCATTTAATCCTCCTCAAGACTTTATATTTTTCTTCCCCTCTCGACTCTCCAATGGCTTGAAAGATGGCTGTGTCGGTACTTCCAACTGAATCACCGCTCTTAATGGCCTATGGTCGCTTTCCGTCCTGTCCTCGACATCAAAGTCTTTAAGTCTGGCCGCGATTGCTTCTCTGACCATGATATAGTCAATTCTTGAGATATACCGGAAGGTTGGTTGTGGCTGCCAGGATGTCATTCGTGCTTCTTTCAGTGCATGAGTTGTGGACAACTTATGGTTTTTGAGGAGATTATAGAGGGGTTCTAACCGGCCCATCCCCCGAGAAGGGGATTTAACTTTATCGAGATCCTTCAAGTTGAATTCCCCAACTAGGCTTACCTGATAGAATTTATATTTATTTAAAAGATCATCTAGTTTCCGTGACAGTGCCTCCATAAAATCTGTCATAATGGTCTGTGCTGGATTAATATAACAGTTTATTATCAGAAGGCTGAGTGGATGTGGGTTAAGTTCAGGCCTCTAATCTGTAGTGCTTGTAACCCAGATGTGAGCAGTTTGATATCTGTGGCCACAAGGCTGCTGGCGTGTTTTATGAAAATTGATAGATCACCGGACGGACGGCCGGCCAAAGAGATTCCTTTTTATTGCTGGTACATGGTGTTCGTAATACCCTGCAAGTGGAGTGCTGGTCAGAGCCCAAGTCTCTTGGAAGCACAGTATGTCTCCATTGTCTAGAAACTACTTCGTATTTTCATTTTCTTTGATTTTACTGATCCCTGCAATGTTCCATGAAATTATGGTTAATTGCTGCTTGGATGGGATTGCTCCCCTGGCCTCCGCCCTGCCAGGCCTAGTGCCACCACTGTTAGGAATAGTGCTGCCATCTTCTTGGTGTTCCGGTTTGGTGCGGAGCGTGAGGGCTTGTGTAAATGGCCTGATGGTTGTTTCAACAGGAGATCCTGATGCCCATGGGGTTCTTGGAGCCCGTCCAACTGCTGCCATGAGTCCCTAGGCTGTTTGTCCCATGCAGGACCGACCAAGGACCCTTGCCGCCGCTATTTAATGCTAGGACGTGTGGATATTTTGCGTGTGACAAAATCTGGACGTCTATGCCCCACTTAGCGAGTTGTGAAGCTTTATTCAAAACGGCTTGTTGTTGTTCCATTTGCTTCATACCCACCACTGTGGATTCGCCATGGGTATCCCCCTGGATGCTCAAGAATCTCACCCATTCCAGGTACCCTGTTTGTATCTGGTCCAGGGTGGCAAGATGTTTAAAAAGACGGAGAATATTGCTCTGGTTCAGAATGTCATGCTGTCCCGTGCTATGAAATCTCGGGGGTGAGAACCACCTCGTGGACTTTTGTTGGAGTGCCAGAGGTTTGAACCACTTTTCCTGTTCCTAATGCATGCACTGCCGGGCTTAATGCGGAACTTATACTTGCTTGATGACTCGAGGTGTTTCCCACTTGGGTCCTGATTCTCAGACCTTGGTTATTCACGATGCCGGTCTGCTTCTCAAGGCTTGGCTGGGGTTGTATTGAGCCGTCCCGCTGCAGTGATGTAATAGCCATCAATGCCTGGGGAATTATGTCTTCCAGTGCGGTGCTTGTTCCCGCTGTTAGTTTGTAACCTGTAGACGGACCTGATCTTACAAGTGTCTTTAAGCCCTTCGCAATGGAGTTGCTTGGTAAGATTGTCTGCACTTGCTGGTCTCCATGAGACGGGACAGATGAAGCGTCCTTCTTACCCCAGTTTTTGGCTGAAAATATTGGATAGAACTGACTGTTTTTCGCATTACATTGTGGGGGTGAGTGGTCAGTCTTCCGTAGCTGCGATTGTCTCCCTCTTATTTTTGTTTTTTTCAGTTGTTTCCTCAGCTTCTTTTTTGCTCTCCTTGATAGAGGAGGATCGGGTCTGTCCGTTGTCCTGGGAATAGGTTCTTGCGAATCAGTTGCCGAAACTTCGCTTCCCCTGCTTCCTCTGCTGTTGGCCCTTTGTATATCTTGGACTGCTTTGGGCCCATAGGCAGGGCTCTCCTTCCTGTGTGCCCGGTTTTGTTTGCCTCCGTCTATTGACTTTGGGCCTGATGGAAAACTCCTTCTTTCTTACTCGCAGCCGGGTGATAGTTGTTTGCTGTTGCCCTGTCGTCCGTGGTACTAGAGGTCAGCATATCCCTACTTCCTTTAACTGTCTCCACTATATCTGCTAGGACCTCAGGAAGAGACGCCCACTTTTCCATAAGGATTGAACAGGAGCAGGAACATTCCCCAGGGTTGGAGACCAGATACTGAACAATCCTGTTTTCCAGGTCTTCCATCCTGGTGCTTAAGTTGACTAGGCGAGCTGCAATCGATTGCTGGAGGTCTATTTGGTCCTCCATCTTTGATGATTGCCACAGTAGTGCTCTGTTGGTGGAGCTATTGATCTCATTCGTAGATAATTTCTGCTGATCTTCATTTAAAAAATCGTTAGAAGTGAGATGATCTGCTTTATTGTCCAGTGAAGGCTCTAATAGCCACATCAAATTTGGGGTTAACTCTAAGGTTCTTTCAATATTTTGGCCCAGTTTTTGGAGGAATGAGGCTGTGAGGCCCCCTGCCACTGGAGACTGTGGAATCGGGTGATCTAGGTGCGACAATGGGCTTGTAGCTGTTAGTAAGGGCTTAGTGCTCACCGCATTCTGGAGGTCTTGATTGTGGCATTTAGTCCAGTGAATTTGAGCCACTGTCACTGGGACGTGTTCCTCTTTGAACAAAGCTGTTTCATGTTTCCTGCCAATTGTGAGGTCGGGCATCTTGTCTATGTGTGGAGGTGTAATTTGGCCACGAGATGATCCATTAATTTGAACAGAATCAATTTGAACAGAATCAAAGTCAACCATTTCCGGCTCATTGAGGCTCGCCGGGCTAGGAGGTGATCCTCCCTTGAGGGTGTGCCAGCAGTCGGAGGGCTTTCTGCCCAAACTTTTAGTGTTGCTCTCTTGTAAGATGCCCGGGTCGTAAACAGTAAATAGTGTGTCCTGGAATTCATCCTTTTGCCAGCCCTGCATGGTGGCCTGGATGGTACTGAGGTTACCATTTTTCTTAAAGAAGTGCCTAATCGACCCCCTTTGCTCGTTGTCTTGGGGAATTTCATTTAGGCTCTCTGACAGAGATTTACTCCTTGTGATCCTTTTAGTGGACGATTGTCTATTAGCAGTTTCTTCAGGGGTCGTGCGTGGTTGATCCTTCTTTTTAGGTCCCATCTTGCTAGATAAAGCACAAGTTAGTGCTTTGGCTGTTTGGCCGTCTGGCCTGGGCTGATGTGGTGTAATCAGTCGCTGAAAACTTGCTCAAACTTGAAAAATGCCAGAGGAACGGAAGGGTGATCGTACCCCCTGAATCGTGTCCACGGTTTGTTTTTTACTAAAATGTGGGGAAACCCCCCCAACTTGAGCTGCTGGCAATGATGCTAGTGCCTGGGTGTTCCTCCGGCTGCATGCAGCTCCACAGCACTCCTCTCTGCGCTCAGCTCAGCTCAGCCCAGCATCCAGGTGAGTCTGCACTGCCAGTATTTGATTGAGGGGCTGGGAGTAGGGCTAGTGCAGGGACTGGGGCAGCCACTGATCAGGTTAAGGGCTCTGCTTGGCCCGCTACAAGCTGATGCGCTTATGCGCTCGGGAGGGTGGGTGGGTGGGTGCTGTCCGTGGCTGGCAAGTAAGTGGCGGCGCACCTAAGGTGCCACAAACAGTGCCCGGTCTAGCCGGGCCGTCTCCGCGGCAGCTAGTGGCCACACTTCGCGGCAGACTGCTACGACTGCTGCACTTGCTGCTCTCTGCTCCTGACCCTCAGCAGCCTCCTCCGTGGTCTCCCTCACTTGCCCCCCACTTGCGCCCCTTGCTTGCACCGGGTGGAATGAGGGGTGGGTGGGGGATATCCCTCGGTACTCTCACCGTTTACGTGCTCCCCCGCTCCTGGCTCCTGTCTCCAGGCGTTGCTCTGGTGCTGCTACGAGGCTGCACAGCTGCGTCTTGCGGGGGAATGCTGGGTTGGCTGCTGGCGTCCGCTGGTGCTGCTGGTGCTGCTGCCACCGGTGCCCCACCAAGTCCCTAGATCGCCGGGTCGTGTGGTCTCAGGGCCCCGTGGCCAGGGCTCAATGGTCGTCCTCAAATGCAGAGTGTCAGGTCAGGTGCCGGGTTAGAGGCGCCCAGAACCGCCCGGAACAGCTCACGGGCGGGCCGCCGCCTCGCTGCTTTCCGTACGCTGCTCTGTTGCAAGTGCAAGTGGATTCTCTGGAATGGATTCCGAACATGTAGCACCTATCTGAACAAGGCAATACTAACATCACAAATACACCACAAAAATACCGGAAACGCATCATCCAAGCAGTACCACATGCACCAGAGTCCATGGAAACACAGAATACCAACGGCAGCAGTGCAACATTATAGGAAACTCATACCCATGGTGTGGCATGCACTTCAGAGACAATGAAAACACAGGGCTATACCAACCATGTGAAACACACAGATACAGTATACCCACTTCCAACAATACCACCCCACGTGAGGCCATGGAAACACAGGGGAATCCAAATACATGGGAATACCAACAGTAGAAGGACAAGACAAAAAATACAGGAAACCCATATCCATGCTGTACAACTCTCTCCAAAGTCCACAGCACTAGAAGGCCACATCAGTAGCAGAAGTGCAGCACACAAATACTGAAACCCACATTCACGCAGTGCCACAATTCCGTAGAGATCACAGTAACACAAGGCCTTGCCAACAGCAGAATACAAAGTAACGTAGCATGCACGGCAGAATCTGTTTCAGATTGCTTCAGAGAAACTCAATCATCATAAACCCATCAGCATTTGAACATTCTGTGAAAATACATAATGTCATTGCTACATTTGTTACTGTCGAAGCAGAAGCATCGTGGGCCCCTTCGAATGCTGTGATTAGCTGTGCATCCCTAAATGGAAAAGACTAGAAGACAAAACGCAGAATGCATTGCAAATCTATCCGGAATAAGGAACGAAAGTAATTTGCCTCCCCCAGCAGACATTTTGTAAATGATAAAATGCCCTACTGCTAGCGGAAAAAAGACACGAGGTTGATGAGAAAGTCGGGTTTCATTTACGCTACACGTGTTGTAAGAAACGTTTCTGTGTAAATCTGTCTCGCAGAATGGAGAGCCCTCACTATCATCCCCCTGAAATTGGTCCATTAAATAAAATGATTCTGTCATAAAGCTCGAGTATTTCCATGAAATTAGGGCATTGTCACCTTAGCTCATGTGAGCAGCTTTACTGCTTCCCAAGAAACACTGCTTCGTTTCCTCCTTGAAGAGCCGCCTTAACTTTGGGCCAGACAGGGTAATGGATGGGCACTGATAGCACAGTCAGGGCCATCCCCGTTCAAATCTGCTCAGCTCAGGTAGTAAAATAATCATGCGTCTTCTCTCTAATGACGGCAAATGAAATTAAATTGCCAAGGAATACGAGGGGAGAGAGGGGAGACCAGTTTGCACTAATGAAATATGTGCTATAAATGGTAAGTGACTGCTGGAGTGCCATTGCTTCTGCTGCCTGTTGGAGATTACAGACTGAGCACGCAAAGCGTGCTAGCAAGCCAGAGACGGCCCTGGGAAACAGCTAAGCTCCAGACGCTGGGTAATGTGGCGCTTGTTTCTGTCTCTACAGCTTTTGTCTCTCATTAGGACGACCAGTCCAAGAAAACATTTTTGGAAAACCAATGTGTAGATTACAATAGGGTGTATTGATTTGGTGTTTAAACACTCGCCAATTACATTGGTTGTCATTTTGCTGGTCATGAGTTTAAATCCTGGAAAAGTCATTTCATTCGCCTGAGGTTCGTAAATTAGTTAATATTAATAATTAGGATAATTAAGAGGAGAGGAGTTGGCCTAACGGACGCTGAACATCCTGTGATTCTGGGCAAATCACTTAATCTCCCCGTGCCTAAAAAAAAATGTAAAAAAAAAATGAATGTGTCCTCATGTAACGCAACTGGTGCTCGTGTAAAGTGCTCTGATACCCGATACCTTCGGGCCAAGTTCACGCTATATAAAGCTCTGTGTAAATAAACAAAAATTAAAAAAAATGATATTCTGAGCCCCAGCAAAAGGAAAAGTTGCCATTTTGGTTGTCAGTTTTCCCTCCGCTAAGGACTATTTTGGGGCTGTACATGCTTATGATACTACAATACTGCTGTTTGTATGTGGAAGGGTATCACTCCATATGTCTGAATGCTGCCTTTAAATGCTTGGGGCCTTCTCAAGGCCTCTTGGGTTCTGCATCAGATGACTGGGATGTTCTCAAAGTGCCTGCGTTCTGCCATTGTGTTACAGGAGTTGTTCAATGTATTTGAATGCTGCCATCCCTTCCCGGAGGACTTTTCAGGGAACTTGAATACTGAAATTACATGAAAGGGGACAGGGCGTTGCTGTTGGAAAATGGCCCTTCCTGAAGTGTCACCCCAAACATTTTGCCTTCCTCCTCCTCTTTTTCTGACTCTAGACACTTTACCACTGATGACCAGTGCTAAAGTGCATGTGCTCTCTCCTCTAAACATGGTATAATTGGTTTACAACTGTTTGGCGTATTTGATTTACTTCTAAGTCCCTTGTTAACAGGTATACCGTATACCCAGGGCCTGTGCAGCACTGATTGTGACACCCACAGAAGTGGCCTTTGAAACCAGTCTCAGGCCTGCCCCCGCAGGCCTATGTGTGCAGTTTACTGCCACTTCAGCTTGGCATTTAAAATAACTTGCCAAGCTTGAAACTCCCTTTTTATTACACTTGTCACCCCTAAGGTAGCCCCTAGGTAGCCCTAAGGTCAGGATGCTGTGTAAATGAAGTTTAGGACATGTACTGGTGTGTTTTGCATGTCCGGGTAGTGAGAAACAGCGTATTTTGTTTTTCACTACTGCAAGGCTGACTTCTTTCATAGGTTAGCATTGGGAATTCCTTAATACACGAATAAGCTGTAATTCCAGATCAGAGAAGAGCAGCCTTTTTAGGTTTCATATGGTCGGAATGGTAATGACAAATCCTCCTTACTGGTAAAGTTGGTTTTGGCATTACTATTTTAGAAATGCCACATTTAGAAAGTGGACATTTCTCTGTGCTTATAACTCTGTGTGCTTTGCAGCCTGTCTCCAATAGACGTCTGGGCTGGGTGACAGCTACACTTTGCGCATTCCCTCTAGACAACCACAACACAGGAAGGATAGGTGTGTATGAGTAGCCATCTACATACATCTGCATTCTGTTGGCCTTGCCTGGGAAGGATTGAAGGGAGGGGCTAACACTTCACTTGACTAGGCAGTGTCCTGTTCCCACACAAAAGACTGATTACACCCCACAGATAGCCTGGCACACAGAACTGGGTTGAAAGGGATACTTTTGCACTTCAGAGAGCTGGTTTGAAGTCATCCCCATATCAAAGGCACTTTTGGGTATAAGTACTGAGACTCTGACCTCATCAAATCAGACACTACTGGACTTGTAACTGAAGCTCTGCCAGAGGATCTACTGTGCTGCTTACAGGACTCAACTGGACTGCTCATCTGAACAGCAGGCCTGCTTTTCTGTTTGTTGCTCTGCTGCTTGCTTTCTTCTGGCTGATCTCTGACTCTGCTGAAGGAAAGCTGGACTCTGCCTTTACTCCATGTGATCTCCAAGGGTTTGTTGGCTTGCCTCCTGTTGCTTGAGACTCAGGGATATCAAAGTCTCTACCCCTGCTCCTTTGCCTGGCTTACTGCAAGTGGACCCAGATACTTGGATCAACGGAACTGACATGAAGCAACGAGCCCTGCAAAGTCTCGCCGAACAGCTGACAGATCCTCAGAACCGAAGCCAGATGACACAAAGCCTCACTGCACAGCCTCTCAGAACCGACCTCTGATGATGTGAAGCCTCACCGCACAGCTGACACCTCCTCGTAACCAACGCTGGATGACATGCAGCCTCGCAAAGCCTCGCCATGCAGACTGTGCCCCAGGATCCAAGGCACTATGTTCAGCGGGCCCAAGCGGGTCCCTTTAGCTGGTCTGCACTCCATCGCAGTCGGCCTGAACTTGGGACTTTGTCTGATTCCGGCGGGACCCCCATTGGCGCTTATTGCTGCTAAGTTCTAGAGCTCTTTTTATTCTTTGAAAATTCATATCTTGACATACTTATTGGATATTCATTTTGGTCTTGTTGTGTTCACAATATAATAATCTAGTTTTCTAAACCTGCATGGAGTCTTTTTGTGGTGTATTCATTGTGTTACTGTGTGTGTGTGTGTGTGTTGCACAAATTCTTTACACATTGCCTCTGTAGATATGCCTGACTGTGCCAAGCTACTAGACGGTGAGCACAGGTTATCTTTTAGTGTAAACTGGGGTGGCATGGTGAGCAGGAGAATGATGAATTTAACCCAGATCTCTTGACTGGGGGTGAATGTTTGATTTGTTCTGCATTACATCCATCATTTGTGTGTCTTTCACTTTCTAAAAGTGGCATTTCTGAAACAGTAATGTTAAATCCAACTTTGCCAGTAAAGAGATTTTCTCATTACCATTCCAAAGATATGAAACATGATGCAGCTACTCCTTTCTAATCGGGTATTACAGCTTAAAAGTGTTTTAAGGAATACCCAATGCTAGCCTATGAGACGAGGAGGTCTCACACTAGTGAAAAACGAATTTAGCTGTTTGTTATTACCAGGATATGTAAAACTTAAAAGTACATGACCTACATTTTAGTTACACAGCACCCTGCTGTTAGCGCTACCAAGGGCCTACCTTAAGAGTGAATAATGTGCAATAAAAGGGGATTTTAAGGTTTGGCAAGTGGATTTAAATGCCAAGTTGAAGTGGCATAAACTGCACACACTGGCCATGCAATGGCACGCCGGAGACAGGTGTGAAAGGCTACTTGTGTAGGTCGCACAACAAGTGCTGCAGACCAACTTGTAGCATTTAGAATAAAGGTCCTGGGTATATAGTATACCACTTTACAAGGGACTTGTAAGAGAAATAAATATGCCACTCATGTTTTCACCAATGTCACCATGTTTAGGTGAGAAGCACATGCACTTTAGCACTGGTTAGCAGTGATAACGTGCTCAGAGTCTTAAGGCCAACAAAAACATACAGCAAAAAGATGAGGTAAGCAGGCAAAATGTTTTGGGAAGAACACCTTAAGGATGACAAGTCTAACACATTATCTTCAAATAGGTTTAATAAACAAAGTTGTCCATAAAATAATAACTACACATTTCATTGCTATTGACAAAACAAAAAAAATACTAAACTATAATAAAAACATGCAATTAGCATACGTCATTAAAACTGATTACATTAAAATCTTGTGGCTAAAAACAAAAATATAAATCATATTAGATTTTTTTTCATAAGCATTAAAAAATAAAGCACCGCTAAAACAATATTTTCAGAGCGAAGTTGAATCCAAATGGGGCATTGACAGTGGGAAGCCTGTTCTCGATGAACAATGGTTTTAAGAATGCTACCCTTAAGATTTTGAAAGGAGGACTATAATATGTGTATAGGTGTATCTGGTTTATGATGATAACAGTAGCTCTTAGACATCCTGTGTGCTCCATCAGATCATGTGTTGACTTTGCTGAACTCCCATTTGAAACAACAGGAGTTCTTGATGTTAAATAGGATTATTGACCATTGGTTTATGTGTCAAGAGAACTTAAACTATCTGATTGAGTAAAGTGGTGCCCTCTGCAGATTCATTTTAGGAAAGACACTCCCACGTATGTATCAAACATCCAAATACAAGTTACTGCCAGCGGGAATGTAGTAAAGTTGACCCCCGTGTATTTGCAACATGGGTTGTCACCAAACTTCATACATTATGCCACCATCGTATATCATGGATTGCTCAACGTGACATAAGTGGCACCATCCCAGGCCTTGTGTTTCTTAGTGTGACTTGGATCTTGCCATCTTGCTGTTTATTGCCCTTGGCACGACTGCCTTAGATTTTGATGGTTAGCTTTTGTCTGGGCACTGTCAAGAATGATTTGGGTTCTTGTAATCATGATACGAAACATTGGATGCTAGTTATTGTTCGTCATTGTTCAATTGACAACCTCCCACCATTGCCTCTTCCTATCCCTATGTATGTCACTGAGCTAAACCTTGATTCTTCGAAGGATGAGAAGCTATGCGTGGACTCCAAGAGATGAGGGGACAGTGAAGGCATCTACTTCCTCAGCTGTTTTCTCCTTGTATCGGAGAAATAAGTGGTTTTTTTTGTGTAGGCACAATTAACAATTATGGCCATGGCTACAAACAGATCTTCATCTCTTGAGCCTCTATTTTGTGACACATTAGCATCTGGAAGAAGAAATGACACCCCTTGTTCAAGCACCGTGGCAGCCAGACCCCGGGGGGTACGTTGATGGACCTGAGGCAGTATTCCAGTGGAGGGAAAACAGAGCTGTTAAAATACCTCGTTTTTTTTGCCTCTATCCCCTAGCCCTCCAATATTGATTCCAACCGTTCTTTCTATAACAACTAGTGAAGCAGCCCTTTCCATGCTAATCATTCTTATGTCATGCAGCGTTCAGTACCAACATTGATAGCACTCTGTTTGCCTTCCTTCCCAGCCACTGAGTTAGAAAACTATTCCTTGTATAGTTCTATCCCTTTTGTATGTCAGGATTGACTTTTGTCCGCCTTCTACCTCTCAAATCAAACGAGGTATCCCTGATTAAACGACTTTATCTTCTATTCTTTTTAAGTATTGCATTCTTCCTCTCATGTCCCTTCCTCAAAATCATGTAATAACTCATCATTTACAGAAGACACACAAATAGTGCAGTACGAAATTTGTATAATTTTCTTATGCACATTATGTTAAGTTTGTGAAAAATTAAATTATGCGAAACGAAAATTTGTAATTTTGCTTTTTTCTTAGCGTGAAATGTGTCCTCATGTTCAACAATTATGTGAGGAGGCAATGCTCGCTAAAAAATTGACAAAATTACAAGTTCTGCTTCCAAGAGCCATTTGCGTTCTGCCTATTTATGTTGTTCTGGTGTTCTCACGAAAGCATAGATGTTTTTTTACCCATGCGAGTTCAATTATACCATCTGGCGTAATGACAGTATTTCACACAAGCAGTGTTAAATGAAAGTTTGGAAATTAAATTAATTACGCCAGCTCTGTGTAACAGATTCCATACATGCCCATCACAATCTATTTGAAAATCCATGTCTCTTTGAAGGTTTGAACTGAATTGCCCCAAGTTCAAAGCCATGCTCTTGAACCCCAAACATATTTTCTAATCAACGTCACCGTCACATCCACTGCAAAACACGAGGGGACACCAGTTGTATGCACTAGAAGAGGGTTTATTAAGCATTACTGCAAGTGTGGGCTCTTCCAACCCCCGGACATTACATCATGACTTGTGAACAGGGTGGCTTCTTCTCTTGACCCCGGGATAGTCAAAAACCTTTCTCTGGCCATGTTGTCCTCTCTCTCCTTTTAATTTAGGGCTTAAGATGAGGAGGCACATGAATCCAGGAAAAAAACTAAAAGGAGAGTCCAGCTCTCCTGACTTCAACCCCCTCACCCTTTTCAGATCAGAGTCATTAAGCAACGCTCCCTTCCTCCTATGTCTCACTTGCCTGAAAAGGACAGGGGAATACAGCTTCTCCCCCTGTCTGTCAAGTGTCTTCTTGAGAAATGATAGGATGCAGCGGTGTATATATATGGAAGTAAGCGAAATGACCTCTCCTTCCTAGCTCTGCTCTTCTATGCTATTGGTTCTTGAGGTCAGTAGTTCCTCCCCTTTCTTACCTCTGCTGTTGCAGATTGGTGCCCATTACTCATCCCTGAGTAGTATCCCGCCGATTATATAAAAGGAATCCCTTCCAATCTTCTTCCTGGATAACTAGGGTGTTTTAAATATGCCATCACAAAACCCATGGGGATTGTGTCTCCGCAGATGGCCTTTGCTGAGGAGTGCAGGTAGGAGCTGGTTTGAGACTCGATGCAGAAAAGCAGGATGCCAGTTCCCCGCCTTTCCCTTTACCGCCCCTGTCCCTGCTGCTGGAGATGGGAGAATCGGGACCCTTCTCCTCCATCGTCATTTTGTCAGTAAGGAACTGCTTGCCATCATCGTGAATGCTTCTGATGCGTTATTTTTTTTCCTGGCTGTAGGTTGCACCATACTAGATAGTCAGAAAGGCATTCACACATTTGAGTCCTGTGCGCTTAATCGAGTAAGCCTCATTTGGAGTAATATTACTTTACCAAATGCCTCCTAATTCATTGAAACATCTCAGTTATAACATTTGTCTTCAAAAGGGTGATCCCCAAGGCTTGCAAAGCAAAGGGAAGCTTAAAAGGAACCTCAAGACACATCCTAATACAATACTCAAATATACCACATCCAACCAATACCAGTAAATGTTCAACTTGATATATAAGTAGTAATTTATGACTATTACAGATATATTTTTGACTACAAACAGCAATAGTCAGTCTGATTTTTTAACATTCAAAGGATTTTAATTATGTTATACATGTTTAAGGCTGGCCTTAGCTAAGACCTTTTGATTTTAAGAAAATTGCACATATACATGTAGGGGCTCTTAGACCTGCCATCCTTGGAGTAGTTTTTTTTGCCTCTACCTCCAGTATTGTTTATGTTATACTGGTCTTCATTATTGCTGGTTTATGTACTCTGGGCACTCTACCACTGCTGATCAGTGCTAGAGTGCAAATGCTCCCTGTGTAATTTGTAATTCTGATTGGTTCGCCATGATTGGCTTATTTTATTTACTGGTAAGTCCCTATTAAAGTGCACTATGTGTGCCCAGGGCCTGTAAATCAAATGCTACTAGTGGGTCTGCAGCACTGATTGTGCCACCCACATGAGTAGCCCTGTAAACTTGACTCAGGCCTGCCATTACAGTGTCTGTGGGTGCAGTTTTAAACCACCATGGCGACCTAGCAAGTGCACCTACTTCCCAAGCCCTAACCTTCCCTTTTAATGCATGTAAGGCACCACTAAGGTAGGCGCACGGTACCCCCATGGGCAGGGTTCAGTGTATGTGAAAGTTAGGACATGTACAGGTGTGCTTTACATGCACTGCTAGTGAAATACTGCCACTTTTGTTTTGTCACTATTGCAAGGACTAGCTCTCCCATAGGCTATCATTTGAGCTGCCTTGTAACATTTTACAAGTGTAACTGTCAATTGGGAACAGCAAGGGATTTGGAGTTTGGGGTCTCTCAGCTCAGGATTTTAGTGAAGTTGGTTTTTAAATTATGTGGTTGAAAATGCCACTTTTAGAAAGTGGGCATTTTCTTGTTTAACCATCTTGTGCTTCTGCCTGCCTGTGGAATCAATGTCTGGTTTAGACTAACAGGGGCCTATTTGTGCATTCACTCTATACAGTCACACAAAGGGAGTTGAGGTGTGCCCAGAATATCCTGATTGCCCATCGCCAGGCTGATGGGCTTTTCTGAGTTAGAATGGTGGGATGAGCTGTCACCTGCACCTGAATAGTGTTGTGCCTGGCCTTTCACAATGCTGTCTCCACCCCCTCACCCCGGAGTGTGTCTGGAGCCAAGACCAGGCAGAACAAGATCTTGTGCACTACAAAGACAATCCTTTGAAGAATGCCTACTTCAAAGGCCAAAAGGGGTATAAGTATTGGACCTAAAGCCCCCGACTGTAGAACACATCTGGATCAAGAGGAACTTCTGCCAAGGAGAAGAGCTGAAGAGCTGTGAGGAGAAGTACTGCCCCATTGCTGTGTGTTTCTTTGCTGGGTTGGCTGGCAGTTGCTGTTACTGCTTTGGCGAGGAAAAAGGACTGGACTTTGCTTTGTATGCTGCTTGTGAAGTTTCTCCAAAGGCTTGTGTGTGCTTGCCTCCTGTGAAGAAGTGTCAGGGCCAGCAAAGACTTTACCTGCAGCATCCATGAACTCCACTGCTAAGAGTTCTGACCTGCCAAGTGGTGCCAATTCCAGTTCTGGGCCCTTGGAGGTTGTTACTGCTGCAAAGACCTGCTTGAAACCATCAAAATCGAGGAATCTCCCTTCCAGCGCCTGTTTTTTCAACACAGTACCTCCATGCGGAGAAATTTCCTCTCACCGCTACTGTGCGCCCGAAGAAATCGATCAAATGCCTGTCAGCGGCCGAAGAAACCACCGCAGCCCGAGTTCAGTGTACCGTGTCTCCGAAGTCCAAAACCCCAGCACTGACTCCAACGTAGGCCCTGCTCTGATGCTGAAAGAATTGATGCATTTTGGGACCGCGGCTGAAGAAATCAACACAGCGCCTGTTTGCCGCTGCTGCATCGACCTCCAGCACATTCGGATTTCCATGCATCTCACCTGAGCGCCAAGTTTTTCTGATGCATCACCTGCAGACCATAACAGTCTGGATTTGACGCAATACTCCTTCTGCATGTAGCAGGACTGATGCATCGCCTCTCCTTGGACTCAGAAATCAACGCATCGCTGTGTTTTCCGACGCTTCCCTCCTTTGCAGCTGTTTTGCCTTGTGGATTTTGACGCATCGGAGGTACTTTTGTAAAATCACCACATCCATAGAGTTCTATAGACAAAATTGCTTCAAACCTTTTAAAAGTCACATTTTGAGTTGTGTATGGTGGATTTTTGTCGTTTTGGTCTTCTTTGGTTTAGATAAATATACTTTACTTTTTTAAACTTGTTTGGTGTCCCTTTGTAATATTTTCACTGTGTTACTGCATGTGTTATGCACAATTGCTTTACACATTGCCTTTGAGATAAACCTGACTGCTCATGCCAAGATACCAAGAGGGTGAGCAGAGGTTATCTGGGTGTGTAACTCCCTTATCCTGACTAGGAGGAATGGTCCCTACTTGGACAGGGTGTATGCCACTGCTAGCTAGAGACCCCCATTTCTAACTGGGGCTTTCAGCCAGCTTTTTTCATCCATTAGTCTGATAACGTGTCTTTCTCATTTTTGTTCCGCCCACAATGGCATACATCATAGGGCACAGAGTCATCCCAATTCAGGCATTGGCGTACCTTTCTATGAGAAGTGGCATTCTCCAACTGCACAATGTGCATTTTCACACAAAGTCTGCCCCCGTGTACAGTTTTAAACATAACATTCACAAACGTTAGCAAATGTAAAAGCAGGCAGCCAATGCCAGACTTTTTGGCATTGCCAGTGCTTGTTATATTGATGATATTGCAGGCCATAGGCGGCAGATGGAGCAATATTTCTTGGATGTGGATGTGTTGGTCGACTCTAGCTGAAACAAAGATTTCTTCCTGGCTTATACTGCAGGAGCCTCAGTTAAAATGTAAATCAGACATGTACCTTACCTGCAAGAAGTGAAGGCAGAGCGGAGGTGGGTTCAAAGTGTGTGATCAAGGGTAGAAAAACAGGCACAATTCATTGTACACTTCGGCCTTTGTTTTGCAAAATATTAAACACAAGATTTATTTCTATCCTTTCTATCTGTATGTTTGTTCAACAGGTCTGTGAAAAATTATTGTCATTCATACAGTAAATATAATAGGGAGCACTGCTTGCACTTGAGGACATGGTGACTAATTAGCAGCAGTGAATAAATTAAGTGACTTTTACAATAGGGCATGGTTGCAGTAAAATCATTATGAGACAGAATTTAGTAAAATGGTGGTAAAAACATTTACCAATGCAAAAAGTGATAAAATACTGCCGCTACAGCTCAATGATAAAGCCTACAAAGGCCAAATCATCCTGAAGAAGTGGCACAGCCCATGTCTTAGCTTTGTACATCACAAGCTTGTTTTATGAGATCCGACTATGCTTTCAGAGTTGCCCAAGCAGAGAACTGGTGGGGGTAGGAGAGGCACCACAGAAAATATCAGCAGCTTGAGATCTCGACTTACTGCTTGTCATGGCAAAATGGCACAGCGCAGAATGTGCCCCCTCTTCAGCTGAATGTTTTTTATGCTAATGCTGCAGTCATTATATAGTCCTATAGCTATAAACCACATCTTCAAATGACCCCTGGTTTTGCTGTGGAACAGTGGTTCTTAACCTATAGTCCAAGGACCCATAGGGGACCACTAAGCCTTCTTAGGGAGTCTGCAACTGTTTAGAAAATTAGAAATTAGTAATTGTGGGAGCACCTTGAGTACAGCAAATGGAATCTAATACACATGATTAGTGTCTCCAATCGAAGCACTGGTATGTGCTGTGAAAAAGAGAGCATGCAGAAGTTGCAAAACAGACAAAGTGAGAGGCTAGACTTTCAGTGGCGGCCACCACAAACAAAAAGTGTTGGGCCGAGTGGAGAGGGTGGGGGGGGAGTGTGGGAGTCGAATGTGCTGGGAGGTTTAATAATAATAAAAAAAGGAGACCTACCTTAAGCTGATGGCCGCCTCGCGTCTCGGTCTTCCTGTGCTTCCCAGTCCCAGCAGACTCTGGGACAGCATCACAGACTGCCTGTGCAATCCCTGCACTGCTCTCATGCTATAGGAGCAGCCAAGGGATTGGCCTTAGCGGGCTGGTTTAATGCTCGCTCAGGCATAGGGAGTGTGTGTTGGTTCTCCAACCCGGCTGTGCAATACAGCTGTGTTGGAGAAACCTAAGGGCGCATGTGTGTTTGGCCGGCCTAAGACTGTCGGCCAAACACACATGTGCACTTAGAAGTTCACCAACCAGCCCTTTTCCCCCCTCCCATGGCTCAGCCCCACCCCATCCTACACACGCTGGCTGAGCCTGCAGCTGAAAATTAAAACGATAATAAAATATTGTTTTATTTGTCAGCTGCTGGCTCTGAGCTAGTGGGGCGACGGTCCTCCGCCATTGCGGAAGAGCCGCCCCTGTAGAGTTTAGCATATTGCTTTATTTTTAGATACAAATCTCCATTTTGAAAAACCCCAACCTTCCCATTAAAATTTCTTCTTTTGTAATGTTTGTTTTTGTATTAAAGAAAATATTTCATAATTTGTGTATTTGGCTGTTATATATTTATGTCTGCATTTTTGTGTCAGCATTTTTGTGTAATGTTTGGAGGTTCAAATCATAGAAATTATTTTGACCGGTGTCCCCAACTTCCAGTAGTGATTTATTGGGGTCCTCTGAAGTCAGAAGGTTAAGAACAGCTACCGTAAGTGATCTATATCCATTCTGGAAATTGTATTTTTGTGTTTTCCTCAGCATTTACTTGTCCAAAAACCCGCTCTTCCACTACTCATTACTTGGCCCATTAACTTGAAAAGTAGAGCAAACCACTTATAAGAGATGCAGGGATCTTAATATGGCCGACTTGGCACATTTATGCAGTTACTTTGTCTGTTAATAAATTCCAATACTTGTTTCATGTGTCCCACTTCTCATTGCTTGTGCTTTACTTCAGCTTTTTAACTATGTTTAGATGCATTAACAGCATCCATGGAAGTTTTCATTGATACATGACAACAGCTATATTTCAAAACTATTCAAACATAGAAATTTCAAACAATCAATAAACTATT
This sequence comes from Calotriton arnoldi, assembly GCA_963921515.1. Lineage (NCBI taxonomy): Eukaryota > Metazoa > Chordata > Amphibia > Caudata > Salamandridae > Calotriton > Calotriton arnoldi. The sequence continues at coordinate 1,003,114 of CAWUFW010006087.1, read as the reverse complement.
ACTTGTGCCCGCCATGCACAGTCTTGTCATCAGTGATGTAATTTCATGATGTTGCAGTGATATTATCAATTATGTCATAGAAGATGTCATGAGTGATGTAATATGTGGGGTAATAAGCTGTGCATCGTGGGGATGTGAGTTATAGTTAACTTAAGACATAAGTTTAAGTTACTAGAGATAACTATAACTGGTGAATTTCGGTGTTTTTTTATTTAAAATGTTATGTTGTCACAGAAATTTTCACCTAACTGTAATGTCAATTTAAACTATATTTTTTTCAGTGAAATTTAGTCTGCATTCAACCCTGCAAATGCCGCTGACCACCCGCCCCACATGGCTTTTGGCCTTGTGGCCGGGGGGGGGTTGGCCGCAGGGCCTGATCCACAGCCAGGCCCTGCAGCAAACCTCATACGGGCAGCAAACTGGTTGTATGACGCATGCCATCCCAACGCGTGCTTTTATATAAAAGGCCATTATTACAGCGCATGCGTCTATAGCATGCATGCCTTTACAACAAAAAATGTAACCACAAAAGTGTCTTTACCACACATGCCTTTACCACAAACATTTTGTTGTAAAGACATGCCTGGTAAAGACATATGTGTGGTAAAAGTTAATGGTAAGTATAATCCCTATATATATTTATTTATTCATTTATTTTTTATTAATATGCACAGTTGCATAGATGTATATGTATGTAAGTGTGTGTATATATATATATATATTCACTGAAAAAACCATAGGTTTTAGGGAAAGTTATAGTTAGTTGGACATTGCACCTGTACAAAACCCGTGAAATTCCCCCGTTATAGTTAGTTCAGCTAACTATAACTCGCGCCCTGCAATGCACTGCTGATGACGTCACATATTACATCACTCATGACATGGTCAGTGACATCACTGATGACATCACTGATGACATCATGCAGTGACTGTGTGTTTCTGTAAAGTTTAAATATGTTTAATATATATAGGCAAAGGTGTATTGAAGAATGAGTGGGTGTATAAGTGTCTCAATGGATGATTGAGTAGGTGCGTGACTGACTCTACCAGTGAGTGATTAAACGTATCTTACTGAATGCATGGGTTACTGACTAAACTGTGTGAATGTCTGTATCCGTCTGTCTGTTGGTGTGTAAGTGGATGCATGGAATTGCGAATAGCTACATGAGTGTTTATATGGTTTATTGATTGGTTCTCTGAGTATCTGTATGGGTGGCTGAGTGTTTGTGTGGGTGGGGTATGTGTGACTCTGTACATAGATGTGTGAGTGGGTGATTCACTGGGTGCATGATTTGAAGAGTGCATCTGTGATGCACTGTATGGGTGGGTGAGTGTGTGTATTGGTGTGTTAGTGATTGAATGTATATCTCAGTGGTACATGTGTGAGTAACTACATATGTGAAAGGCAGTATATATGTGTGTTGGAGTATATAAATGGCTATAAGTGAGAGTGTGTGATTGTGAGAGTGGCTATATGGATGAGTGTGTGCTTGCATCAGTGATTGCATAGCAGCGTAAGAATGTGCTAGTATTTGTATGAGTAAGTGAGCTGGTGTGTATAACTGTATAGGTGAGTAAATGGGAGTGTGATTAATTATTTGCATGACTGACTAGGTGTATGAGTACCTCTATGGATGAGTGGCGGTGTGTCAGTGTTTATATAGGTGTATGAGTGCATATGATAGTCCTGTACTGAGTGACTGTAATTATGAGTGACTGTACGGGTGAGTGAGTAGATGTGTGTGTGTAGACCTAAGAATCAGTGAGTGGGTATGTAGTTATTGGTATTGGAGTGTGTATGGTTTTGAGAATGGCTGTCTGTAATTTAGAGTGGGTGTATCAAAAGTTATATTAGGGTGTGAGAAGATGCATTAAATTCTCACATGGATGATGTCATCAGTGATGTCATTTGAGATGTCATCAGTGATGTCATCAGTGATGTCACTGACCATGTCATGAGTGATGTAATATGTGACGTCATCAGCAGTGCATTGCGGGGCGCGAGTTATAGTTAGCTGAACTAACTATAACGGGGAATTTCACGGGTTTTGTACGAGTGCAATGTCCAACTAACTATAACTTTCCCTAAAACCTTTGGTTTTTTCAGTGAATTTCAAAGGTTTTTTAAATGCTAATTTCTAACTATAACGTGTCTGAAACCTATGGTTCTTTCAGTGAATTTCAAAGGTTTTTTAAATGCTAATTTCTAACTATAACTGTCCCTAAAACCTATGGTTTTTTCAGTGAATTTCAAAGGTTTTTTAAATGCTAATTCCTAACTATAACATATCTGAAACCTATGGTTTTTTTCAGTGAATTTCAAAGGTTTTGTAAATGACAATTTTTAAATGTATTAATTGTTATATTTATTTTTTTGATACTGATTTACTACATTTTTTTAAACTATTTATTTTTAGATATTTTATTTTTTAATTACATTGTAATTACATTATACATTACATTACAAAATATACTTTCTCAGAATGAATTACTTTAGTTTAAATACTTTGCAAATAGGCAATAGACTTTTAAGTACAGTAGTTACAGTTGTTGCAATGGGCAACACAATTTCAAACACAATGCAACATTGAGCTCAATGTGAATTTCTAGTTAAATGCAATTAGTTACTTTATGGATTACTTTTCTAACCACAGGACTGGATCCTAGATTCAGTCCTGGGACATCTCCTGTAAACAGTTGAGTAAAAGCGTTTTGGTTACAGTAGTGATTTTTAAGGAATATTATTGTATTTTAAAAGTTGACACTTAGAAACTTTTTCACATAGAATCACCAATGTTATCCTATGGGAGGAAATTCACTTAGGAGGTAAGTAGTGTTATCGTTACTTTTTCTTACTCAGTGGTGGATCCTGGATCCAGCACTGGTGCATCTCCTGTAAACAGTTGAAAGAATGCGTTTAAGTCATACAGGCGATTTTTAAGGAATATTTGTAGTTTGTGAAAATCGATACTTTGAAACTTTTCTGCTGAAAATGGAAGGAAATACAAGTTACTGGTAAGTACGGTTAGAATTACTTTTCAGGGTCAGTGCTGGGCTAAAAGATGCAGCACTGGGTTCTCTCCTGATAACAGGTGAGTAAATCGGAATTCGTAATTCGGCTGATTTTAGAGGAATATTATAAAGTTCCAAAACCCCACACTTAGAAGAATTTCCAAGTGAAACCAGTCAATGTTAGCCTATGGAAGGAAATTCAAGTTACTGGTAAGTACGGTTAGAATTACTTTTCAGGATCTGTACTGGGCTCAAAGATGCAGCACTGAGGTCTCTCCTGATAACAGGTGAGTAAATCGGAATTCGTAGTTCGGCTGATTTTAGAGGAATATTATAAAGTTCCAAAACTCCACAATTTTCAAGTGAAACCAGTCAATGTTAGCCTATGGAAGGAAATTCAAGTTACTGGTAAGTACGGTTAAAATTACTTTTCAGGATCAGTACTGGGCTCAAAGATGCAGCACTAAGGTCTCTCCTGATAACAGGTGAGTAAATCGGAATTTGTAGTTCGGCTGATTTTAGAGGAATATTTGCACAATGGTGAAGGAAGGGGGTGGGGCCTGAGGTGACATGTCTGCAAACACGCCCTGTGGCGCATTTTAAGTTGGAGAATTAATTCCTCCTCAATCCCGAGGGTCCCTGGGGCCCAACTAGCACACCAGGAACCTCCAATATGCGCCAGGGGGCTGCGTTGCAGAGAGGTGTTCTGAGGCCACGCCCCTTTTCCCACCTCTCTGCAACGCAGCTCTGTGGCGCTTTCTGGACGTACCTTGGTGGGCTATTTGGCCCCCAGGGACCCTCAGGATTGAAGAGGATTTAATTCCCCATCTTAAAACGCGCCACGGGGCCTGTTTGCACACATGTCACCTCAAGCCCCGCCCCCTCCCTTCACCACTGGGCAAACGCGCCCCGTGGCGCATTTTAAGTCGGGGGATTAAGTCCCCTTGAATCCTGAGGGTCCCTGGGGTGCAACTAGCCCACCAGCTACCTCCATTAAGCGCCACAGAGCTGCGTTGCAGAGAGGTGGAAAAAGGGGCGTGGCCTCAGAACACCTCTCTGCAACGCAGCCCCCTGGGCATACTGGAGGTTCCTGGTGGGCTAGTTGGCCCCCAGGGACCCCCAGTATTCAAGGGGAATTCGTTCCCCCTTTGCAAACGCGCCAGGGGGCTCCCGTCCTGTCATAGCAAACTACAGTGTCCCGGGGGTAGGCACATCGGGACACTGCAGGAGCCAGCCTTGGGGGGTGGCGGTCCCCAGGGCCATCAAGGGCCTCCCATCAATTGCACAGCCCCGGGGAGGTGGTGGTCCCCGGGGCTTCGGGGGTCCGAAACGGACCCCCACATTTGTTTTCTAAGTGCCCCGGGGAGGTGGCGGTCCCCAGGGCGTGTGGGGGGGCTGGAGCCCCCCCACACAGGTAATTAAGAAAAAAAAGAAGCCCCGGGGAGGTGGCGGTCCCCGGGGCTGCGGGAGGGCGGAAAGCCCTCCCGCACCATTTTTTATTTATGTTAGATGCTCGAAAACAGTACCGTTATTAATGAAATTGTGTGAACTTTGTCGATAATGGAAATGTTTTTAACAAACTACGAGTCTGTTTTCCTATGCACTTTGGTTGTAGTTTGTCACGTGACACAGTTACCATCACTGCATTTGAGGTGCCTGCCACCGGGTGCAGGTATGAACCGCACCTCTGCTCTTTGCAATGGGAGCATGCATTCCGTTATGGAATGCATGCTCCCATTGTTAAGAATAGGATTGGGGCCAAACAGGGTTCGGTCGCATCCTATTTGCTGGACTGGAACTGACGACAGGAGATTGTTCGGTTCCAGTTCCCAACCGATGTCAGACAGACTCCGGTCCGTCCGACATCGGCATCGGCCCCTAAGTGTCTGTTAAGATGTCCCTATTTCATGAGAAAGCTGAACAGTTTACTGTTCTAAGAGAACTGTATAGAGAGAGGTCTCTCAGTTCAATTCTTGAGATGCCCAACACAGGAATTTCAAACACTACAGACGAACTTTCCCAGGTACTATGTTTGACTTTCACACATAGAATCACTGGCTGGACCACAGTTTTGTATTACACTATCAAAACAGTGTTTGTTTTTACCAGACTTTAAGATTGGATGTTAAAATAAACATATTTACTTGTGAAGGTAGGACTGCTTTGAAGCACCGCAGCGCTTAACTACAAAGATTTTAGGCCTGTCTTTCCGTTGTGCAAATACCATTGAAACATGGCCATGAATATGTCTGCATCTCCACTCCACGGTTCTTATCATCTCTTCTCTAACATGAGTACTTTCGCTTTTCAGAGGATAAGATATGGACTGTGGTGGGCCACAATAACACGGAGCTCACCAGTGTCCAAGGGTATACAACTGAGCGTCCATACTCCATGTCTTTCAACTACGGCAGCAGCAGGCAGCAGCAGGAGGCCATGATAAACAGCGCGGAGTACTGTGAGCAGGAAGTGGCCTATCACTGCAGGAGGTCACGGCTGCTCAATAGTCCCAGTAAGTAAACAAACTGCATATTCTCTGGTAAAATTGTATTTATTGTGCACCTGGCTGGCAGCTCTAGCTAGTTGCAAGAAAGGAGCAGATTAAGAAGATTTCGACTCACTGAGCTCAGTGGCAAACATACTCTCAGGTGTAATTATGTACTGAATCACATTTCTGACGCATGTTCAATCGTGAATATGAAATACCTGATTGACGTGAATAATACTTGGAAGACGTGCTGTGAAGGGGTAAAGATTGGATCCAATAATATATTAGGTGTCTATTTTGATGTATTCTTGTGGTTTGTATAAATGCATAGCTAATCAGTGACATCTCTAGAGCTGAAATGTAATTGAGGCACAAATTGGGCCACCTACAAAATCTACACACACACGCACACACACACACACACATACATACACACATAAAACCACATAAGCGATTGCTTAAAATGTTAAAATCTGACTTTGTGTATGTGTATTTATCTTTCTATGTATTTATAGCTTATACAGACCTGCATACAAAGTCACAGTAAAACAGTTTAAGCAAACAGCACTGCTTTGCTGTTAAGATACATGGACTAATTGCACATTAATATGTGTGGCAAGGGAAGTGTCTGTTTTTTTCCAATGCTGCTTCCCAGCACACACAACAGCTCTGGTGGTAGGGCCAAGAGGGAGCGAGTTGGACAAATGGAGCTTGGGCACAGGCCCTATCTGCCCTACCCCAAAGAAAAGCAAGCATGGGTGTTCATAAACAGGGAAAGGTCAATAAACCGAAGAATGGCTGCCAAGACAGGTAGGAGAGACTGAGACAGGTAGGAGTGCGGGGCACTGCCCTGTCCTGGCTCCAATCGTTCATGGAAAATCGCTCACAGCAGGTATTTTTACATCCTTACGTCTCTTCTCAGAAACCCCTTGTCTGTGGGGTACCCCAGGGCTCAGCGCTGAGCCCGCTTCTTTTTAATATATACATGGCCCCCCTGGCGAACTTAGTCGAGACATGGGGTGTGAGAGTAGTCTCCTACGCTGATGATACTCAGCTGATGTTTTCCTTTAAAGAACACTCGGAGGCGGCCTTCCTTAAATTTTAGCAATGCTTGGAAAACATCTCGGCCTGGATGATGGAGAATTGCTTAAAGCTTAATACTGAGAAAACAGAGGTCTTATTCTTTAGTCAGGCGGCGCCACCACCCTCCAATCTGTGGTGACCCTCAGAGATGAACCCACCACCTAACCCGGTGGATTCAGCCAGAAGTATGGGCTTTAAATTTGACAACGACCTCTCTTTTGAAACCCAGGTGTGCCATGTCTCCTCTATATGCTTCTGGAAGTTAAGAGCATTGAGAAAATTCCTTCACTTCCTACCAGAGAACTGCAGGAAGACTGCGGTCCATGCACTGGTAACTTCACATCTGGACTATTCTAATAGCCTATATCTAGGGCTTCCAGCTTATCTGGTCCGCAGACTACAGATAATTCAAAATGCTGCGGCCAGACTAATTGAGAAAGTACTGCTATGCCATCATATTTCCTCGCAACTGCGGAGCCCCCACTGGCTTCCTGTCACTAGGGGGATTGAGTTCAACGTGCTCACTATGGCCTAGAGAGCCACCAGAGATCAATGCCTGGATTACCTGAGGCGGAGACTGCAAATCCAGCAGCAAGTCTGGGCCCTGAGATTAAACCACCTGTGACTGCTGAGGGTCCCCCGCTTTCTTAAGGCCAGGATAGGTGGCAGAGCGCTTACGGTGAAAACTGAAAAACTCTGGAATACTCTGCCCCTCTACCTCCGCATGAAGGAATCAGAACAGCCCTTTAGGAAGGCTCTAAAAACATGGCTCTTTAACATGCCGTAGACTGACCCCTCGGTTACCCCTCACCGCAAATCTGCATTTCAGCGCCGGGACACCTCTGTTGAGGTAGCTGTGCTCTTTACAAACTTAGTTATTATTATTATTATTAAGACATCCAGTGACCACATTTGCCATGAACTGGTGCTCGGAGCCTGGGTAGTGACCGCGACATTCACATGTGCAATACCAGGGAACAAAGGATAAGGAGCTGCAGTTTAAATAGTAGCACCGCTGATTTGAACAGGTAACCTATGGATAGTCAGGGCAGCACTGTATTGCATGTTAATATAGGAGCTTCTAGTCTTTTCCCCCATGATCCAAGTGAGGAAGTTGCAGTTTGTATACCTGACGTTAGTGGATCCTCTCTCTTACAAATATTACAGGCCATGTTGGGTGACTTCGCAAGATCTACTGCTGTTCTCTGGTTCTGTGTTTTCAGTCTAGTCATTGTATGTTATCTGTAACATCTCAGAAGGAAAACCAAATTAGCAGAGAGGTTTGGTAGGACACCACACTGCTAGAAGGAAGAGGAGAGGAGGGACACCAGAGCCCGAAGTAATAGGCCAAGGTGGCCAGTCTCATCAGTATCCCACTGTTCTTCCTCACTATGCCATGTCAGCATTGGACAGCCTGTACCATCGTCCGATTCTAACATGATGGATGTTTGGAGGTCACAGGGGTTTGGAAGAGATGTAGGAGATCTCAACGACTGACTGTGTTTTGTCTGTCTTGCACTACCCTGCTTTAGGTTTCTTATGGCGAGGCACAATAGTTTATCTAATGGGTAACACATGCTGTTAAAATGTTGCATTATCAAATAATTTAAACAGACTTGTAGAAGCGTGGATCGTAACTGAGATTGGGAAGATTACTTCCAGTACTTGTCTTCAGGATGACAGTATTTCAGTGCAGAGTTGTCATATGCCACAAATGACCCTTTTCCACCAAAACGGGAATATTACCTTTCACCCCAGTCCTAATGATTCTTTGAAGTATGGCGGCTGGTCATGGGGTCACTTTTTGTGCATTTATATTGTTTTGGTGACTGATTTTGAGCTCTGTCTGTGGATTTTTAACGAGCTAATGTTAGTTTGATCAGATGTAACAAACAAGCTCAATATGTGTGACTGCTTCCAGTTAAGCGTTTTTGGAGACTTTTGTTTTGGGAATTTCACACACACAAGCACACCCGCACACACACACACACACACACACACGTGTGCACCCACAGTTTACTTAGTAGCATTGTATTTTCTTCACTTCAGTGTGTGATTTGACTCCTACTACATATTTGTTTTAGCCTGTTGACCATTATATATTTATATATATGTGCATGTCTTTCCTTTACTCACCAATTTCAGTTAGGTAAGGATGGTTGTACCAGAATTCTTATTTGGACTGTTGCACAACGTCATAGGAGCAGTGCTTTTAGAAAACACTGGCAGAGAAATAAATACTAAGGGCCAGAACGACAGCTTGCTGTGCTGCACTGTGAGAAAGTGAGCGGGCAGGAATGCATCATATTTACCAAAATATTCCACATTCCCACTCTCTGCTTGCCCTGGTGCAAATCTGCTGCCTAGCGGCAAAGCAGCCACCCTTGCGCAAGTGTGCCTGCATTGCAGGCAGGAATGATTTTGTGCAGCAAGGGATACCTTCCTGCACAAAAACATTCCTCTGTATCTTTTTCCTCTTTCTAAGAGTGCTGCAGAATGCAGCACACATCGAAAGAGGAAACAACAAGGAGAAATAATGATATAATGATATTTCTCCTAGGTGCGCTTCCCCTAAAAAAGCGTAGCATTTTGACGCATTCCCAGGTTTACCAGTGTTGGTAAATTTGGGTATGCACCAAGAACCATGGGTGGATGCGTGGGAACACCCACACTCCCCCAATGGAATTCCATCCCAGGGCAGAGTAACACAAGGCAGTGACTTGCTCTGGCTTTCTGTTACTACAGATTTATCAAGGACTGCAGGGCCACACAAGGTGACCTTGCGCTGCTTGGTAAATCAGACTTTAGTATTGCGTTGCTGTTGTGAGACCATGCATGATGCAAGGGCAGCGCAACACTACGCTAAATCTGGGTGTAAATGAAATTATATCTAAAGAGGCCCCTGTTGATGCAAATATAAATGTACAACGTCTGCCATTCTAACTCAACTGCTCAAGAACACAGATTCCTCAATGGAGAATATCAAGCTAACCCTTTTTTGAAAACCTTCCTGTTGAAAAGATGACAATAGATGTTCATCTTATGAAGGAAAACACAATAAGAAGTCAGAGTCCGCAATTTTTTAAAAAGAAGAGTGTGATACTTGACGGATGCACCTTACACCTGATACACATGGAGATCCAGTAAAAATTACAAATTGTTGGGCACAGTGAAAATTGAGAATTACACGTAAAATTGAAAATACGTCAAAACGTTATAGTTTGTAAACCTGCTACATTTAACTAAGTGAAAAACAACTACTGAAAATAATTATCAGTCATTAACTCAAGAGTAAATGAGAGTGTACACAAATTGAAAAAGCACGATGCACTGATTATTAAAACCTTACATTTGGGTTTGGCGTTGTGTGGTTATGAAGATAGCAGTGGCAATGGATGTGTAGGTGAAGAGAAGTATTGGCGAGTGGGAAGGGTAAGTCAGGGAGAGGAGACGTAATAGGGCACTGAGGGTTGGGCAACATAAAAGAATGAAATGACTCAAAGGACATAGAGAAATACAATCTCACGGCATAGCAGCCAAACATATCAATAGCTAGCCATTAATCCATTGGATCATTGATAGAGTGACCTATAAACTGAAGTGCTCACTAAGGTTTGGCGTGTGTGCACATTGACTGCTCTATCTGTCTCAAAATTAAATTGAACTGCAAAAGCCTGGAAACATTTGCCTTCAACAATCCAGGCAGGTACTGCAACCCTTAGCATGCCCACTTAGGCTTGCATGATAGTGGCTGGATGGTAAATCCACATCTGAATATATTGTTACTGTGTGGAAACACCATGCCAGTACCTTGTAATTCTGAGTTAAATTCCATAGAATGGGGAATTACCATTTGGGACTAGGTTCACGAGTACTAAAACCACAAGGAATTCCCAATTCATGCATTTGCCACCTGCTGTGAGGTGAATCAGACAAGATGCAATAACATGTCTCAATGTATGGCAGTGCTTCTTTTCACGGATTCACTTCTTGTATGGGCATTGGCAGCAACCAACTGGGTAGGACCCGCCATCTAGGTCCTTTCAGTCGGATCCTTTGATGGATAAGCGCAATAAAGGCTGGCAAGATTTTATACTGCTGCGGATTGAAGGAAACCAAATACAAGTCTGTTTCCACTCCCTCTGTTAATGAGATAGTCTGTGACAAACGACTCACAGAATTTTGGTGAATCTGTATGGTGCTGTAGCCGAGTTCAGCTGGCTGCTTATCTTGCATGTTTTGTAGTGTTTTCAGTAGCACTGCTTCAGGAAACCAGGAGTGATTGATGAGGAAATGCCTCAGTTTCCCCTCAATGGAGACCAGGTTCCTGTCCCCCAACCCCCAAAAAATCTCTTGGGCAAAGGCATGCTTCATCTCAGCAGAAGGGATGTCTAGCCCCAAATGTTTCATCAGGGTGGAGCGACCCTTAGTACAATACAGGTAAAATCATTATATCTGACCTATAAAGTATTCAGTAGAAATCCTTATGAAAAGTTTTACCCTTCAAATTTCCAAAAGGATGTTCAGGCGAGACCCACAAGGTGAACTTCTTTCCACTTGGAAATTCAGGCCCTACCTTTTCCCTGTAAATACTCAAAGCATTCTGGAAAATGTGTTCCTAAATTTGCCACGCCTGCTTTATTTAGCAGCGGTTGTTGATGGGCGGCTGGTGCGAATGAGCTCCCTGAACAGCAAGCTTTATGTTTTATAAAAATAGGCTACAACCAATAAAAGAATAAGACTCTCAAGGCTAAATGTTTACCATATATTTGTGGTATGTCCACTCAAAGCAGGTGTTTTATTGTTGAGCAGCACGTGAAGACAGCAAACATACATTCTTGAACAGTTCCACAGGGTGTGACAAACAGTATTAGCAAGTGGAATAACAGAAAATGACAGTGCAACTATAAGGTACTCCTTAAAAATATGTTTCGATGAAAGAAGCCAGCCAAAAGCCAGCAGGGGTTTCTATCACGTCTTTATAATTTGAGATAGAGAAATGTACAACCATAATAAAATTTTAAAATTCCAAGCATCTTATAAATATAACATTATTGTTAGATATTCATGCAAATAACACAACATTTAGATTTGTGCATGCTGCGACACATCTCAAGATGTGCCTATTTGAATTTTATCCTACTTACTTACCAGATCTTTACCAGGTTTTATCTGCCTTAAACGTATGGGCAAATAGCACAGGGTACGTAATTTGCACACAGGTTAATAGCACTTGTGAAATACAGGCCAAATGTAATTTCCAAATCGGATGCACATGTGGGTTTCCACTGTAAATAGAATCAGTCACATATTTAAAGTAGGGCGTAATTAAGAAGCATGACTCGCTGCTGACAAATCCAGAAGTAGATGACTAGAGGAGTATTGCTGGAACTACAACTAATGAAATAAGTTCGAATTAAATAAGAGTGTCAATGACACACACCTGAAGGAGAGGATGAGGAGCATGTCTTCATAAGTGCAACTGAGAAGAAAAAATGCAAAAACAATTTACAAAAATATGCTAGCAAGTAAATATGTATTTTTGCTATTGAGAAATTGAGTGATTGCTAAATTAAAGGCAGAATAGGAATTTGAAAAAACATAAACTAATGCAAAAGTAATAAACTAAAATTAATTGGCCAGTCATATCAAGCATCAGAAGGACATGAACCTCGGTTAGCCTGTTGTAACGAATGTGCAATTGTAGGTTCAGAGGTAAGAGTTAGTGAAGAAAAGGAGGAAAATATAAGGAACAAAAAGTTACAGAAGAAAGTATGTGAATGCTGCGTGAGTAGACATATGTTTAGGTGAAACAAAGATGCAATTAAAGATCAGTTTTAGAAGACCATCTGGCACAACGTACACATTAAATATTGGAGAAGCACAACATAAAGGAAGTGAAATTCTTCATGAATGAAATGATCAGACTAAGAAAGGTAGGGCACCTGTACAATCTAAAGAGGATAATATGCCAGCATAGGGCCTCATTACGATGTCGGTCGGAAAGCATTCCTACCGATTCGGTCTCCGAATGGTTGCCGACCAAATCGGATTCAGGGAGTCCGACTGACTGATTACTATGTTTCCAAACACCATTCGGTCGGACTCCCATTGATTTCAATGGGAGCCTGTGTTCTGACTGACTACACAGGCTCTCATTGAAGAAAGGGGTGGGTGGGGAAAATCGTGCACCCTGTGGCGGGCACCCCATGGTGCCTGCCACACTGTGCATGGTATTGAAGAGAGGTCCCATGGGTATCCCCACGGGCCCCATTCAGAGGGCTCTGGGTAAATGGGGGCCCGCTACGGGCCCCCAAAGTCGGATTCCAACAGCCGATCTGTGTCGTAACAACCAATTAGAAAGGCTGTCCGAATCCGACATTGTAAAATGTCGGCCGGAAACACGGTCCATAGACCTGTATGAGTTGGCTCCGAATGACTCAGTTACTCCGAATGCCGTTCGGAACCACGTTATCGCGCCCGGAGGCGCTTTGAAGAACAGACGCGGGCTCCCACAGTGCGGGACGCGCGCGGGCGAAGCCCGGGCCAAGGGCGGGCCGTCTGTGCCCGTCCGTGGCAGGACGAGGCAGGGCAGGGCCACCCCCCTCTGATGTATAAAACTAACCGGCTTGGGGTAAGAGAAATTGCATAACAACTATTGCTTTTAACCTTTATATTGTTTAACCATCTAAAAAAGGCTTCTGTGACTATGGGAAAGAGAAAACTACCATCGCAGGGGGGTAAAAAGCCTGCAAAGAATGCGCCTATTACAAAATATCTACAAAACGCTGTGGGCCGCATTAATAGTGAAATTGTACATGTTGAAGAACAACTGGCCGCCACAAAAACTGCCTTAAACGCTGCGATGAAGGAAACTGCTACAAATTCTGAGGGTGGCTCTGACCAATTGGTAATTACGGATAACGTGGCAAGTAATGAAAGTAAGGAGTTTGAAGAAGTACCAACTGAACTAAATACCCCTAATGTAATTGCGGCCCGCAAATCGACGAATCCATGCATTCTTATGACATCTTTGGAGATCTCGGCATCATAGGATGACTTACTACAACTATCCCCACCTGCTAAAAAGGTGAAACAATTTCCACCTAACGCAAAAAAATCGGCCGAGATAAAACAAACAAAGGGTAAAACAAAGCAAAAGAAGGGGGGAAATAATAAAGGGCCAGCAAAAGGGGGGAGTGTCTTTGTGCATAATGAGGAAAAGACTCCAGATATTGAAATTCTTTTTAAGAAAATGCATGGTAAACTAGATAGCATTGAAAGTCGTTTAATGTCAGAAATAAATTTGGTACGTAAAGATATGACCCTTTTGACAGAGATGGTTTCAGAAATGTTCCCATATATTAAGAATAAGGTTTCGCAATCACAGTACCCTACCCTCAAAAAAAGTGTAATAGAGAAACCTGGCCCCTCACATCCTACTACTATTTTTAAATCGGATGATAAGTTTATCGAACAAACATCAAGAGGGGGTCAGGATAGAGATAATCTAATGCAAACTAAAAAAGATACACGGCCCCCGAAAAATGCAATCACTTATGGAGAAAGAGCGTTTTTATCTGTCAAAACGCCTAGTTGTACGAGAGAAGACATTAGTATATGTAGGTCTTTGAATCTTCCTCCCGAAGTAACCCCTTATGTTATAATTTTAAAGAATGTCCCAAAGCTTGCGGAAAATCAGAGGGAAACTTATGATTCCCTGAAAAATCAAGTAGTGCACTGGCTGTCAGCAAATACTAATGTTGGGTCATATGTTTTGTACCGGGCAATTATAATGCTAAGGAGGGTAGACTGGGTTGGAGCTACAAATAAATCATGTCAGGGTGATTGTGTGGTGATACATTTTAATAAGAAAGAGATGGTGGGGGACCTGCTGGGAATTCTTGCAAATAGTATAAATACCTATCCCTTTAGAAACGAAGAGCATATAAGGGCAGTCCCTCTTGGATATTTCTATAGACCTATGAAAACTGACCATATGAAAAGAAGTTATAATTTAACTCCAAATGTTCCACTATATAACAGATATGCCCCTCTGAGAAGATGTAGTGAATTAGATTGACAGCAAAAGGCTATTAATGATGTAACTGTTAGTGATATGTTTTATGTAAACAATGTCAGCGGGCCAGTGATAGACCGAAGTACACAATCCCAGGAAAGCCCTCTGGAGATAGCCCACTTTAATTCTGAAGAACATTTAACAACAACTATTGTGGATCTCAAGTTAGCAAAAGTAGGGGGGACTTTACAAACGAAGACCGAGGTTATAAGAAAGCCTCTAGATGATAACACGAGATGTCAATCTGAAATAAATAGTAATAGTGATCAAATAAGGGAATCTATGCATGTTATGACATGGAATATTGCCGGAATAAAGAATAAGATCAATGATGAGGCTTGGATAAAAACATTAGATGGTTGTATGTTTGTGCTAATTCAAGAGACTTGGCACACTGAGCCCTTCTACGTTAACGGCTTTCGGTCGGTGTGTACTAATGCCATCCCATCTAGGATGGGAAGAGCAAAGGGAGGCCTAGCAACATTAATTGCCGTTACATCACCCTTGGCCTTAAAGAAAACTGACACTTCATCACAGTTTTATCAGTTCCTATATTGTTCGTCAGAGGGAAATCAATCTATAATTATCATAAACTTCTACAATAATGTTTTTGATAAAACTAAAAGTAGGGTAATACAGCAACTTGAAGCTGATTTGGATCTTTTCTTAAAGGGAATCAGTGGGGATTATGTTTTATGTTGGGCTGGCGATTTTAATTGTACCCTATGTTCTGCTGAAATGGGCAAACATTGTGGTCATCACGATTTTTTTGGGGACATGCTCCCCCATTTTACGCACGATCAGTACGGTGAAACCATTAATAGTGCTGTATATAAATATAATTTAATAATAGTAGAACCCACTGTATTAGAAGGCGAAGAGATAATACCAACTTTTGTGGGAACAAAGTCAACCTCAAACATAGACCACTTTTTAATGTCTGCTAATTTTATAGCTAGGGTGGAGAATTTTCAGATTAGCGAAAGCCTTTTTAGTGACCATCACCCTTTAATTTTAACATTAAGAATAATACTGTTAAATAGACACAAGGGTAAAACTTTCTATCCTGATATCGAAATACAGGGTACAAATGGCATTACCATAAAATGGTCTGGTGTAAATGTAATTACATTTCTGGATAAAGTTAAAATGAAGAACTATAGAGATTTAGAAGTTTGTATGGAAAGCTCTACCACAAACCAGACAATTATAACTGCCTTTGGTAACGTTATGTCAAAAATAACAACTGACTTAACGGTTAAGAGAGAAAGGAAAAAATTTAGTCTGAACACAAAATGGTTCGATAGGGAGTGCTCAAGGTTGAATAGAGAATTAAAATCTGCACTGAAAATAAAGCCTAGAAATAGTGATAAGATTAGAGCCTTGAGGAAAGCATATAAGAAATCTGTGGAACAAAGGAAAAAGGATATTCGTGAAAGTGCTTGGGAGAAATTGATTGAGGCCGCAGAGCTGAAAGATTCAGCCTCTTTTTGGAAAGTCATTAATCATCCCTTTTTTAAAGAAAATACCATTACAAAGATAGACACTGTGGTCGCACCAGAAGATTGGGTCTCCCATTACGAGAGTATTTTTAACCCAGATGCTATCGATAAAAAAGGGATTAATAAGGACAAATTTATATTAACAAAGCCCACTAATCTGACCCCCATAACAGTGGATGAAATCGAAACTGCACTCTCAAAAACAGCCAATGGTAAGGCTGCGGGCCCAGATGGGGTCCCAGCAGACGTTTTTAAACAATACAGGGATTTTTGGATCCCTATTTTGTTGAACGTTTTTAATGCTACATTTGGAGGAGTATTACCTGCATCCTGGACTGAGAGCATCATGGTGCCCATTTTTAAAAAAGGAGACAGAGGGAAGGCCAACTGCTATCGCCCAATATCTCTTCTTGACTCTAGCTTCAAACTGATGGGACGAATATTGTTAGTAAGATTAGAACAATGGGCAGAGGATAATAATATTCTAACAAAAGCACAATATGGATTCAGAAGAGGTATTGGAACTGTGGAACAGTGTGTAAATTTAGAATTATTGATCGGCAAATATACCTTAGCAAAGGCAGGGGCACTCCACCTTTGCTTTGTCGATCTTACCAGTGCCTTCGACCTCGTCAATCATACAAAATTATGGGAGTCTTTAAAAGCTCAGGGGGCACCGATAGATTTAATAGTATATTTATCACAAATTTATTCGCTTTTAACTTCTAGGGTGCGTTATGGCAACATGGGGGAATGTACAGCTGATTTTAAGGATATGCGAGGCATTAGACAAGGCTGCGTTTTAGCCCCCCTTTTATTCTCCTTATATATCAATACAGTAGATTCTTTTTTACAAAACTCTGTAATAGATACCCCTAAAATTGGAACACGTCCTATGCCCATATTATTATACGCTGACGACGCTGTCCTGATTTCAAGGACAGCAAACGGGCTCCAAAACCTGATAGATAAGTTTGCAACATATATGACTGGTAAGAATCTTCAGCTCAACTTATCAAAAACGTTTGTTATGACATGCGGGAAAAATAAGGTTAAGAACAGATACCATCATGTAGGAGGGGTTGGCATAAACAGAGTTTTATCTTTCTCATACTTAGGATTACTTTTCTATAAATGTAGTGACTGGAAAATGCAAATTGAATCTTGTAATATGAAATTTTTAAGAACTACGGAGAGCATTTTAAGATTTTCGTCTAAAATAGGGAATAAACCCTTACGAGAAATATTAACTTTGTACAGAACTAAATGTGTCACGGGGGTTTGCTATGGGGCTGCCATATGGGGTAGAGCGAATTTTGCTTCCCTGCAATTACAAGAACACAAATTTTTAAAAAGACTGTTGGCAGTCCCTTTGTCTACTTCCAATTATATAGTTCATAAGGAACTTGCAGTATCATATTTAAGTGATACCATAAACCTGGCAGTTCTGAGTCTATGGCACAGGACATGGGCTAAGGACGAAACAAAATTTACATAAAATTTAATAATGGACTGTATGGCTCTTGACTACTGCAGGAAAATACCCTGGTTAGAACATGTTTCTAAACTTTTGAAAATATGCAATTTAGAATTTGATGGGAAAAACCCTTCACTTATTCTGGAGTATAGCAAAAATGACTTAAAGACAAGATATATAAATATTATGGAAAATATGAGATATAAGGAAGCGAGCAAGAAAATTAGTGTTGCTAATTACTGTGAATGTTGGCCTATGAAGGGTACACAATTGTATTTAACAACGGTAAAGAACATCCAACATCGCTTCTATTTAACGAGGTTCCGTCTGGGTACCCTTCATAACATTTTTGCTTTCCCCAAGATTGAGAAATGGTGTAACAAATTCCCTAATTGCCCTTGTGACGGAAAGTCCATACAGTCTACAATGCACCTGATACTCTTTTGTGGCTTTTATAAAGAAATTCGGAAATTAGTTTTAAGACCACTTTTCTTATCAAATATGCTTTTTACCCATAAAAATGCTTTTAACTTTTTACGTAATATGGAAAATGTGGGAATTATGAACTCTGTTACTATATTTATTTTATTGGCTTTATGGAAAAGAAAGGATCTTTCACACTTGGATGCTTTGGTATATGAGAAACATGATGATTAACGTATATGCATGTATATGAGTTTTAAAGATTGAACATGTGGTAGCTAGTCCATAAATGATTTGTGTCAATTGCTTTTTTGCACATATTCTGGTACTGTATTATGTATGATAGTTCGTTTTTTAATTTACGCTTTTTTAAAATTAGTATAAATGGTTGGAATTTTATTGTCTTTGATTAATTATCATTGCTTGAAGAATGCTTTTATGGTGACATTTTGTAACACCGAATAAAGCTGATTTTGAACCTTGACTCAGTTACTCTGAATGCCGTTCGGAACCAAGTCGGAAAGTCCGAACCGATTTCGACTATCGGAATCGGTTGGCCTGGAAGGATTTCCGATTCGGTCAGAAAGACGGGTTCCGAATCGGATTCGGACGAACCGAATGCCATTCGGGGCATTTCCGACCAACATCTTAATGAGGCCCTTAGTCGTGCTACTACCAACCATGATACCATTAAAATGAGAAGATGGAGGTAAACATGAAAATCCAAACACTTTATGATTACAGTGAAGCCTCAGAGGCTCTGTCCAAATAAATATTACTAGTGACAAATAACAGAAGAGAAAATAGGTAATGTTCTGTTCTTTCGATTTATAACGAGCTTGCCCTGTAGACTGGTAATAATTAAAATTGCCAACTTAAAAAATAAAATATTGATAAAGAGAGAAGCAAGGTGGAAAGTATGGAGCAGGTATGAGCAATGTTACTCCAGGAAGGTCTTGGTATTTGGATAACTGCTTATTACATTAATCGTCTCTATTAAGCAGAAAATCAGGTGTATGGTGTATCATAATTATATTTATAGCATCAGCATTTTTCATGTATGGAAGGAAAAGCATTCACTGTACTTTGGGAGCACTGTATGAAAAGTCTTGGATGTGAATCATCAAAAAGAAGAGACCACCTGAGAAAAGGGCTATTATTAGTTCTTGCATTGGCTTTGATGCTCTGCAAGTGAATATTTTGTGTTGTACATCTGACAGCTGTACACTAACAGAATGCGTAATTTTCATTGGCTCTAACTGATTGATATCAACCCAGGAGATTTATACCTTGGACCTGAGACAAGCTTTATTACAATATCAAACCACATATCAATGATCTTTCTTGCCATAACAGCTGCCTGTGAAGCTCACAGGATTCTAAATAAGAAATAGAATGCTCACCTATCCTTCAGGATATGCCTGCACTGGGAGACATGCTAGTGGAGTAGAGAGCTTTAGAATAACTAGCTTTTTTCTCTGCAGAAGTCCTGAAAATTACTTATCTCTGCTGCTAACAATTCCTGAACTAAATGAGTCCCCAAAAACATTCCTTTCCATTACTTTGTTATATATATATATAGAATGTTTCAAGTCTAAGAAACACTTTGATTCTTATTATATACATTCATTAATTATTTAATACACATTTAAGTTAATGTGCTTTAGCATTTTGTTAAATTAATTCTAGGTTTAACATAAATATATAAAATAGTTTTTTCATTAATATTTTATATGAAAAAAGTGTAATATATTTCTTCAAGAATAATACACATTAATAATTTGTCCTATTCATTTCCATTAGGAAATTGCCACCACAGTGTCAAAACTCTTCACCTACATGTGAGAAGTTATCATTAGTACCTTTACACTCATACATCCTGGTTGAGGTGGAGAAATGTAAGTCTGCACTTAGGAGTAATTTTATACTCGAAAATGGAGTAGTAAAAGAGTGTAAAGTAACTAATAGTTGCAGTAGTAGATTTACACAAGTAAATTTACATGTGCAAATATACCTTTGTATATACCTTTGTGAATAGGACTCAGTGGGGGATATTCTCAAGAACATGTGATAATTATCGCAAAATTAGCTTAACGCAACTTTGCACATCGCAGTCTATCGCGGGAAAATAACGCCGTGCTAACGCTGTATTCTCAACACGGCGGTACCATGCGATAGTCTCACGCTAACGCGTCAAATGACCGCGATAAAATTACCGTGACGACAAAAAAACGTGAAACACGAACGCGAAAAAAGTTGCGATGTGGCCAACCGCGATAAAAAAATCAGCGATAATCAGCGACAGGCCTGCAATTCCCACGCGTCATGCGGGAAAATGCACTATAAAAGCAAAGAAAAACACAAACAAAATAATTCAAACTGCGTAGCACCATGGAGGAAGCCGGAGCAAGTACAGAGGACGACCAGAACCCCACAAGCTCCCAGGAGGACCAGCCTGGGACCTCAGGGTCACGGAAGGGCAAGGAGAAGAAGACGAGGAAGACGAGGTTCAGTCCGCAGGAAAACAGGATCATCATCACGGAGGTGATAGAACACCACCAACAACTGTTCGTCACCTCCAACGTGTCATTGGCAAATAAAAATGCAATATGGCAGTCCATCCTGGACAAGGTGAATGCAGTCGGAATGAGGAGGAGGACAATTGGAGAGGCCAAGAGGCGCTGGAATGATGCGAAGCGCAAAACCAAGAAGAAACTAGCTGACAACCATCAGGCAGCAATGCAGAC
The DNA here is from genome assembly GCA_963921515.1 of Calotriton arnoldi. NCBI lineage: Eukaryota > Metazoa > Chordata > Amphibia > Caudata > Salamandridae > Calotriton > Calotriton arnoldi. The sequence goes on along the minus strand of CAWUFW010006087.1, from coordinate 982,299 downwards.
TGGAGGTGGCAGTCCAGCGGAACACCAGGAGCTGGATGAGATGGAGGAAATGGTGGCCACAGTCATCAGTGGAGAGACGGTGACAGGAGTTGGGGGTCCGGACACTGCTCGACATGACCTGACACAACAGCACCAGGGTGAGTACCGAACAGGGACTGGGGGGATGGGGGGAGATGGGCACAATGGCACACATGCACAATTAAGTAGAGCACACTGCACACCCACAATGACTCTGGATCATGTCCCTGATCCCCTTGGCACACTGCAGCACACATACAAACAGCAAGTAGTCCCCCATCCTCTATGGGCACAAAGGGGTCCCTCCCCACACAGCACCAATCTCACAACCAACCCATGCACACGTGTCAAAACCAGCAAAGCTGCGTGTCTGTGAGCCACACTGACAATGCAAGTGACACTGCATGATGAACAGCATGGCTGCAGTCCAATTATCATGACATGGTGCACGCCCCGAAACTGAGGTGGCTGAGTGTGGAACACATCCGTAAAGGAGCAGGTCACACTCTGACACATCCACCTGCACAAACAACCCCTGACGTCAACAACACATCTGCGGATAAACCATGCCCAAGAGTCCAAAATCCGAACTAGAGACAAAATGAGCCAAGTCTGCAACATCTCAGCACTGTAGAAGCACAGAAGTCAAAGGCACACCGCCTCAAAGGGATAAGGGGCAGCAAAATCACAGCTGCAGGGGCGACTCTCCCACAATGCAGCACACACACATAGCAATAACAGCACATCATCATTGACGACAATGTGGTACAAAGTGCAACACTCTCACTACAGAACAGAGGACACAACTGGTTCCGCTTGTGCGTAGAAACTGGCCAATCACATCTGGCATAGCAGGAAACTGTGAGATGATAATGTATGTGTACAACCTCACATCCGTGATGTAGTTCAAATGTCCACTGTCCCGCATCAAATAGTCAGCTCCTCCCAAACAGTCCCAATGTACATTGTCATGCAGTCTGTATGTAAACTAGAACAATGCGTCAACAGACATGTCAACACAATGTTAAAATGCATCTCCCCTTCACATTGCAGAGGGACAATCAACACCTCCTGCAGAACAGACCAGACAACTCATCAGTGATGATGAAGAGGACCTCCACACCTTCGACACCGACGCCCTACAACAGCTCATGGACATCTTAGGCAACCCACCTCCAGGAGCAGGGCAGCCCAGCTGCATCGAGGAGACCACCCCCCCTGCACAGACCACACAGCAGGAATCACCCACCACCACGGCTGGCTCCCAGCACCTCACCGAAGCACACATCGCATTCCAAGACCAGGTGTTAGACTGCCAGAAGGATGTGGCTGAACAGGTGCGGGTGGGTTTCGACCTCATGGCAGCCGAACTAGATTACATACGTGGGTGTCTAATTCCCATCAGGGACCACTTACACTCCCCAACGGACACCCACACTACGACAGAGACACATGCATTTGCACATTTCCAAGACTGAACCACGCCCACAGCCCCGGGATAATCATTCACACCCCTACGCTGTACTTGCATACGCCGACCCAGTCCACTCCTCTTACGTATAAAGGGGGGATGACAAAGCTACATGTCCAAGGTCTTACCCACTGCCTGAGGTGACATGGTTACCTCCGCTGTCCACAGCACAATGTAATGTGGTAGGGCCCTGGCCCATCATGCATTCATAATGACCACACGGACACACTTAGTTAGATAGTTGAACTGGCTACGGGCACGTGCGCCCGGCCACCTTTTATTACCAGGGTCACATGTCCAGTGACGCCTGTGCTGGATGGGTGTGGGGTGGGTGTAAGCCAGCCCTCAGGGAGTGGTTGGTGCTGGCAACAACTTGAACAGTGATCACTATTAAAGCGGAAACAGAAAACACCAACATGACACAAACAACTGCGAAGCATCATGGTGGTTGCCGGAGCAAGTACAGAGGTCACCCAATATTCAATCAGAAGGGTCCGTGAGTTGCAGTGCGCTGAGGTAGGGGCACCAGAGCTGAGCGTGCTCATGTGAAGAAATTGTCTAGGATTTTGTCCCTTCGGGATATCCTGCTGCAGCTGCAGTGGGGTGTATTACACCTGCCTCATCTTCCTCATCATCGTCCCAGGTCTTACCCACTGCCTGAGGTGACATTGTTGCATGAGCTGTCTACAGCACAAAACTCAATCAGAAAGGGTCCATGAGTTGTAGTGCACTGAGTTAGTGGCACCTGAAGAGCTGAGCAGGGTATCAAGCTGATGATGGCATCCAAGACAGGTGTGAGCAACTCTGATAGTCTGGCTGTAAGACTCTTTCAACTCTGGCAGTTATTGGTTGGAGGTGGTCCTGGCGGTGGTGATGTGTGCAGCCAGTGGTGATGCGTTGTCCGGGCAGGTCAGGACTCGATTTGATGTGTGAGCCCTGGTGGACCGCAGTTGAGGCCGAAGGCAGCGGTCAGCGCAGGGCCACAGACACATGGCGTTGATGACCCCCAGGCCATCAACTCAGAGGCCATCCAATATTCACTCAGACAGGGTCCATGACTTGAGCTGCACAGAGTTAGTGGCCCCGGATGCACTGCGGCCGGCACAGGCACACCGCCATGGGACGGTCACTTGCGGTGCACTGAGGTAGGGCCACGAGAGCTGAGCAGGTCCTCGTCGATGTCGAAGGTGAATGTCGCGGAGTGTTTTGGGGGACAGTGGAAGGTGTTCTTCCAGGGCATGATGCAGACGGCAGAACCAAGCAGAAACAGGCAATATGGAGGAGATGAATGCTACAGACTCATTTTTAACACCAAGTCAGTATCAGCTACATGATGATGAAGACAACCCCCAGGCCATAGACTCAGATGCCACCAAAGTTCAACCAGAGAGTGTCCATGAATTTCGGGGCACAGAGTTAGTGGCACCAGAGCTGAAAGGGGATGCAGTCTGCGATGAGGCCTGTACAATGGTATAAACTCTGCCATAATAAAATCAAGACTCAGTTCCAAATGTGTGACCTACTTGACCACAGTGTAGGCCGGAGGCAGCGGTCAGCAGGGGCCCACAGCCATGTATCGTTGGCTTGCGATGCACAGAGTTAGTGGCACCAGAGCAGTTGTTGGTAGTGTTCGATCACCTCCATAACGATGATCCTTTTTTCCTCCGGACTGAACCGCGTCTTCCTCTTACTCCTCTCCTTGCGTACAATGATATGAACTCGGCCATTGAATAATCAAGACTCAGTTCCAAATGTGTGACCTAGTTGACCGCAGTGTAGGCCGAAGGCAGTAGTCAGAAAGGGCCCACAGACACGTGTCGTTGGCTTGCGATGCACAGAGTTGGTGGCTCCAGATCGAAGGGAGTACAGTGATATAAATGCTGCCATTAACATATGAACTCGGCCATCATGAAATCAAGACTCAGTTCCAAATATGTGACCTACTGGACCGCAGTGTAGGCCGGAGGCAGCGGTGGAGTACGTCAACAAGAAAGGAGTGCTGGGGGCCTGTGTCGCGGAGGCCGTGATGGTCTGAGGAGGCTGCCAAGGTCGCGGGCCTCGGGCTTGGAGCTTGCACCGGCACGTGGTGGGCCCTCTTTGACACACGCCAGCATCGGCAGGTGAGCAGTGAGGCCTGGTTGCGCAGGGGCTGCCAAGACGGGTCTGGGGACCAGCGGCCTGGGGTGCAGCAGGCGCACAGGATTGCAGGCACCGCCGCTCACGGCGTTGGCCTCGTGGCGGGCTGAGAGGCGCCGCCCTGGCAGACACGTTGGCCATTCCGGAAGAGAACCATGCCCAGGGCAATGGGCTTTTTATTCACACCCCTACGCTGGCCTGGCGTACGCCGAGCCAGCCCACTCCGCTCACGTTTACAGGGGGGGACGTAACAAGCTACATTTCCGCGATCTTCCCCACTGCCTGGGGTGACATGGTTGCGTCCACTGTCCACTACACTCCAAACACCAGCAGTATATGTCGACATGGACATGTCTGTGGTCTGCATACTGCAGTCTGGCCAGCACATCCACGCCACACTTGGCATTGTGTACATTCTCATTCATGGGTCAATTGCCTCCTTCGCACAAGCCTGGTTCCCACCTCTCCCCACATTCTGCTATTGTGTGGCTGAGGTGCCATGCCGTTGATGGCTTGTGTACATGGCTAGCCCAGGTTACCAAAGTAAGTTGTGCTGTCGTGTCTGGTAGGTGGGCATGTTGTTTGGCATGTTGTATGTGAGTTTGTAACGTGTGCATTCCCAGAGTCATGAGTTGCCTGACTGTGGAGTTGAGGTGTGTGGTGTGTTCATTTGGTACTTACCAACGAGCAATGCATTCCCATAGATGCCAGCCTCAAAGCGCTGGTTGATGATGGACTGTCGGAAGATGAAGGAATCATGCACACTGCCTGGGTAGTTGGCGACGACATTGGTGAAGAGTCCCAGGTGGTCCACTATTGCCTGCACATTGATGGAAAGCGTGTGCTTCCTGTTGCAGTAATTGTGTGCAGTGGCGGCAGGGGGCACGAGGAGTACATGTGTGCAGTTGATTACCCCCAACACGTGCGGGAAGCCAGCTATGGTGTAGAAGCCTTGCTTGGTCTCCAGCTGTTCCTGCGCAGTGTGGGGGAAGTGAAGGTACTGGGGTACCAAGCTGATGATGGCATCCAAGACAGGTGTGACGAACTTGGATAGGGCTGGCTGTGAGACTCCTCCGACTCTGGCAGTTGTTGGTTGGAAGGTACCAGAGGCCAACAGGTGCAGCACAGCCAGCAGCTTTGTCTGCGGAGGGATGTTGGTTGTCCGCTGTGTTGGTACCGTCAGCCTGTGGGCAATGATGGTCAGGATGCGGAGGATGGTTGTCCTTTTGAGCCTGTAGTGGGCAATGACATCCTCTGGTGTTGAGTCTATGAGGCTGGTGCGTTTTCTGAAGGTCCGCTGTCTTTGTCTGCACTGCCTCTGTGGTAGTCCGGGGGAAGGGGCCTGGGTGTGGTGGCGGTGGGTGTTGTGGCCCTCTTGGGGCTCCGAGCTGCATGATCAGTAGCTCCATGGCATCTGTTGTTCTTCAGGTGTGGCTCTGGGCTGGGCTCCCTTTTGTGGTGCAGGTTGTCGTCCGACTTAACATCAGGTAAGAGCAGGTGTTAAATCCTTGCTTCTAACGCGCCTTATCGCCTGTTTTGGGATCTTATCGCTGATCTGGCTGGTCGTTGAGAATATTGCGAAGTGGTGTTATCGAGGCTTTTTGCACAGGAACGCCTACTCTGCATCTCATTAGTGTTAGTTGCCGGTGTCATCCGTGGCGATGTTTTTTGCGGCTGCTATCGCAGGAAAACTGGCGATATCGGCTGTTAGCACCAGCTTGTGAATAGGGCGATAAATCTATCGCCACTTTGGCTGCGATAAAGCGCCGCTAACTCGGCGATAAGTCCTTGAGAATATGCCCCAGTGTCTTTTCACATGCTTAAAGAAGACTCCTTCAGAAAACTTGTGGATATTGAAAACTGACGGCATCATGTTGAACCACTTTGATGACATATGGACTGCCCTACATGCAGATTCTGCTCTTCGAAAGGGTGGTTTTAAAAATGTGAAATGTCCTCCCCTCTTACGTCACGTTGCCTTCAAAATGATTTTTACAAATGATATGCAAAGTTTTAAATTTGGCCAGTAACTTGCTGTATTGCTTCATAGAAGCCAGCCGCTTCTAGGAAGAATAGTGTGCTTGTGATTATGTAATTGTTTACTGGTAGAAATTACATGTTTTCCTCTATCCTAACAAAATATATAAGAAAGTATCACTAAGGTTATGAGTGGTACACTTATAAAAGTTAGCAAAGAAAGACTATCAGTGTCAGACATTACCTCCCATCAAATGAAGATCTGGGGATTTCTGTCTGAAGCACAAACTCAGAAAATCCTAATTAAGATGTTCCATAAAACATTAACCATTTTCATTTTATTTGCACACAAACAAATGCTACAAGGAAACATATTTCAGCAAATCATCCATGATGCTTTCAGTTGCTCATGGTAGTCTAGCAACATGGTACTAAGATTGCATATCATGAGATAAATATACTGTATAATCAATATGAACATGAAAAGCTACTACACTGGCAGCCATAATAAAAACATGAACGTTTTCAGTAGAATTTATACTAAGTTTCATTGCTGAAAACATGATTTTGTGTTTACCAGAACTCCCTGATGCACATCTTGTTTAAATTATCTCTATAAATATGACACACTCTGTACACCTGCAGAAGCTGATGTGGTTGCATTACTGATGTGATTAGTTTATGATGCATAAGGATTCAGTACAGCACCTATGTAAAGGCAATCATCCCAACTTCATGAAATCTTAATCTGCGGGAAAATTAACATTAATTCATATGACTGAACTGTAGTACTATATGCTTTAAAAAATATTCCTCCCGAGAGACATTTACCTATAGTTACATTTACTGTTTAATTTAAAGTGTAAGTAACATGCGGTGTTGACTATCATTTAATTCATTCTACCTGCTTTTGCTGAACATTCCCTTGAAAATTACAGTTTCTCTACTGCACAAATGCTTTATCTTAAATAGTGTTATCTGTAAGTTGAACAACCTTCTTTGTTCCTGTAAAGTACTATAGGGCGCTTTCAGTTGAGGTGATTGGGGATATATTCTTCTTCCTGTATCATGCATGGCCCATAAACCCCTATCCCCCTCATTCATTGAGTCATAAGCGTTTAAGGCCTAGCACCCATAACCACATGCTTTTCTAAGATACTCTAAAGTTGTTTAAACAATACATCGTGCACTTTCAATCAGTCCTAAGAATATGGCAGGGGAAATATCATAGAAAATGTTTGGAGAGTGTCCCAAATCATTTTTATTATGTCAGCAAAATCATGCTAAATTCACAAACTGTGTTAAGGGGGATGAGGGGAAGAGTACCCACCTCAAACACTAACCACAGTCTTTGTCAGGATAAACCACTATAGTCATGAAATCAACCTGAGCTCATCCCCCTTTTTAGCTATGGCATAGAGCAGACAAGCTTAACTTAGAGACAGAGGGGCAGATTTACAAGCCCCCTGAGCCACCAGTACGTCACTTTTTGTGACAAACTGGTGGCATATTTCTCTGCCCCATATTTACAAGGACAGGAAAAGCCACCCTGCGTGACTTTTCCTGTCTTTGTAAATATGGCCCCTTTACACGCAGCACTTTGCGTGAAAGGGGCGTTCCATGGGTGTTGCTGTGGGTGTTCCCACGCAACACCCATGGAACAAGACACATTTCCAGATTTACAAGGAATCGTAAATCTGGAAATGCGTTAGAATGCTACGCCTCCCCGGGGGAGGCGTAGCGAGGCGCAACAAGGAGAAATGTTTTCATTTCTCCTCGTTTTTTCCTCTTTCAATGCGTGCTGCATTCTACAGCACGCATTGAAAAAGGAAAATGCCTGTAGTGATTGTTTTTGTGCAGGAAGGTGCCCCTTCCTGCACAAAAACAATCTCCCCATGATGCAGGCATCCTTGCACCATGGTGCAAGGGTGCCTGCGCCGGCGCATGGCAGCTGTTTGTGCGCCAGCGCAGGGGAGAGCAGAGGAATGCAACATATTATTGTAAATATGTCGCATTCCTGTGCTTTGGAAGTGCGTGGCGCAGCCAAAGGGCTTGCGTTGCCGCGCTGCGGCACTTCCTTGTAAATCTGCCCCAGAGTGTAAAGTATTTGTACAGTACACAATCATCAATCAAAACACAGCCCAAGAAAATCCCAAACCAATTTAGAAATACAGGAAATATTTCAATAAAATAAAATTACACCAAAATGATAAAAATCTCATAAGTAAGAACTGAGATTATGAAGTTTTGGATTCAAAATAGCACCAAAAAGCATTATATGCCAACCACTGTCCTCTTGTTGTACTTGATTGGGATAAGGGTATGGTTTAAGGGTGGCTACGATGAAACACAGGTCAGATACAGGGACCATGTTTGTCCCGGTGAAAAGTTTTACCTTTGAACTTAGGGCCTTATTACGATGACGTTGGGACCCGCACTGACAGTCCGTCGGTGGAGGTCCCACCGCCATCGCAATGAGGATTCCCGCCCGCCACATTTGGATGGCGAGCGGATGGGAGGCGGTTGGAGAGACCGACCGCCACGGATCCGATGGGCCCATGGAGCCCTGTCGGACCGTCGGAGGGAGTTGTATTCCCTACAATGGTGGCGGTACCTGCAGGCACCGCCGTAGGGATTACAATGTCCTTTTCCGCTTGCCGTTTCATGGCGGGTTGGGACTTTGGGGGCATGTAGCAGGCCCCCTTGTCCCCAGACCCTCAGCTGTGGGTTTTGGGGGGCACCTAGGTGCCCCCTACATATCCCTGAACCATGTGGCAGGCATCGCATGGTGCCTGCCACTTAGTGCAGGGATATGTGTAGTGTCCCCTTTTTGTACTGCGGCGTGGGCTGCAGCCAGCAGCACCCGCCGCAATACAAAATATAGGCATTGCGACTGCCGTGCTGGCGGTTGCACCCTAATGCCTAAGGTGGGACCGCCGACAGCCTGTCGGGCAGTCCCATTTACGAAAGGATGACGGTCGGACGATTGTACGACCCATTCCAGAGACTAAGGGGCTGATTAGGATGGTGAAGTCAAAACTTCTCAGAGAAGCAAGGCAGCAGGCTGTGGCTGAAGAGGGCTCCACGTCATTTGTTAGCTGCTGGATGAGCTCTGAGTGGTAATTTGAATTTCATTCCCAGAGAAAGTCCCTCACAGGCCGGATACTTTTTGCCTCTTCGCCGAGTGAAGATTTCTACCTTTGGTGACTTTTTTGGAGCTCAGATTCTTCCAACAGGACAAGGCCAGCGGCGGTTTCTGGGGGTGGGCGGAGGGGATAAGCCCTTCCAATTAATTAATGCGCTATATGGATGTGGATGGTAATTATAAAAGCAATTAGCATCCTCTTTTAAATTATATCAAAAGCGTCTATCGACGTCAGGCTGTCAGGCACTTTGAAATTATTCATGCGGAAAAGTTAAGAAGTACGGGCTGACATGCTGCCAGCCCGATTCTGCAATAATTGAGGGTCCTCTGGGACCGCTCACAAATGACGCTTAAAAGCGTCACATTCTAAAGCAACCCCGGGCGTGTACAGCATCAGCCCTGTACTCCCGGGGCTGATTGCCTACTATAAGCTGCCTTTAGGCACTCCTCCCTTTCCCAAGTCATCACAGCATGACGTCTTGGAAAGGGAGTGGTTGCAGCATTTGGAAAATGGCCTGACTTCATAGCGGTCATGTGCTCTAAACAGTTACACGGCGCATGCTTCTGTGCCTTGTGTATTCTGTTTAGAGCTGTAATTGAGAGGCGATTTCAGGAGTCGCAGCTGGGCCTCATTGAAAGGAAGCACCGTGGACTGTTCTGATGAGACACCGACACCTGGCAACATGACTACTAGTGACGGGTGAGTGCTTTTAGTCCTCCTTGGGTGTCGGAGTGTCTGCTTCACTTTCCCTTCCTAAACCCCTTCCTCTCTTCCTTTCCCCCACTGCCCTTGGCCTGTAGCTCTCTCCTTTAACCTCTTATTTCCTCTCGAGTAGCAGCAGTGGTGACGATTCATTCAACTAGTTTAAATTAAGTGCTTTAGCTGAAGTGTCATGGAGCACGTCTCCTGTGCTGTAACCCCAAAGCCTGGCAGACAGTGTGCCTTCTGCCTGAAAGAAATGCAAAAGGGGCCTACTAGTTAATCTGCAAATGTAAAGGGTAACATCTGCAAATGTAAAGGATGCTTGGGAGTTAGTACGTGTACTGGCTTTAATTGATCAAAGGTTTGTGATGGCAAAGACATTCTTTTTGAGTGGCAGTGCAAAGAGTTAGCAAGTGAGCTGTGCAGTGAGTGTTTTTAATTGGCATGGTGTTGAAGGGATAGTAATGTAAAAAAAATAATTACATACAGTCTCAGTATTATTAAAATATATATTTTGGAAACACCATTTTATCTTAACCTTTTAAGCATTTTGTAGCAGTATATCTTCTACTGTGTGTACTGCAAGTTTAAAAAAGTGAATTACATATTCACAGTGCTTTCTGTCACAAACTGACCTTGTGGCACTAGAAATACACAAGTAACTATTCTCCACTGCACTAAGATGTAATTCTGTGGCTCTCTGGTTACACACAGACCTCTGCAGTGTATTAACTAATAGACTTTCATAATGTACTACAGTGCATTTGCCACTATCATTTAAAAAAAAAATACGTGATAATGAAGAAAATTGAGCTTTGGTAAAATAAAATATTTGCCTAAGATCACACCATTTAAGTGGGGTAGCCATGATTTATCAATATTTTCTGGTTTCGCTTTGTACAAATCGGCCACTAAATGAGTATCTATTTGTCATTCATTATGTTAAGGCTTTGTTTTCAACCTCTTTTTGCAGTTTTTATATACCGCAAACTCGACCCGAAGTAATAGAGCGCTTTATGAGCACCAGTTACATTACACAGGGTCACATTTATTTTTTATAGACACGTGAAATTAACTGATTTGCCCAGAGATGCAGACAATTCAAGTGAGAATTAAACCTGGTTCCCCAGTTCCTAAATAGGCAGCTCTGGCCGTACCATCACATCCTGGGTGCAGGGAGGGTGGCAGGCTGAAGCCAGTATTAGAACCCTGGGACTGATTCAGAAGGGGCCTCCGCACTGTATGGGGCTTTGGAGCTCGAATATGAAACTGTAAAGCACATCGAAGATTCACAATTAAAAGTCTCGTATATTTTTTGGGAGATTGTAAATTAAAACAATCTGTGAAGGCCCAGAGTTTTTTAAATACATGTTGCTGCTACACTCGGGCCTTTCCTAAACTCTCCCCCAGGCACATATGCTCAGTATGCAACGCCTGTGCATTTCAGAAAGAAATTGCCTGGACTTCAGACATGAAAATTCAGGAGTCACAGCCTCACAGGCATCCCTCCTGCCCCATTTCCCATTGCCTTTCACCCTCAATCTCTGCCATAAACCTCCTCCTCCCATCTGCCAAACCACTCGCTTTGTTAAAAATCGCTCCCGGACTGAAGTGATTTGGGAGACAGTGCCCCGAAAAACATTTCACACTAAAGCTGAAAATCCCTGCAGTGGGGCATTTTTTCTAGTTCTGATACCTGTGCTTGTGTTTTAGGTGGTGTCATGTAACACGTAATGATTTCCTTCCAGGGGCATGCTTGTGTAACGCTACAGACACATTAGCTCCATTTTGAATTAGTTGTCACCAGAACTCCAGGTGTCCCTTGCTTTTCTTGTAGGGTAACTTAGTGGGTTCAAGTATCAGTAGAACACTGCATTAAACCTACAGGCTATGGTCTGAATACCTTCAGGACAGACTTAGACCTTCACCCTCCCAAGAGTGATAAAATGAGTGTACTGTGTGCGTAAAGATAACAAGTGTTGCAGTCCAATAGCATTTGGCATAAAGAGCTACATGTCACACAATGGTCTATGAGAGTGGACTCCTCCTCCGTGGTGCTCCATGTGCAGCAAATGTGAGGTTTGCATCCAAAGCTTCATGCTGTCTGCTTTCTTTACAGCTATGAAACCAACCACTACATGTGGCAAAGTCAGGACCAGGACACTAGACAAGACTTGTGTACATGGCAGGCAACAGCACTACACTGTTTCAGATAGCTTAGTTAAATAAATAGATGAGGTGAAGCTGACGCAAACCTCTACTGTGCAGTCTCATCCAAACATGACCAAAACTGGAAAGGCACATTTTAAAGGCAAGGCACATTGTGGGCATTTTTATTATGCTCCCTTTGTTAAGAATAAATTAACAACCATGTCAGTCCTTGACCATTGTTCACGCTTCTCCACGCCAACCACCCTACACTCTTTCATCTTTGAATTCTATCTACTTTCTTCTCCAGCCACCCTCAACTTTTGATTACATGCATGCCTTTTGTCCAATCTAAAACCCAGTCTTCCTTGAATATTCTCAAAATTTTTGTCTTTGATCCTGCATCCACACATCTGCTTTTTTACCCACTCTGAACACCAGTCTTCCTTCCCATCCAGCATCCAATTTATTTGTTAAATCGCCCCTCCATTCTCTATTTAACTATTTTCCTTCCATGTTTTTGTCTTCTTATCTTTCATGACCTCCTCGACTCGCCACTAGCACCCTTGAACTGTCAACCCTCATTGCTTTTTGTCCTCCACCTTTTTTAAACTCAAGTTTTTTCATATGTTTTATATTTGCATTTATTGGGAAATACAGTATTTGATTGGATTTACCAATAATCAAATTGCTGTCAGGTAATCCCAGTGCGCATACATGAATTTGTGTAATTTCTGTTGCTCTCAACGTTGGTTTTTCACAAAGTATATTAACACAAATAAGGCTCTTACGCTGCAGTCGCAGGTATGAATATCTCCCCCAACCAAGCCTTTCATCTATCAGTCTACCATTAACATCTAACACATGGTTAACTATTCTTGCAGACACAGTGACGTATGGCCTTTAACACTGGCTGCTTCACCCTAACTGGTTGTTTATAAGTAAACTACTTTATAGGTAAATGACTTAGTCACAACCTTACATGCACCCATCATGCTCCATGCCAAAACACATAGGTAAAAGACATTGTAATTTACAATGCCAATAGCTCTAACTCTCGCAAATGCGAGACCTATTGCATTGCAAATGCTTGTTGATTTTAACTGCAGCTTTGACAAATCCACATGTGAAGCAAGCTAAGCGGAAGTTATGGAATCCAATTGTAACATTAGGTCAATGGAAAATTTTAGATACACAATTTTCTACCTGTAAAGTTACTGTAAAATTTCAAGCCACCTTGGTGCTTTATGAAGGGATTTTAAATTTTTCTGGTAAGAATCAACTGGACATTTGGCACGAGTGACGAGACAAGATCAGAGAGAGTGCCTGCTTTAGCACTGATGGCACCTTGGGCAATATTGTTTGTTGGCACCCTCCCCTCCTATGGTCCACCCCCAAAAAACCCTTCTCCACAGATTTCCCCGCACTTTCACACTGACACTCCAACAGTGCTCCTTATCTCTCCATAGCCCTTCTCTCATGCAATTCTGTTTTATACTGCTGTGTGTACTGTGTACACTGTAGTTGTAGTGTAGGCTAAGGTGACTGCTAAGGAGTTATATATTTCAAAGTGAAGTAAAGGTGAAGACCGATGGTAGGTTAACGTATGCATATCCTGCTGTCACAATCATTTCAATGCCCAGACTCTAAAAGCCCACAACAATGGTTTCAATGCTTAGATATTCAAGTCGTTGCATCAGTTTTGTACACTTTTATATTTCTGGTCTGGATGTGTGACTCCTGCTGTGGTCTTTTGAATGGTGAACTAAATGAGTTCACAATATGCATATCTTCTCTTATTCCACCACCCCATAGCATGGGATTTGCCAGGTAGCATATCATATCACCATCATCACCAGGCAGGCAATACGTTAATCCTAAAAGTTCTTATTGAATGCTGCTTGCTAGTTTGTGACCTGTTTAGTTGGTTGTTTGTTAAATAAATAAAATCTGTGAGGTACTCAGCATTGTATCTCGAAGTCTGTTATGAAGCTCTGTGGTTATACTGAATAAGCAGCTACCTATGTTAATATATGACATCTCTTTATTAATGTAATAACTGCACTTTCACAATTGCTTTATTAACCTTCTTGCTTTCTCAAATTTGCTTGAAAATGCACCATTTGCCCACTCTTTTTTCAAAATGTTCTCGGGGGGAGAAACTCCCCGGACCCCCATTAGGTTGTTCGGGCTCGCTCGCTACGCTCGCTCGCTGCGGTGCATTACAAAACTAATTTTACGCGTCACCACTTTCAAATGTCACCAGCCGCCACTGGACAAGGCTGCAGACTGTAGGCAAAAACGTTTCCACAGGAATGGATACCATCTCCATACTGTCTCGCTAAAACGGATTTGCCACTGCAAGAACAAACCAAGTGGGAGCAACTTCAATCTTTGGCACAGTGGTGATGCAATTCATCGGATCAGTTTGGCAGGTTGGTTCCAGTCCCTCGTCGGTTACCAGAGCAAAACATGTTTGGGACCCAGGTTTCAGAATTTTTTAGGAGGCGTACTCTTTAACACTAGCCAGGGGTCCAAAACCTTGGGGTTAATGTTGGCAGACCTACAGTCATGTTCACACTGCCACTGTGGTGAATGGTACAATGAGTGCTGCAGTCCACTGGTGGCATTTAACATACAAGCCATGCCTACACTGTGGTATTATATACTAGGGACTAAGTAAGTTAAAAATTCCAATAAGTGGTATGTCAATGTCATCATTTTGAAAGGGGAAGCACATGCTCCCCCTACTGGTTAGCAGAAGTAAAGTGCACAGAGTACTAAACCCAGTAAAAACAGTCAATGCAAAAATCTGGGCAAACACCATGCTTTTTTCGAACATACACAAATTTTTACAAAATGTTTATGAAGTATACCTTCATATTTAATTGTCACATGACAAACAGACCAAGCACATTTCCTGCAATATGTACGATTTAATGTAAATATTCAGGAAAATTGTGAATATTTCTAAAAAAACTGCAAACTTTCATCCACCTCTAGTCAGTAGGAGTTTAAACATCTAGCACACCACTATGTAAGACATAATTGCCCACATTTCTGTAGGATAACATACCCACCACTCTTCCTGTTTGTACTATACCCGTGTGCAAAGGTTTAGCTATGGTGAAGCTCCTAGATTTTGTTAGAAATGTTAGGTGCACTCTCTTATTTCCTGACTAGGTGGTCCTTTGGGTCTAATATGTTGGCAGAGCACAGAATGATGCAAATAGAACATGGAACATTATTGTACCAGAGACATACTAGGGATAATAGGATATTTATATGCTACATAGGTTAATATAACCATAAATGTACCCTAAGGTACCTCTACCAAGGATGGGTGTTGATACAAAATATTGAGTTGTAAGAATCGACTCGGAAAAATATCAAGTAAAAATATCATGACATGGAAATATCATTAGCAAGAATATCGTTGTCAAGAATATCAATTTTAGGGTAAGTAATATTGATTTTTAAAATATCGAAGGCATATCGATTACAAAAATATAGTTGTTTATAATATTGTTTTTTTAATTATTGTTTTGTATTTTGGTGTATATTGTGAATGTATGGGATGTATTTTTTTGTATAATTATTGTTTATGTTATTTAATGTATTTGTAAAAACTTTAGTAGTTATTAAATTTAATTTAAGTAGTTTTTGTTATTTTTAGTACCGTAGCGAGTTGTGGGTGTTTAGGAGCACAGGGTGGGAAGTCATTTAATTATAATAAATTCATTTTTATTTAATTTTATTTTCTAATTAATAATTAATTTTGTTAATACTGTAATTCATTTTTTTATTTAGATTTTATGTGTGGGTGTGAGGTTTATATGGGTACAGTGTGGGAAGCAATTTAATTTAAATTATTTAATAATTCATTGTTAATTAATATTATTTATTTAATTGATAATTAATTATGTTAATACTGTTAGATGTTGTTTTTGAATACACATTTTATGTGCCAGTTGTGGGATTTATAGGGGTACAGGGTGGGAAATAATTTAATTTTGATTTAATTAATAAGTAATTGTTAATTAATCTTAATTATTTAATTGATAATTATGATAATTGTATAGTTTTTTTTATTTCAGGTGTGGGTTTGGGGGTTTAAAGGGGTACATGGAAGTCAGTTAATCCTAAGTAATTAATATTCATATTTTTGTTTAATAATTATTATTTAATTCATAATTAATTATGTTAATTGTGTAATTAATTTTTTTAACTAACATTTTCGGTTTGCGTTGTGTTGGGGTATATGGTAGGAAGTAAATTAAATTAAAATTAGGGTATAGTAATTTTTTTATTGCTAATAATTATTACAAATAAAATTTCTTATGTTAAGTTTTTTTATTAATTTTTTTATTGAATTTTAGGAGTGTGTTATATATTTTGTGGGGGTATATTGTGGAAAGTAAATTAAATATAATTAAATGATCATTAATTTGTATGTATTAAAAATTAGTTTGTTGTTAAATGTTTATGTTAAAAGTGTAAATAATGAGCTTTTTAAAGTTAAGTTTTAGGTGTTGCTTGTAAGTTTTGGAGGGGTATATGGTGGGCAGTAACTAATATAAAAATTATTTAATAATATTTTTGTTAATAAATAATTTTTGACAAAACATATTTTTTATATGAAAATTATCTTTGGATTTAAATTTTAATAATGTTTGTAATTATTTATGATATTTATTTATCATTATAACATATTTTTATTTAAAAAAAAACAAATTATATATTTGTGCTTTTTAAAATATTTATTATTTAATTTTTTTATTTTATTTTTGAAATTATTTTATTGTTTTGCAGAAAATTCGTTTGTTTTTAATGTAGTACTGACTGCAGTGGGAATATTACATTTTTGCCTATGGCAATCAAACACTTTCCCTACTGTTGCACTGACTGGAGTGGGAATAGTAAATTTTTCCCCTCCACAATCCAACACTTTCCCTACTGTTGCTCTGCCAGGAGTGGGAATATTAAATTTTACACCTCCGCAATCCAACACTTTCCCTACTTTCGCACCCATTGGAGTAGGAATAGTACATTTTATCCCTCCGCAATCCAACACTTTCCTACTGTTGCACCTGTTGGTGTGGTAATAGTAACTTTTACCCCTCCACAATCCAACACTTTCTCTACTTTTTGCACTTATTAGAGTGGGAATAGTACATTTTATTCCTCTGCAATCCAACACTTTCCTTACTGTTGCACCTATTGGTGTGGAAATAGTAAACTTTACCCCTCTGCAATTCAACACTTTCTCTACTGTTGCAATGACTGGAGTGGTAATATTAAATTTTACCCCTCCGCAATCTAACACTTTCTCTAAATTTTGCACTTATTGGAGTGGGAATAGTTAATGCTATCCCTCCACAATCCAACACTTTCCAAACTGTTACACTCAGGTGAGTGGTAATAGTAAATGTTACCCCTCCCCAATCCAACACTTTCCCTACTGTTGCATTTATTGGAGTGGGAATAGTAAATTTTATATCTCTGTAATCTAAAAAATGTTCTAGTGTTGTATTAATTGTAGTGGTAATAGTAAATGTTAGTACTACGCAATACAATATTTTATCTAATTTTGAATTTATTATAGTGAGAGTAGTACATTTTAACTTTGGGCCTCATTACGATGTCGGTCGGAAAGCCTCCGGCCAACAGTCGGATTCCCCTAGAATTCGCTCGGTCTGAATCCAATCCGCCCGACCGATTACGATGCTCGCGGTTGGAAGGGGAACCGTTCGATCATCCCGAATCGGTCCCGAGCGGCAATCGGAGAATCCAAGTCAGTCGGAGGTGATCCGTACAGCTTTACTGACAGCGTTTCCGACCGACCAATTACGATTTCGGATTCTGACAGCCTTTCCGACTCGGTCTGTCTGACACGAAAAGGCTGTCGCAAACTGAATTTGGGGGCCCCTAGCAGGCCCCCCTTCATCTTGAGGCCTCCGGTTGGGGGCTGTGGGGGTACCCAAGGTACACCCTGTAAGACCATGCACTGTGTGGCAGGCACCATGGGGTGCCTGCCATAGGGTGCAAGGTTTTCCGCAGACACCCCTTTACCCCATTGGAGCATGTGTTGTCGGTTGGAACACAGGCTCCCGTAGAAGTCAATGGGAGTCCTACCAAACGGTGTTCGAAAGCATCGTAATCGGTTGGGAAGAACCGCCGACCGCGAGTCAGTCGGATCCCGAATCCGACAGTGTCGAGCGTAGAATTTCCGACCGACATAGTAATGAGGCCCTTTGTGTGATGTAACAATTTTATCACTGTTGTGTTGTGTGAGGTGGGAGTAGTAAATTATATATATTATTAGTATAAGAATTTGTCTATTTTTGTATAAATTGTAGTGGGAATTTTATATTTACTAATGTTACTATTTAATCATTTATTTTATATTGTTTTAATTTATATCATTGTGTGTTTGTTTATTTAAAATAATATTTATAATTATTAAAGTTTTTTATTTGTAACATATTTTTATTAAATTGTAAAAAAAATATGTTGTTGACTTTTAATTTTAATTCAAGTGGTTTACTTTTTAAATATTTTGAACCTCATTACTATGTTGGTCAGAGTTGCCTCAGACTTACACCGCAATTACAATGCGACCGCACATGGTGCGGTCGCGTACTCCCATTTCTCTTTTGGAGCTTGTGCTACAGCCGTAAAATGGCCATAGTACAAGCTCTCATAGAGAAATAGGATGTGCCTGCCACATTGTGCATGGATTAATAGGGGGGCACAATGGGTGCCCACTCGGCCTCTAACCGGAGGCTGCAAGGAGAAGGGGGCCCTGCTAGGGGCCCCCAAAGTCGCTTCCTGACAGGCGTTCCATGTCGGAAAGCGTGGCATGGAAAGACTGTGGGAAACAAACACTGTAATTCGGCGGAGGAAATGCCGTCCTATAGGGATCACGTGCCAGTTCCAACTGGCCGACGGAGTCCTTGAGCCCATCAGAATCGAACCGGAATGACCAGCCTGTTTCACTTTTGACTGCATACATTGTAATTAGGTGGTCGTCTACTCTCAAGGGGGCGGCAAATAATATAAGACGGAGGTCAAAGTCACGTCCCCTTATGTTAGGATACTATAGTCATCCTGGTGTGTGAAAAAATAATCATAAATCAAAAGTGAGGTACAATTATACCTTCTGGAGATAGGTGCACCTAGGGGATAGAAAATAGAACATACAAGTCAATGAGTACTCGATGAGGCATGGGCTCGGTCACCCTGAAAGGAAATATGTAAAATCATGAACAGGGAGAAGGGAAGGAATGGGAAAAGTAAGGGGAGGACAGGAGTAGGCATATGTATTGCCCAGGTAAAGAACAAAGAACATGGGAGGGAGAGTCAACCGACCTCCTGGAGAGAAAGGCACAAAGATGTTTACATAAATATATTCTATATTTTCCAAACAAATACACAAGGCACCTTCATTGCATGGATATGGTGAATACCCATGCATCTCCATTGTGAATGTCTCTGGCCACGCTGTCTCTAAAAGCAATTAGTGCAGTGTTGTGATACCTGGTGGTGGTAATATAAGATAATTATTGTTGTTATCCACATTCAAGAAAAAGACACAATGGGGAGCCTAATTAGGGAGGAGGGGGGTAGGGGAAAACAACTCATAATGAAGACATAGTCCCACCATAACATAAAGTGGTCACATATATCATACAACACTTGTAGTGAGTGTGTGGCCAAGCCACGTGGTGAACATATTGTAGCAGGCTGTATTTTGTCCACCATGCAGTCTCTAACACCCTGTATCCCACTCACCGGAAGAATGAGGTAGTAATGCCCCAGCAGGGAAAAACCGGTGGACTTGCTTAAGTCTCGAGGGAAACCACTCTGCAAAATTTTGAAGTAATTAGTTATCATGGTATGGTGCTCCAAAAACAGGAAGATTGATGATGTCTACAGGTGAGGAGCTTGCTCAATCTTCCTGTTTTTGAATAGGCTGTGTCCGGACTCCACACACAGGGCTGCATACCTGTTTCAGTTAATCTGGGGCCAGGGCAGAAAGGGCAGGATGCCTGGGGATTTCAAAGGAAAACATCTAGAAGCTTCTACCCCACTTCAAAGGCACAACTGGGTATAACTAATGGACCTCAAACACCAACTCTTCAGTACACTCTGTCAGGAAGGACTGCTTTGCTGCTGAAAAGGCTGCCACTGTGCTGGACTGCTGCCCTGCTGCCCTTCTGGACTTCTGCCTTTTTGGACTGCTGCCTTGATGTGCTGGCCTGTTGCCTGGGTGGGAAGGACTGGACCTGGATCTATTGAACACAGTATCCAAGAGTGACTCCAAGGGCTAGTGGACCAGCCTCCAGACTAAAGCTTCAAGGACAGACGGCTCCAGACTAAAGCTTCAAGGACAGACGGCTCCAACAACCTTGACCTCAGCACCTGCCATCTGTGAGTCTACCCGGCCAAGTGGTGCCACTCCAGTCCAGGACCATTGGAAGTGGGCCTAAGGTGCTCTGTTAGCCTCTGTGGGCCCAGAGGAAGCGACGCATCACATCTGCTGCAGAGAACTGATGCATTGCTGCTGCTGCAAGGATTGGGCCTGTCACAAGACCATCATCGCCGTCACAGCCTCTTTGGAACCACCGCTGCAAAACACATTCTCAGTGCAGGCCCTCCCATCCATTGCTGACAGCGGCCTCAACGACAATGCCAGACTCTGCATTGCAGCCTAGCAGCTCTTTGGAACTGATGCACTGCCTCGACTGTGCAGCACATCCTCGATGCCGGACTTCACATCGCAAGCCCTCATTGACGAGATCCTTGATGACGATGCAGGACCTTGCATCGCAGCCTCGCCACACCTTGCAACCAATGAATCACTTCGCCTGCACAATGCATCTTCATCATGGACCCTCACAATGCTCCACAAACTAAGATTGAAAGTACTTTGTTCAGCAGGCCTAACTTGGTCTCTGTAGCTGGCCCGCACTCCATCTCAGTCGGCCTGAACTTGTGATTTTGTCTCATTCCGGGGTGACCCGCTATCCACAGTTGGTGCTTTGTGCCTTTTGGTGCCATTTTTGCTAAAATCTTTAAAATTGAATATCTCCAGTTCTACTAATTGGATTTTTGTCTTGTTTTATTTTTTTTAATTATTCTATGTTTTTGAATCTGTTGTGGTATCATTTAGTGGTGCGTTTTCACTGTGTTACTCTTTGAAGTGTTGCACAAATACTTTACACATTACCTCTGAGTTAAGTCTGACTGCTCTGTGCCAAGGTACCTGAGGGTTAAGCACATGTTCATTTACGGGTGCTTATGACTTCACCTTGAAAAGAATTGTGGTTGCTGCTTCAGAAGGGTTTCACTCCCCTAAAACTGTCACCCAATTTCTTACAGTAGTCATCTATCAGATTGCACCACTGGTCATATTGATCTTTGATTTTTTTACAGAAAATTTATAAATGGAGGTAGCATCTCCACAAAATTTCCATTACTATGAAACCAATTGGTCTCTGCAAAAATGACAGAGGATGGCGTCCAAACCATTTATATTTATTAAGAAATTTAGCCAAAGTTACAAATCAATCAGTAAATCAGTTTATCAAATACGCATGTATATCAATTCGATCATGCAATATGAATTTGTATATTATTAAAAATAAGATGCATAATATAACAAGATACAAAGCACTGAACAGAAAATAGATTGAAGCTTCCTTAATCTAAATAAAGCATCGAAAGTGGTTAGAGGAAACTTCTAAGAGGAAGGTGTCAGCATCTGTTGAACCAAGATAAGGTTTAGGGGAAAAGTTGAAGATGTTCAAGCTGGAAGCTATACA
This sequence comes from Calotriton arnoldi, assembly GCA_963921515.1. Lineage (NCBI taxonomy): Eukaryota > Metazoa > Chordata > Amphibia > Caudata > Salamandridae > Calotriton > Calotriton arnoldi. Next base: position 960,874 of record CAWUFW010006087.1, on the reverse strand, counting down.
TGACAAGTAGGGGAAATCAGCAGAGTTTGGAAAATGTCCCTCAGCAAAGTCAGATCAGGATCTGCTAAACTATACTAAGAGTAACCCTGGGCAAAGCACTACGCTACGCTCGCGTAGTTTGCGAAGTTTGCGCTACTTCGCACAACGCGAATTGCACGTAGCACAGTGCAAACACGCGTAGCGTAGCGTAGTGCAGCGGTCATTTTTTGCTTGCTCGCGGTCCTCAACGTCAAGTTGGCGACCGCGAGCAAGCAAAATGACATCCCGGCGAGATTCTCAACGCGGGGAGGTCAGGTTTCTCATTGCGAGTGGTCGCGTATGCTCGCGACCGCTCGCGATGAGAAACTACCAGTCCGCGTTGAGAAAGCTGCCGCTCGAGTAAAAATCTACTCGAGCGGCAGTAAAAGACAGCTCGCACTGTGCAAGATGCCGTTTTCAATGATTGCACAGTGCGGACAAGCATCCGGCACTGTGCAATCATTGCGAACAGTGCACTACGCAGTTCGCGTAGTGCTACGCGTTGCTCGCGTAGTGCGAACTGCACTTTGCGTAGCTTCGCGTAGCGCTACTTCGCGAACTATGCCCAGGCTTAACTAAGAGACACCCAATTAATACATGGTAGAGAGTTCTGGAAGCCTTGTCCCACCAACTCCCTCTGGATTGACCAATCGGGATACAGTGTCCTCTGGAAGCAGGTAAGCTCCCCATGGTCCCTTAACCGAACAAAAAAGCATACATCTGCACAGCCTTGAAAGTAGCAACGGTCTTGTCTGCCTTGTGCAGGAAGCCCTTTCCTATCCCCATTCTCTGCATGTCCACGGCCAAGTTCCAATTACTGTTCTCTAATCTATCCGTTTTGAACATAAACAAAAGGTTATTCTGACTAACGAAGTAGATAGGACACCTGAAATTGAAAAATATACATGGGGACAACTGAAAAAAACATTTTATTTTGAATACGAGGAAAACAAAAATAAATCTGGTCAGGTTTAAAGCTTAGCCACACTCAAGCTAATATTAGGTGAAAAAATGGTAGTAAAGTGAATACAGTTAACATTATCAATGCCTTAATTATAATTTGAATATAGCCACTTGCTAACACTCTAATATAGTTGTAGGTCACAGCCTTTGAATCATACCTTATGAAGGGCAATCCTACCATTAATAGATTCTATCTTCACAATCATAAAGACGATAAAGAAAGAAGATAATCAATCTGGATGGGTTGATCATGCAGTGAAACATAAAGGAAAGATAATTTTGTCTTGGTCTTCAAGAGTATTTAGGAAACTCTTTATTTTCAGCTTTCTATTGAATCCTACATAATCTGCAGTTCCGTAGCCTTGTGAGTATTGGACAGCAAAATTGAATTCTTTTTTCAAATGTCCTCAAAATTGCACATTTTGTGAGATGTTATTCTCATAATCGCGTGTGAAAATTGAATAGGAGGGCATACCTCACTTTCAGAAGTCATGCACAAACAGGTTAGGAGGGTGGTTCAAAGAGAAAAGGCCTCTCAACTATTTTTTATTGTTCCCACAAGATTTGTTTTGCTCAAACTAGTCACCCGTGTTTTAAAGCCATTCAAAGCATTCCACAGTGACAAACTCCTAAAATTTGCATGAGAGAAAATTTGAAAAAACACAAGTTTGACAAAATATCACCTGTGTGGGAAAAATGTTGCCAGAACTACTAATTATCATTTTCTCTGACTGGCCCAATGGAAACAGCTGCCAATAGCACCTCTGAAACATGGAACCATAGGCCCAATTGATCTACTTTAAATAATCCGCTTCTCTCTGTCCGCCAGTGGAGACAAAAATACAATGCCTCTTGCAAAATGAGCACCAAAAACGAGAAATGTCAAACTCAATCAAATTCAAGGCACATTTAGGTCAGCATGCAAACAACGAAGTTGAGAGTGGAAATGAGACTGGCGAAGCTTATGAAAAGCATAACTTGGACTCTGACTACAAGTTGCTTGTTAAATTCCAAAACATGCATAAACCTCTATTTATGCATGGGTCAGAATAACGAGTGAGAAGGTATTTAACACATCCAATAATTGTCAGATGCATTAAATACCTCAACATTTGTTACATTTTGGCAGGTGAAACCTGCTGAAATTTAATAGGCAAAAGTATACTGCATTTACCGTTCCATGTGCTATTCCCCAGAAACTCGCAATAGGTGCTATTTATCTCACCTGGCAAATAACGAACTCCGTGATATCATTATTTACCAGGTGGAATTAAATTAATTGTACCTATACTTATAATCAGGCCCTCTGTCTCAATTCATAACGTTTTGAATTTTGTATGGGGTAGTACACATATCGGCATCTGCACGACAATGGAAACTCTTTCCACACAAATAAAAAAAATTGTGACTTTGAAGTTTATGGTTGATTAAAACTCTGTATCCATTTCAAAGAGAAAAATATGTAGGTATTGTAATACCTTATTTTGGCCATAGGCCATAAACATTTTCACACTAAGACAAAATTAACATATTTCCCCATCTAACTGTACCTCGTTCATGATAAGTTTATACTCATGTACAAATAGCATACATGGCTTCCCTATATGCATTCAGACCAAGGTATTCAGGCACACGAAGACACAGCCCCAGGAAAGGACCTCCCATGGTCCGCCGTTCCTGAAGGAGAAGCAAGTGCTTGTCCTTGAGTCTATCTTTTAATTTTATGTTGTGGAGGGCTATACTTTAAGGAGTGCTTAATAACTTTTGTTTTAGTTACAACCAATAAAATATGTATGTATATAAAAATCGATTGAAATTGATACAATAGATAATATACAATATTTACATTAAAACTTCTATCATTCACAACAAAGTACTTCAAGAGAGATGTATATTGTTTACTGCAAACCCTGACATCACAATTTCCGCCCCATCTTGCTCTATGAAAATCCTACTTCTAATAAGTATTTAGATGTAGCAAATATCATGTATGGTGTTGCGATGTATTTCAGCACTCTTAGGGCATCTTGATGTTTCCTGAACCCTAGCCTATTGCCCAATGGGAGAATCCATTTCTCCCTTGCCCAAGCATATGCAGGGCAAAAGAAGAGCATATGGGCAATGTTTTCAGTTTGGCCTAAAGTGCATGAAGTGCAGGTTAGCTCTCCCTGGATTTCCCAGCTTGCGGTATAGCTCTTGGTCTGAAGAATTTCATACCGAAATTTCAGGTACAAGATTCTTGCCAGGTATGGCTGGTTAGTGTCAAGGAACTCTTCGTATCATGGGCTAGGTTTAACATTAAGAAATTGCACTGTCAGTCTGCCCAAATTGCGGTCCCGATGGACTGCATTTAAGACATATCCCCAATATACTTGCTTCCGGATACTCTTGGAGCCTTGCACCAACTGCTCTGCCTCTGTCCAATAGGAAAGAAGATCGAGTTCTGCAAGCCATTTCTTGAAACAAGGGAAGGTTAAATTTCTGTCAAGGACTAGGAGTTCTTTGATGCCACCTATATAGACCACGAGCTCTGGCGTTGTCCATAGCCTAATCCAATATAGCAACAGGCGTAAAGCAGGGATTTGTCCTATCCGTTTTATATTTAGGTCGTGGAACATTGGGGTTAATGGTGTTGCCAATGGTAGCCCCAGGATCCTTCTCATGAACTTATTCTCCTCAGATATTATTTGCTTGATATCACCATTTCTCCACAGTTCTGATCCATATAGGGCAGCTGCCTGTACTTTGTGTTTATAGATCTCTAGCAGTGGTGTAATTGGATTGCTTGAGGGTAGGTTATACTTCTTAAGAATAGCCCCAGACCCCTGTGTGAGGACAATTAAAGAATGGTTTATCTGTGTTTTCCAAGACAGCTTTGTGTCAAGGATTATGCCTAGTAGGTAAAATTTGACACATGTTCTAGTTTCTGGTCGCTCACCCTGATGTTCCTTCTAAAGTCCTTATGGGGGTTTATGGCATGTATTTGGTTTTCCCAATATTTATTTCTAGTACTTTTTCCTTACAATACATACTAAAATCATCTAGTAGGTTTTGGAGATCCTTCGGTGTGTGCGATATCAAGATGGTATCATCTGCAAATAGTAGTGCTGGGACCAGATTCCCACTAAGCTTGGGGGGGGGCATTTTTTTTTTTTTTTAGATAGTCGACCACATCATTAGTGTAGAGTGAGAACAGGGTGGGCGCAAGCACACATCCCTGTCTCACTCCTCTATGGGAATTGGTTCAGTAAGCTCACCATTCACACCCCAGCGAACTCTCACGTAATAGCCATGGTGCAGCCTAACCATCTTGTCTAGGATATCTGCGGGTACTCTTTGTTTTTCCAGGAAACCCCAAAGTAATCCTCTAGGTACAAGATCGAATGCAGCCCTTAAATCTACAAATGCTATGTAGATATGCCCCCCCTTTATCTTAGTGTATTTCCAAAGGATACACAGGAGTCTAAAAACGTGGTCTCGCAAAATATGTAGGTAATGGCCTTCTCACCCTTTTGAAGGATCTCAGAATCCAAATCACCAAAAGGCGTTGCCTCAAAAAAATCTACCTAATGGGATGATTCCTGCTATGACAGCTAATCACTCATATTCATAGCAGCTAAACACATTGTCCTTTCCCTAAAAGACGGTACTCTGATTCAGGCAGGGGGAGTAAGGAAGCCAGGAAGAAAATAGAACCACAACTAGTATCCCAGACAGAACCTCCAGAATCAATATGTGGGTCTTACAGATCATCTGAAACAGGGCCATGTCAAATTGAGAAAAGGCTGTCCATGTGATATTTTTGATAAAACACATCACAAGGACCTTGAGATCTAATCCCCAACATGAAAAGACCAGAATCTGTTATTTGAAGTGGTAACTTTAGAGGTCCACTAAGCACAGCTTGTTTCTGCTCAGGGATGTGCCGCTCAGCAGAGAAGATACAGCCACTTACGCCAACTTCCAAGGGTCCAGGACTAGGGAGGCATCACGTGGCAGGGTAGACTCAAAGATGGTAGAGTGTAGATGCAGGGGTTGGAATCCTGTTATGCCCCTGAGGCTTCAGTTCAGGAGGCAAGCCAACTAGCCCTTGGAGTCACTCTAGATTCTCGGTTCAAGAGATGCAGGTCCAGTCCTTCTCAGCTAGGCAAGAGGGCAGCAGGCAGTAGATTAGCCCAGAAAGCAGGAGTCTAGCAGCGTGCAGTCCTTCAGCAGCACAGCAGTCCTTCTTCCTGACAGAGTATCCACAGGTCCAAAAGTATACTGAAGTGGTGGTGTTTGAGGCCCAGTCCTATTATCCAGTGATTCCTTTGAAGTGGGGAGACTTCAAAGACATGCCTTTGAAGTACACTGCTGTTCTCTCTTCCTCCCCTGGCTCCAGACTCACTGTAGGGGGGTATGCAGCCCTTTTGTGTGTGAACAGGACACAGCTTACTTAGTGGTAAGTGAGGCAGTGCCCAGCTCCTCCCTCCCTCCCATTCTGCCAGAGATGAACCATTGAGACACACCTCATCTCCCATTGTGTGTGGCTGTCTAGTGTGAATACACAAAGCCCAACTGTCAACTATACCCAATCATGTCATTCGAGACAGACACCAAATGGCTAAAGCAAGAAATGGCTAAATTTCTAAAAGTGGCATTTTCAGAATTGCAATTTAAAATCAGACTTTACTGTAAGTTTGAATTTTAAATTGTGAGTCCAGAGACACCAGGCTTGAATGGTTTGTCTCTTACTATTTGAAATTGCACTTATAAAATATAATAAGGTGATCCTAATGTTATCCTATGGGAGAGATAGGCCTTGCAGTAGTGTAATACAAATTTGAGGATTTTTCACTCCTAGGACATTTAAAACTTAAAGGCACATGTCCTGCCTTTAAAACACATTGCACCCTGCCCTCTGGGTTGCCCAGGGCCTACCTTAGGGTTGACGTATATGTATAAAAAGGGAGGTGAGGGCCTGGCAAAACGTTTATTTTGCCGGTCAACATGGCAGTGTAAACTGCCTACACAGGCTCTGCAATGACAGACCTGAAACATGGATAAGGTCTACGTCAGTGGGTGACATAATCAGTGCGACAGGCCTACTAGTAGCCCTGGGTACATGTATTACCACCTTTATAAGTAAATTAAATATGCCGATTGGGGATGAATGAATATTACCATGTTTAGGGATGACAGCACAAGCATGTTAGCACTAGTTAGCAGTGGTAAAGTGCACAGAGTCCTAATACTGACAAAAATGAGGTCAAAAAAGTGCAGGATAAATGCGAAAAGTTGGTGGGAGACCACCCAATGGCTGCAAGTCTAACATTAGGCTTTCCATGGGTAGAGCATGGGCATGCTCGTGCATCCACCCATGGAATTTGATGCAATCACAGGTTTCCTAAAGGTAGTAAACCTGGGATTGCACCAAAATGGTGTGCCTCCCACAGAGAGGTGTAATGAGGAGCAATATCTTCTATTCGCCTCATTATTTCCTCTTTCCATGTGTGCTGCATTCCGCATAACACTTAGAAAGAAGAAATTGCTTCTAATTATGTTTTTTGTGCAGGATGGTATGACTTCCTGCACAAAAAAAACCTGCCAATAACACAGGTACCCTTGCAGCGTGGCCCAAGGGTAACTGCAGTGGAGGTAGGCTGCACACACTGTGCCAGAGCTAGGAGGGAGCAGAAGTGCACCATATCATTCTAGATATGGTGAATATCTGCTCTCTTTGTTAATGCAATGTAGCACAGCAACTTTGTTGCTGCATTCTTATTGTGATAAACAATAGTAAATGTGCCCCAGCATTCCTCTAAATGGCAGGTTATCCTGAGCACAATCATTGACCTGAGCAACCAACCAGGTGCTTTATATATCGTTCAGAAATTATGTCTATCTTAGGTGTTATTCGATATTGTATCTTGCTAGACTCTGAATTGTAAAGGAATTTGCCAACAACTGCAGAGCATTGATATGAAAGTTTTTCTCCATCATCATCTATTGGCACAGGTTGTTGCACCACCACACGAGGCTCACCAGACTTGCCTGCAACCCTCTATCCATACCGGGGTTGCAGCTGAACATTTCTAGGCTGTTCCAGATGTTGGTCCCATAAGGTCAACAAAGTGTCTCTTTTTTGGTTTTTAGTTCATTTTGAAATTGCGAGCCCACTCATTCTGAGCCATCCTCAACTGACTTAAAGATCTTGGCGGACCTCTATCTGAATGATCATAGGTCTAAGGAATAGCAAACGAGATTCCAGCATTCTCCTGCATCAAGAAAACAACCATAATCAATGCTCAATAACTATTGGTAGCCAATGAGATGCATGTTTCACATACAGAGAAAACAGCAGAACAAGAACCTCCATGCTAAATTCTCATATTTTAAGAAAACTCCGAGTCCCTCTTGTTTTTTTTCCAGAGCACCAACCCACAACACTCTTCTGAACCACAAGGACATGTTGGCAAAGGAATCTCGCAAATCTCACACCTTTTCACCTTGGTTTGTCCATTTCTGAGCATTTCTGAGCATAGCTCTTGAGAGTTTCATTGGCTGCAGGTTCATGAAGCTGGAGTAAAGAGCTTGAAAGAAAAAGCCATATATTCAGACACAAAGGTCTTCACCTTCTATAGAAAGCAGGTATCTTAGCTAATTAGAAATAAGTGTAATAGGCTCAATGCATTGTATGCACAGAAATAAGCAGCCTAAAAGGCGATACAATAACTTGAAATGCCCAAACCCTAAGTGATGACTGATGTGTACAGACATTTTTGATGTAACACCAACATAACTACAAGGCAAAGGAGCACTGTAGAGAAAGAGACTCAAGTCCGTTCAGAGCATGAGGCAGAGACTTAAGGGGAAGAAGCAAGAGGGAAAAAAGAAAAGAGTACAGCTGTGGCAACTGCAGCTACAGGTACAGGTGTTGGAAGAGTGAGTGTCAGAGTTTCTGGGAGGTTATGCTGCAAATAGGTGCTGTATGAATAGAATAGCTTTGAATTGCTTCCTGGAAAAGTTTGGAGTCCAGTCATTTTTTCTTTGAATTACTGTTCTTGTATCCTCTGGCGTTCCTGCTTTCCGTGGGTCATCACTAGCCCACTGGATGTCTTGTTCTTGGATGCCAGGTAGGATGAAGTGCCACTGTGCACAGCCTTGTAGGGAATTTGGCTGGCCGAAACAGGGAGCTGGTGGCAGCCATTGAGTATTCCAAAGACTTTTGATGAAAGGTCCTGCGTGTAGGATGCACTTCATCTAAGTTTGGAAGGTTTCTGCTATACCAGATTGAAGCCCAATCCCTCTACTCAGGTGAGACATGACTAGGGTCTGTACAGCTCTGTTGTGAATTGTTATCTGGGTGAATAGGTTTTAATCTGAAGAGCATGGGTAGCTGATTGTAAACAGTTTCACCTTGTGATGCCTATGTAGTCACCTCCACTCTTCATAGCCCTCCTCAATATCCCCAGCAGGTGTTCCTGAAACGTCATGAATTAAACTGAGCATTTTATAAGTGCTGGTTGTGGGAGAGGGTAGGACCTCGGCCTCTAGTCTGGTGTAAACATTTTCTGTCTTAGGATCTCCTGAAATAGACCAAGCTTGTTTAACTCATTGTTTTAGAGGTCATCTCTATATTAGAAACAAATTTCACCTTTTAGAAGAATATTCTCTCCTGGCATTCACAAGAAAGTGGAGTGCCCTCTAAACTCACTGGGTAAAATTTAGGACCAATTGCGAGCTGCACCCCCTAACCGTGCCTCTTTCACTATCCGACTAAGGGGCATATCAGCAAGGGCCGGCGATAATTATCGCTAAGCGCACTTAGCGCTAGGATAATTATCGCCGGCTATCGCTGCTTTCTATCGCAGAGATAGCGTGCTATCAGCAACGCTTATCTCCAAAGCGATAGAAATGCAAGCGATAGCTGGAAAACAGTGTGATTATCGCTGGGAAACCAGCGATAATCGCACTGTGACCGGCGATACCTTGCTGATAGGGCAGGGTGGTTTTAGCCATGTAATCCACCTCCCATTGGATTACATGGCTAAGTCAGAATTAAAGCATGCGTAAGGAAAGTAGCGATAACCGTGGTTAGCGCTACTTTTCTTATCGCTATGCTTGTTAGCGATTCCCTTGATAATTGGAGAAATGTCGGTTAGCGACATTTCTCCAGTTATTTCGGGAAGGAGCGCCCACTTTGCATCTCATTAGAGATGCAAAGCTGGGCGTTCAGTAAACAGGCGCTAAGGCATGGATTCACGTGTTAGCGTGTCCATGCTGATAGGGCGATAAAATTATCGCCGCTTTTCGTCCGAAAACGGACGCTAAAGCGGCGATAATTTTATCGCCTCGCCTTGCTGATATGCCCCTAAGTGGGGCAACTATGTTTAAGAGATTTTAATGTACAACTTAAAATTACTACTAAACGCTTTCTTAGATTTCTGGCTTAGCCTTCTAGGAAGAAAGCAAACACTGGCACTAGGACTAGGGTCCTCTCCTCTGTGGTTTGGACTCAAGGCTTTGACACTCACGTCTCATACAATGCCTAGGTCTAAACCTTATAGCACTGCGGAGCTGAGGGAGTAAAAGTTACTTATATGTCGTAGCCCCTTGAACTATGTCATCACACAGACTCTGTAAAAGGTCCATCCACAACTCCTTATGTTTCCCTTTCCATTCTGTCTCCTGCAGCTCTTGAAAGATTTTCCACCGCCACTTTCAATGGTGGATAATGTACCCTGTGTCCTTTCCTTTGCTAGACTCCAACAACACCCCTGTAGAGGAGGAAGAACTATCTGAATAGGAACGAACATTTTCATACTCGGAGATCACGTCAGTAGACTATTGTGGCAAAAAAAGTCATGAGGCATTCTTTTATGGCAAATCAGCTGAATTGCCAGAAGGATGATGAGCTCCATTGTGGTCATAACCCTACCTCTTTACCTGCAGGGGTTAGAAGCCCTGAATCTTCAACAAAGAATTGCCGTGTGAACCTCCCCACAAGTGCCACAATGCTGGTGTAAAGACCTTGGGCGCCATCGCAAAGAGCGTCATATTAGGTGCCCATCACTAGAACTACAAAGGTAAAAGCATGGCAGGCAGGCTGATCACCCCCATTACCAGTGAAAGGGGCATCCCTGGATTTAGGACTCAGGATTGTTCAAACTAGAGGCTTTGCAATCAAAATAGAATCTAAGACTAGGGTAGGGAAAGGAATTGATGGCTTCCTGAGCTACAGAAGGAGTGCACATGGGCAAGTTGTGATCCTTATAGGACAGGGTCTGTGCAGCACATGACACAACACCTGTGGCTCAGACCTAGCCGCAACAACTTTTGTAATTATATTTCGTAATTACCCATATAATCATGTAAAACCAAATCAGGGCTTATTTCTAGACGTTTTCTCCCCTAGAGGAGGATGTAGCTTATTTTTGCTATAATGGCGAATATTGCATATTTACTGGTGTCAGTTACATTCGTGGTTTGTGATTGTGCATATGTATATTTTTGCACTTGACCAGTTTTAAAATTGGACGATTTTTGCTCAGTGCTTGTTAGAAATGGGATTTCTGGTTGGCTAGGGCATGTGCCTAAGCCAGGCAGAAAACACCACTCTAGTCAGGGCAAGGGAGTTACACGCTGAAGATAACCCCTTCTCACCCCCTTGGTAGCTTGGCACGAGCAGTCAGGCTTATCCCAGAGGCAATGTGTAAAGCATTTGCGCAACACACACACGACAGCAGCAACATGCTAGGCACACTACAAAAGAAACTCCACAAAAGGTTATATACAAAATAGCCTTTGTATTATGATAAACACATTAGACTCATAACCACACAATATACACTGTGCCAATTGGCACCAGGTAGTAATTCACAGGGGATTAAATACATGACAGGGCCAATCGGGCCACTGTCAGAACCTTAAGAAGAGATAATAAAACACAACCAGTAACTACTGGCCAAATACTGTACTCAGCATCATCACAAGCAACATAAACGCATTATGTCTGCATCACATTAGGCATAAACATCATAGCATGACATTTGGCATAAACACATTATGCAACACATTAGAGCTTTACATCCTATCACTACCGCAGGTACTCACCGGCCAACTGGCCTTCCTCGGGGGCCCATCTGGGACTTCCCCGCAAATGCCCTTTGTCCCAAAAGTCAGGGCTCTCAGCTGCCACAGCAGCAAGGTGCAGGCCCAACAGGCCAGACCCAGAAATGAGGGCGAGGGTGTAATCCACCCGGGTCTCTCTAGAGACCAAAGACAATGCCCCTGACGTTACAGCTGCCCGCGCTCTCACGGTGCAGCTGAGAAAATCAGCCTGGGCACCACTGTGCCTCTGAAGCCCCACTCCGGGTCTTCTAAAACAAAAGTGCCCCCTTGTTGCAGCTGCCCGCGCTCTCGCGGTGCAGCTGTGACAGCAGAGAAAGCACTGGCACTAACAGTGCCTAGGGAGCCCCGTTCACTGGGCTCCTCCCGGTGCACTTGGACGGCACCAACAATGCGCAATTCCAGCCCCAGTCACCGGGGCTGTTCTCTTCAAAATCGGCACTAACAGCTTCCCTCGGGGAGCCCCACTCACCGGGGCTCTCCTGTGGGCTTCTTCCGGTCTCTCGGGGCAGGAGGCAGACACCAACAGTGTGCCTGGTGGGCCCCTGCTCCCGGGACTTTTCTTCCTTTCGCCCGGTCTCTTCTGCGGCCACCGGAGCCCGCGAGGCTCCAACTTCGTGACTCCCGCAGACTCCTCCCACGACCAGGCTTCCACAATGCCTGACTTCCGGCCCTGCGCTCGGCACCAGGGCCCTCGTTGCTACGGCAACCCACCACCAGGCTTCCTTGGGGCTAAGCTCCGCCCTCGGTCAGGCGGTCCGCCTGACTTCCGTTTCACTGTGGCGACGTCCCTCCGAGGCACAGAAATGCGGGTGGGCTCCCGCTTCCATCAGATACAGCTAGCACCCAAAGCAGCACATCAATATGGGGTCACAGCCCCAATATTTATACTACATTTCCCTTTGTTCTGCCCTGGCACAGGGCTTGGAAAATCAGTCCCAACTGGTTCTTGGGGGTACTGAAGCACTCTGTTTACAGGGCTTCCACCCTACTCTGTCAGGTTGGGCTCTGTCATCAGACACACCACAGGGGTCGGAGTCAGCATTGTACAAGGCAGGCACAGACCTATTCAGGGTCAGGTGACTACTCCTCCCACTACTCCAAATGCAGATCTGCCTATTCAGCCTAGCGCTGACTCACCCTGCCCCTCTGGAGCCACACACCTCACCAGCCCCTGTCACTCCAGAGCCAGACATGCACTACACATCAGGCAGGCAGAGACACATAGCACACAGAAATGCCAACTTCTAAAAGCGGCATTTCTAAAATAGTGGTCATAAATCTGCGCACACCATTACGCAGTATTTATTATCACTATTCCAAACATTCCAAACTTGACCACGCTGCCCCTCTCATATCAGGAATTACCACTGAAACACTTATCAGGGAATCCCCAATGCATTCCTATGAGTGGGCAGCCTCACAGCAGTGAGAAACCAAAATGGCTGTTTGTCACTACCAGGACATGTCACACACTTAAGGTACATGTGCTACCTTTTACCTACAATGCACCCTGCCCATAGGGCTAGCTAGGGCCTACCTTAGGGGTGACTGACATGCAGTAAAAGTGGGGTCACAGACAACAGCACGCACTTTATGTGCCATGTCACAGTGTCAGTAAAACTACCTGCACAGGCCCTGCAATGGCAGAGGCCTGAGACAGGTTTGAAAGGCTACTTTGGTGGGTGGCGCAAGCAGCGCTGCAAGCCCACCAGTAGCATTTAATTTACTGGCCCTGGGTATCTGAGAAACGGCGATATCCACGTTATCTCTGGAATTTTATCGCCTCGGCGATGCGCGTTGTTGATAACGCGCTAACCGGGCGATAAATTACAGTGATAGCCGGCGATAAATATGCAAGCGCTAAGCACGCTTTGCGATATTCATCGCCGGGCCTTGTTAATATGCCCCATACTTTCTTAAAGTACTTTACTAAGAATAAAAGGGTAATGGCTATACTGTGTGAGAAAGGTGACCCACTGCATGCACACAAGATCAAGTTAATTTTTTCTTCCTATGCATGATAGAATGCTCGTGGAGGCACCATTGACATCCTTGGAAAACTTTGGTTCCCTTTCTCAAAGGTCTTTTTACTTTAATTTCTTCTTGTTTTTATTTTATTAAATTGTTGCAAGGTGCTTATGCGACCAAAAGAAGCTACAGAACGTTGACTGGATAAGCAGAGAGGAGGAAGCGCTATAAGTCAACTAAATTAATTAGGATGTAAACACTTGGCAGTCGTGGGTCTTCTGATGTTGATTCCATAACACAGAAACGGGGGCATAAAGTTCCTGAGGGAAAATCCTTTTTGGTACACAAACCTGCCATAAAACATTTTAAATTGTGACAGGAAGAGATGTTGTTGGAATACCGAACGTAAGCGTCTGATCGGGGGTTGTTTTTACTGCCTGCTCTTCCCCTTCACTTGTGTACATTTATGATCCGTTTTCTCCGTCCAACACACCCTCATCTCTTTGTTGGTATCAACTTCAGATCCTATTCACTCTTCCCTACAGTCAGTGCTGCCCTCAACACCACCAAACTTTACTAATACTAGAATAGAAACCTACAAATATGTTAGGAAGTTGAAGTTATACAAGTAGTTCCAGAAGAAATCAAGGAAAACCATGACCCCTGTCAATCCAAAATAAAAGATATCGGAATTCACAATAGGTAGTTCACACATACTCGAAATGATCACTCTTACAGACGTTTATTATGTGTTTGATGACTAAGACCTAATGAGGTCGATCATTATATATTTTTTGTATTAGTCCATTGATGTTTTTCACTAATGTTATTGGTGGGTGAGGGGGTACCCCCACCTGTTATCATCATATTCCATTTTTTTTTTTTTTTACATGCTGTCCCACACCCACTGATCGAAGCCTGGTAATGTGATCGAATCATGTGCCCACTTGGGCTGAACACATCCCTTTGCCATCATTCATTAGGCACACCACCACTATTTTTCTTAGATATGCCTTCTGCATCATGTATGGTGTAGCAATGTGACTTATTTCCCACCTGGGCTGAATTTTGTTTTACTGCTACTCTCACATGACAAACTTTTTACCTTGCTATATTGACAAAAGTTAGTGGCCTACGAATACTCTCTATGTGATGCCTTACAGGGGAATATTTGCTATGCAGATGGAGCTGTGGATTTGGAATGAGATGAACACTACCTTAGTTAGCCTATCGTTACTTTGAATTTAGAAACTTGAAAATGTGTTGTTTTGTATTATGGTTGCCCAGTGAAATTCACATGCATGCTGGGCACATATTAATTAATGAGATTGAATACACAATGTTTGATGAACAGGCATGGGTTCAGCCCTTCTAGATATGTGTACTATATTATTGCATGGACCATTCCAAAATGGCCGACAGGTTTTTCCTGATGTACATCTATTTATTTATATATATATACACACACACACACATATTATATATATATATATATGTATATATATATATATATACTCCAGGTTTGTGGGTTTTGCTGGCATGCATCCAAACCGTTGGTGGTGCAAAGAAGAGGCGGTACTACATACGCCTCGTAAACACCGTAAACACTTTCCTCATACTCAGAAGAAGCTTGCACTCAAATCCTTTGGAAATATCCATTTTATTTGATGACAGCACTTTGCCACAGATGCAGGAACGCATTTCGGCTGTTTACACAGCCTTTGTCTGTGTAAACAGCCGAAACAAGTTCCTGCATCTGTGGCAAAGTGCTGTCATCAAATAAAACGGATATTTCCAAAGGATTTGAGTGCAATCTTCTTCCGAGTATGAGGAAAGTGTTTACGATAGATACATATATATATATATATATATATATATATATATATATTCACTGAAAAAACCATAGGTTTTAGGGACAGTTATAGTTAGTTGGACATTTTACTCGTACAAAACCCGTGAAATTCCCCCGTTATAGTTAGTTCAGCTAACTATAACTCGCGCCCCGCAATGCACTGCTGATGACGTCACATATTACATCACTCATGACATGGTCAGTGACATCACTGATGACATCACTGATGACATCTCAAATGACATCACTGATGACATCATCCAGTGACTGTGTGTTTCTGTAAAGTTTAAATATTTTTAATATATATAGGAAAAGACGTATTGAAGAATGAGTGGGTGTGTAAGTGTCTGTATGGATGATTTAGTAGGTGCGTGACTGACTCTATAAGTGAGTGATTTAACGTATCTTACTGAATGCATGGGTTAGTGACTAAACTGGGTGAATGTCTGTATCCGTCTGTCTGTTGCTGTGTAAGTGGCTGCATGGGTTTGTGAATAGCTACATGAGTGTCTATAAGAGTTATTGATTTGTTGTCTGAGTATCTGTATGGGTGCCTGAGTGTTTGTGTGGATGGGGTGTGTACGACTGTCCAGTGATTCACTGGGTGGATGGTTTCAAGAGTGCATCTGTGATAGACTGTATGGGTGGGTAAGTGTGTGTAAGAGTGTGTTAGTGAGTGAATGTATGTCCCAGTGGTACATGTGTGAGTAACTACATATGTGAAAGGCAGTATATATGTGTGTTGGAGTATATAAATAGCTATAAGCGAGAGTGAGTGATTGTGATAGTGGCTGTATGGATGAGTGTGTGCTTGTATCAGTGATTATATAAGAGCTTAACAATGTGCTAGTATTTGTATGATTAAGTGAGCTGGTGTGTGTATAACTGTATAGGTGAGTAAATGGCAGTGTGTTTAATTATTTGCATGACTGACTAGGTGTGTGAGTACCTCTATGGATGAGTGGCGGTGTTTGAGTGTCTATATAGGAGTAAGAGTGCATATGATAGTCCTGTACTGAGTGACCATAAGTATGAGTGACTGTACGGGTGAGTGAGTGGATGTGTGTGTGTAGACCTAAGAATCAGTGAGTGGGTATGTAGTTATTGGTGTTGGAGTGTCTATGGTTTTGCGAATGGCAGTCTGTAATTTAGATTGGGTGTATCAAAGGTTATATTAGGGTGTGAAGAGCTGCATCAGATTATCACGTGGATGATGTCATCAGTGATGTCATTTGAGATGTCATCAGTGATGTCATCAGTGATGTCACTGACCATGTCATGAGTGATGTAATATGTGACGTCATCAGCAGTGCATTGCGGGCGCGAGTTATAGTTAGCTGAACTAACTATAACGGGGGAATTTCACGGGTTTTGTACGAGTAAAATGTCCAACTAACTATAACTGTCCCTAAAACCTATGGTTTTTTCAGTGAATTTCAAAGGTTTTTTAAATGCTAATTTCTAACTATAACATATCTGAAACCTATGGTTTTTTCAGTGAATTTCAAAGGTTTTTTAAATGCTAATTCCTAACTATAACATGTCTGAAACCTACGTTTTTTTCAGTGAATTTCAAAGGTTTTGTAAATGACAATTTTTAAATGTATTAATTGTTATATTAATTTTTTTCATACTGATTTACTACATTTTTAGAAACAATTTTTTTTTACATATTTTATTTTTTAAATTACATTGTAATTACATTATACATTACATTACAAAAAATACTTTCTCAGAATGAATTACTTTAGTTTAAATACTTTGCACATAGGCAATAGACTTTTAAGTACAGTAGTTACAGTTGTTGCAATGGGCAACACATTTTCAAACACAATGCAACATTCAGCTCAATGTGAATTTCTAGTTAAATGCAATTAGTTACTTTATGGATTACTTTTCTAACCACAGGACTGGATCCTAGATTCAGTCCTGGTACATCTCCTGTAAACAGTTGAGTAAAAGCGTTTTGGTTACAGTCGTGATTTTTAAGGAATATTATTGTATTTTAAAAGTTGACACTTAGAAACTTTTTCATATAGAATCACCAATGTTATCCTATGGGAGGAAATTCACTTAGCAGGTAAGTAGTGTTATCGTTACTTTTTCTTACTCAGTGGTGGATCCTGGAACCAGCACTGGTGCATCTCCTGTAAACAGTTGAAAGAATGCGTTTAAGTCACACATGCGATTTTTAAGGAATATTTGTAGTTTGTGAAAATCGACACTTTGAAACTTTTCTGCTGAAAACCAGACAATGGATTCCTATGGAAGGAAATTCAAGTTACTGGTAAGTACGGTTAGAATTACTTTTCAGGGTCAGTGCTGGGCTAAAAGATGCAGCACTGGGTTCTCTCCTGATAACATTTGAGTAAATCGGAATTCATAGTTCGGCTGAGTTGACACTTAGAAACTTTTTCTCATAGAATCACCAATGTTATCCTATGGAAGGAAATTCACTTAGCAGGTAAAAACTGTTATCGTTACTTTTTCTTACTCAGTGTTGGATCCTGGATCCAGCACTGGTGCATCTCCTGTAAACAGTTGAAAGAATGCGTTTAAGTCATACAGGCGATTTTTAAGGAATATTTGTAGTTTGTGAAAATCGACACTTTGAAACTTTTCTGCTGAAAACCAGACAATGGATTCCTATGGAAGAAAATATAAGTTACTGGTAAGTACGGTTAAAATTACTTTTCAGGGTCAGTGCTGGGCTAAAAGATGCAGCACTGGGTTCTCTCCTGATAACAGGTGAGTAAATTGGAATTCGTACTTTGGTTGATTTTAGAGGAATATTATAAAGTTCCAAAACTCCACACTTAGAAGAATTTTCAAGTGAAACCAGTCAATGTTAGCCTATGGAAGGAAATTCAAGTTACTGGTAAGTACGGTTAAAATTACTTTTCAGGACCAGTACTGGGCTGAAAGATGCAGCACTGAGGTCTCTCCTGATAACAGGTGAGTAAATCAGAATTCGGATTTCGGCTGATTTTAGAGGAATATTTGTATGTTTCAAAAATCAACACTTAGAAACTTTTTCAGCAAAAAGCAGGCAATGATATCCTATGGAAGGAAATTCAAGTTACTGGTAAGTACGGTTAAAATTACTTTTGAGGATCAGTACTGGGCTGAAAGATGCAGCACTGAGGTCTCTCCTGATAACAGGTGAGTAAATCGGAATTCGTATTTCGGCTGATTTTAGAGGAATATTTTAAAGTTCCAAAACTCCACACTTAGAAGAATTTCCAAGTGAAACCAGTCAATGTTAGCCTATGGAAGGAAATTCAAGTTACTGGTAAGTACGGTT
Organism: Calotriton arnoldi; assembly: GCA_963921515.1. Lineage (NCBI taxonomy): Eukaryota > Metazoa > Chordata > Amphibia > Caudata > Salamandridae > Calotriton > Calotriton arnoldi. Next base: position 942,656 of record CAWUFW010006087.1, on the reverse strand, counting down.
AAAATTACTTTTCAGGACCAGTACTGGGCTGAAAGATACAGCACTGAGGTCTCTCCTGATAACAGGTGAGTAAATCGGAATTCGTATTTCGGCTGATTTTAGAGGAATATTTTAAAGTTCCAAAACTCCACACTTAGAAGAATTTCCAAGTGAAACCAGTCAATGTTAGCCTATGAAGGAAATTCAAGTTACCGGTAAGTACGGTTAAAATTACTTTTCAGGACCAGTACTGGGCTGAAAGATGCAGCACTGAGGTCTCTCCTGATAACAGGTGAGTAAATCAGAATTCGGATTTCGGCTGATTTTAGAGGAATATTTGTATGTTTCAAAATCAACACTTAGAAACTTTTTCAGCAAAAAGCAGGCAATGATATCCTATGGAAGGAAATTCAAGTTACTGGTAAGTACGGTTAAAATTACTTTTGAGGATCAGTACTGGGCTGAAAGATGCAGCACTGAGGTCTCTCCTGATAACAGGTGAGTAAATCGGAATTCGTAGTAAGGCAGATTTTAGAGGAATATTTGCACAATGGTGAAGGGAGGGGCGGGGCCTGAGGTGACATCTGTGCAAACGCGCCCGTGGCGCGTTTTAAGTTGGGGGATTAAGTCCCCTTGAATCATGAGGTTCCCTAGGGGCCAACTAGCCCACCATGAACCTCCAGTATGCGCCAGGGGCTGCGTTGCAGAGACGTGTAGAGAGGCCACACCCTTTTACACCTCTCTGCAACGCAGCTCTGTGGCGCTTTCTGGATGTACCTGTTGGGCTAGTTGGCCTCAGGACCCTCAGGATTGAAGGGGATTTAATCCCCCATCTTAAAACGCGCAACGGGGCCTGTTTGCACACATGTCACATGAAGTCCCGCCCCTCCCTTCACCACTGTGCAAACGCGCCCTGTGGCGCGGTTTAAGTTGGGGGATTAAGTCCCCTTGAATCCTGAGGGTCCCTGGAGTCCAACTAGCCCACCATATACCTCCAAAAGCGCCACAGAGCTGCGTTGCAGAGAGGTGTAAAAATGGGCGTGGCCTATGTACACGTCTCTGCAAGGCAGCCCCCTGGCGCATACTGGAGGTTCCTGGTGGGCTAGTTGGCCCCAGGGACCCCCAGTATTCAAGGGGAATTTGTTCCCTCTCTGCAAACGCGCCAGGGGCGCGTTTGCAGAGTACTGCAGGGAGGGGGCGGGGCCTCCGGCACGATGCCGGTCGTTTTTTTTTTCGTTTTTTTTTTGTATGGGAGGGGGCTTCATGGCCCCCTTTCCCTTGCCCACTTTTGGCCCCGGGGACCCCATCCCCCGGGGCCTGAGCATTTTTTTTTTTTTTATTTAAAAAAAACGGGAAGGGGGCCGCGTGGCCCCCTTCCCTGGGCCTGTATTGGCCCCGGGGACCCCATCCCCGGGGCATGGCCTCGATTTTTATTTTTTTATTTGGAGGGGGGCTGCGTGGCCCCCTCCTCAGGCCATTTAAGGCCCCGGGGACCCCATCCCCGGGGCCGGCCTTTCCCTTATTTAAAAAAATAAAAAAAATTGAACTTTGGGGAGGGGGGCTGCGTGGCCCCCCTCCCGGGCCACTTATGGCCCCGGGGACCCCATCCCCCGGGGCCTAATCCTCACGTTGGATACTGTGGGGGTCCCCAATCCCCCACAGTCCCAGCCGGCTCCCCGCCTCCTGCGGAAGCCGGCATTGCTTTCCACATGGGGAGCAGCTAACATGCTGCTCCCCATGTGGAAAGCAATTGGTTTGCATTTTGAAAGAGAGCAGGTTTCCTGCTCTCTCTTTCAAAATGCAAACCAAGTTTGCTATGACAGGACAGGAGCCGCGAGGCTCCCGTCCTGTCATAGCAAACAGCAGTGTCCCGGGGTAGGCACCCCGGGACACTGCAGGAGCCGGCCCTGGGGGTGGTGGTCCCCAGGGCCATCAAGGGCTCCAGGAGGGGGCCGCGCGGCCCCCTCCCATTCAGTGCACAGCCCCGGGGAGGTGGTGGTCCCCGGGCTTGGGGTCCGTAACGGACCCCCATATTTAAATGTTTAGTGCCCCGGGGAGGTGGCGGTCCCGGGGCATGTGGGGCTGGAGCCCCCCACACAGGTTTAAAAAAAAAAAAAAAAAGAAGCCCCGGGAGGTGGCAGTCCCCGGGGCTGCGGGAGGGCTCAGAGCCCTCCCGCCAGCATTTTTAAATAAAGCCCCTGGGGGTGGTGGTCCCCGGGGCTTGGGGGGCCTTAGAGGCCCTCCTACATAAATTAAAACCCCCCCACCATGCCCCCGGGACTTGGGCCACCCGGGAGCCAATTAACATCGAAGCGCGGGAGACCGTGCTTCGATTTTTTTTTTCCGGCAGGATCCGCGCTCCCTGAGCGCATCCTGCCGATTTAAAAAAAAAAAAAAAAAAAAATGTTTGCCCAGGGGGATCCTTGTGGGACCCCCTGAGCAGACCTAGGGGGTCAGGGTGTTTCTACCCTGCCCCCTTTGTGCGTTTTGCGCACTTGTTTCTGTCCCTCGGTAGAAAATGGCTGCCAACACTTCCTGATTTGGAGTGTTGACAGCCAATTAGCATGCAGCTCGTGATCGGGAGGGTGCGCAAATCCGACGAGGCCATAGATATATATGTACTTTTACTTTTGATTTTCTCAGCAACTACTGAACGGATTTACACCATTTAACAAAAGGGTTCTTTCTGAACCAAGAACTACCTCTTTGCCAAATTTGGTGTAATTCCGTTCAGCAGTTCGGGCTGTAGCCGTGTCTAAAGTTTCCTATGGAAAATTGCATGGGGAAAACGCGTTTTGGGACCCCCTTTTTCTCGGCCCCCGCTTGACGAATCCCCCGAGACTTTCAGGGTAGGAGCGGACCGGAGCGCCCCACAAAGTTTGAAAATTTTGCGAAGATACGTCAACCGGCAAGAGAGTTATTTCAAATAGAATGTCGCGGATTTCCTATGGATAATAGGTTGTAACTATAACTATCTACTGGTGACCGCCAGTAGATAATATAGATATATATATATTATCTACTGGCGGTCGCCGGTAGATAGTTATAGTTAGGACCTATTTTCCATAGGAAATTCACAACTTTCTATTTCCAATAACTTTGGCGCCGGTTGACGAATCTTCGAGAAATTTTCAAAACTTATGGCCCGGTCCGCTCCTATCCTGAAAGTTTTGGGGTGATTCAGCAAGTGGGGGCCGAGAAAAAAGGGGGGTCCCAAAACGTGTTTTCCCCATGCAATTTTCCATAGGAAACTTTAGACACGGCTACAGCCCGAACTGCTGAACGGAATTACACCAAATTTGGCAAAGAGGTAGTTCTTGGTTCAGAAAGAACCCTTTTTGTGAAATGGTGTAAATCCGTTCAGTAGTTGCTCAGAAAATCAAAAGTAAAATCACATATATATCTGGGCGGAGCCTAACCACACATGTCATCGTGAGATCTGATTGGCTGTCAGCACTTCATCCTGGAATTGCTGGCAGCCATCTTGGGACCAATATAAATGATAGTACCCCATTGAAATGCATTGTAGTGAATCAAAGATTTAGAGGGTTACCAAAAGGAGAACTATAAAGGGTGATAACAGACTTTAGTTACATTAGAATTCATTTGTTGATGGTACCATACTAATTTCAGGAATTGTGGTGTGTTCTAAGGTGATTTTACCCTGTGAAAAAACTTCTGCTGGGATATCATGAATCATGTTTGAGAGAAAACTATTTTCACATGCTTGTCCCATAGAGTTTTGGAAGGTGCTCCAGAAGCTAAAATGAGAGCATATTTTCTGTAAATTCATATTATCTTTCTCAGTCATGTGAGAAGGAAGTCTGACATTCTCAGTAAAACATGTACATCCAACAAGGGCAGAGACTGTCAGTTGATTCCTTTGTGTTCTACTGCAGCTTCCCAGAGTGTTCTAAAGAACAACTAGAGTGCTAACAGCCTTACTTATGACAAAAGTATGGCACACCTGAAGCCATCTTGATTGAAATAAACTGGTAACACTTAAAACATTTAATTTAAAAAGGAACAAAATGATGGGGTTCATTTTGTCATAGACATTATGGGTAGTGCTGTAGAAAGAAAAATTAGGACATGTTTCAAGTGTGATCTCAAATATCTTCCTGTTATATTTCAACAGGAGCAGCCTGCCAGTTGATGCCTTTGTGTTCTACTGCAGCTTCCCAGAGTGTTCTAAAGAACAACTAGAGCGCTAACAGCCTTACTTATGAAAAAAGTATGGCACACCTGAAGCCATCTTGATTGGAATAAACCGTTAATACTTAAAACATTTAATTTAAAAAGGAACAAAATGAGGGGGTTCTTTTTGAAATAGAAATGATGGTTAGTGCTGCAGAAAGAAAAATGAGGGCATGTTTTAAGTGAGATCTCAAATCCTCTTCTATTTCATTAGAAAATTCTGACATGCAGACTGAAACAATCACTTTCAATACCAGCAGCAGACTTCCAGTTAACTCCTTTACTACAGTGATCTAATGAGCAACTAGAGTGCTAACATTCTGAATTTATGGCAAATGTGAGACACATCTGAATGCCTTCTTGATGGAATCAAAGTAAAAAACTGAAAGCATTTCCTACTGAGGAGACTGCAGTAAATGAGGAAATTAGGAAACTTCATAACAAAGAAGTCTTCCAAGATGGCCACCAGAAAAAAAGAGCCCAAATGTAGCACAAATATTACCCAGATGTAGCCCACATATAGCCCAATGACAAAAGTGTGCAAAACACTTTTTATTTTTAGTTTATTTGCAGTTTTATGTAGTGCAGACTGGTCAGGTATTGGAGCGTTGCATCTTAAAACATGACCCCCTACACTACACAAACACCACTGCACTACCCTAAACCCTAAAACACTACCCCCAGCACGACCCCCTACACTACCCAAACACCACTGCACTAACCTAAATCCTAAAACACTACCCCCAGCTCGACCCCCTACACTACCCAAACACCACTGCACTACCCTAAAACATGACCGCCTACACCACACAAACACCACTGCACTACCCTAAACCCTAAAACACTACCCCCAGCACGACCCCCAACACTACACAAGCACCACTGCACTACCCTAAACCCTGAAACACTACCCCCAGCACGACCCCCTACACTACACAAACACCACTGCACTACCCTAAACCCTAAAACACTACCCCCAGCACGATCCCCTACACTACCCAAACACCACTGCACTACCCTAAAACATGACCCCCTACACTACACAAACACCACTGCACTACCCTAAACCCTAAAACACTACCCCCAGCATGACCCCCTATACTACACAAGCACCACTGCACTACCCTAAACCCTAAAACACTTCCCACAGCACGACCCCCTACACTGCCCGAACACCACTGCACTGCCCTAAACCTTGAAACACCAGCCCTAGCACGACCCCCTACACTGTTCGAACACCACTGCACTGCCCTAAACCCTGAAACACCACCCCCAGCACGACCCCCTACACTGCCCGAACACCACTGCACTGCCCTAAACCCTGAAACACCACCCCCTTCACGACCCCCTACACTGCCCGAACACCACTGCACTGCCCTAAACCCTGAAACACCACCCCCAGCACGACCCCCTACACTGCCCAAACATCACTGCACTGCCCTAAACCCTGAAACACCACCCCCAGCACGACCCCCTACACTGCACAAACACCACTGCACTGCCCTAAACCCTGAAACACTACCCCCAGCAAAACCCCCTACACTGCCCGAACACCACTCCACTGCCCTAAACCCTGAAACATCCCCCCAGCAAGACCCCCTACACTGCCCGAACACCACTGCACTAAACCCTGAAACATCAACCCCAGTTCGACCTCCTACACTGCCCGAACACCACTGCACTGCCCTAAACCCAGAAACACCACCCCCAGCATGACCCCCTACACTTCCCGAGCACCACTGCACTGCCCTAAACCCTGAAACACCAGCCCCAGCATGACCCCCTACACTGCCCGAACACCACTGCACTGCCCTAAACCCTGAAACACCAGCCCCAGCACGACCACCTACACTGCACGAACACCACTGCACTGCCCTAAACCCTGAAACACCAGCCCCAGCATGACCCCCTACACTGCCCGAACACCACTGCACTGCCCTAAACCATGAAACACCAGCCCCAGCACGACCCCCTACACTGCCCGAACACCACTGCACTGCCCTAAACCCTGAAACACCACCCCCAGCACGACACCCTACACTGCCCGAACACCACTGCACTGCCCTAAACCCTGAAACACCACCCCCTGCACGACCCCCTACACTGCCCGAACACTACTGCACTGCCCTAAACCCTGAAACACCATCCCCAGCATGACCCCCTACACTGCACGAACACCACTGCACTGCCCTAAACCCTGAAACACTACCCCCAGCAAGACCCCCTACACTGCCCGAACACCACTGCACTCCCCTAAACCCTGAAACATCACCCCAGCAAGACCCCCAACACTGCCCGAACACCACTGCCCTAAACCCTAAAACACTACCCCCAGCATGACCCCTACACTGCCCGAACACCACTGCACTGCCCTAAACCCTGACTCACCACCCCCTGCACGACCCCCTACACTGCCCGAACACCACTGCACTGCCCTAAACCCTGAAACACCAGCCCCAGCATGACCCCCTACACTGCCCGAACACCACTGCACTGCCCTAAACCCTGAAACACCAGCCCCAGCACGACCACCTACACTGCACGAACACCACTGCACTGCCCTAAACCCTGAAACACCAGCCCCAGCACGACCCCCTACACTGCCCGAACACCACTGCACTGCCCTAAACCCTGAAACACCAGCCCCAGCACAACCCCCTACACTGCCCGAACATCACTGCACTGCCCTAAACTCTGAAACACCACCCCGTGCACGACCCCTACACTGCCCGAACACCACTGCACTGCCCTAAACCCTGAAACACCACCCCCAGCACGACACCCTACACTGCCCGAACACCACTGCACTGCCCTAAACCCTGAAACACCACCCCTGCACGACCCCCTACACTGCCCGAACACTACTGCACTGCCCTAAACCCTGAAACACCATCCCCAGCATGACCCCTACACTGCACGAACACCACTGCACTGCCCTAAACCCTGAAACACTACCCCCAGCAAGACCCCCTACACTGCCCGAACACCACTGCACTGCCCTAAACCCTGAAACATCACCCCCAGCAAGACCCCCAACACTGCCCGAACACCACTGCCCTAAACCCTAAAACACGGCCCCCAGCATGAGCCCCTACACTGCCTGAACACCACTGCACTGCCCTAAACCCTGACTCACCACCCCCCTGCATGACCCCCTACACTGCCCGAACACCACTGCACTGCCCGAAAACCCTGAAACACCACCCCCAGCACGACCCCCTACACTGCCCGAACACCACTGCACTGCCCTAAACCCTGAAACACCACCCCCAGCACGACCCCCTACACTGCCCGAACACCACTGCACTGCCCTAAACCCTGAAACACCAGCCCCTGCACGATGCCCTACACTGCCCGAACACCACTGCACTGCCCTAAACCCTGAAACACCACCCCCAGCATGACCCCCTACACTGCCTGAACACCACTGCCCTAAACCCTGAAACACCACCCCCAGCAAGACCCCTACACTGCCCGAACACCACTGCACTGCCCTAAACCCTGAAACACCACCTCCAGCACAACCCCCTACACTGCCTGAACACCATTGCTCTGTCCTAAACCCTGAAACACTGCCCCCAGCAAGACCCCCTACACTGCCCGAACACCACTGCACTGCCCTAAACCCTGAAACATCACCCCCAGCAAGACCCCCTACACTGCCCGAACACCACTGCCCTAAACCCTGAAACACCACCCCCAGCACGACCCCCTACACTGCCCGAACACCACTGCACTGCCCTAAATCCTGAAACACCACCACCAGCACGACCCCCTACACTGCCCGAACACCACTGCTCTGCCCAAAACACTGAAACACCAGCCCCAGCATGACCCCCTACACTGCCCGAACACCACTACACTGCCCTAAACCCTGAAACACCAGCCCCAGCACGACCCCCTACACTGCCCGAACACCACTGCACTACCCTAAACCCAGAAACACCACCCCCAGCATGACCCCCTACTCTGCCCGAGCACCACTGCACTGCCCTAAACCCTGAAACACCAGCCCCAGCACGACCCCCTACACTGCCTGAACACTACTGCACTGCCCTAAACCATGAAACACCATCCCCAGCACGACCCCCTACACTGCACGAACACCACTGCACTGCCCTAAACCCTGAAAAACTACCCCCAGCAAGACCCCCTACACTGCCCGAACACCACTGCACTGCCCTAAACTCTGAAACATCACCCCCAGCAAGACCCCCTACACTGCCCAAACACCACTGCCCTAAACCCTGAAACACCACCCCCAGCAAGACCCCTACACTGCCCAAACACCACTGCACTGCCCTAAACCCTGAAACACCAGCCCCAGCACGACCCCCTACACTGCCCGAACACACTGCACTGCCCTAAACCCTGAAACACCACCCCGTGCACGAACCCCTACACTGCCCGAACACCACTGCACTGCCCTAAACCCTGAAACACCAGCCCCAGCACGACCCCCTACATTGCCCGAACACCACTGCCCTAAACCCTGAAACACCACCCCAGCAAGACCCCTACACTGCCCGAACACCACTGCACTGCCCTAAACCCTGAAACACCACCCCTGCACGACCCCCTACACTGCCCGAACACTACTGCACTGCCCCAAACCCTGAAACACCACCCCCAGCACGACCCCCTACACTGCCCGAACACCACTCCCTAAACCCTGAAACACCACCCCCAGCAAGACCCCCTACACTGCCCGAACACCACTGCACTGCCCTAAACCCTGAAACATCACCCCCAGCAAGACCCCCTACACTGCCCGAACACCACTGCACTGCCCTAAACCCTGAAACACCACCCCCAGCAAGACCCCCTACACTGCCCGAACACCACTGCACTGCCCTAAACCCTGAAACACCAGCCCCAGCACGACCCCCTACACTGCCCGAACACCACTGCACTGCCCTAAACCCTGAAACACAACCCCCAGCACGACCCCCAACACTACCCGAACACCACTGCACTACCCTAAACCCTAAAATACTCCCCCAGCACGACCCACTACACTACCCGAATACAACTGCACTGCCCTAAACCCTCAAACACTCCCCCAGCACGACCCCCTACACTACCCGAACACCACTGCACTGCCCTAAACCCTAAAACACTCCCCCAGCACGACCCCCTACACTACCCGAACACCACTGCACTGCCCTAAACCCTAAAACACTCCCCCAGCATGACCCCCTACACTACCCAAACACCACTGCACTGCCCTAAACCCTGAAACACTACCCCCACATGACCCCCTACACTACCCGAACACCACTGCCCTAAACCCTGTAACACCACCCCCAGCAAGACCCCCTACAATGCCCGAACACCACTGCACTGCCCTAAACCCTGAAACACCACCCCCAGCACGACCCCTACACTGTTCGAACACCACTGCACTGCCCTAAACCCTGAAACACCACCCCCAGCACGACCCCCTACACTGCCCGAACACCACTGCACTGCCCTAAACCCTGAAACACCACCCCTTCACGACCCCCTACACTGCCCGAACACCACTGCACTGCCCTAAACCCTGAAACACCACCCCCAGCACGACCCCCTACACTGCCCAAACATCACTGCACTGCCCTAAACCCTGAAACACCACCCCCAGCACGACCCCCTACACTGCACAAACACCACTGCACTGCCCTAAACCCTGAAACACTACCCCCAGCAAAACCCCCTACACTGCCCGAACACCACTCCACTGCCCTAAACCCTGAAACATCCCCCCCAGCAAGACCCCCTACACTGCCCGAACACCACTGCACTAAACCCTGAAACATCAACCCCAGTTCGACCTCCTACACTGCCCGAACACCACTGCACTGCCCTAAACCCAGAAACACCACCCCCAGCATGACCCCCTACACTTCCCGAGCACCACTGCACTGCCCTAAACCCTGAAACACCAGCCCCAGCATGACCCCCTACACTGCCCGAACACCACTGCACTGCCCTAAACCCTGAAACACCAGCCCCAGCACGACCACCTACACTGCACGAACACCACTGCACTGCCCTAAACCCTGAAACACCAGCCCCAGCATGACCCCCTACACTGCCCGAACACCACTGCACTGCCCTAAACCATGAAACACCAGCCCCAGCACGACCCCCTACACTGCCCGAAAACCACTGCACTGCCCTAAACCCTGAAACACCACCCCCAGCACGACACCCTACACTGCCCGAACACCACTGCACTGCCCTAAACCCTGAAACACCACCCCCTGCACGACCCCCTACACTGCCCGAACACTACTGCACTGCCCTAAACCCTGAAACACCATCCCCAGCATGACCCCCTACACTGCACGAACACCACTGCACTGCCCTAAACCCTGAAACACTACCCCCAGCAAGACCCCTACACTGCCCGAACACCACTGCACTGCCCTAAACCCTGAAACATCACCCCAGCAAGACCCCCAACACTGCCCGAACACCACTGCCCTAAACCCTAAAACACTACCCCCAGCATGACCCCTACACTGCCCGAACACCACTGCACTGCCCTAAACCCTGACTCACCACCCCCTGCACGACCCCCTACACTGCCCGAACACCACTGCACTGCCCTAAACCCTGAAACACCAGCCCCAGCATGACCCCCTACACTGCCCGAACACCACTGCACTGCCCTAAACCCTGAAACACCAGCCCCAGCACGACCACCTACACTGCACGAACACCACTGCACTGCCCTAAACCCTGAAACACCAGCCCCAGCACGACCCCCTACACTGCCCGAACACCACTGCACTGCCCAAAACCCTGAAACACCAGCCCCAGCACAACCCCCTACACTGCCCGAACATCACTGCACTGCCCTAAACTCTGAAACACCACCCCGTGCACGACCCCCTACACTGCCCGAACACCACTGCACTGCCCTAAACCCTGAAACACCACCCCCAGCACGACACCCTACACTGCCCGAACACCACTGCACTGCCCTAAACCCTGAAACACCACCCCCTGCACGACCCCCTACACTGCCCGAACACTACTGCACTGCCCTAAACCCTGAAACACCATCCCCAGCATGACCCCCTACACTGCACGAACACCACTGCACTGCCCTAAACCCTGAAACACTACCCCCAGCAAGACCCCCTACACTGCCCGAACACCACTGCACTGCCCTAAACCCTGAAACATCACCCCCAGCAAGACCCCCAACACTGCCCGAACACCACTGCCCTAAACCCTAAAACACTACCCCCAGCATGACCCCCTACACTGCCTGAACACCACTGCACTGCCCTAAACCCTGACTCACCACCCCCTGCATGACCCCCTACACTGCCCGAACACCACTGCACTGCCCGAAAACCCTGAAACACCACCCCCAGCACGACCCCTACACTGCCCGAACACCACTGCACTGCCCTAAACCCTGAAACACCACCCCCAGCACGACCCCCTACACTGCCCGAACACCACTGCACTGCCCTAAACCCTGAAACACCAGCCCCTGCACGATGCCCTACACTGCCCGAACACCACTGCACTGCCCTAAACCCTGAAACACCACCCCCAGCATGACCCCCTACACTGCCTGAACACCACTGCCCTAAACCCTGAAACACCACCCCCAGCAAGACCCCCTACACTGCCCGAACACCACTGCACTGCCCTAAACCCTGAAACACCACCTCCAGCACAACCCCCTACACTGCCTGAACACCATTGCTCTGTCCTAAACCCTGAAACACTGCCCCCAGCAAGACCCCCTACACTGCCCGAACACCACTGCACTGCCCTAAACCCTGAAACATCACCCCCAGCAAGACCCCCTACACTGCCCGAACACCACTGCCCTAAACCCTGAAACACCACCCCCAGCACGACCCCCTACACTGCCCGAACACCACTGCACTGCCCTAAATCCTGAAACACCACCACCAGCACGACCCCCTACACTGCCCGAACACCACTGCTCTGCCCAAAACACTGAAACACCAGCCCCAGCATGACCCCCTACACTGCCCGAACACCACTACACTGCCCTAAACCCTGAAACACCAGCCCCAGCACGACCCCTACACTGCCCGAACACCACTGCACTACCCTAAACCCAGAAACACCACCCCCAGCATGACCCCCTACTCTGCCCGAGCACCACTGCACTGCCCTAAACCCTGAAACACCAGCCCCAGCACGACCCCCTACACTGCCTGAACACTACTGCACTGCCCTAAACCATGAAACACCATCCCCAGCACGACCCCCTACACTGCACGAACACCACTGCACTGCCCTAAACCCTGAAAAACTACCCCCAGCAAGACCCCCTACACTGCCCGAACACCACTGCACTGCCCTAAACTCTGAAACATCACCCCCAGCAAGACCCCCTACACTGCCCAAACACCACTGCCCTAAACCCTGAAACACCACCCCCAGCAAGACCCCCTACACTGCCCAAACACCACTGCACTGCCCTAAACCCTGAAACACCAGCCCCAGCACGACCCCCTACACTGCCCGAACACCACTGCACTGCCCTAAACCCTGAAACACCACCCCGTGCACGACCCCCTACACTGCCCGAACACCACTGCACTGCCCTAAACCCTGAAACACCACCCCCAGCACGACCCCCTACATTGCCCGAACACCACTGCCCTAAACCCTGAAACACCACCCCCAGCAAGACCCCCTACACTGCCCAAACACCACTGCACTGCCCTAAACCCTGAAACACCACCCCCTGCACGACCCCCTACACTGCCCGAACACTACTGCACTGCCCCAAACCCTGAAACACCACCCCCAGCACGACCCCCTACACTGCCCGAACACCACTCCCCTAAACCCTGAAACACCACCCCCAGCAAGACCCCCTACACTGCCCGAACACCACTGCACTGCCCTAAACCCTGAAACATCACCCCCAGCAAGACCCCCTACACTGCCCGAACACCACTGCACTGCCCTAAACCCTGAAACACCACCCCCAGCAAGACCCCCTACACTGCCCGAACACCACTGCACTGCCCTAAACCCTGAAACACCAGCCCCAGCACGACCCCCTACACTGCCCGAACACCACTGCACTGCCCTAAACCCTGAAACACAACCCCCAGCACGACCCCCAACACTACCCGAACACCACTGCACTACCCTAAACCCTAAAATACTCCCCCAGCACGACCCCTACACTACCCGAATACAACTGCACTGCCCTAAACCCTCAAACACTCCCCCAGCACGACCCCCTACACTACCCGAACACCACTGCACTGCCCTAAACCCTAAAACACTCCCCCAGCACGACCCCCTACACTACCCGAACACCACTGCACTGCCCTAAACCCTAAAACACTCCCCCCAGCATGACCCCCTACACTACCCAAACACCACTGCACTGCCCTAAACCCTGAAACACTACCCCCCCACATGACCCCCTACACTACCCGAACACCACTGCCCTAAACCCTGTAACACCACCCCCAGCAAGACCCCCTACACTGCCCGAACACCACTGCACTGCCCTAAACCCTGAAACACCACCCCCAGCACGACCCCCTACACTGCCCGAACACCACGGCACTACCCTAAACCCTAAAACATGACCTCCTACACTACACAAACACCACTGCACTACCCTAAACCCTAAAACACTACCCCCAGCACGACCCCCTACACTACACAAACACCACTGCACTACCCTAAACCCTAAACACTACCCTCTACACTACACAAACACCACTGCACTACCCTAAACCCTAAAAAACTACCCCCACACGAACCCCTACACTACCCAAACACCACTGCACTACCCTAAACCCTAAAACAATACCCCCAGCAGTACCCCTACACTACCCAAACACCACTGCACTACCCTAAACCCTAAAACACTACCCCCAGCAGTACCCCCTACACTACCCAAACACCATTGCACTACCCTAAACCCTAAAACACTACCCCTAGCAGTACCCCCTACACTACCCAAACACCACTGCACTACCCTAAACCCTAAACCACTACCCCCAGCACGACCCCCTACACTACCCAAACACCACTGCACTACCCTAAACCCTAAAACACTACCCCAGCACAACCGCCTACACTACCCAAACACCACTGCACTACCCTAAACCCTAAAACACTCCCCCAGCACGACTCCCTACACTATCCAAACACCACTGCACTACCCTAAACCCTAAATCTACCCCCAGCATGACCCCCTACACTACACAAACACCACTGCACTACCCTAAACCCTAAAACACTACCCCCAGCACGACCCCCTTCACTACCTAAACACAACTGCACAATTTGTTACAGGCATTGCAACGCAGGCCTGTGGTGCTTACTGGAAGTACCTGGTGGGCTAGTTGGGCCCCAGGGACCTTCAGGATTCAAGGTGACCTAATCCCCCAACTTAAAAAGCGCCACGGGGCGCGTTTGCACAGTGGTGAAGGGAGGGGCGGGGCCTCAGGTGACATGTGCGCAAACACGCCCTGTGGTGCGTTTTAAGTTGGGGAATTAATTCCCCTTGAATCCTGAGGACTCTGGGGCCAACTAGCCCACCAGGTACCTTCAGTAAGCACAACAGAGTTGCGTTGCAGAGAGGTGAAAAAGGTGCGTGGCCTCGGAACGCCTCTCTGCAACTCAGCTCTGTGGTCCTAACTGTAGGTACCTGGGGGCTAGTTGGGCCCCAGGGACCCTCAGGATTCAAGGGGACTTAATCCCGCAACTTAAAACGCGCCACGGGCGCGTTTGCACATGTCACCTCAGGCCCCCCTCCCTTCACCACTGTGCAAACGCGCCCTGTAGCGCGTTTTAAGAGGTAGTTTTAATCCCCCTGCCCTATTATGTACTAGGGACTTACAGAGGAGGTCATGCTAATCACAGGGGTACCCCAACGCATAGTGTTCCCTAGTGTATGTAGGTGTTTTCACTGTATTCTAAGTGTCTTTTAGCACAGCACTGACTCTGGTTAGTGTCAGAGTCAGTTACCACCAGTACCCGTCTGGAAAAGTTGTGGGCACAGGATGATTTTGCAACAAGGCCTCTTTCTGCTCCTCTGTTGGTTCTTTCTACACATCTTTTGCTTCTTCCTGCACTTTTCTTCGTCTTTGTGGACTTCTGTTGCTTCTTTCTGCATTTCTTTTGCTTCTTTCTGTGCGTTTTTTCTTCTTTCTTCACATGTCCTACCTCTGTAGGCATAGTTAGAAACTAGCATTTAAAAACCTTTGAAATTCACTTAAAAAATCATAGGTTTTAGGCACGTTATAGTTAGAAATTAGCATTTAAAAACCTTTGAAATTCACTGAAAAAACCTTAGGTTTCAGACACGTTATAGTTAGAAATTAGCATTTAAAAAACCTTTGAAATTCACTGAAAAAACCATAGGTTTTAGGGACAGTTATAGTTAGTTGGACATTTCACTCGTACAAAACCATAGAAATTCCTAACTATAACTCGCGCCCCCGCAATGCACTGGTGATGACGTCACATATTACATTACTCATGACATGGTCAGTGACATCAGCAGTGCATTGCGGGGGCGCGAGTTATAGTTAGCTGAACTAACTATAACGGGGAATTTCTATGGTTTTGTACGAGTGAAATGTCCAACTAACTATAACTGTCCTAAAACCTATGGTTTTTTCAGAGATATATATATATATATATATTCACTGAAAAAACCATAGGTTTCAGGGGCGTTATAGTTAGCTGGACATTTTACTCGTACAAAACCATTGAAATTCCCCCGTTATAGTTAGTTGAGCTAACTATAACTTGCGCGCCCGCAATGCACTGCTGATGACGTCACATATTACATCACTCATGACATGGTCAGTGACATCACTCATGACATCACTGATGACATCTCAAATGACATCACTGATGACATCACTGATGACATCATCCAGTGACTGTGTGTTTCTGTAAAGTTTAAATATGTTTAATATATATAGGGAAAGGCGTTTTGAAGAATGAGTGGGTGTATAAGTGTCTGAATGGATGATTTAGTACATGCGTGACTGACTCTACAAGTGTACAAAACTTTCTAGGAAATTGGATGCACAATGGACCTTTAAAATTTCAATATAAACATATCATGACCCAATGTTAATCATTAACAAAAAATATTTTTATTTTTATTCATTCAACACTTGGTCTATTTATCTTTTCGTTTTTTAAAAAAATCAATGCAAATACATTATGTACAATTATAGAAGCTTTGCAAATAACCTCAATGTAATTGGGGACACTAAAACCTCCAACAAACTCTAAAGATACCCCACAAGAAGAAAGTTGTATAATATTTGTTATTACAATTTGAGGTTATTTGCAAAGATCACAATAGATATTCCATTGTTTGTTCAAAGTACATAAACATGTTCAGAATCCATGTATTGAATTCATGTGAATATAGGCAATGGATGAATGTGGGAGTATGTCTGAGAGGATTTAGTAAGAACCATCAGTGAAATAGATATATCACATGAGATGTTATAAACTAAATATGAGCATCTATAATTGTACATAATGTATTTGCATTGATTTTTTTTTAAAAACGAAAGATAAATAGACCAAGTGTTGAATGAATAAAAATAAAAATATTTTTGATAATGATCAACATTGGGTCATGATATGTTTATATTGAAATTTTGAAGGTCCATTGTGCATCCAATTTCCTAAAATGTTTTGTACACACTTGTTATCTTTCCCTGATTTAGGAAATATTCCCATTTTTCAGGGGTACCCCTATTTTTGCAACTAAAGGTTCGAGCAATGAACATAGTTTCAAGTTCATTCATTTATTTGCATAGTTACTGAAAACCATTGCAATACAGTAAACAACCAGTAAAACCATTAATACACACAATAGAATGCAGTGCTACGCATACATATCTGACAGTAGCACCTAGCAGACATGAAGCAGCTAAAGAGTAACTCATCATTAAACATTTTGTTGTTACTGCGATGCAATTAAAAAGAGCAGCATTATCAGTTAAAAACCAGACTCTTCGCATTCGGCCTAATGCCAGGTTGGTTATCGGGTGCTCGCAGTGCAAAAAGTGCTTAAAGTGTTTTTAAAGTGCTAATTCCAGGTTTCATTCCCAGCATGATTCGCTCAGCCTCTGTGAAGTCAATCGGGACTGGGTGCAGTGTTTGGAGCTGCTTCCACTGAAGTGCAAACTGTCCAGTAGGTAGGTTAGGGGAAATGATTTTGCTGCATGGTAGATAATACCCAGTGCATTAAAGAACAAGCAATTTACAACCATAAGGATACATAAGGTTAAAATCTACATATTTGAATTGTCGGTTGGAGCATCTTCTTGCTTGTTTAGGTGATGGATACTCAGTTCGCAAGTATAGGTATGCTGCTATTGGGCCTTGGTTTGAGGCTTGAGTAGGTTCCGTCTCCAATGACCCCCGCAGTGGGTGACCTAGTATGTCTTCAGCTAAGTTTAAGTTTATTTCATTTGCATAGTTACTAAAAACCTTTGCAATACAAGAAGCACCCTGCAAAGCTGTAGGAGAACGATAAAATGCAGTGCGGCTCGCACATGTCAAAAAATAGCGCCACATGGGGGTCAAAAAACATTTAGAGAGTTACTTAGATGAAGTTAAAAGCGTGATGTGAGCAATGAACATAGGTACTAATGATAATGATAATGAGTAATCGTTGGAGGAAGCAGGGGCATGTGGTGTGTGGTGGGATAGAAAGAGTCAGGAGGGGGCGCTCATGATGCGGACTGTCTGATGCAGTGACAGACTTTACAATTAACGCTGGTATCAGCCACGGTGATGGCCTAGCCCCTATATTAATCTTTTTGTGGATGGCACCATCATCTACTTTAGGTAAGCCTTGCCACTGTATGAAAAAGGGATCAGGCCTCTCTTCTAGTGCTGTTCATTACTAGTGCTGTTCAGGTGGGTCTTCATAAGCGAGCACTCAAACTTTGTTGTAGGTTGAAAAAGTTCCTTACTATAAATAGCACAAAAGTAGAACTTTTAGCAATAAAAGGGTCCTAAGTTATTCCAAAACATGTTGATCGGTATTTGAAACCTAGGACTGCTAGTGATTATTTAGGCTAGGTCTGGTCATATTTTTTATTAAGTGAGAGTTGTCTTCAATAGACCCTAATTTCTGTCCTACCAATGGCTCATTTAATTTCCTGTTTTCCTTGTGCTTACTGTGTAGATTTCTCTCATGGGAAATTGGTTCAAGAATAAATGTCTCTCAGGGTCTTCAAGACAGACCAGAGGTGTGCCAGGTGTGCGCCAGTGGCAACAGTAACCATTCGACTTTTTGTAACTGGAAAGTGGGCCTTTATAAAGGAAAGTATGCTTGAGAGCAGCGGGTGAAAAAGAAGGGCATCTTAAAATAGCAAAAATGACATGTCAAGCGGAACCCGCCAGCAGTTAGCAGACATAGGGGGATATGTACAAGGAATTGGAGGA
Organism: Calotriton arnoldi; assembly: GCA_963921515.1. Classification (NCBI taxonomy): domain Eukaryota; kingdom Metazoa; phylum Chordata; class Amphibia; order Caudata; family Salamandridae; genus Calotriton; species Calotriton arnoldi. The sequence goes on along the minus strand of CAWUFW010006087.1, from coordinate 924,032 downwards.
AAGAGGCGTTAGCCTTCCTGGCTTAATGCCTCTCTCCTCCACTTCTGAAACGCAAGGCTGCACCATTTTTACAAGAATATGGCGCAGCCTTGCATTTCCCACTGCGATGGCGCTAAGTTTAGCAACTTGGCGCCAAAGCAGGCACCCTTGCACCACAGTGCAAGGGTGTCTGCGTGCAGGGGAGGATTGTTCATGTGTAGGAAGGTGCCCCTTCCTGCACATAAACAATCCTAAAATGCCATTCTGTCACTTTCATGTGTGCTGCCTCATACAGCACACATGAAGGTGACAAAATAGCATTTTTTTAAAAGTTTGTTTATGTACAGGAAGGGACACCTTCCTGTACATAAACAAACCATGGCATTTTGCTTTTTCCATGTGTGCTGCACAAGGCAGCACGCATGGAAAAAGCAGAAATGAGGAGAAATTTTCACCAACTTAAGACCAGTTTTTACCTGGTCTTAATTTTGGCGCTGCCTCCTATGTACGCCACCCTTGTACATAGGGGGCAGCGTAAAAATGAATGGGTGTTGCAGTGGAACGCCCACTGCAACACCCACTGCCCACCCCTTTCACGCTAACCATAGCGTGAAAGGGGGCCTTATGTACAAGGCAGCATTAAGCCACATTAATTGGCTTAACGCTGCCTTGTACATAAGGCGCAGCCCCTATTGCCACCACAACGTCAATATAGGTGACGTTGTGATGGCGATAGGGGCTTGTACATATGCCCCATAGAACCCTCAGTTTACGCAAGATTTAAATTGCTGTGCAAGTAAAAATGTGCACATTTCCCCACCCACTATTAAATTCGCTAACATAAGAAACACAACTAAATAATGATAAAATAATCCTTGCCTATATCATCCCTGAAGGTAGATTAGTGACAGGAAATGTAATGATCATTTAATTAGAGAAGTAATTGGAGCATAAAGATTTTTTTCTTTTATCAGTTTGGCATTAGTCCTCCATGAGACAGTCCAAGTAAACCAGGTAAGCAGTAAACAGTGGAGCTCAGTCAATTTAGTAGCCTGTCAGAATTAAGTACCTTGCTGTTCAATTATCCTGAAACTTCACCTCTTCGAGGCCACACATCTTTTGTGGTTGTTAGAGAGAAGATCATTAGTGATTTTAGTTGCGCTCTTTTATTTTTTTTTATTTTCCTGAGGCTTTCTGAATCCATTTTACATTGTCATCCTTATCTGAAAATACTGACAGGTTCAAAGTTCAAACCAAATGGATAGCAGTACACTCAATCATTAACGCAGACAAGCCACTATTTGATGAAGCCCTGCATTAGGGCGAGGTTGGTCTGTCTTGCTTTCTAGGGCGCCATTCGTACACTCCCATCTCTGTAAGGATAAGCATGGGGTGTTATTCAAAAACATAGATATACTGTCAAAAGCACTAGCAAAATTACAGCTTCACTTGTAAAAGGGAGTGGTCTGTTCCTTACAGTGAATACGGAATACATTAGTACTGGGAGGTGCACAGGGAAGTCCTTGAATTAATGTGGCTTTTGTTTGGCATTTATTAATAAAACACATTTTTTGCTCCCCTTGCCCAAAAAAAGATTTATGTTCGAAAATTAAATTGTCTTTCATCCAATTCCGTAAATGCAATCTTTTTTGGGTGAGGCGAGGATCAGGCAGCGGTACGCAACGAATTTTGGGTGGGCTGCTGTTAGGGACTGGTGACGTTAAATGGGGCGGAGTGTGATGGCATCTTCTGCGCTGGGAATTTGTTTGGCTTTAGTGTAGCATTTTCAAGAATTATGAATACGTAATGCCCCACGCTATGAATGTCATTAAATAGATCATTAATTAAATACATACATAAATACCGGAGTGGGAAATAACGGAGGTTTTTATCTCAGTGAATTTGAGGGGTTTTGCAATGATATACTATGTGAGTATTTAAGCAAAGTTACACATTGAACAGTCTTATGCAGTTGTAGTGAGTAAGTACACACAGCACAGCCTCCTGCCATATTCCATGCTGGGGGTGCCGCTCAGATAAATATGCATATTTTGCAACCTATAACTGTGGAAGTGTCTGCTGCCTCTAAATCGTATAAGCAGTGCACACCCTGCAGCTGCAACTGTGTGCTCTGTGTTCTAGAAAGAATTTATAAATTTTGCCTCCAGTCCACAGCACTGGATCATTTCTGGTGGGGGGAGATGTTGGTCGAGCTTGATTTTCCACTGCACTCATGGGAACCTATACTATGAAAATTCAGCAATTAACAAAACTGTAGCCGCACAGTTCCCTTCATCGGCGCCTCTTACTTATATTCTGTGTAATCATGTCAGATGATGGCGGCAACCGCCAGAATAAAGGTATCCACCCAACATATTGGCAGAACAGTCTGAATTGTGAATATGTTTTGGCAATTTACATTTTAGGTATTTTTCTATTTGAAAATTATTACCATTGAACCATATTAAGAGAACTTCACTAGGCATAAATATTTCAGTCCAATTTTATGGCATTCATCGAGACGTCTACTCACAATCCATTAACCTGGTGCGCTAATTAGATAGACATTTAATTGACTTGCTCCATTGACTGAAGTCCTTGGAGACTGCTTCTGTTAACTAGGTATAATAATGAGAGACAGGGGACATGTCTCTGAAGCGCAGGAGTTTAGTCTTAATCTCTCGTGTTATATTTACATCACTGCACTTTAACGATAAGGGCAATAATAGAATCCATGAAAGGTACACAGCAAAATCATAGGTACTGCATTGGAACTCACTATAGCATGAAGACACATTATGCATTTATTGTATGCTAATATCAGCCTTGGCTCATGTTTCAGTGTTAGTCATTATTCCTCCTTTAATTATTTTGTACTGTTTTGTGGAAATATACTTAGGTGAATACTATTCAACTATCAGGGCCGGACTGGGAACCGGAACCGGCCCTGGCAAACTACTCGGCCGGCCCCCCTGGGGGGGGGGGGTGCGGCCGAGCTGTTTGCTTGGGCCGTTTCGGCTGATTTTGTTACAGGGGGCCGATATTGCCGGCCCCCCAGGGGCCCAAAACCGGCTCCCACCCTGGCAGCCCACTGGGGAAACGCCCGGTGCCCGTTACGGCCAGTACAGCCCTGTCAACTATAAAGTATGATGATATTGAGACTGTCTCGTTAGTTACTGTAAGTAATTGGGGAATTGGTTGAGGGATTAATACTTACCTACCTCAAGTAATAATCACAATCATTGTTATGGTGAATCACTAAAGTACTAAATTAACTTGAGACCACAGACCTGCCTTAACTTAGAGGCAATGTTAGAAGTATTTATGCAGTGTCAAAACAATAATAAAGTCAAGACACATGATGCGTAAAGTCCCAAACCAATTCGGAAAAATAGGATATATTTTAATAAATAAAATGACACCAAAATGACAAAAATCCAATAAGAGAAAGAATAATTAATTTTTACAGTTTAAATGTGAAAATGCTACTAAAAAGTGTTAAGCACCAACCAGGGTCATCAGGTTGTGCTTGACCAGTACTGAGGTATAAGTTAAGGGTGACCATGTTACACTTTGATGACCAAAATAACATAGAGACCTCAGAACTTTCCAAAGACTTAGCAGCTCTCCAAATGAACCAATAAGTCATAGGCCCTACACATATCAAAGGCCACACCCTCGACCCAGTGTTTACTAATAATAATAGTCTGTCGGTGGGCACCCCCATTCCCCTGCCTTGGTCGGACCACTCATTGATTCCCTTTTTTTTAAAATCTTCTATGCAACTCAATCTCGCGGAAATCAGTATTAGGAAAGATCGCCCCTGGGCAAAACTGTCGATAGAGGCATGGTCTAGTGCACTAAAGATTTCTAAGCCCATCTTAGACTCTAGCCCTACCTCATCACTAGGAAAATTCTCACACTGGATAGAATCTTCATTGGATAAAGTGATTCCGGTTAAAGAGATCCCCTGTAAGATGAGAGAGAGGCCAACGCCGTGGTTCTCGCCCCAGCTTAGAGTGCCCAAACAGGCCTATAAATGGCGGGAAAGAAAATGGAGGAAGGATTACAGTGAGAAAATTAAAAGGGAGTATAGAGAGTCCATAAAATGCTACCAAGCGAAAATCAAAAAAGCCCAGGCTCATTATTATGAAGCAAAAATCAATTCAGCAGTCAACGCCCCTAGAGAAATCTTCTGCATAACAAAGACCCTTCTAGAGATTCAGGCCCCTGAAACGCTGACCACAATGTCCACAGATCGGTGTAATGAATTTGCAGATTATTTTCAGGGAAAAATTCAGACCATATACAATATGTTTACGGTCTCCCCATGTCCCAGTGATCCTCCTGTCCCAGCCCCCACTCAGGATTTCTCCGATATCATCTGGCCTCTAGACCCCGAGCGGTCTTCCTTGGAGAAACTCCCACTGCTAGACCAGGACACGCTTTTAAAAATCTTTGCCCAGATAAAATCAGGCTCCCAGTGTGACCCGGCCCCCCCTCACCAGATGGGCAAGGTCAAAGAGGTGGTGCGTCCAGTAATACTGGAAGTCATAAACCTCTCCATCACCAATAGCCAGGTTCCACCTAACTGGAAACACGCCATGGTGAGAGCCCTACTGAAGAAACCGAGCCTAAATCCGGATGTCTTGAGTAACTATCGCCCAATATCTCTGTTACCATGGGTTTGTAAGGTCATGGAAACCCATCGACCTTCTTAGAATCCCATAACCTCCTACACCACTCTCAGACTGGGTTCCGTCCCCTTTGGGAATGGAGCCAGCACTCATCACCATAGTAGAGGAATCAGAAAAGATAATTGAACAGGGAGGAGCAGTGGCCATCATTCTCCTCGACCTAAGTGCCGCCTTCGACACGGTCAATTTTGACATCCTCCTCAACAGGCTTAGGAGGGTAGCAGTGTCAGGAGGAGCTATCTCATGGATTCAATCATACATCAGTGGCAGAACATTCCAAGTATTTGCTGGAGAATCCACCTCCAGGTGCGTACCCCTGAGGTATGGAGTACCTCAGGGATCTTCCCCGAGTCCGAGCTTATTCAACGTATTCATGAGGCCGCTGGCGGATATCATTTTGCCATTCAGGATAAAAATTGTCACCTATGCGGATGATACCCAGCTGGTAGTTTCCTTAAATCATCCGCACAATGCTCCTTCTGATTTAGAATCCTGTTTGTGGAAGGTGGCTACCTGGATGCAACACTCCTGCCTTAGGCTAAATGGAGAAAAATCTGAAATAATGTACTTGGGCAATCTGCCCAACGTGGACTTCAAACTGCAATGACCAACATGTCTGGGACTTAAACCCACCCCAAAGACTAAGATCAAAAGCATGGGGGTATGGCTTGATAAGTCATTAAAATTTGATCACCAAGCTGTGGAAGTGGCCGGTATTTGTCACGGCATCCTCAGAATGCTGAGGAAAATCCTCCCTAGGGGGGGCTAGGAGAATTATGGTCCAGGCCCTGGTCCTCTCGCTCTTGGACTATGGTAATTCACTGTATTTGGGCGCTCCTAAAGCTACATAAGGAAACTCCAAGTTGCCCAGAATTGCGCTGCTAGGATGCTGCTTGGGACTCCCAGAACTCAATTGGCGAAGCCGTGCCTGAAGACTCTGCACTGGCTACCCATTCTGGAGAGGATCAAATTCAAATCCCTTTGTATAGCCCACAAGCCCTTAATGGTCAAAGGTCCTCATATTTATAAATCCCTCATCACCTTCTATCAACCCATGAAACTTCTCTGCTCCGCGAGCCTGAGCCTGGCCGTCATTCCCAAAATTCAAAAGATACGAAGTGGGGGCAGCTCCTTCTCGTATTGCATAGCCAGGCTCTGGAATACCCTCCCCCTGCAGTTACTTTCAGAGACCCATCTTCTTACCTTTCGAAAGCACTTGAAAACATGGTTATTTCAGAACATCAACCTGTAAGCCTCACTCCTCTTCCCGTTCGGCTGCTAGCGCTGGGATGCCTTAGGGTAGCTACGCGCTTTAGAAATGTTAACTAATAATACTAATAATAATAATGATGGAGCTTGGGTCAGATAAAGAAACCAGGTTCAACGCAGTTAGAAGTTTTACCTTCAGACTTAGGGCCCGATTACGATGTTGTTCGGAAACTGTTCGGAACGAATTGGTCTCGGACTCGTTTCCGAATGAATCGGGTCCTGCGAGTCCAGATGACCGATTACGATGCTTCCTAACATCGTTCGGTCGGACTCGCATTGACTTCAATGGGAGTCTGTTTTCCGAACAAGAACACAGGCCCCCATTGAAAAAAGGTGTGGTTGGGAAAAACCTTGCACCCTGTTACGGGCACCCAATGGTGTCTGCCACATTGTGCATGGTTGGGAAGAGGGGTCCCTTGGGTACCATTTGTATGCCTCCACGTGAAGGGGGGCCCGCAACGGGCCCCCAAAGACAGATTCCAACGCTGTTTTGTGTCGGGCAGACCGAATCGGAACGGCTGTCCGAATTGGTTATCATAATCGTTCGTCCGGAACCGTGTCCATAGAGCTGTACCAATCGACTCTGAAAGACACAGGCTGTCCGAATGCCTTTCGGAACTGATTTGGACTGCTCAAACGGTTTCTGGGCATCGTAATCGGTCGTTGGGAAATGTGCACGATTCATTCAGAAACAAGGGTTCCGAATCGGATTCTGCAAAACCGAATCCCATTCGGAGCCTTTCCAAATGACATCGTAATCGGCCACTTAGTCTCTGATATCGAAGTCAAAAATCCTCACCTGGACAAGGCAGCAGGTTGTGGCCCAAGAGGTCTCCCCAACATTGGATAGCTGCTGGAGGAGGTGCAGGAGGAGCCATTGACTTTAGTGGGAAAACTCACAAAAGGTGAAATTTAAATTTCGTACCCCAAGAAGGTACCTTGTCAACTGGATGCTTTTGGTGCCTGTGCCTGATGAAGATTTCTATGTTCAGACTTAGTCACTTTTTTGGAGCTCAGGTTCTTCCAGTGGAGTAAGGCTGCAGACTGTAGGCAAAGAGGGCTCCATGAGGTCCTGCTGAATGTGAGTTGCTGCTGTGCATAAGCTTTGAGTGGGAGAAACCTGAATCTTTGGCACTGTGGTAACACACCTTTGTTGGATTGGTTTGGCAGATTGGTCCCAGTCATCCCAAGGTCTTTGGAGACAAAAGGTTTCTAAGTCCCAGGTTTCAGGCTATGTTAGGAGGGGTGCAGTTTGATATCATATCAGACCAGTGTCCGGTAACTTGGGACAGCACTGGTGGGGCAAGACTCACTCCATCAGAGGCCAACAGCAGGGTACAGGACAGGTCCTTTTGGAAGAGGTCAGATGGGCAGTTGCAAGAAACAGCCTCTTATAGCTTAATGTGTCCCTGTAGTTTGGGAAGGTGGATATTCTTATGACCCCTGGAGACTACTTTCTAGTACCAGGTACAAGAGGGAGCAGGTCAAGTCCTTCAAGGTTCCTCCAAGGTCATAGACAGTAGGATCAGTCCTTTTCCCGATCTTCCTCAGGGTCCAGTATGATCTGAGGAGGGTTCCAGGAGATGCTACATTTTTTCACCTTTCTTTGAAGTATCACCTTAGCCCTGTGTGATGACATCACTCTTCTAGCACTGAACATGGGACCCCCAAGACTTATGCCTAAATACTTTGAGTTAAAGTGGAAAATAATACTGCTTCTGAACGCCGGCACCACAACCAGTTTTGCCCCAGGCGGATTAGACTCTCCTATGAGCAGAATATAGATGCTCTGTGCAGTTACCCTAGAAAGACATTTCACATAGGAAGCTCTTTACTTTTCTTGCTTTTAATAAATTAATGGGTGACTATCAGTTCCAGAAAGTGGGGCTTGAGAATCCTCTTCTGTAGGGGGGTCCTGGCCTTTTAAACCTACCCCCTGAAAATACTTGTACCCGCATATTTGCTGTAGACACCATTCCAATATTGCGCCCATTCTTACATGCAGTCTGCCCTCACCATATAGAATTAACTCCGCCCACCAACACGCCATGAAACCAGTCTTTAAAATGCAGCATTTTGAACATGGCGATTGTGGTCCGCCTGTTTATGGAGATGCCGACACATTCAGTAGGTCTGACAAGGCTGGGGGGCTGACGGGAGCATTGAACAGGTAGTCCGGGGTAATGAGCAATGCTCACAGTGGGTAGAGCCACCAAGGTGGGCATAGAATTAGCCCACAGGGCTCTTGACCCTGGTAACAAAGGAAATCTGGTTATGTGTGTGCCGTTGTGAATTTGTGTGTATGGAACAAGAACTCACACCTCATAGACTTTTTGAAAAATAGCCCGTGACTGTGAGGGGGCGTACAAGCATTTGATTGTACAATGTTGGTATACATGGTTTTAACATTGCTGCAGCAGTCTCAGTAATACTACAGGATGGTCAAAGATACTTGGGGGCACATTACCTTAATTACCCGTAAGGCAAAAGATGTGAGGATATGGGCTGTCTGCTAGAAAAAGCTGGGGGAGTGGCACAAAAGCCTGGTATATGAGTGATGTCCCGTAAGTGAGATTGAGACGTGGTGTCCTATAAACGATAGAGGGAGGACTCGTACATATTGGATATAAGAACAGATCAGCATTCAAAAGTGTATAAATTATTTTATGGTTTATCTCTTCAAATAAGATTAATCAAAATGTGTGTGAACAAAAGATATATTATTTGTGTTCCCGGTGAGCAGACAAACTCTATGAATTTTATCATGTTCCATCCCTGTGGCCCACTAGTAGGCATTCACCCGTTAGCCATATGGTAACTATCCCCCTTTGATCACAGGGTCTAGGAAATTTTATACCACAAAATGAATTTTATTTGCCTTTCATGCTACTTGCTTTGCTTGTTATTTCTTTTAAATACACGGGCCCAATGCACTTATGGGTGAAATGTGGTCCTGTTGCCCTGAAGAATTTGCCAGTAAGTAGAAAGCTTCTTGTCAGGTGAAGGTGCCTATAAGGGATTTTTTTGTATACACAGTTCTACTAAATTTCTAATAGATCAATTGAGAGAACCCAAAGCAGTGGCCTCAAATCAACTACATTGTTTAAACTCAATTTTTAGAAAAATTGCAAAAGACTAAATCAAAACAAAACTGAAGCAGAACAAAACTAACACAAACAATAGAATCAAACAAAATCGAAATTTCACAAAGTCAAAACAAACTAAGACAGAAGGGTGTATTCTTTTTCTATATACATTTATATAAATAATAAATAAATAGCATAAGACAAGGGTACAAAAGACAGTTCACATGAACAAAAATGACTGAGAAAATTAGCCTTTACAAAAATTCGTTCTCATAATCATTTTTGTAAGAACCCATTTCATGTATTTGAACAAACTGTCTTTCAACAAGTAATGATCAACTGCTTAATCACAATGACGCTGAAAGTGGATTATAGTTGTCGACGTTTCGGTCTTATCTTGTAAAGTATCAGGAAGACCATCTTCAGGACCAAAAATATATAGGTAGACTGAAGACCCTTAGGGTATGATAATTTTGTGAGCTCATTATGAATCGGCTCAAAGTGAAGCTGCTCGACTCAATCTGGAAAAGGTAACTCAATTACCATCCAGTTTTGTAATAGATGCTGAGTAGCGTATCATTGAATATTTAACGAGACAGTGCTCGAGATTTTCATGGCTCGTTTAGCCGTCTCTGATCGGCGTACTGAATGAAGCAGAAGCATTGGGTTACCCAATTTTCGAGTAGTAAGTAGAAAGCTGCAAGGAAACAAGTCAGCCGTTCTAGGTAAAGTGGTCTAAACATGGTATGTTCTTTTTAATCATGAGTGTGAATATTAATAATTAAAGACGGCTGCTTTTGGCCTTTCACAACTCATTTTTAACTTTCTTTTCTTGTGAGGAAGAATTTTCTCCTCCCTCTAGGGCACCCAAGGGGGTGTCGAAATGTGTGTAACACACAAACACAATTAGATAGTCAAACACACACACAACATTCTTCTGAACTTGTTCGGGTGTTGGTTCCTTCCTATGTGTAGGAAAGCTGCTGATGGTGATAAAGTGAGCAAATTGGAGAGAACCTGCCAATCGCTCCTTGGTGGCTGCTTATGTGATACGCTTCCTATTCCCTTTTCATCTATGATTTTTTTAATCTTGTATTTGTCTTTGCTTTGTCACTGGACCTGTTTCTTTAAAAACCTAACACACACGGGGTGTTCCTAGATTAAATAATAGAACCAGTTCCACCCTGCATATAGAATAGGGGGACATCGTTTTGTAGAAAGTGCATTGTTCATATGTGTCATAACAAGAGCTTTTGTTGCGTTTGATGCTACATTTATGCCTGGCACTCGCTTGTGAGTAGAGGTGACTGCTGTCCCCCCCTAACCAATGGGGTAAAAGATTCCTGGAGTAAACCTACCAACATTTACAACAGCTCCTATCTGCTCTACTGCAAACCACCTCACAGTGCCCCTCTCCCCATAAAACCAAAATGGTGAAACACTTCTCCCCTCATGCAGTCCTTGTGTGTCAACCCAGAAGTGTGAACAGGGTAGTGAGCAGCACCTCCTATATAGGGTCATGCCAAATATTTTCTGGTGGTAGCACCTCTCCCACTGGGATGGTGCCGGCCCAGGTGTTATCTGATATTTACTTGTGACAGTGGTAGTCCCTTTGAAGTAAATTAAGTTTTCAATCACAGGCCAAATGGCCATGATACTAGGGGAACAGACAACCTTTACAAACCCATGTTTTTGTCTCATCTTTTGTCTCAGCTCTGAGCAGTTTTCACACCTCATTCAGGGCTATTTATTAGCTGGGTGAAAGTTGGAAGGCTCATTAGCTTTCAGGAGCTTCAGGCAGTGAAAATATAACTTTATAAAAGTGTATTTTCCTTACTAGTTATTCAAAATCTGACTTCATCAATGAGTTGTGCTTTTAATAAATATAAAAAAAGAGATGTTGAATTATATTTCTAGCTGTTCGCTAACTGAAGATAGGAAAAACAATATTTAATATTGGTCCCCAATGTTTCTCTAGGGACCAGTCAGCCTTCCTAGAGTGAAAATATCTTTAGTGTCATCACCACTGTAAGGACATGTTAACTTTAAATTCCTACATGTCCTACCTTTAAATACCAAGCACCCTGCTTTCTCAAGTCATAGATTTTGATTCTTGTGGAATAGGGATCTTAAAAAAAAATCATAATCACATAACTTGTTAAATCTATAAAATTGAAAATCGATCAAGGAATTTGATTAAGAAGTGAAACAATCATCACTATTTACCTGTTAGCCTATAAATATACAAGAAACAGCTCCCCTGAAGTTATGTAACTTATAAAAGAAACATTTTGAAAAAATCAATCATAAAATATGACACCAATTTCAATGCTTTCTTCAAAAAGCAAAAATCCACATTTTTGAAGAATCTATCCACTTCTAGTTCTGGAGAACTGAACTGACGTGACAGCTCAGTGAACAGTTTTGAAGACTGTCATGATGTCTCCTGTGGTTTGTGAGACCCCCAAAACATGTATCACTTTCTTAATGACTTGGATATACTTTGCTATGAATTTCTATTGCACTCTTTTATATAGATAGAAACATTTATTGTCCTAAAAGCTTCCAAAGGCTTTCACAAGATATTGTGGATAGCAAGGGGGTGCACTCAAGACCTTGTAATATCTGCTGAATAACAGATATTGCATTGATTAGACATTACCTAATAATTATTGCTCAGTTTATCAGTCCCAAAAGGAGACTGCTTGGTTGAATACAGTCCAGTGATGCAATTCCAAGATCTGAATACATTTGCATTAGAAACCATCTAAACAAATGCCACCTGCTGATGCTGAATAGTCCAGAAGAGAGTAGGGAGTTGTAAAATATGCTAGAAACATTTAACTCTTTAGAGTTTTTTTTTTGTAAATGTGATGAGCACATTCCAAAGGAGGGCACATCTCTAGCACCTGGGGTTATGCAATATGACTAAACAAGCAGATGATTAGAAGGAATTTCAGGAATGTCCTCTCTGTCCTGATAACACAGAGGAACTTTGAGGACTTGAGTGGTTACAGACTGGCGAGATAGTAATGAAAACTGTCAGAGAAAAGACATTTGTTGCTATTTATGTTTATGAAAGTTGCCTAGAAAAGACAGCACAGTTGCTATATTATAAAATAGTATGTGAAAGAGCCAGCTGTAGAAATATTTGATCTACTTGAAGTGCATACGTTTGAATGCAGACATGAATGACTCAGACATTCTATATCTGTGCAAAAAGTGCTCAAGGAGCCAAAATGTTTGTCAACAATATCATGTTTTTTTAATGGCTAGTCAAAATCAGGTTTTGCTAAAGCAGTACATTTTATCTCTGTTTTTTGTCATAGTTGCATAAACTTGAGCCAGCGGATGCCAGTCGGTCCGACCGGCCAGTTTCAAATCCCATAGCCTTCATCGTAATAAGGCTGTCGGATTTGAAACCAGTGATTACATCGTGATAGGGCCCCTAGTGCTCACATTAGAATTTTCCCCAAGAACAATTCAGAGAGGATTCAAGGGCAAGGTTTTACTGAAAAAGTTTAATACTATCATTTTTTTTCATTTTGTTGCAAACTTCAGTAAGAAATTTGGGCAAAATCTGAAAGTTGGTTTCAAAACCATCAGCATACAGCTGCCAAAGAGGTAATCCTCTTAGATGGGTCAAAGATCTTTCAATTTGGATAACTGATTAAACAAGCTTTTCTCAAGGATATGTTTTATGTTGTGTCATTAAATGTTGAATTCATGGTGGCAGCAACATGCCAATGAAACTAAAGTAGATATTCAAGGTTGGCCCAGTGCTCACTAAAAATACTACAAAATATTACCAAAGGGCGGTAGCTAAAGAGAAAGAAAGAGCCTCCTGGGATGGTAATACATGTTGCCATGGAAACAACAGATTAGCAGGACGGGAACTCCTACAATAAATGGAAAATTGGTAGATTGTCTAAAGTTTCAATTTTATTCCTTGACACTTACTATAATTGTCCTCCTAATTCTGGTGTGCCCCATTGTAATTATGAGTTCTGCCAGAAAACTGAGGTGAAAACCTTGGGCAAAATGATGAACTAGCAGGGATATCAATCCCAGAATTAATGATTTCCCTACATTCCATCTTTCCATGTCGAACTCTAAAGTTCCAATATGTAATGAGGGACGAAATTACCAGTACCAAAAGTACTGGTAACTTCAGGAGTGGGACATGGCGATTGATTTGCTGGGCTGCTTATAATTGGAGTTGTGTTACATTTTTTATCTCTAATTTTTCTGTCAAAAAGAGAAAAAACACATGTGATGGTTCATCTTTTTCTCTCAGAAAGAAGATTGATGGCTCAGATTTGTAAGGTAATCTCTGGAAGTCCTGTGGGGATTTGGTGTATGTGTCTTGTTTATATGATTTGTAAAGTTTAAACAATGTATTTCAGGGACTGTTGCAATCAGGATTGGGATTAAAAGGAGACAGCATTGCAGAATCCTCAGATTTTAATTCATTTTGATCTTTGAAGTAGGTTTCATGCTGATGTAGGTTTGCTGGAACTACCAAAACGTTATTTTCAATAAAGTGCTTTTATTTAAGAAGGCATTAGCTTCATTTGAAAATGACAAAAAAGAAAAGTATATATGTTGAAATTGTTCACTTTCTATGTATTAGTTAATTAATGTATTACTTTTCATGTATTATTTATAATTGCTGCTAAGTAGGGTTCAGACCCGTTCCTGCTCGAGTATTGTACAATAGTTATATTTAATTCATTATAGCAGTGGTTCCCAAACTTTTTCTAATCGCATCTCACTTGACCTATTGGCTGTTGGCCGTGGCTCCCTATTATGTTACTTATTTTGGGCAGGTGGGGGTTGTAAGCCTGACCTTGAAAGTACTTTTTTCTCCCTGAAAATAATTGGGATGAAGTCGATGCAGGTATTAGAATCATATATGTAATCCTATCCTTTCGGCTGAAGAACCTCATGCAGTCTCAATGATTGATTGGAGGGAAACAGGGTTCTTGGAGATGTGAACTGTTACTACATTGTGAGTAGTGACTTTAGATTGTTTCCGAGCAGAGTTTGTGAGGCCCTGATAGATACAGGAATGTTGTTTCAGATCCTGGGTGCATTTATGAGAAGGACTGAGTCTGCTAATTAGGTTTGTTTTAGTTTGCACATTATTGACTCCAATCTGATGGTACCAGGCTGTCCTTGTTTCCTTGTGCAAAAAGAACAATGGATGGACAGAATGCAGAACAATGTCATACATTCACCCCAGTACAGAGATCTGGGCCTAAATCCCTTGTTTTCTCGCTCCCCATGTCATTCCAGTTTGAACCCAGCCATGTGCAAATCAGTCTTGACCCTGCGCCCAAAATGGGAACAGTCCAGCCCGAACTACAAGGCCAAGTCCTCCCTGGACTGGAAACAAGCATCCTAGGACCAGTTTTAGGGTTTCACCCCTCATCAGCCAGGATAGCTTGACTCCAGTGGCATGGAGAGCACAGGACCCACGTCTGGGCATACTCGGGGTGACAAATGCAAAAAAGAACAATGGATGGACAGGATGCAGAACAATGTCATACATTCACCCCAGTACAGAGATCTGGGCCTAAATCCATCGTTTTTTGTATATATATATATATATATATATATATATATATATATACTCCAACTTTGCTCAGCAAATTGAGGCCGCACACCACAACAGGTAAAAGAACCTCTTTTATTCCACAGAAACAGACAGCTTCCGATCCCGTCTTGGAAACCCTTGGCCTGACGCGTTTCAGAGTCTCTAACTCTTTCCTCAGAGGCCATCAGAGCATTCAGTAAATTCACTTGCAACCCCACAAAGATTTCTGCGTGCTTTAAATACTTTTCATTGGCCTCCGGTGTGCCTCATTAGTCATTGCATTTCCAAAGCATGCTGGTCTTTGTAGTTGATTTTAGCATAATATCGCCCTCCAGTGGGCCTGTTTGCTCCGATATTATTCAGGGTTTGATTTCTAGCCCTCCATTGAGCCCCCGAATCGGACTCTGTCTGCTTAAATTAGGTACCTGCTGCGCCATTCGCAGAGAGAGATTTCCCCCTGCGTGGTTCCTCCTGTTATTTCGGACGGTGCGATCCCTCTGTGGCCTGAAGCCACCACATCAAACATACTCCAACTTTGCTCAGCAAATTGAGGCCGCACACCACAACAGGTAAAAGAACCTCTTTTATTCCACAGAAACAGACAGCTTCCGATCCCGTCTTGGAAACCCTTGGCCTGACGCGTTTCAGAGTCTCTAACTCTTTCCTCAGAGGCCATCAGAGCATTCAGTAAATTCACTTGCAACCCCACAAAGATTTCTGCGTGCTTTAAATACTTTTCATTGGCCTCCGGTGTGCCTCATTAGTCATTGCATTTCCAAAGCATGCTGGTCTTTGTAGTTGATTTTAGCATAATATCGCCCTCCAGTGGGCCTGTTTGCTCCGATATTATTCAGGGTTTGATTTCTAGCCCTCCATTGAGCCCCGAATCGGACTCTGTCTGCTTAAATTAGGTACCTGCTGCACCATTCGCAGAGAGAGATTTCCCCCTGCGTGGTTCCTCCTGTTATTTCGGACGGTGCGATCCCTCTGTGGCCTGAAGCCGCCACATCAAACATACTCCAACTTTGCTCAGCAAATTGAGGCCGCACACCACAACAGGTAAAAGAACCTCTTTTATTCCACAGAAACAGACAGCTTCCGATCCCGTCTTGGAAACCCTTGGCCTGACGCATTTCAGAGTCTCTAACTCTTTCCTCAGAGGCCATCAGAGCATTCAGTAAATTCACTTGCAACCCCACAAAGATTTCTGCGTGCTTTACATCCTTTTCATTGGCCTCCGGTGTGCCTCATTAGTCATTGCATTTCCAAAGCATGCTGGTCTTTGTAGTTGATTTTAGCATAATATCGCCCTCCAGTGGGCCTGTTTGCTCCGATATTATTCAGGGTTTGATTTCTAGCCCTCCATTGAGCCCCCGAATCGGACTCTGTCTGCTTAATTTAGGTACCTGCTGCGCCATTCGCAGAGAGAGATTTCCCCCTGCGTGGTTCCTCCTGTTATTTCGGACGGTGCGATCCCTCTGTGGCCTGAAGCCGCCACATCAAACATACTCCAACTTTGCTCAGCAAATTGAGGCCGCACACCACAACAGGTAAAAGAACCTCTTTTATTCCACAGAAACAGACAGCTTCCGATCCCGTCTTGGAAACCCTTGGCCTGTCGTGTTTCAGAGTCTCTAACTCTTTCCTCAGAGGCCATCAGAGCATTCAGTAAATTCACTTGCAATCCCACAAAGATTTCTGCGTGCTTTAAATACTTTTCATTGGCCTCCGGTGTGCCTCATTAGTCATTGCATTTCCAAAGCATGCTGGTCTTTGTAGTTGATTTTAGCATAATATCGCCCTCCAGTGGGCCTGTTTGCTACGATATTATTCAGGGTTTGATTTCTAGCCCTCCATTGAGCCCCCGAATCGGACTCTGTCTGCTTAAATTAGGTACCTGCTGCGCCATTCGCAGAGAGAGATTTCCCCCTGCGTGGTTCCTCCTGTTATTTCGGACGGTGCGATCCCTCTGTGGCCTCTGTGCTAAAATCAACTACAAAGACCAGCATGCTTTGGAAATGCAATGACTAATGAGGCACACCGGAGGCCAATGAAAAGTATTTAAAGCACGCAGAAATCTTTGTGGGGTTGCAAGTGAATTTACTGAATGCTCTGATGGCCTCTGAGGAAAGAGTTAGAGACTCTGAAACGCGTCAGGCCAAGGGTTTCCAAGACGGGATCGGAAGCTGTCTGTTTCTGTGGAATAAAAGAGGTTCTTTTACCTGTTGTGGTGTGCGGCCTCAATTTGCTGAGCAAAGTTGGAGTATGTTTGATGTGGCGGCTTCAGGCCACAGAGGGATCGCACCGTCCGAAATAACAGGAGGAACCACGCAGGGGGAAATCTCTCTCTGCGAATGGCGCAGCAGGTACCTAATTTAAGCAGACAGAGTCCGATTCGGGGGCTCAATGGAGGGCTAGAAATCAAACCCTGAATAATATCGGAGCAAACAGGCCCACTGGAGGGCGATATTATGCTAAAATCAACTCCAAAGACCAGCATGCTTTGGAAATGCAATGACTAATGAGGCACACCGGAGGCCAATGAAAAGTATTTAAAGCACGCAGAAATCTTTGTGGGGTTGCAAGTGAATTTACTGAATTCTCTGATGGCCTCTGAGGAAAGAGTTAGAGACTCTGAAACGCGTCAGGCCAAGGGTTTCCAATACGGGATCGGAAGCTGTCTGTTTCTGTGGAATAAAAGAGGTTCTTTTACCTGTTGTGGTGTGCGGCCTCAATTTGCTGAGCAAAGTTGGAGTATGTTTGATGTAGCGGCTTCAGGCCACAGAGGGATCGCACCGTCCGAAATAACAGGAGGAACGACGCAGGGGGAAATCTCTCTCTGCGAATGGCGCAGCAGGTACCTAATTTAAGCAGACAGAGTCCGATTCGGGGGCTCAATGGAGGGCTAGAAATCAAACCCTGAATAATATCGGAGCAAACAGGCCCACTGGAGGGCGATATTATGCTAAAATCAACTACAAAGACCAGCATGCTTTGGAAATGCAATGACTAATGAGGCACACCGGAGGCCAATGAAAAGTATTTAAAGGACGCAGAAATCTTTGTGGGGTTGCAAGTGAATTTACTGAATGCTCTGATGGCCTCTGAGGAAAGAGTTAGAGACTCTGAAACGCGTCAGGCCAAGGGTTTCCAAGACGGGATCGGAAGCTGTCTGTTTCTGTGGAATAAAAGAGGTTCTTTTACCTGTTGTGGTGTGCGGCCTCAATTTGCTGAGCAAAGTTGGAGTATGTTTGATGTGGCGGCTTCAGGCCACAGAGGGATCGCACCGTCCGAAATAACAGGAGGAACCACGCAGGGGGAAATCTCTCTCTGCGAATGGCGCAGCAGGTACCTAATTTAAGCAGACAGAGTCCGATTCGGGGCTCAATGGAGGGCTAGAAATCAAACCCTGAATAATATCGGAGCAAACAGGCCCACTGGAGGGCGATATTATGCTAAAATCAACTACAAAGACCAGCATGCTTTGGAAATGCAATGACTAATGAGGCACACCGGAGGCCAATGAAAAGTATTTAAAGCACGCAGAAATCTTTGTGGGGTTGCAAGTGAATTTACTGAATGCTCTGATGGCCTCTGAGGAAAGAGTTAGAGACTCTGAAACGCGTCAGGCCAAGGGTTTCCAAGACGGGATCGGATGCTGTCTGTTTCTGTGGAATAAAAGAGGTTCTTTTACCTGTTGTGGTGTGCGGCCTCAATTTGCTGAGCAAAGTTGGAGTATGTTTGATGTGGCGGCTTCAGGCCACAGAGGGATTGCACCGTCCGAAATAACAGGAGGAACCACGCAGGGGGAAATCTCTCTCTGCGAATGGCGCAGCAGGTACCTAATTTAAGCAGACAGAGTCCGATTCGGGGGCTCAATGGAGGGCTAGAAATCAAACCCTGAATAATATCGGAGCAAACAGGCCCACTGGAGGGCGATATTATGCTAAAATCAACTACAAAGACCAGCATGCTTTGGAAATGCAATGACTAATGAGGCACACCGGAGGCCAATGAAAAGTATTTAAAGCACGCAGAAATCTTTGTGGGGTTGCAAGTGAATTTACTGAATGCTCTGATGGCCTCTGAGGAAAGAGTTAGAGACTCTGAAACGCGTCAGGCCAAGGGTTTCCAAGACGGGATCGGAAGCTGTCTGTTTCTGTGGAATAAAAGAGGTTCTTTTACCTGTTGTGGTGTGCGGCCTCAATTTGCTGAGCAAAGTTGGAGTATGTTTGATGTGGCGGCTTCAGGCCACAGAGGGATCGCACCGTCCGAAATAACAGGAGGAACCACGCAGGGGGAAATCTCTCTCTGCGAATGGCGCAGCAGGTACCTAATTTAAGCAGACAGAGTCCGATTCGGGGGCTCAATGGAGGGCTAGAAATCAAACCCTGAATAATATCGGAGCAAACAGGCCCACTGGAGGGCGATATTATGCTAAAATCAACTACAAAGACCAGCATGCTTTGGAAATGCAATGACTAATGAGGCACACCGGAGGCCAATGAAAAGTATTTAAAGCACGCAGAAATCTTTGTGGGGTTGCAAGTGAATTTACTGAATGCTCTGATGGCCTCTGAGGAAAGAGTTAGAGACTCTGAAACGCGTCAGGCCAAGGGTTTCCAAGACGGGATCGGAAGCTGTCTGTTTCTGTGGAATAAAAGAGGTTCTTTTACCTGTTGTGGTGTGCGGCCTCAATTTGCTGAGCAAAGTTGGAGTATGTTTGATGTGGCGGCTTCAGGCCACAGAGGGATCGCACCGTCCGAAATAACAGGAGGAACCACGCAGGGGAAATCTCTCTCTGCGAATGGCGCAGCAGGTACCTAATTTAAGCAGACAGAGTCCGATTCGGGGCTCAATGGAGGGCTAGAAATCAAACCCTGAATAATATCGGAGCAAACAGGCCCACTGGAGGGCGATATTATGCTAAAATCAACTACAAAGACCAGCATGCTTTGGAAATGCAATGACTAATGAGGCACACCGGAGGCCAATGAAAAGTATTTAAAGCACGCAGAAATCTTTGTGGGGTTGCAAGTGAATTTACTGAATGCTCTGATGGCCTCTGAGGAAAGAGTTAGAGACTCTGGAAACGCGTCAGGCCAAGGGTTTCCAAGACGGGATCGGAAGCTGTCTGTTTCTGTGGAATAAAAGAGGTTCTTTTACCTGTTGTGGTGTGCGGCCTCAATTTGCTGAGCAAAGTTGGAGTATGTTTGATGTGGCGGCTTCAGGCCACAGAGGGATCGCACCGTCCGAAATAACAGGAGGAACCACGCAGGGGGAAATCTCTCTCTGCGAATGGCGCAGCAGGTACCTAATTTAAGCAGACAGAGTCCGATTCGGGGGCTCAATGGAGGGCTAGAAATCAAACCCTGAATAATATCGGAGCAAACAGGCCCACTGGAGGGCGATATTATGCTAAAATCAACTACAAAGACCAGCATGCTTTGGAAATGCAATGACTAATGAGGCACACCGGAGGCCAATGAAAAGTATTTAAAGCACGCAGAAATCTTTGTGGGGTTGCAAGTGAATTTACTGAATGCTCTGATGGCCTCTGAGGAAAGAGTTAGAGACTCTGAAACGCGTCAGGCCAAGGGTTTCCAAGACGGGATCGGAAGCTGTCTGTTTCTGTGGAATAAAAGAGGTTCTTTTACCTGTTGTGGTGTGCGGCCTCAATTTGCTGAGCAAAGTTGGAGTATGTTTGATGTGGCGGCTTCAGGCCACAGAGGGATCGCACCGTCCGAAATAACAGGAGGAACCACGCAGGGGGAAATCTCTCTGCGAATGGCGCAGCAGGTACCTAATTTAAGCAGACAGAGTCGATTCGGGGCTCAATGGAGGGCTAGAAATCAAACCCTGAATAATATCGGAGCAAACAGGCCCACTGGAGGGCGATATTATGCTAAAATCAACTACAAAGACCAGCATGCTTTGGAAATGCAATGACTAATGAGGCACACCGGAGGCCAATGAAAAGTATTTAAAGTACGCAGAAATCTTTGTGGGGTTGCAAGTGAATTTACTGAATGCTCTGATGGCCTCTGAGGAAAGAGTTAGAGACTCTGAAACGCGTCAGGCCAAGGGTTTCCAAGACGGGATCGGAAGCTGTCTGTTTCTGTGGAATAAAAGAGGTTCTTTTACCTGTTGTGGTGTGCGGCCTCAATTTGCTGAGCAAAGTTGGAGTATGTTTGATGTGGCGGCTTCAGGCCACAGAGGGATCGCACCGTCCGAAATAACAGGAGGAACCACACAGGGGGAAATCTCTCTGCGAATGGCGCAGCAGGTACCTAATTTAAGCAGACAGAGTCCGATTCGGGGCTCAATGGAGGGCTAGAAATCAAACCCTGAATAATATCGGAGCAAACAGGCCCACTGGAGGGCGATATTATGCTAAAATCAACTACAAAGACCAGCATGCTTTGGAAATGCAATGACTAATGAGGCACACCGGAGGCCAATGAAAAGTATTTAAAGCACGCAGAAATCTTTGTGGGGTTGCAAGTGAATTTACTGAATGCTCTGATGGCCTCTGAGGAAAGAGTTAGAGACTCTGAAACGCGTCAGGCCAAGGGTTTCCAAGACGGGATCGGAAGCTGTCTGTTTCTGTGGAATAAAAGAGGTTCTTTTACCTGTTGTGGTGTGCGGCCTCAATTTGGTGAGCAAAGTTGGAGTATGTTTGATGTGGCGGCTTCAGGCCACAGAGGGATCGCACCGTCCGAAATAACAGGAGGAACCACGCAGGGGGAAATCTCTCTGCGAATGGCGCAGCAGGTACCTAATTTAAGCAGACAGAGTCCGATTCGGGGCTCAATGGAGGGCTAGAAATCAAACCCTGAATAATATCGGAGCAAACAGGCCCACTGGAGGGCGATATTATGCTAAAATCAACTACAAAGACCAGCATGCTTTGGAAATGCAATGACTAATGAGGCACACCGGAGGCCAATGAAAAGTATTTAAAGCACGCAGAAATCTTTGTGGGGTTGCAAGTGAATTTACTGAATGCTCTGATGGCCTCTGAGGAAAGAGTTAGAGACTCTGAAACGCGTCAGGCCAAGGGTTTCCAAGACAAGATCGGAAGCTGTCTGTTTCTGTGGAATAAAAGAGGTTCTTTTACCTGTTGTGGTGTGCGGCCTCAATTTGCTGAGCAAAGTTGGAGTATGTTTGATGTGGCGGCTTCAGGCCACAGAGGGATCGCACCGTCCGAAATAACAGGAGGAACCACACAGGGGGAAATCTCTCTCTGCGAATGGCGCAGCACGTACCTAATTTAAGCAGACAGAGTCCGATTCGGGGGCTCAATGGAGGGCTAGAAATCAAACCCTGAATAATATCGGAGCAAACAGGCCCACTGGAGGGCGATATTATGCTAAAATC
Source organism: Calotriton arnoldi (assembly GCA_963921515.1). NCBI lineage: Eukaryota > Metazoa > Chordata > Amphibia > Caudata > Salamandridae > Calotriton > Calotriton arnoldi. The sequence continues at coordinate 902,022 of CAWUFW010006087.1, read as the reverse complement.
AACTACAAAGACCAGCATGCTTTGGAAATGCAATGACTAATGAGGCACACCGGAGGCCAATGAAAAGTATTTAAAGCACGCAGAAATCTTTGTGGGGTTGCAAGTGAATTTACTGAATGCTCTGATGGCCTCTGAGGAAAGAGTTAGAGACTCTGAAACGCGTCAGGCCAAGGGTTTCCAAGACGGGATCGGAAGCTGTCTGTTTCTGTGGAATAAAAGAGGTTCTTTTACCTGTTGTGGTGTGCGGCCTCAATTTGCTGAGCAAAGTTGGAGTATGTTTGATGTGGCGGCTTCAGGCCACAGAGGGATCGCACCGTCCGAAATAACAGGAGGAACCACGCAGGGGGAAATCTCTCTGCGAATGGCGCAGCAGGTACCTAATTTAAGCAGACAGAGTCCGATTCGGGGCTCAATGGAGGGCTAGAAATCAAACCCTGAATAATATCGGAGCAAACAGGCCCACTGGAGGGCGATATTATGCTAAAATCAACTACAAAGACCAGCATGCTTTGGAAATGCAATGACTAATGAGGCACACCGGAGGCCAATGAAAAGTATTTAAAGCACGCAGAAATCTTTGTGGGGTTGCAAGTGAATTTACTGAATGCTCTGATGGCCTCTGAGGAAAGAGTTAGAGACTCTGAAACGCGTCAGGCCAAGGGTTTCCAAGACGGGATCGGAAGCTGTCTGTTTCTGTGGAATAAAAGAGGTTCTTTTACCTGTTGTGGTGTGCGGCCTCAATTTGCTGAGCAAAGTTGGAGTATGTTTGATGTGGCGGCTTCAGGCCACAGAGGGATCGCACCGTCCGAAATAACAGGAGGAACCACGCAGGGGAAATCTCTCTCTGCGAATGGCGCAGCAGGTACCTAATTTAAGCAGACAGAGTCGATTCGGGGCTCAATGGAGGGCTAGAAATCAAACCCTGAATAATATCGGAGCAAACAGGCCCACTGGAGGGCGATATTATGCTAAAATCAACTACAAAGACCAGCATGCTTTGGAAATGCAATGACTAATGAGGCACACCGGAGGCCAATGAAAAGTATTTAAAGCACGCAGAAATCTTTGTGGGGTTGCAAGTGAATTTACTGAATGCTCTGATGGCCTCTGAGGAAAGAGTTAGAGACTCTGAAACGCGTCAGGCCAAGGGTTTCCAAGACGGGATCGGAAGCTGTCTGTTTCTGTGGAATAAAAGAGGTTCTTTTACCTGTTGTGGTGTGCGGCCTCAATTTGCTGAGCAAAGTTGGAGTATGTTTGATGTGGCGGCTTCAGGCCACAGAGGGATCGCACCGTCCGAAATAACAGGAGGAACCACACAGGGGGAAATCTCTCTCTGCGAATGGCGCAGCAGGTACCTAATTTAAGCAGACAGAGTCCGATTCGGGGCTCAATGGAGGGCTAGAAATCAAACCCTGAATAATATCGGAGCAAACAGGCCCACTGGAGGGCGATATTATGCTAAAATCAACTACAAAGACCAGCATGCTTTGGAAATGCAATGACTAATGAGGCACACCGGAGGCCAATGAAAAGTATTTAAAGCACGCAGAAATCTTTGTGGGGTTGCAAGTGAATTTACTGAATGCTCTGATGGCCTCTGAGGAAAGAGTTAGAGACTCTGAAATGCGTCAGGCCAAGGGTTTCCAAGACGGGATCGGAAGCTGTCTGTTTCTGTGGAATAAAAGAGGTTCTTTTACCTGTTGTGGTGTGCGGCCTCAATTTGCTGAGCAAAGTTGGAGTATGTTTGATGTGGCGGCTTCAGGCCACAGAGGGATCGCACCGTCCGAAATAACAGGAGGAACCACGCAGGGGGAAATCTCTCTCTGCGAATGGCGCAGCAGGTACCTAATTTAAGAAGACAGAGTCCGATTCGGGGCTCAATGGAGGGCTAGAAATCAAACCCTGAATAATATCGGAGCAAACAGGCCCACTGGAGGGCGATATTATGCTAAAATCAACTACAAAGACCAGCATGCTTTGGAAATGCAATGACTAATGAGGCACACCGGAGGCCAATGAAAAGTATTTAAAGCACGCAGAAATCTTTGTGGGGTTGCAAGTGAATTTACTGAATGCTCTGATGGCCTCTGAGGAAAGAGTTAGAGACTCTGAAACGCGTCAGGCAAAGGGTTTCCAAGACGGGATCGGAAGCTGTCTGTTTCTGTGGAATAAAAGAGGTTCTTTTACCTGTTGTGGTGTGCGGCCTCAATTTGCTGAGCAAAGTTGGAGTATGTTTGATGTGGCGGCTTCAGGCCACAGAGGGATCGCACCGTCCGAAATAACAGGAGGAACCACGCAGGGGAAATCTCTCTGCGAATGGCGCAGCAGGTACCTAATTTAAGCAGACAGAGTCCGATTCGGGGCTCAATGGAGGGCTAGAAATCAAACCCTGAATAATATCGGAGCAAACAGGCCCACTGGAGGGCGATATAATGCTAAAATCAACTACAAAGACCAGCATGCTTTGGAAATGCAATGACTAATGAGGCACACCGGAGGCCAATGAAAAGTATTTAAAGCACGCAGAAATCTTTGTGGGGTTGCAAGTGAATTTACTGAATGCTCTGATGGCCTCTGAGGAAAGAGTTAGAGACTCTGAAACGCGTCAGGCCAAGGGTTTCCAAGACGGGATCGGAAGCTGTCTGTTTCTGTGGAATAAAAGAGGTTCTTTTACCTGTTGTGGTGTGCGGCCTCAATTTGCTGAGCAAAGTTGGAGTATATATATATATATATATATATATATATATATATATATATATACACCCAATACCATCAAACATTTAAAAACATACCAATTTAATTACAAATGAAGAAGTAAACAACATAAAAAATTACAATTTACTAAAAAAATATTACAAATTAAAAACATTATTAATTATATTTATTATCATTTTAAATACATAAAAACCTAATTATATAAATTTAAACAATAGAAACTAAACTATAACAGTCTACAAGTAATGTTATGTCCCGTATAGAGGCCCTAATGTAGACCCGTTCATAAATGCCCTAAAATGGACGTATTCATATTTGCTCTAATACGGCCATATTCGTACTTGCCCTATTCCACCTCTTGCCGGAAAAAAGGAGAAAAGATTCATCTCAATTGACTTAATCAAACCACACTATGTGGCCGATACTAAACAGTAGGCCTCATGGACTCCACAGTAGCAGACGCCCTCCTCTCGCTACAATCCAAGAAGTTCAAACAGAAAGACTCATCACGTTTGAAGAGCCACCTGTACGGAATGAAGGACTAAGCAACAATGCTATGGCACTCGTTCCACTTCAACAAGAAATTCATCTTCAAAATGAAAATCAACTTAGTAACCAAGTTGCAATCAGATCGACTACAGACATCTACGTCAACATGCCTCGTCAAGAGCAAAATCCGATTTCAACAAATCCCGATGAAATTCCAACAATTGATCGAACTGCTTCTGGCTATTTCATGAACTTTGATACGTTTTCACTAGATCCAAGCGAACCGAAAACGACGCCAGCCAAAGAATCACTCCAACAGAAACTCAATGATTTTTTGAACTTTTTTAGAAAAACTTACCTGGTGTCACCTTGGATAGAACTATGGTATATCACTGGGATATAATTTTTCATTTTCTGGCTAGGTTTAATAATAACTTTTAGTATGCTTATTAATGGACTATACCTCCAGCAAAGCTCTACAGCCCAAAGAGTCAATTTGTTTTTAAAACCACACCAGTCTTCACATCGTAAACCAAGAGACTTGTCTTCAGTGAACATCACAGCAGTTCCTATACCGGACGGTATAGTATGGGACAAGATTGATTATGATGTATTCGGTCCGACTGAACTTTTAAAGCTTAAACATGTATTTAAAATTTCTTTAAGTGATATCATTACGTCCAGTACATTTTCTGATGATTGGGACACTGATACTGTGAACAATTTAATGTCTGATTTAGAAAAAACTGCCGCATTTCCGAACAATGATATGTTAGAAGGTACTTCAGATTATGATACATTGTACTGTTATCAGCAATATGGTCATCATTTCTTAAACAAGTCTATAACACCTAGAAATGTATTTGAGTACCACCAGTGGGAACACTGCCCAACACCTCCAAAAGGTAGTTCGCAAGCATTTGCACAGAAATTCACATACTTCTCAGGGTTTAACACATCTGACCCAAAGTCGTTTTATTATAAAGTAGCGAAAATTTCAGCTCAGAAAATTAAGTTAACAAACACCAAACATTTTTACTCTGCATCCTTTTTGAACCAGTTGTCAAAACAGGGTTTCGGTCTATGGAAGGACACAATAGATTCAAAATCGATCTGGGGTTCTAGGGACTGGCAAGTCCAGGGAATAGAAGCACTTTTTAGAGCATGCCTCATTCCGCAGCAGATATTATTTCTGAATGAAACTGTGCAACAAACAACCTGTCTTGGATTAGCCAAAGGCAAGGAAATGAACACACCGGGGTTTCCAACACCATCGCAGATGGGTGGTGGGCAGAATTCAACTACACATGGGGTGAGATTAGATGACATTTTCCAGTACAACAGATCAGATCCTGATTGGACAGAATGGCTGGTTTGGCCCATTGACACAAACAAATGTCAGCAGAGATTTATGAATACAACCGAAGGGTTTAGTATCCATAGGCCAGACCCACGCTATGCACAGAGACATCACCCGGGGGTAGTGACATTCTATAGTGTTGGGAAGTTGTGCCTTGATTGGCTAGAAACCTCAACACTCACAGAAGTGAAGCACCACTTGACCTTACTCACACCTGACATGGATCTTAGAGATTTTCTACTGGGACCCAGGAAACAACGTCAGAAACGTTTCATATATGCAGGCATTTATGCCTATTATAATAAAAACTGGAAAATATCCCAACAAGAGGCCGCAGAAAGGATACGGGAGATAGACCGTATTAACTTAGAAAAGGCATTAGCTGTAGTGGATAATGGGTTAACTACTTTGACCTCCAGGATTTACTCCTTAGGCAACATTGTGTCTTCAGCAATCGACATATTAGAACAAGATCTGGCCTTGTTACAACACGGGCAATCTCAGCTACGTTCTATTATGATGCTAAGCTGTACGCTGCAATCTTTGCATGCAGGCTATGTGCCCTGGCGTTTTATAAACACCACGTCTCTGTTTTCAGAATACAATCTAACTGATAAACAGACAGAAATGGCACAAAGGGGAGCCAAATATACAATGTTGCGTATTGAGAAACTGGAAAGGTTACCTTTCACTGTAACCGAATCACCATCAGCAGAATGGCTAATTCATGGCCAAATCACTCTGCCGGTCACTACGTTCCAGTTTCAGTATTGCCTTGAGCAAAGGCAGGCAGGCAGGCAAATATTAAAAAAATGGGTAAGGGATACATCAAGGAAAACTGGGAGTTACCATATAGATACCGATGCCGGAATGGGGATCGAGAAGTGTATCTGAGTGGTACAAACTGCAAGAATGCTTTAAGCGGTTCTCTCATGTGTCAAGATATTTCTCTGCACGGAGCCTGTAGCGGTTCAGTAGCGAACTTATATTGTCACATGTCAGGGACCCCAGCGGCCATGATCACGCCGGTTTTCCAGCTGCTCTTGAATGGGAGTTACTTAATGTTAAATGATCAAGGTTGCTGTGGGATGCTTCCGGGCGTCGTCTATCTGGTCACTGTTAACTCCAGGGTTACTTGCTGTATGCAAGTATTGTTTCCACCACTGAACACAGTCAGGGAGACGCCGCTATGGCCTTCGCTGAATGTTTCTTTCATACAATTTGATACTCTGAGCAGATTGAAAGCCAAGCTTTTAAAGCAACCAGTGCCCTTAACCTCCGCTCGAGAAACCTATGAACTTCAAGTTGTAAGGACCTCGATTGAGATACAAGCGCTTATCTGGACAAACTGCTCCTTTCATTTCGTAGAAATGGTGGCGCGTATCTTCAATATGTCTGATACGAGCGGTATTGTACACCTATTTAAGACCATAGGGTCAGGACTGTTAAGCACCTTTCAGACAGTCCTCGGAGTAATCCCAAATTTTATACACTCCATATTGGGAAGCGTATTTGGAGGATTCCCGCTCATCCTGTTCCTGACTGCAGGAATCCTGATTGTTATATTACTGCTATGCAATGGACGGCCCAATTCCCGAGGGAATGGCGAACATGCGCCAGGAGCGGAAATACAGTGAACGCATGGTACAACTTCTGGGCATTTCTTGCCTGCGAGAACTCAATGCCTCCTGGTTTCTATCCTTTCGACCAGTCTGGGTAGACTGCATCTTACCTGTTCTTCTATGCCTGTTTTGCGGAGAAGAATGCATGTTGGATCTTTGTCTAACATTTCCATCAGATGCGCCTCCGAACACAGATGCAATGCTGGACCCCATAAAGGCCCATGCTCTGCATTGTCCCCAGCGTCTTCCGATTCTGATGAATGCATTCCTGGAGAATCCACAGGTGCCGTTTGCTCCTGCTGCGTTAGGTGACTCCTCCACAGGTACCCATGTTATAACTGCCTCACAAGCTGCCGCAGCACCGACTGTTGGCAGTGCTACATTCCATCTATGTGCGATTGACGTTCTCTGTGAGGCGTTGGATTTGTCGTCTGCAGCAGCTAACACCGATAATATTGTGCTTCCCAGCCAGGACGCTTAATCTTGAATTGGCTCATCGTGTCCTGGGAAAGAATTCGGCTTCTTCACTCGTTTCAAAACAAACGAGCAAAATTGGAACATTTCCTAAATTGACACTTTCGCTTGAGAAAAGCATGGCCTTCTTCCGCTTTGAGTGAAGCAACTTATATAGAGAAACAAAATAGACATTTCTGTTTTAGTGGCAATTGGAAGTAGCTGAATTGTAACATCTTTTAAACACTTGTTTAACGAAAGTTAGAACCATGTTTTTACTTGCTTTTAAAAATATTTTTAATTTGTCCATATTTTAAGTATGGTCATTGTTATCCAATTCGGAAGAGGAGTGGGTGTTATGTCCCGTATAGAGGCCCTAATGTAGACCCGTTCATACATGCCCTAAAATGGACGTATTCATATTTGCCCTAATACGGTCATATTCGTACTTGCCCTATTATGGTCAAAGCCGCATATGCCCTATTACGGTCATAACTGTACATGTCCAATTATAGTCATGATTCCTTATATAGGCATGATCTTTCACCTACATTGGTCCTAACTAGTACACAACATGCTCTGAGGGCTGAACGTTATCTATCCTGTGGTTTTGAATACAGCAGGGTTTTTCCCAAACACAGGCCCACACTGTACTCATCAATTATGCATGGCTCTCTAGGAATACACCACCTGCATAATATGTATGTACAAAGTTCACCCCTGACGTCTTTCTCAAGTCTAACGACAGACCAATACAATCCATACTGAGGACCGAGACTCTTTAGGGTATAAATACACCACATCTTGCCCCGGTAAGACAGAGGGAACCGAGACTTCCATGCTGACACACTGACCAGATACACTGAGGCTCCTGCATGCAGTCGCTCCAGCTGACAGCGGTCTGACACAGCCCTTGCGGGGTGTCCAACTCGAGACCAGGACGGGGTCCCACACTCTCTCTATTCAAGTATGGGGGTTCGACTAAATCCTAGAAGGATTCTTGGCTCTTAGGCTGTTAGACCTACACATATGCTATGTACACTCAGGTACATCTAGTTAGGCATCGTAGGAGTACGCATACTTTCATAATGCTTTTATATTCATGTATGTATTCATGATTATTGCAATATGGTAGAACTGTTCTATCCCTTTGCTTTTATCGTACTGCTGATAATATATCTCTGCTATTGTCTGCTGGTTGCCGCAGCACATATATTTTACACTAGAATAACAACTGTTCAATAAATACTTATTGAAACGCCCGACTGTTTATTCTGTGTAACTCTCTGAGACAAACCGAATAAGTAAGCACGAGTGACTGAGCGAAAAGTAGTATATTGTTTCCACGATTCTGAGGAATTTGGGTTGTCATGATCTAAGGTTGCCAGAAACTAATCTCTCCCAGAGAGCAGGAGATTCTAATGGCACTGTGAGCTAGCTAATGCAAACCAGGCTAACATATACGGTGGGGGTGCACGGAGTCAGTCTGCCACCAAGCCCACAGTATATGTTATCCAAACGCGCAGGTCCTGCAGGGGTACTATAGGAACTACACGACAGTAATACATATACCATTCCCACTCCTTATACAACAGTAGGGAAAGTGTTGGGCTCAATAGGTGTAAAATTGACTATTCCCACTCCAATCAGTGCAACAGGAGGCAAAGTCTTAGGTTGAGGAGGGGTAAAATTTACAATTCCCACTCCAGTCAGTTCAACAGTAGGGAAAGTGTTGGATTGCGGAGGGGTAAAATATACTATTCCCACACCATTCACTGCAACAGTAGGGAAAGTGATGGATTGGGGAGGGGTAAAATGTACTATTCCCACTCCAGTCACTGCAAAAGTGGGGAAGTCTTAGATTGCGGAGGGGTACAATTTACAATTCCCACTCCAGTCAGTTCAACAGTTTGGAAAGTGTTTTATTGTGGAGGGGTAACATTTACAGATCCCACTCCAGTCAGTGCAACAGTAGGGAAAGTGTTGTATTGTGGAGGGGTAAAATTTACTATTCCCACTCCAGTCAGTGCACAGTAGGGAAAGAGTTGTATTGCGGAGGGGTAACATTTACTATTCCCACTCCAGTCAGTGTAACTGTAGGGAGAGTGTTGGAACGTGGGGAGGTAACATTTACTATTCCCACTCCAGTCTATGCAACAGTAGGGAAAGTGTTGAATTGCGGAGGGATAAAATTTAGTATTACTACTCCTGACAGTGCAGCAGTAGCCTAAGCGTTGGATTGAGGAGTGGTAAAATTTACTATTCCCATTTCAGTCAGTGCAAATTTAGGGAGAGTGTTGGAATGCGGAGAGGTAAACTTTACTATTCCGACTCCAGTCAATGCAAAAGTAGGGAAAGTGTTGGATTGTGGAGGGGTAACATTTACTACTCCCACTGCACTCTATGCAACATTAGGAACAGACTAATTTTACTTCAAGAAAGTAAAATAGTGTCAAAACTATACTAAATATAAAACAAATTTGAATATAAAATGTCTATATATTTTTTAAATAAACAATTTACATATTTATTACAATGTTTAATACATATCATAAATTAATACACATATTATTTTAATTAAAATACCAAACTATATTCTCAAAATAATAATAACGAATACACACAATGGTATTTACTATTAAAACGTACAATTAACCAATACAATAATAAATGACATAATTTACAAAAAACAATAACCGGAAGAGATCAAAAGCTATTGTTAGTTCAAATGTAAATAGTACGGCCTTGGCCACAGTTGGTTTTATTTATATCAGCCCCCAATCCATCCTGTGGAGGGTATCCCACCCAGGCTAGTGTACAGCCAATGACTATTCATTGAGGTTTTCTGCTACAGCACATATTCCATAATAGGACATGCACCAGGGAAGTAGGTACTCAAATACTTGAGTGAGGAACTCTTCCATGCAAAAGAGGGACACCACTTTCATATTGTGCTCCACTTTCTGCATTGTCAAAGTGTGTTTCTCCAGTACATAGCATGAACAATAGGGGACTTTGGAATTACATAGACATAGACTCTGTGGATCTGTGACTCATGGTCCATTGGGACTAGCCTCCTCTAGTACAGGGGTGTATTTGTCGGTAGACCTTGTAGGAGAGGGTTCTACTGTAACTTCTGCTTACTGGTCCTCTGTGGACAAATCTCAAATGGGACACCCGACTCCTCTGCTGGACACACAGGCCCCTTGCAAGTGGCCAGGTGGCCATGTGGGCTCGGGAGTACAGGCAAGGAGGGCAATCTGCCATGAGCTCCACTGGGGTGCTGCTGTTGAAGACCTAAGCCAAGGAAGGTGAAGTGCCCCGAACCTAGACAGAGAAGCAGGTCCTGTGAAGAGCTAACGGACAAGAGGCCATGCCTTAATGTTTCCCTCATCAGAGGGAGAGCATTTTTAAATCGAACTTCTGGAAGGGATAACATTTGAGAGGTTAGAAGGCCAAAGACAAAAATTCCTGATGGCTAGAGCCATTTAACTCAGTGGTGTCATGTATCATGTTGTAGGCAGCTCAAAGGGGTGGCACAAGTTACGATTCAAGCAGTAATGTTAATAGTGATGTGATAAGTGATGTGATCAATTCAAATCTTTATTTGAGCTAGATATCCATAAAAGCACATGTAAAACATTACATCCATGCATAGGATAAAATAAATATACAATCACTGCATAGGGATAAGAACCGTAAAATGCATCTATAAACAATTCCATTTAATTAAAAACAAGTATATAATTAAACTAGGTTCATGGCAGACCTGTAAGAAATCTTAAAAATATGTCCTCGCTCATTAAGGTGTTGGAATTGATGGCAGTAGTATAAATTGGGTACAATAATATTTATGCATCACTACCTTATTTTCCTAGAGAGATACTGTCTGACTTTCCACATCCAAATCAGAAACCAAGAAACTACAAAGACAATGAATTGTCTTGTGTCTGATTTCATGATTCTTAATGCCTCTTTATACTCACTAACACCCAATTTGCGACACAAGGGTACTATCTATTTCTTCTTCCTGACTGAAGTTAACAAAGCCTGTACGATAGAGAGGCTATTATTTCTAGGCACCATAATATTAACAGTGCCAGCATTAGACTTTGCTGGTAGCATTTGGTTAGATGATTCACATTGGGTTTGCTGTCCCCCCCCCCCGAGGGAATTAAACTAGGGCCGTTCTTGAGCATAGTTGGCAAAAGGTTAAAGCTAGAAGTCCCTAATTTGGTTGATCCTTCGCTGGTAGCAACTTCACACCCAGTCTGATAACAATTAATAGGATCATACCATTTTCTATGGCCACAGTGGACAAAGGTAGTCTGCTGCCCCCTCTCATAAGTCATAACCCCTTTGATGTGATCAATGTTGTCACATGGTATCATCAATTCTGTTTTGTGTGTGGCAAAATAAGCAACACAAGGAGGAAGTGATAGTTATGGCTTATATAGTAAAAAATAACTGGTGATTTTTTCATTTCTGATAACATACTTTTCAAAATCAACAATTATTTAGCTTTCTTAACTTTAGCCAAACTTAAGGGACACCACCCACTCTGGCTGGGTCCAGTTGCGGATTCAAGATGGTGAAAGACTGCTATGTCCTTATGGCTCTGAACAGGAGGCCAGAACCTTGTCCTTTGAGTCACTCTGGTAGTCCTGGGTTCAAGTGAGGAAACAGGGCTCAAAAAGTGGGGCTGACATCTGAGAGTTCAAAGCAGGCTCCAGACAGCAAAGCATTCCTTTCAGTTGCAGTAAAGCAGTTCTGTGGAGTACACAGCAGGCCATAGCAGCAGGCTGCCCTCTGAGAGCCCTTCCTCAGGTCGAAGAAAGTGAACTGAAGAGTGGGTCCGAGGGTCCCTTTTATAAATCCGGTGCCTTCTTTGAAGTAGGAGAAGTTTCTAGAAGTTTTCCTTTGACGTTTTAGGAATTCCCAGACACCTCTACCCTGGCTCCAAGCTGGCTGCAGGGACAATGCAGTAGTGACTGGTCCATTGTGTGAAGGCAGAGCACAGCCTATTATGTTGCAAGTGCAATTGTGCCCAGCCCTACCCCGCCCCCCCCATCCTGGCAGTTGATGACACATTCAGGTACACCTAATCCCTCTATTGTGTGACTGGGAACAATTAACAAAGTCCAACTACCTACTACACCAGTCATGTGACCAAGGACAGCCTGCATGTACGAAATAGCAAAGGGCAGGAAAATGCCAACTTTCTAAAAGTAGCATTTTCAAAATTGTATTTTATAATCCGACTTTACCATTAAAGAGATGTCAATGCGAAATGCCTACCTGTCCCAAATGTTAGCACTTATTACATGTACTACGGCAACCCAATGATAACCTATGAGACAGGTAAGCCTCACAGTAGTGAAAAAATAATTTAGGAGTTTTTCACTAACAGGACATGTAAAACTTAAAAGTACATTTCCAACCTTTCTAACCTGTAGGCTACTTAGGGCCTGCATTAGGGGTGACATATATGCCACAAAAAGCAGAGTTTAAGGCATTGCAAGGGGAGTTATATTGCTAAGTCGAATTGGCAGTTTAAAGCTGAATTCAGGTTGCAATGGCAGGCCCGGGATATGTTTTAAGTGGGTGGCACAATGCGTTATGCATGCCCACTAGTAGCATCTAATTTACAGGCCCTGGGCATATGCTATACAACATTAAAAGGGAACAATCACGTGTAAGCAATTGAGCCATGTTTCAGGGAGGTAGCACAAGCATTTAGCACTGGTTAGCAATGGTAAAGTGCATACAGTCAAAAGACAAACAATAACACTTTTCAGCAACACAGATGGAGTTAAGCAGGTAAAACTTTTGGGGAAGACCACCATAAGGCTGAGAGGTCTAACACATGTCCCCCCAGCTGAAAGTAGGGATAACTACCCAACCTTCTGGGAATTCTTATCACAAAGGCAGAAGAACCTGGATATACTATCAGATTTGGTGTGGTTCCTCCATAAAGTCCATTCCATGAGAGAGATGGACACCTCAACAATTTTGGATTCTCATCTCTCATTTGCACGAGCCACCTGAGGGGCCCGTGTCTCTCCAAACCTGGAAATGAGTCCCAAACAAGTATGGTCTCGGCTTCTCCAGTGCCCAGATGACAGAAAAGGCTTCTCTCCCAATAATTTAAATCTGCATTCAGGCTGCAATTGAAGGCCTGGGGCATGTTTTAGAGGGTACTTAAATAGGTGGCACAATAATTGCTGCAGGCCCACTAGCAGCATTTAATTTACAGGCCCTGGTTATATGGCATACCATTCTACATGGGACATATAAACAAATAAAGTATGCCAATTAGGTGTAAACCAATTTTACCATGCTTAGGGTAGTGAGCACAAGCGCCTTAGCACTGGTTAGCAGTGTTAAAGTGCACAGAGCCCTAAGGCCAACAAAAAATAAATTTCAGACAAAATGGAGGGAAAAGGGCAAAAGGTTTGGAGAGAACCACCCTAAGGCTGACAGATCTAAGAGATATTGTCTGCATCATTCCAGTTATGCTGCCACTGGAGCACTTCCCCAACCCCCCATTGTGGCCCTGAGTGCTGATGTGGGCGATTGTGATGGCTGCGTAAACCTGAACCTGTGTTGGACAATCTCTGCTCCACTCTACTTTTGTGGCCACTACAGTGCTCTGACAAATGCTCAATATTAGCCCGGAATGCTAATGTGGGCGAGTGGGGGTGTATGCGTATACCTAGAGCAGTGCTGCCCCCCCATCTCACAGTACTGTTGATGCCTTCTTCAAAGTGCTGATTGTGGCCCTATGTGTTTCCAGCCAACCACATTTTATAAAAATATTCAAAATCTGCTCCACAGCAAGTTTTAAAGAATTTATACAAAGGAAATAACCCTTTAAATCCCAATTAGCACCTTTTTAAATGCAAATATCTCACAAAATACTGGACAGATTTACCCCAAATCATAAAAAGCATGCTTTCTAATTAAAACTTTCAGTTCGCGATAAGTTTGGAATATATTCGTTTAACCGTTTTTGCTCTATCATTCAGCAAACTTTCCTGTGGCAGCTATAATAGGAAATTATACACTTTTTCATCCCCTTGGCTTAGTTTCCTGTGAATGGATCTCAATGAAACATACTGTGCTGAAACATACCTTACTGAATTGATAGAATAGAAGTATTGTGTAAATTCATCCTCAGCGTCCAAAAATTATACGCAAATGTAATACTGTTTTTTCCAACAAATGTGCTGCTTAGCCATAACTGCAGATGGTGACTGTCACTGTGTTATGTACTGACTTCTGTGTAAGGGCTTCAGATGCCATGGCATGTACATCCTCTCTCATGCCAGTCAGAACTGCTTTTATCTCTTTGCTCTTGCTCAGGTGGGCCCATGTGGGGAGAAGACTCGACAATACCCCTTTCACTCTTTCATGTTCATTTCTTGTTCCTCTTTCAAAATGCATATTCTCTAAATTATACAGTTCCTTATCTCAGTCTTTTCAAAATTCGATCATCAAACCAGGGTGTGGCTAAAGGAACTGCAACTACTTCATCATTTTAAACAGCATATTCACCCTTATTGTTTACTGTTGCAATGTGCTTCACATAGAGGTTGTTCTCGAACGAGCTATGATAGAACACAATACTCGAACTGCAGTAGTGACATAAACGTTCTCAAGTTAAGAGGTCTTAATAGTGAACCATTTTTAGAATAAATGAATGAATACATTAAATATTTTTATAAAGCGCGCAATTACCCTAAGGTGTCTCAGCGCTAAAGGGAGGACAAACAAAACCAGTCGGTGGTTTCAGAACACTACTAAACTCTAACAGCAGCTTATTTCACGGCTGCGGTAAACAGCCAAGTCTCAAACAGGGGCGGCCGACATGGCTCGTGGGTGGCGGGGTGGGTGCAGTGGGATTGCGCAGGGTGGGGGGTTGCGGGGGATACATTATATATATATAAAAAAATACTTACCTTGCCGCCGGCCGGGTCCCGCATCTCTGCTCCTGCTCTCCTCAAGCACATCGAGGAACAGGAAGCAGGCTCCACAAACCAATAACAACGCTGCAGTGCAGCGTTGTGATTGGTGAGCACCCAAGCTCCCCTGAACAATCACAACGTTGCAGCCGCGTTATGATTGGTTTTGAGTGTCCTGGTTTGACGCTCAACCAGGGAATGGGGGCCTGGACTTGTTCTCCGTGCAGGCTGCAATGCAGCCTGCATTGAGAAGGGGAAAGTGTGCATGACTGGTTTGGGCGGCCCGAGAGGGTCGACCAAATAGTCATTGCACACTTGAGTGGGGAAACCACTCCGCCGCTGCCCTGCTCAAAGAGCAGAGCAGCCCTGCCCACTCAACTGCCCGCAAAGCAGCAGGAAGCAGAACTAAAATGATAAGAACGCAAAGTTATTATCATTTTAGGTTTCTGCTTCCCACGGCGACGCTCCTCCATTATAGTAGAGGAGCCGCCCCTGGTCTTCAACTGCTTCCTAAATTGCGTCAGGGATGATTGACGAAGCAGGATAGGAGGCAAAGAGTTCCACCATTTTCCAGCACAGATGGAAAAAGCTCTGCCTCCCCATCTAGCTTTGATTGATCTCGGAATATTGATGGTTCGTGAGGAGCTAGATCTGAGGTTCCTGCTCGGCGAGCACCAGGAGAACGGGTCCTAAAAATATTTTGGACCGGTCCGATAAAGGGCCTTATGGACCAGGCACATAGCCTTAAATACAATCCTTTTTCTCACTGGAAGCCAGTGGAGACCCTGCAATGATTGGGATACAGATATAAACTTGGGGATTTTCAACAGCAGTCTAGCCGCTGCATTTTGCAAAGACTGCAGTTTTCTAACCACATATTTATGAGCGCCTAAATACAGGGCATTACAGTAGTCCAGCTTCGAGAAAATAGGAGCTGTAAACACTGTTTTTTGCAGGTCAAGCAGGTCAAAGGGGATAAACGGAAAGATTTTTTTCAAAACCTTCAACACAAAGAAACTTGAAGACGTGACTGCATTTATTTGTTCAGAAAAGGATACATTTGTATATAAAATGACTCCTAGATTTCTTGCTTTCTGGACCGGGACTGGTAAAGTGCCTAAGGTCGATGGCCACCACGACTCATTCCAGAAGGTGGCCTCTTTACCAAAAAGCAGCACTTTGGTTTTTCAGAATTAAATTTCAGACAATTATTCTGCATCTAAATTGCAACTTGATTCATACAGTTGCAAGAACTCCTTGCCACCTTATTTACATCAGATGAAATAGACACCACTATCTGAATATCATCGGCGTAAGAGAATACTGCTAAACGAAAGCTGTGTGTGAGGTTAATAAGGGGGCTAACACACATATTAAACACCGTGGGGCTGAGGGAAGACCCCTTTGGGAACACCACAGGGAAGGGAGAAAGATGACAAATTCCTTTCCCTCATCTCCACCTGCTGTTGTCTGTTACTCAAGAATGAGCTGAACAAGGTTAGTGCCGAGTTTCTAAAGCCTAACAGATGGAGGCGCTTAATGAGGAGTGAATGGTGAACCGTATCAAAAGCGACAGATAGATCCAATAAAATCAATGCAGCTTTGCCACCCTTGTCGATTACCATTCTTAGTTCCTCTGAGGCTGCTACAAAGGCCGATTCTGTGCAATGATTAGCTCTAAAGCCGTACTGTGATGAATCAAGTAACAGGTTAGCATCCAGAAAAGCTAAAATGTTCTCGTTCATTGCTTTCTCTAGTATTTTAGCAGGGAGAGGTAGGCAGGATAAGGGTCTATAGCTTTCCACCTTCATTGGATCCAAAGAGGATTTTTTCACCAATGGAAGAATGGATGCCTCTTTCCATATATTCGGAAATTGCCCTGAGGTCAGTATAGCATTCAATAAATCCCTGACCGGGCCGACAACTGCACTCGCTACTTGATTAAGAACCTGATGTGGGGAAGGATCCGATGGAGCCTTAGCTTTAATGAGATTGATAAAACGAATACTTTTTTCCTTAGTGAAAGGAGAAAAACTTCCAAATTGTGGCTAAGCTGGGGGACTAGAGGTTTGCTGTGGCTCCAGCTTCTTAGCATAGATTGAAGCATTGCCTGTACTTAACATATTTTGAGAAGGTGAAAAGGTTTGAAAAATGAAGTTGACTTTGGACTGAAAGAAGTCTGCTAGCTTATTACAAAAAGATTCATCTGGACAAAAGCACTATGGTTATTCCATTTTGACAAGGATCTAACTGTTTTAAAAAGTTCCCCATTTATGTTTTTTGCTGAGCTCATTTTTTCTGAGAAAAATTTAGTATTAGCTGCTATAATTAGACCCGTATACTGTGCAAGTAATTCTTTGTATTTGTCCTTTTCATTTGGACAATATTCCTTTCTCCACAAATGTTCTTGATGCCTGCATTTCACTTGAAAAGCTTTTAGTTCTAGTGAAAACCATGGAGCTGATGAATTTTTCCTATAGCATTTTACTATTTTTTCAGGCACCAGCCTCAGTGTTGCTGAGCTTACCCAGTCAGTGTAATTAATTGCAGCGTTATTCACATTGCTATCTAGAGCTGGATATGTGTTGGAAAGAATGTCCCTCAGTTCTTCAACATTAAGTTTTTTCCAGGGCCAGTATTTAATACTTCTAGGTTTATTATTATCCATCTCATTATTTAAGGGAAATTTGACTGTAAAAGAGATGGCCTTATGGTCAGTCCATACTACTGACAAGATCTTGTCTACTTTTATCTCTTGGTTATTAGTAAATAATCCATCTACAGTATGGTTAGCAAGATGGGTCGGTTCTCCTATTAACTGATGTAGGTTGAAACTCCTAAGAGTATCAACCAAGTGGTTCGTATCTGAGTTATTTAAAAGCTCCAGGTGGAAGTTAAAATCACCCACTAACGTAAAGGTAGAGTGAGTTACGCATGATTCCATAAAGTCTTGAATTTTATGAATAAAATTGGCCTTCGGGCCTGTTGGACGATAAATTAATAGTCCTTGAAAAATGAATCTATTATTCAGTTTCAGGCGAAAACCCAGTGCTTCACAGTCCAGATGGAATATGGACTGAAATGTAGCCTTAATAGGGCTGTGAGATACAATCGCGACCCCCCTCCTTTCTTATCTATTCTGTCCAGTCTTTCAATGTTATATTTGGTTGGAATAGCAATGTTAATGTTCCGGTCCGAAAAACATCTGCCCATGTCATATTTATTTTTAATAAAGGACCTTACGTTGAGTAGTATACATGATAACTTCCTCCCTAAAGCTTGCCTCTCTAGGAACCTAATGAGGCCTTGCTGATCTATATACATGTCCTTTAAATCATAGTTGCAGGCTTGACAATTGTAACACTCTAAATTGGGGGATAGGTTATGAGGTTGACAAAGGCTCAAATTACAGCTTTCTGTTTTACCTGCAATTCTTCTCTTGTATATTTGATCGGTTGGGCAGGGGTCCTGCCGTCTGGCGTCGTCCATGCAAGGACAGGCGGCAGACGGGCTTGCCTTTGGCACTCCCGCTGCAGGCATCCGCTGCGCGCCCGGAGTCCATTGCAATATATCCCTAATCAACCGGAAGCTCAGAAAAGCTGAACCACAAGCTCCTAAAAATGGTGGCCAGCTAAGGGAACAGAGATGTAATGAAATACCACCATAGAACTCTCTCCGCTCAAACTGGATGAACACCCGCGGCGGACCGGAGAGTCAAGGGACAGCCAGTAGGTAATATTCCCAGCCTTAAAAGAGAAGTGAAACAGCCTTTATTTAAAAGAGCGAAGTACAGAATAAAATCAGTAAAAAAGACCAACAATCTCAGCCGTAAGCCTACGAAGTGCTAACCCAATAGCCAGTTTGAACATACAATATTTAAAATGCATAAAAATATAGCAGCTCCTTACTGACACTTATGAATAAACGGGAATGAAAAAAAGACTGCTACTGGAACATACCTATCTTATTGAAAGTATGGGTTTGTTTTAAGAGGCTTGGTCTTTGACAGTTTACAATTTAGTGCTTTGGAAATTAACCTCCTCTCTAAATTGAGCAGAAACATTCCCTAATCTCACTTCGGTATGATTATATTAGTAACTGCTAACATTTTCAAGTACCACTTATATTGTAGGGGAAAATGAGAGCTGGCTGATAGCCTTGAACTCCTTCTTAAGTGCACTGAAGAGGTACAGTACTTCAAAGTTTGTGATTTATGAAGTGCTCCTTCAAAATAATAATAACCAAGATTTTCTTCAGATTCTACTGTTAGTGGCAGCTTGTGCTTATTTAAAAAGAAATGCTTGCATGTATGTGTTCGCAGAGCATTTTTACTCCCATATTATCTGGTCTATGTGGGATCCATGTTTTATGGAGCACTGTGCTGCAGAGATACCACCTTACAACACAAGCACTGGTTGACAAGCTGTGCTTGATTTTTTGCTGGGTTCTGCTTTCAATTTCTTTTCCGAACAGAAGCGTGTGTAATGTAGTTTACTTGTGCAAACAAAAACGCGTGGCAGCCAGCGACAGATCTATTAACTTTGTCAATTATTGTTTTCGGTTTGGTACCGGAATGTTGTTGTCAGAGTATAGACGGATATATATATCATGTTCAAAATATTGCAAACGAAAATATTGACCATTGGTGTTATTAGAGAATCTACACACAATGGGACGATATGTTTGGTAATGATATTCAGGAGACACTATAGGCCATGTTTACAACAAACTAACGGAACGCGGCTCCGCAAGCCAGGTTGCTGCACCACGCTATGCTATAAGAAAAGAGCAGGGGTGCGTCATATATACCACAATATGACGCATCCTTGTCCTTTCCTTTGTGCTGGCGCACAGTTGACTGCCCAGTACCAACGCAGGCACCCTTGCACAATGGTGCAAGGGTGATTGTATTGTAGGAATGAGTGTTTTTGTGCAGGAATGGTCACCGTCCTGCACAAAAACAATCAATGGAGGCATTTTCCACCTATGTGTGCTGCAGAATGCAGGAAACATAGAAAGCTGAAAAAACTAGGAGAAATAAAGATATTTCTCCTCGTTACATCTCCCCTGGGGAGGCGTAGGCTTTTGATGCATTACAAGTGCTTGTAAATCTAGGAATGTGTTAAAATCCATGGGGGTTGCGTGGGAACACCCACCGCAATGCCCAGGGAATGCCTCTTTGATGCAGAGTAAGGCAATGCAGAGACTTGCACTGCTTTGCCTTACTCCATATCTACGAGGCCATGAAAGCCATGTAAAGTGGCTTTGTGTGGCCTCGTAAATAAGTGTCTGCATTGACGCAGCGGTGGCGCAGGCTCCTTGTAAATATGCCCCTATGTATATCTACAAATTCTGACATACATTCAGTTTTCTCATCTTGACTTCTTCCTAAAGCATGAATGTACCTCAACAGTTTAGACTGTGCCAGCTTTGGGTCATACCTAAGTCTAACCAAATAGTTTCAACCACAGAGTTGCTAGGCAGATGAATTTGCAATACATTTACTTTCTAATATCAAAGCCCATACTCCCATTTAGCAACAATATTTCATAAGCATATGAGTGGAGTTACTTTCCCACAACATATTGCGTCAATCTATGAGATAGTTCCCAAAACCTGACAGTTCTGGAGTGATCTCTATAAATTTGCATGACTGCACAACTTCCTTTCTGAAAGCGACTCAAAAATCTAGTCTTTTACCCCAATGACCATTTCTCCTATTTTGTTAGTATTAATGGCCAATTTATTGGGGTCACAAGAGGTCTGTAGGGAAACTATCATTTGGTTATGGCCTATTATAGTGTAATCCATTAAGGACATACCATCTACATTTGCCCTCATTACAAGTTCAGGACGAAATTCAGATCCCCATACAAACACTTGTTTGCACAGGGATTGGAATTACAATTTGTGTGGTAATTTTTCACACCCTTGTAGTTTTCCCTTGATAGATTGTAGTAGGAGGCCAAAACTGGTATGGGGTGAAAAGGCTTGTAAAAAAGGCTAAACATGCGAAATTAAGGGGCATATTAGCAAGGCGATTATCGCCACTTTAGCGGGACTTTTTCCCGCTAAAGCGGCGATAATATTATCGCCTTATCAACAAGCTGTCGCTAACTGCTGTTAGCGACAGCTTGTAGGCGATAGCGACGGGGTTGGGTGCCGCTTTGCATGCCAGCGATATTTATCGCTAATGGCATGCAAAGTAGGCGTTCCCCACCTAACAGCGACTGGAAACAGTCGCTGAGGTCGCTAACGCCTATCAGCGAGGCAGGGGCGGTGATTAGCGAACCAGCGCTAAACACGTTTAGCGCTGGTTTGCTAACACCTGGTCCCACCCTGACTTAGCCATGTAATCCAATGAGAGGTGGATTACATGGCTAAGTCCCCTCGCACTATCAGCAAGCAGAACTGGGGAACAGTGTGAATATCGCCTGTTTTCAGGCGATATTCACACTGTTCTCCAAGGTTTCTATCGCTTTGGAGATTAGCATTGCTGTTTGCACGCTAACTCCGCGATAGAAACCGGCGATGTCTGGCGATAATTATCCAAGCGCTAATTGCGCTTTGCGATAATTATCGCCAGGCATTGCTAATATGCCCCAATGTCTATTACATACCGATTCTGCAGGGTATGCCTCATTTGCAAGTTGAAAACTCATATCAGGGGGTATTTTCCAGCAAAGGTAAATACCTCACTCCAGGATAATTGTATTTACCCTGTAAGGTGAATACGCACCCTATTTTGCCTAACTTATAATAAGGGCCATACAGTAAGCTCCCAATATCTACACTACCAATCTCAAGACTGCGACCATAAAGGAATGATTGGTGAAGAATAAGCTGAAAACTGCAAGAGTAGTACGCAAATGTATGTCTAGTAGTTTGAAAATTAAATCACAAATTGGCTCACGTCTCCAAATAACTCAAATGTCCCTTTTCCTATCTTCTTAGGTACATAAGCATTCAATTTTATAATATGTTTTGTTCTCCTGCAGGTGGGACTCCGTTTACATGGTGGGTTAGCCGGTCTGGAGAAAAACAAACTTACTGGGGTGGATCACTTCCTGGAATCAAACAATGCTCATGTGGACTGGAGGAAAGTTGTTTGGACCTGAGACACTTTTGCAACTGTGATTCAGACAGAAATGAATGGTAATGAAAAGCTATACATTTAATCAACAACATTTGTGTAATTGCTTACTCTATTAATGTGGGTATATGAATTCAAGTGCTGCTGGAAACATATCAGTTGCTAAAAAAAGAAGAAACAATTTCCAGTGGTGACAGGATAATATCATGATTTATCATCAACCTAATTTTCGACTAGCTTTTCAAAAACATTGCTTGGAAATTGAAATACAACTAAAACTCCATTATGCACGTTACCATTTGGGGACCAGAGCTGGACAGGATAGAAAGAAGGAAAATGAAAATACAGAAAAAAGACAGAGAAAGGAAAGGGCTAATCTAGGAGAAACTTTAATAGTAGTCAAAAAAGCAGTGGCGGCTCCTCCGCTACGGCGGAGCGTCGTCCCCTCTACCAGCCTCAACATTTTTAAAACAAAACAATAATGAAAGTGTTTATTATCGTTTGATTTTTCTTTCAATGGCCAAGTCTTGGGGATGGGGCCTAATTGAGGGCCATTATGAAGGGGGAGTGGTGGGCATGGCACTGTTGTCAGTGCGTATGTGGGTATGGCTGGACGTCTCAGGATGGCAAAACCGACATGCACACTGAAGCTATCTCCAACCCGAGCTGCGTTGCTGTGTTGGAGACAGCAATCACAGACTCCCAGTCTTACTGGGAGTGCACATCATTGGTGCTCTGACCAATCCCGATGCTGCTTTCAAGCTGCCAGCAGCATGCCAGTAGCATGAGAGCAGCATCAGGATTGGCTGCAGGGTATTCTGGGGGCCTGTGCAGGTGAGGACGGAGCAGAAGATCATAGATGCGGTGATGCAGCAGGTATTTTTTCTCCTTTATTGTTTGTCATCCATCACCCCCCCACCCACCCTTCCCTGTCCCGCCACTCTACTGGGACCCAAGCCGCAACTGCAAACCAGGTACAGCGGGCAAGTATTGAGGAACTAAGTTATGTCAGTAGTAGAGTCATAATTTTCCCAGGTATGATGAAGTCTTGAAAGACTTCTGGTTCTTGAAGTCATACTGTGTTTGAGGGCATTAGATTCCAAAAAATGCTTCCACCATTTCTGGAAAGATAGGAGACCTCCACTCTGATATTTCTTGTGCATTCATATGTCTAGTAATACTAAATGCAAGAAGTATCAGCTCCTCAGAGCATGAGTGAGAGGAGCCAAGGTTTAGGTTTTGAGGCACAGGAGTAACAACATTTTACCAAGAGTCCTCAACCATATGGGCATCACAAACATGTACAAACTATTGGCTTCTTGCAGGGCACATCTTCGACAATCTGAAGTCCCATGTAACAATTGTATCCTGGCTGTAATAAAAGTTGAAGATTGATTTATGTGGCTGAATCACATGCTTTTAAGCTGAGGCGAGGAAATGAAGTTCTGTAATGAACAAACTAATCAGCGGGGTATCCATGAATGAGTCCACCATAACAACTTACCTGCCTTTTCTTGTATGTTATCAACAACCTGTCCAAGAATAGGAATTAGAAAAACTGGAAGCTCTGGCTTTAAATTGCTAATGCATGCAAATATGGGCATGCACAAATGTGCAATGACTGTGTGTCATAACTCTGTGCAACATGCAGACCTGTGGCTTTGCCAATGCTTGTTGTCTTTGTGTTTGCAGTATCTAGATTGCTGATGATAAATTATAAAGATAACAGTTGTTTGTATGTTGCGAAATTAGAATCATGTATCACTTTCCACTGCAGAAATGTCTGTTAATTTCAGGAAAGTATGACTAAAGCCAGAACCATTACCAAATATACACCGCTGTAGCATAACAGGCACCTTATGATCTTACTAGTGAACATTAGATGCAATATTACTTACATATAAAGCTGAAACCCAAGTATTACCTGTACTTTAAAACTTTCAGTACAAGCGATAGCTGAGATAGGCCCTCGTTTCTTTTCTGATAATTATTTATAGACTTCTGTCCACGTACAAGCATTTCAGACTAGGCCCCATGACATTTGGGCGATATCATTCTGGGTCACTTGTCATGAAGTTCTAAGTTGTTGATATATTTTTGTTTTCCAAATTGTTAAATTATTTTACTGATTATGGCGTGATATACATTTTATTTATTATCTCATTATCTTTTTTAAAAACACTTTGATTAGGGCATTTTCTAGTCAGGTTATGGTATTTATCCCATATAGATTCAGGTGCCATACGTTTAGGCCAGGAAGGTGTTAAGTATACATATTGAATAAGTGTAGATAACACAAACATGCTTCTCTCATAGCTAAGAACTGATAATTGTATATCTCCATTCTACTTGAGACTAAGGGGCTGATCACGATGTCGGTCAGAAAGGCTTTGACCGTTCCGACCGACCAGAGGTCGGTCGGTCCCGAATCCACGACGGTGTCAGTTGGAGGCAACTCTGACCAACAACGTAATTGGTGCCCAAGTGATTGTTTCAGATATATCCAGATCTTCAGCCATTTATTTTCACAACTTTCATACAACATCTTTAAAGTGTTTGGCTCTAAGCTGAAATCATGAATTACAACGTTTCTAATACATCTACTGACCATTTTTGAAAAGTGTCACACTCCAATAAAAAAAAACTCTTTCTCAGAAGCCATTCATTTTGAATATAATACTTGGAAGCCTGCAATCACTGTATAAAACCTTGGCTCTAAGTTCTTCATTACAGTTAAGTTTTGACCTGTCGTTTCCTGTGATAAGACAATGACTCACCTGTTCAACTATAATAAGTTATCACAGCTGAGTTGTGACTTAATAATTCCTCCTGCCAGGGTCAACAGCTAAAGTGAAAGGTCTGTCACAGAACATAATTACAGCTGCAGTTTAAACATAGAAAAGGAGAAATGTTTTTTCAATGATCAACAGAAAGAAGATATTTTTGGAAAAAAAGTTTCTCCATGGTATGGGTCATTACAGGAAAGATAAAATCTTTCTGCATGTGTCTACACATTCTGATTGCAAGCATTTTTCTAATGTGACTTACATTAAACTGATTTTATATGTTTTTGTAACAAAATGTTGTAGCAAATCCACATTTTTGCATGGTCAACACAGATTTTTTATCTTTTTCTAGACCCTATCTTGCTGGGTTTCGGACTTTCATATTATACTGCTGCAAAACAGTAATAATTGGGACTCCCTATTTAATCTAATAAACTTCCCATCAGTCCAATTTAAATGGTGCTTAAAGAGCACCTCTGGCATGGAAAGTTAAATGCCTTATGTGGGCTGCAGTGAATATTTACACCATCCACATATATGACAAGAAAATATGTCTGCTAAGAGCAGCTCTATGCTCTGGATGAGCTGCAGTTTAAACAGGCTACAGTGGCACATGAAATTTAAAATTCCTTTACATGTGGGAAAGGCCTTTTTTCAATATGTATACGTCCCCCCTAAAGTGTGCCTAGTAAGCCACAGGACAGGGTGCAAATTTATAAAAATAGGGTACACTATATATTGGAATCATTGTGCCATCACAGTGAAAGTAAAGCCAAAGGGTATTTCACTTTGTAGGCCTTGCAGACTTTTCTATACATAAGATTCAATTGGAATTTTCAAGATCTGATTTAATGGTGAACTCAGATTTTAGATAATTTAAGCAGAAAAAGTAACTTTAGGCTGCCTGAGCAATAACTGATTTAAAGCCATTTCTGCCAGTCATTGCATCTTCAGAGTTGAAATGCACATCCTACGCTGGGAGAGTTAATGGCCATGCATCAGAGGACAATCCCATGCCTCTGAGCCCAGGAAGGGTCAATGGGTGTTTTTAACAGAGATTAGCTATCCAGTTGATAGAACAAAGGGAATCATTAGCACTAGCTCTTTTGACTTGCAGATGCAAACGAAACCTACTCATGTTCATTCGTAGGATTCTCCCAGGCAGCCAGGCTCCAGCTACAGTAGGAGGGAAAACCAGTTTTACCCCATCAGATGAGAAGAGTGCTCATCTAAATAGTGGAGTAGCTTAAGAGCTAAAGGCAGGACTGCCTGATTGAAGCTGGGGTTCATTATCTTGAAACAGGGCCCCTGGGTAATTTTTCAGCAAGGCAAAGAGGAAGTGTTGCAAAAGGAAGTGGGGGGCTGCAAGAAAACAGTATTTAGTGGTAGGATTTCTTCAGTCGCATACTAGTGCACACAATAAATCTTGTACTTCCACTACCACTGCCTCAGAACATGCCTGGGCCTAGGAAGACTCCACTTGAAGAAGAAGGCCCAGCTGGAAGAAGACCCTTGACTTCTGCTGGGGGAAGAGGAATAACACAAGGATTCAAGGACTCTTAATTCTTGCTGGCACCGGTGGAAGTGCTGACCTCTTTTTTCCTTCATCAGGGGCACTAAAAGCACAACGACTCCTGGTCCCAAGGATTCCCAGCTGGCCACTGAGGACTGGACCCTGCATGAGATCTGGCTAGATGGAGATCTGATGTCTAGAAACCTGCCCTGAGGAGGTGGGGGCTGCATGCAGAAGTGACCATGAGGAACTTTCCTAGAACTTTGAAAAAAATGGGACGTGGACAATGTGCTAAAGTTGCCACCAAGGCAGTCAAGAAAATCAGGTTTACCCCCCTGAAAAGTGCTTCAGCAGGAATTTGAGGTAGATATCCTGCTAGTGGAGCCCTGCCTGGTTAAAGATTCTAGACTTGCCCTGTTGGAGGATTTTGACTTCCAAAACTAAGTAGCTTATTTAGAGTTTGGCAGACAAGATACTTCGTCAAAGCCTGATGTATATCCCTTCCGCCCTATAATAAGAGCCATAGGCTATAATGCACTTCTTGCATGGCGGACAGGATACCCGCCACATTTGTGACAGTTTTATATCAGCCAAACTCAGGACATAAGTCTGAAGGTAAGAAATGTGGAGCAGGCTTAAGCAGCAAATCTATCCAACCTATGAAGTGATCTCAGGGCTCCGAACTCCAGGTTTACCACATTTGGAACTTTTGATGCCAAAACCAATGACTTCATTCGGAGCTCAACGATGAAGTATCTGATTTCAATGGTCACTTGCTGGCCACAACATTGGACATTGCTCTATTGGAAGATTTTGACTTCCGTATAAAATCCAACGTTCAATCATTTGTGGTCTGACTGAAAATGCACGTGGGTCCTGACCAATTGCCAATAGTGACTCTTGATTGGCGCTTCAGTTTTCCTAATTGCTTTCTGCCCAAAGGATTTATAAATTCATATCTCTGGTTTCTCTAATCCTATTTTGATGATTTTCAAACTGAGCATCAACCTGAACTGCCAAGCCAGGACTTCACCGAACCACAACACGGGCAACCTAGGACCTGCTTCACCCTGATAAGGGTTCATCAGCCAGGTATAGCTTGATTGCAATAGCACAGTTAGCAAGGGACCCACGTCTCGACATACCCTTGCTACTTAGGGCAGTACATCAAACACACAAATGGTGATAAGATGAAAGCATGCATTTTGTCTTACCCCCGACATGTGTTCAGGGTAAAATCCCAGCCCATTGTTCTTTTTTTTTTCTTTTTTTTTTTCCCTCATTCACCTCTGACCACAGAATCCATTCTAATCGCCCATACCCACAGAGCCACGAGAGCAGGTGGAAAACCAGACCACCTGTGGGTATGCATGCGAAAAACAGGACACTGTCCCAAATGGGATAATTTCTCTCAGACTTGGTCCAGCCATAAAACCGGCAGCTGCCGCAGGGGAGGAGGAGAAGGCAAGTACGTCACAGCCTTGAGAGATATTAGGAGGTATAATCATAGGGGAGATGTCATGCTAGTTAGTCTCATAGCGGTTAACCCCTACCCCTTCTCCCGACCAGCTTAATAGTGAACTCCAGAAAGCCTTCTTCCCAGTGGGTAAACTCCCCCTTAAATCAAGCTTTGATGTGTATCGTAAGGAAGCCAGCCACTCCAAGTGTTGCGGAGATATCCCTCCTACCTATCTACGACAAATTTCCCTTCTTGCTAGGAGTATTGCATAAACTATAAAGTGTCTAGCTGGACCTGTAATGTTGTCTGTGATTCCAAATATGATCAAAGAGAGGCTTACCTTTACTTGCAGCCTCAGTATTCTTGAAATAGTCTTACCCACTGCCTCCCAAAATTCGAGAGTGACTGGACATTGTTGGAACATGTGGATGTCCGATGCTTTCTCCAGCCCGCATTTCATGCATTTGGCGGGGCTCCCTTTTGACATTTCTGGCAACCTTTGTGGAGTTTAATAGGTCCTATGAAGAGAGAAAAGACGGTTCCTCCTTAACCAAGCAGGCTTGACAATTAAAAACAAAGTGATCATCGATACTTGCCGCAGGTGCTGCCACGGCTCTCCCGATAAGCACTCGCCCCATAGTTCTTCTGCCAGCATGAAGTCTCCATCTATGGTTTCATGGATCTCCCAATACCATGTTGATACCTCCTTCTTCCCTGGGGATCTCATCACCAGTTGTTCTTCCAGGTGGTTGCCCACCCCAATCGAGGACCTCTGATTTTGCGTCCAACTTCTTAGTTGAATGTACAAAAATTTTGAGATTCTCCCCTCCAGGTTGTTGCTCATCTCTGCCCATGATATGAGGTTCCCATCCTGAACTAGGTCTCCCCAACACCCTAGTCCTGCTTTCCTCAAAGGGATTGCCAGTTTATCTTTTAGGCAATCAGGTGTCCCTGGCGAGTCCCATATAGGAGCCAAGTTCGAATAGTAGCCTAAACCACTGCATCGTCTAATGCTTTCCCAAATTATGGCCACTGCTTGTAGCACCGTAAGTTTGATCTCTTTGAAGTATTTGGGGTCCCCATACTTAAAAAGAAAGCAGTTCGATTGTGAGTTAGCCCCCTTGAGCTTTGCCGAAAACATGGACCCTACTTCGGAACAATCTGGAAAATGTATCAGCATTCTGGAGTGGGATAGCTGAAAGGCCCACGCATAATACTGAAGATCCGGGAGGGACAAACCCCCTTTCTCCCTTCTGCGCTGCACCATTTTCCAGGAAATTCTTATACCTTTATAGGCCCATATATAAGAATTGATGGCCTGTTGAAATTTATCAATATCTGACTTTCCAAAGTGTAGAGGGATAGTATTGAACAGAAAGGTAATGTTTGGCAGTATGGACATTTTTATCAAGTTTACCCAACTCTTCATTAGCCTAGTACTTTCCCTTATACCCTCCTTTAAATTAACCTCTGGAATTTTGTTTATGTCCTGTACAATCTTCACCCCCAAGTATCTCATTTCTTTCTTAATCAGGGAATTTCTTATCCTTAGTTCCAAGCCATTATTTCTGTCTTCCCGGGATTCACTTCATACGCTGACACCTTTCCAAAGTCGACTGCATGTTGAAATATGACTGGCAGGGCAGCAGAAATGTCCGAAGTGAACACCATTTGGTAATCCGCATAGAGCGCTACCTTTCTCTCCCAACCTTCATGCCTAAAGCTTGGAATATTCTCAGCATCTCTAAGCTTTTGTGCAAAAGACTCAATGTAGAGGTTGAAAAGGAGAGGGCACAGGGGACAACCCTCTCTTGTGCCTCTAGATATTTTAAATGACTTAGTCAGGTTGCCGTTCACAAAAATTTTCGCTGTTAGGTCCTGATATATTAATTGAATAACCTTTGGAAAATTCTTCCCCATGTTATATTTTTCCAACATAACCACCAAATACACCCAGTTTACTCTATCAAATGCTTGAGTGGCATCGAGAGTTGTGACTGCTAAGGGGAGTGAATGTACCGAGGCCAGGTCAATCGCGCCTATGAGACTATATGTAAGCTTGTGTAGGTGTCTGCCTTTTACAAAACCTCCTGGTCCCTATGTAATAAAACTGCTGCTAATGTGCTTAACCTGTCTGCTAGGACTTTCGCAAAGATCTTATAGTCTGCGTTGAGCAATGAAATTGGCCAAAATGGCTCACAGTTAGCAGGGTTTTTCCCTGGTTTTAATATTAGTGAGATGGTCGCTTCCCCCCGGGATACCGGCAGTTGTAGATTCTTATTTAAGATCTCATTAAACAGCTGGGTCATAAAGGGAACTACTACATCGCCCAGATTACTATTTAGTTCTGTTGGTATCCCGTCCGGACCTGCCGCCTTCCCCTTTTTACTGGACTGTAGAACTTTCTTGGCCTCCTCTTGAGTGATTTCCTTGTCTAAAAGGTTTTGTTGCGTCTCGCCTAATAATTTCGTCATTGTAGGACCCAACCACTTTGCCACTTCCTCCTCAGTAATCGCCCTCTCTTCAGTGTACAGCTTTTGGAAATATTCATAAAAGGCTCCCTCTATTTCTGATTCAGTCGTTAATTTATCCGTATTTTGTTCGCCCTCTATTTCTTTTATAAGGTTACGATTTTTATCTGCTTTTACCTTCCAGGCCAATAATCTCCCAGCTACTTCCCCATATTCGAAATGGGCCAATTTACTGACTTCCCAGCGCTTCAAAACTCTTGTCTGCAAAATCGCATCTAACTGCTCTTTCAAACTCTCTAACTTTTCCTCCTCCCTGCGCCTTCTTTCATCGTTCCTGTTATCAGTCCTGCCTGCCTCTAGAGTCTTCATTTCGCTTTCTAAGCGACTCACCTCCTCTCTATACCGCCGATTTCTAGTACACAGTCTGCTCGTTATTTTCCCCCTGAGGTAAGCTTTAAGCGTCTCCCAGACTACCCAGGTAGATGCTGACCCCCTATTGTGTTCTAGAAATTCCACTGTCTCCCCACGCAGATAATTCATTTCTTCCCCATCGAAAAGTAGATTCCGATCTAACGTCCAGCGTCTATCCGAGTGCCTGCTATTTATTCCCAGGTCCATCAAGACCCCTGAATGATCAGACAGGTGGGCAGTCAGATAATCAATATCTCTTATTGCTGCTCTCAAGCTTGAACCGACCAGAAAGTAGTCTATTCTGGATCTGTGTCCATACTTCTTGTTATGATAAGAAGCGCCTGGCAAAGGGCCAGACCTCCTTCTCCAAACGTCGCAGAGCCCAGTATATTTCATCATCATCTGCAAATAGCTCCGGGATTTGGGAGTGGGCACCGCTCTACTGTTCTTAGATTTATCCAGCTTTAGATCCAGAACTATATTAAAGTCGCCAGCCATAACTACCGGATCCAGGAACTCCAGTAAATTTGTAAAAACTGTTTTTAGCGACTCTGGATCAACACAATTCAGGACGTAATACCCCACCAACGTTACCAACTGATCCAGTAGATTAATTTTAGCAATGACCCACCTGCCCAGCTTGTCCACTGCCGACTCAATTATATGTGCCTTTGCTTGCCTTTTAATTAGTATAGCGACTCCTCTAATATTAGCACTGTAATCGGTACATACCATTTGTTTGACCCACTTTACATTTTTAAAAATTGATATACAATCCCTTTTTAGTAGGTGTGTCTCTTGTAAAACTATTATTTGTGCCGGGGAATCTCTAAGGTACTGGAGAATTTTTGCCCTTCTGCCTCTTATACGTAGACTGTTGATGTTCCAAGTTAAAATCTGAATACCCATCTTAGCCCTTCATGCTCTTGGCGCATTATCTGGACCTTTGTGACCTTTTCTGCTATGATTAATCTAACTGTAGTGAATGAGGTGTTTTTTTTTGCTTTTTTTCCCCTATGCTCCCCACCTTGTGCAGTCCCCCTACCCCCTACATGCCCCCCCACCCAGGAGAACTCAACCCAACATATCCCTGGACTTGACGTTAGTCGTAATTGCTACGTCTTGAGACCCACCACCATTCAAACTATCACACATTGCCTAGAGCTGCAAAAAACTAAAACGTATGTTTACCACTAGTCCCCTCCATCGCCCTCCCCCACACCTTTATATACCTCGGGGTGGATGACATCATGTTTATACAAGTGATTTTCTTCTACTACCCAAGGCCGCAGGCTAACAGCTCCCTTCCTTTCTTATACTTTCCAATAGATCGTCTGCCTCCCTCTGGTTTCTTATATTATGCATTTTATTATTATGCATCACCCTGAGTGAGGCTGGGAATTTGAGCTGAGCTGGGGCCCCTAATTTCTTGAATTCATCTAATCGTTTCCCCAACTCCCATTGCCTGTCCAGAGCTACACAAGAGAGGTCAGATCTGATTTCAAATGTAAAGTCTTTTGCTCTCAACGACTTCAATTTCAATGCCTTACTCAACAGGACTGTGTTTGTCCTAGTTATGGGCTCATCAGCTGGGTACTGTTTGGTTCCAGTGACACAGTGAGCATGGAACCCATCTGGGCATACCCATTCCACTTAGGGTGGTAAATGCAATAAACAAAATGCAATATGTCTAACCACTGGCAATAGTTCCAGGTAGAACTCCAACCCATTGTTCTTTTGCTTCCCCTGCCCAGATGGGTCACTTGTGTTCCGGTTCAGAGACAACCTGGCTTAGCCGTTTGGGCTGGACTATTCCTAGGAGGAGCAGGGACAAGACTGATTTGCACATGGCTGTGTCCAAATTGAGAGGGCATGGTGAGCAAAAGAAGAATGGGCTGGAGTGCTATCCCACGCTATTGTCAGAGGTTAGAATTATTGCAAGCAGAATACCCATCACCTTTTGTGTGTTTTGACAAATGTGCACAAGCGTACAATTTTACTGATAAACCTTTATGCTGCACAAACGATAATGTGTGGATATTTATCATTTGTGCATCACACAAGCATCTTGATT
Organism: Calotriton arnoldi; assembly: GCA_963921515.1. Lineage (NCBI taxonomy): Eukaryota > Metazoa > Chordata > Amphibia > Caudata > Salamandridae > Calotriton > Calotriton arnoldi. The sequence goes on along the minus strand of CAWUFW010006087.1, from coordinate 869,612 downwards.
TGTTTTGATCCTAGTGAAATCTTTGTTTCCATCACACCTCAGAATTACACAATTTTGACTTTTCTAACTGCTGGTATATGTTGAAATATCTGTGCAGTTTATTTATTTGAAATTTCATTGTGAATTAAAATAAATTACTTACTATAGTCTTTCCTTTCACATTCCCCCTACCCCAGCAAGAAAATCATATAATTCACATTACAAAATTCTCTTACCATTATGTCAAAGACAGAAAAGTAAACGCCAATTTCCATGTTAAAAGAATAGGCAGCAATTTTTCAGAAGACATTGCCTTACGTTGATCTCTGACTTTGAATGCACATCACATGTGACAGGATACAAACAAAATTTAAAGGCATCTTTATTGCTCAGTCACCTTCTGAACTTCAGCATGGTTGTTTTGGGGGTACTGCAGCACCCCCGCATCCTTACTTCCACAGCCTAGGAATATGACTGGTCCCTATGGACACTGAAAACAGGAGAAAAAGAGCAGTCCTTTGAGACATAGGGTATACAAATGGGCTGGTAGATCAGTAGAGAATTACACATCCCAAGGATAAGGAATTAACTTGTGTATACAGGACCAATCCCTTTATAGAATACTCCCTAGGAACCACATTAATATCCAGCTGTGAGATTCTGGAAGGAGGGATCTTAGACCACTCCTCTTTAATTAGGACATATAGAACTATCAGTCAAAAGATGGAGAGTAAACATCTCCAGATACAAAATGCCATCTGAAAAAGTACACTAAAAGACAAGCTCTGTTAGTAACTAACCTTAAACAAAGATTGTGTCCAATTCCAACTGGGGAAAAGGTAACTGATCAAAAAGAAAACATATTTTTTATGTGCTGAGTCAAAGTCCCTGCAAGAACCCTTGAGTATGAACAGTGTTAGATTTGGGGGTCTCTAGTTGGCAGAGGTAGGTACCTTTGTCCAAATAGGGACCATTGAGTCTAGTCAGGGAAAGTAGGTACCTCCCGAAATAACCCCTGCTCACCCTCTTGGTAGCTTGGCACGAGCAGACAGGCTTAGTTCAGAGGCAGTGTGTAAAGCATTTGTGAACACATACAGTAATCAAGTGACAACACTACAAATGGACACCACACTGGTTATATTTATAAAAATAGGTATACTTTATATAGATTTATCACAAGACCATAAACGACAAAAATAATCCACAATACTGTCAAGAATGCTTAGTTCTGATCAAAAAGGCTTAATTCAAGGTTCTGTGCGAGTCGGTAGCCTCCTCCGGCTACGGCGATGTCAAGAACAAACAGAGTCTAACAAATCCAGCTGACCGCGTCGAGAGCGGGCCAACACAGCGTAGACAGACTCGGTCACAGTACCTTTTACTTGAAGCGGCAGGCACGGGCGTGCGAGCCGGATGGCTGTTCGTCGCGGTTGCGTTGCAAAATGGAAGCGTTGCAGGACGCGTTGTCCCTCGATGCGGTGCAGGCAGCGGCTCGTTGACAGAGTCGGTGAGACCAGGGCCGTGCGTTGCAGGGCGAGACGGTGCTTCGATGCGGTGCTTACAGGACACCGAGCCGGTCGTCAGAGTCGGTCACAGCTCCCTAACCCTGTAGCCACTGAAACAGCGTTTCCAGCAGCAATTCACAAGGCTGGTGAAGTCCACTGGTCCTGGGACTTCGGTCAGGGGGCAAGCTCTCTCTCAAGCCCTTGGAGATCCTTCACAAGTTGATGAAAGTCACAGCAAAGCAAAAGTTCCTTTCTCCTTTCTTTGGCAGTCAGGCAAACCACTGCAGGCCAATTCCCCAAGCAGCACTTCAGGCTTAGGGATAGTCTCTCCTCAGTTTCTTCTTGGTTCCGCTCTTCAGCAAAGGTTTCTTCTTGTTCCCAAAAGTGATCTAAAGTTCCTGGGTTTGGGCCCCAGTACTTATACTCCTTTTCTCTTTGTTCTCTAAAGGCAGAGAGGCCTTTGCCTAGTTTAAACCAGTTCTGTGCAGCTTTGGAGCACTCTGTGTACATGTCTCCTTCTTTTCCTTTCAGAATGTGGGGCAGGGTACTCAGACGCCCAGCAGGAGGTGGAACCAGCATTGTGGAAGGCAGGCACAGCCCTATTCAGACCCAGATGCAACTCCTCCCTCCACTCTGGATGCAGATCTCTCTATTCAGCCCTGTGCTGCCTCACCCTGTCTCCTGTAGCCGCCCCCAGCCCCAGTCACGCACAAACCAGACACACAATACACAAGCTGGCAGAGGCAGGCTGGATAGTTAGGCAAGAAAATACCTACTTTCTAAAAGTGGTATTTTCAAACACAGAATGTTAAAATCAACTTCACGAAAAGATGCATTTTATCATTCTGAGTTCAGGCATACTAAACTCGAATTTCTACCTAGTTCCCTGAGTCAGTTAAGGATTATAAGATGTTATAATCAAACTGCCCATTCTGGCCTATGGGGAACAGGGAGCCTTGCAATAGTGAAAAACGAAAATGGCTGTAATTCACTATTAGGACATGCCACACACACCAGGGCATGTCCCACCTTATCCTTACGATGCACCCTGCCCATAGGCCTACCATAGGGGTGTCTGATATGAAGAAAAGGGAAGGTTTAGGGACTGGTAAGTGGGTGCACTTACCAAGTCGACATGGCAGTCACAGACTACACGCAGGCTCTGCAATGGCAGGCCTGAGACACACTTTACAAGCTGCTTCTGGGGGTGACACAATCAGTGCTGCAAGCCCACCAGCAGCATTTGATTCACAAGTCCTGGGCACACTCAGTGCACTGTACTAGGGTCTGACAGTAAGTCAAATAAGCCAAACATGGAGTCACTAATTCATAACACAATTTACAATAGGGAGCACTTGCACTTTGGCACTGATTAGCAGTGGCAAAGTGCCCATGAGCATCTAGTCCAGCAAAAAAATATCGACAACAGTGGAGGCATTATGAAAAAAATGGAAGGGAGACCCACGCCAAGGATGCCAGGTCTAACAAACAGTAAACATGCAGGTTGCTGCTCATAATCTGGTTTAACAAAGCATACAGTATGTGAGACTCCATTAGGGGAGCTCACTACACATAAGAGGCCTACATACCAGAGGTCAAAAGTGAAAAAGTAGGATGTGTCATCTATTGTACACCATTTTTCTAACAATGTGGAAGGACAATGGAAAAAAGAAGTCATGCTGGACCCGATGTCCATTTGTTCATTATTCATGTTCATTTGGACCTGACTTTCAGATAAAATCCCAATTATATTTTTCCTGTTACTACCAAACTGCTATAGACTTTTTTGTGAATTAGTGTGAGCTCTCAGTCTCACCAAACCACCATGAATTTTACTGAAGTTGCCAAGTAATTTCACAGTGTCCTTTGTAGAACATGGTAATTACACTTGGTCAATACCGGACTATTTGCATGAGGGAATCTTACTAAATCTAAGCCAAACTCATTGAGTCTTCCAGTATGCTGCCCATAAAACGCTTCCTCAGGATATAGCAAAGGAATGGTTCTATATTGAATTTGAATCACAGACTGTAGTAGAGAAGAGAGAGTTAGAGGCTTAATTTGATCTGTTAAATTAATTGGATGAGAGGCAATATATAGACACAAACAATTCAAGCAAATTCAGTACACAAAACCACATCAAAGAAAGACATTTGCATATCAACGTTTTCTGGTCTTTTTATTCTCTGATGTGCTTCATAAGATAGAACCAGCCAGATAGAACCAGCCAACGCGTTTCGCCCAAACATGGGCTTCTTCAGGGCTGTGAAAGCATACAACACGAGTATAGATAAGACCATTGGTATAAGACCACGATTGAAAACGAAAAATTACATGTGAGAAGTGGATAGAGTTAATAGAGAGAAGAGATGATAGAGAGGAAAGAAAGAGAGAGAAGAAAGGTGAAAGGAGATACTAGTAGGAGTAAGAATAACAGAGAGAGGTAATTCATATGTGTTAAAAAAAAACACCAATGTGCATAGGACTAGAGTGCAGTGCCTGAGTCCGAAAAATATAGGCAAATGGTGAGTATACTCCTTATCAAGACGTGACCCCATAGACATGCAGCTAGATAAGAACTAGCTCACCAAAAACAAGGAGGAATTAACCCTGGGCATAATACTTTGCTACGCTCACGGAGCATGCAAAGTTTGTGTTACTACGCACTACGCAAATTGCACGTAGCAGAGTAAAACACTGTGCTAATCAACGTAGCGTAGCAACAGTACATTAAACACATACAAATGCTTTGTTAAAGCAATTTTCGATGCTAAAACGCATATAACAAACTCACAAAAGTGAATTTTGACAATGAAAATATCAAGCAATGAGAGAGGTGATGATTTTGGGGTCCCCCCTAACCTAGGGGGAGGACCAAGCAGATGCCTTGAACACAAAAAGCATATCATGTGAACGATTCAGTGGTGGTCCCTTCCTCCTAGGACCACCCCAAGCACAGTTATGGGCAAAAATACAATCCCAACCAAAGGCCCTGCAAAGCATTATGGGATGAGATTAGCAGTGGGCAGTGAATATTATAGTGTCCAATATCAAAATAATTCTACAAAGAGCTGCAGTTCAACTAGTCATTACTAGATGTCCCTCACGAGTCAAATGCAAAAGCATTGAAATTATTAATACATCAAGCTGCAGTTCCACTAGTCGTTACTAGATGTCCCTCCACGAGTCAAATGCAAAAGCATTGAAACCCTTTCATGAAGCTTTTGCATTTGACTCGTGAGGACATCTATTAACGACTAGTGGAACTGCAGCTCTTTGTAGAATTATTTTGATATTGGATACTATAATATTCACTGCCCACTGCTAATCTCGTCCCATAATGCTTTGCAGGGCCTTTGGTTGGGATTGTATTTTGCCAATAACTGTGCTTGGGGTGGTCTTAAGAGGATGGGACCACCACTGAATCGTTCAAAAGATGTGCTTTTTGTTTTCAAGGCATCTGCTTGGTTCTCTCCCTAGGTTAGGGAGGATCCCAAAATCATCACCTCTCTCACTGCTTGTTAATTTATCGTTTTCACTTTTGTGAAATGACTATATGCATTTTTAGCATATAAAGACAGAGTTATTTATTTTATTTTAACTTGCACTGTGCAAGATGCTTTTGGCAATTATTGTACAGTGCAGTCAAGCACACAGCTACGCAATTTGCATAGCTACGTGTAGTTCAAAATGTACTTCACGTAGCTACGTAAAGTGCTACTACGCAAACTACGCCCAGGCTTAGGAGGAATAAGATGTATCCTCAAACGTTGGATCAAGAAAAGTTGGATCAAGTCCTGGAGAAATGTCAGAAAGATAACATGAGCATACGTACAACCAACCTAGTAGATAAGAGCAGTAGCTAGTTGAGAAATGAAGCCATGACATACCTAAAGCATATGGGTGAACATCATGGTAGAAAAATTGTCCAAAAGTATACGTAGAATTAATGTACCTGTAAAACAAGATAATGTTGGACTTCATACATGGAGAAGTTTCACCACTGTAGTGAGAACATGTGTAATCAACGCATCAGCGGAGTCAAGCCCAAGGGCTTCCATAATCAAAATACTCATGCACCTTGCCCGAGGATAGAAACGTAACTAAAAAAAGGGGTATGATAATAACTAAACCAATATATTACTTATTAAGAAATAGTGGTGCAAAAACAACATAGGGGACCGCCATGGGATCAAAAGCGTGCAATGTAAAAGTTGCCACCCATATAACGGTGCATTAGAAAACACCAGCGCACACCGCTAACAAAAAGATGCACCTAACAGCAGCGTCGTACCACATTAAACTCTAGGCGTACGGTGTGCACAAAGATAGATCAAATACCCCTGATTTCGGGGTAGCCAACCGAGTGCAGAAACATGTGCTCACAGAGAAAAAATTAAATGTTTGAAGTCCACGTAAAACCACGTAAGGCACATAACAAGTTAAAGACACGAGACTCTGTTGCTCCAGTACCGGAGTGAGTGGCGGGCTATGGATCGGTAAACAGTGTGCTGGGGCCAGTGTTTCCTGCTGAAACACACAAAGTTAAAAGCGCCACGGGACCAAAACAAATAAAAGAGCGGCGACGATTACTCTCATCAGACGGTATTAGCCGTGTATATACGCAGAGCCGTGTCCGGGAAATGTCCTGTGACCAGCAGGATGTTTGGAAACTTAGACCCACCCGCGATTGCTCTTAAAAAGCTTCCGTCCATTGCGGGTGATCTGAGAGACTAGACCGCGCCACCGGAAGTAAAGTGTGTACTTACTTCCGGATACAGAAACGGCGCGAGGTGAAAGGTGCATTAGGAACTAGTCCGCAATACTTGGAGTGGGATCAAGCTCCTCACTTCCGGTATCGGCTTCGCCCAGTAACCCCGTGAGGTGAAATATTTACTAAAAATTGATTTATACAAGGTGAAGCCCTAAACCTAATTAAAGAAACAAAAACGCCGAAAATTAGCAAAAACAGCTTAATTACCAATCACAAGTTCTACAATAAAAAGATAAAGACAGACAGAAACGAAAGTCCACATAGTGGTTCAGTGATTAAAACCACAACGCTTGGATACTAGGCAGCAATCATGTCATGGTCAACGCAATCCGAAAAAATTCAGTACAATTGTTTCAATTTTTGTTGCTAATGTGCAGTGCTTACTTATTGTTAAAAAACTGACAGAAAGAAGGACAGAAAGAGACTCTGTAAAAACATTGAGTACATTTGCACTAGTTTAAACCTTGGCTACGTATAGCTTTAGAGTATAAGCGACAATGTGGTTAAAATACCCACATGTGGTCAACCTCATATGAGCCAAACATTATACAATGACTATTTAGCTACTAGATCACAGTAGCATACTTAAAAAACTGACAGAAAGAAGAACAGAAAGAGAATCTGTTAAAAAATTGAGTACATTTACACTAGTTTAGACCTTGGCTACGTATAGCTTTAGAGTATAAGCGACAATGTAGTTAAGATACCCACATGTGGTCAACCTCATATGAGCCAAACATTATACAATGACTATTTAGCTACTAGATCGCAGTAGCATACTCGGCAAACAGGAAAACACCAATGGAATTCCCCAAGACAATGAGGTGCAATATGTATTATACATTACAGAGACGCCACTTCCATATCCACATTGTTACTGAGACGGCAAAGAGAACAGCTTCCAGACATGCTGAAAAATAGTACAACACTTATTGTTACACAAGGTGGTACAGAAGGGAACATTTTTTGGAAGGGGAGGGCAGATAATAGAATGTCTAAACCATGAAAAACAGTCATGACCTTACAGTAGAGTTGAAACAAATGTAATGCTGACAGTCTATTAATGACGGTTGATCATGTAGGACACTGAGCCATCTCCTTTAGAGAAAGTAGTGTAACTCCCTATCTGTATTAAGGCCTAGGGTTGATGAACGTAGTGTACAAATCCATCTGGCTTCTAACTGCCTCAACAGGAGAGCCCTGTCCCCGCCCCGTGTGTTGCTCGTCACGGTGTCTATGCCATGGAATCGAAAACAGGCCCGATTGATGCCAATTCTACAATCGTGTGAGACAAGCGCATATGAGGTATCCCCATTCAGTGCTGCTCTACGGTGTTCCTGAATGCGAACTTTAAGTTGCCTGGTTGTGCTACCAACGTAGATCTTATCACAACCACAGATGATGACATAGACAACGAAACTGGTGAGACAATTGATGAAGGGATGAATCCTGTGTTTAGTGCTGGTGTTATAACTAAACGTCGTCATTCTGTTGCAACCCAGCTGGCAGATGTTGCATGAGCTGCATGTGTAGAAGCCTTTGGGTTTAGTAAGCCAGGTCCCTTGTGTGGATTTGTGCTTTAGGGTATAGCTAGGACATAAAACATCCCTAATGGTCTTACTTCTCCTAAATGTCATTGATGGTCTTTCGGTAATCATGTTGCTAATACCAGGTACCCCTTTCAGTATAGCCCAGTGTTTGCCTAGGGACTTAAATACCTCATGGTTTAGTGTAGAGTAGGTGGTAATGAAAGAAAGTCTCTGTGCCTCATGGGTACATTTCTTTTTGTTGTTTCTCAATGTGTCATCTCTCTTGATGGCCCGAACCTTAGTGTCAGCAATGTTGAGTATGTGTGAATCATAGCCTCTTTTCTTAAGTCTGTCTAAGGCCAGACTGGAGTGTGAAACAAAATTTGCTTCCTCACTGCAATTTCTGCGAATGCGCAGTAGCTCACCATAAGGAATAGCTTTCTTAGTGGAGGGAGGATGTGAGCTCGTGTAGTGCAAGATGCTATTGACGGCTGTTTTTTTCCTGTGCAGAGTACTGTGAATGGTACTTTCTCGAACATAAAGTTCCAAGTCTAGGAAATTTATTTTAGTTTGGGACATAGCGAGGGTAAAGGAGACATTAAGGGTATTGTCATTGAGAAAATTGTAGTATTCCTTCAATGCAGTACCAGACCCAGTCCAGATAATGATGATGTCATCAATGTAGCGACCCCAGAATTGGATATGTTTGGTCCATTCTGAGGCCGCCCTGGACCATGCGTGGGTGCGCTCCACCCACCCCATGAAGAGGTTGGCGTAGGAAGGGGCAAATTTCGATCCCATGGCAGTCCCCTGCTCTTGTTTCTACCACGTGGTGTTAAACATGAAAAAGTTATTGTCCAAGATGAGGTCAATCATCTCTAATAGCATTAAGTTATGGTCATAGAGGCTGGCATGTCTGGTGGAAAGGTAAAATTCAACTGCTATCTCTCCAAGTTCTCGTTTGATGCAAGTATATAAGGATTCTACATCCAGGGTCGCAAACCACATGTTGTCGTCCCATTCCAAGTCAGAGAACTTGTTGAGTAAGTCAGTGCTATCCCTGATGTACGAGGGTAGATTAATGACTAACGGTTGCAAGAAGGTATCAACAAACTTGGCAAGGGCCTCCATCATAGAGCCAATGCCCAAGATGATAGGTCGTCCCGGTGGAAACGATATTTGCTTGTGTACCTTAGGAAGAAGGTAAATGCAGGGGTACCTGGGGTTACTGATGGCGATGAATTTGTATTCAGTGTCAGATAAAAGGCCAAGGTCTCTCGAATGTGTCAATTGCGTGTTGATTTTGATGGTGGCAGCGGTGCACGGGTTATGTGCGAGTTGGGTGTAATGAGCGGTGTTGCTCAGCTGTCTTACTACCTCATTTTCATAATCAGTCCTGTTCATAATGACAACGTTGCCCCTTTGTCAGCCTCGCGGATTATAATATCATCATTGCAGCGTAGATTTTGGATCGCTGCTCTCTCAAATGATGTAAGGTTGTCTGAATTGTGCCTCCTAGGTCTGGTTAGGTGCTTGTCCTCTAGACGGTATAGTTCTTTTGTCACCTGATCGTGGAATACATCAAGAGTGTTGAGGTGTGCACCCTGGGGCATAAACTTGCTGCTACTATGGAGACCACTATCACATGAGTAGTCTTGTACAATGTTCATACTTTCCAGTACGGGTTCATATGAGGAATCATTATCAGTGTCTAGTGATAGAAGCGTGGCTACATCTCTGACATGTGATACAGTAACATCAGTTGATGGTGTAAAAGCAGAAGGTCTAGGGCGTTCGTAATTGTTGAGAGCAAATTGACATTTAAGTTTTGCATGTCTGACAAATTTGTACAAATCAACATGTAAATCAGTGAACAAGCCCCCATACACTGGACAATATCCAAGCCCTTTATTTAATACATTGATTTCGTGTACATTTAAAGGATAATCTGATAAGTTAACAACGAAATCAACGTCACTAGAAATTGTCACCAAGTTTGCCACAGACTCATGGTTATGCATGTATACCATTTGTTCAGTTGACTTATGGTTATGTATGTCTAACGTTTGTTCAGTTGGCTCTTCTGAAATCTTGTCAATACGCAATCTTAATTTGATCTGTGACTGGGCTCTCACATTAGCATAAAAGATTATAACTGTTTCCCGTAAAGGTACCATTGACTGATTTGTGTTATTTTAGCCTGAGCAGCACGAGAAACCTTCAGAGAAGTATGCTTGAGATATTTAGTGTACAAACACAATATACAGTAAACAACAATTTCGTCAAAAGAAAAATACCTCTTAATAGTATAAAGAATGCAAAATTGGTAGACCTGTCAGCCTTAGGGTGGTTTTCCCCAAACTCTTTGCCTTTTTTCCCATTACATTTTTGATGAAATTAGTTTTTGTTGGTTTTAGGACTCTGTGCACTTTACCACTGCTAACCAGTGCTAAAGGGTTTGCACTCACTCCTCTAAAATTGGTTTACACCTGATTGTCATACTTAATTTACTTATAAGCCCCTTGTAGACTGGTATACTATATTCCCAGTGCCTCTAAAATAAATGCTACTTGTGGGCCTGCAGCACTTATTGTGCCACCCACTTAAGTAGCCCCTTAAAACATATCCCAGGCATCAATTGCAGCATGAATGCAGTTTTAAACTGCCAATTCAACTTGGCAATATAGCCCTTATGCTAAGCCTTAAACTCCCCTTTTATTGCTTTTAGGTTACCCCTGAGGTATGCCCTAAGTAGCCTATCGGGGCATGGTGCATTGTAACTAAAAGGTTGGACATGTACTTTTAGAGTTTTTTCATCCTGATTGTGAAAACCCCATACATTTGTTTTTTGCTATTGTGAGACCTACCTGTCCAATAGGATAATATTTGGTTGGTTGCCTCATTACATTTAATAAGTGTTAACTTTTGATTGGGGGCAGATAGGTGTTCCATGTTTGGTATCTATGAAAGTGTAATTATAAATCCTCTGTAATGGTAATGTCAGATTTTAAATTAGAGTTTTGAAACTGCCACTTTTAGAAAGCTAGCAATTTCCTGCCCTTTGCTATTTTGACCATCCAGCCTCCCCTGGGTCACATGACTGGGTGTAGTTGGCAGTTAAGACTTTGTGAATTCCTCCCAGACACCCACACAATAGAGAGATTAGGTGTGCCTGAATGGGCTAACTGCTGGGAGGATAGGGGAGGGGCTGGGATTAGCCCCACTTGCAACTGATTAGGCAATGCTGTGCCTTCACACAAAGGGCTTCTCACCATTGCATTGTCTCTGCATCCAGCTTGCAGCCAGGGTAGAGGAGTCATGAAATTCCAAGCACTCCAAAGAGAACCCTCTTGAAATGTATCCTACTTCATAGAAGGTACTATATATACAAATAGGGCTCTCAGACCCATTCTTAAATTCACTTTCTGGAGCTGGGAAAGGACACTCTCAGAAGACTGCTGTGGTCTGCTGTGTACTCCACAAGACTGCTTTACTGCACCTGGATGGACTGCTTTGCTGCCTGGAGCCTGCCTTGAACCCTCAGAGGTCTGCCCTGCTGCTTGAGCCATGCTTCTCTACCTGACCCCAAAGACTACCAGAGTGACTCCAAAGGCTAGTTTGTGGGCCTCCTGTTCAGAGCCACAGGGACATAACAGACTCCCACCAGCTTGAACCCACACCTGGAACCAGCCTGAGTGATTCTTAGCCCTCCAAGTGGTGCTCCCCAGTCCCGGACCTTTGGCAGTAGTGCTAAAGTTGTCCAGATAGCCAAAATCCAAACTGTGAATAAAAACTGCTCTGAGAACTGAGGAAAGACAGGGAGGAACCTGCTTGTCCATCCGGCCAAGGTGCATAGCTGGCTAGCCTGACTTCGTGGCTGCTCTGGCTACATTCTTCTCTGCAGCAGAAAGTCCTGCCCAGTGGTCCTTCGCCAAAGGGATATTGAGCCTCCTGGAACTCTTATCAACTACAGCCTCCTGCCTCATCCCACTGGAGAACTTTGAATATCAATAAAGAGACTAAGTCCGAATGGAGCAATCTTCACGGCAACTTTGTTCAGAGTCTCCCTGACGATGAAACACCTGCCTCAGAAACCTCCTGCAGCCTTGCCCTGCTGAACATTTTTTTAAAATTTCTTCTAAGTCCAAAGGTAAGTGCCGACCGAGCCCAATCCACCTAATGTTTTTCAACCTAGATATTCACGGTTGGCGCTTTTATTTTTTAGGTGTTAGTTTTTTACTGATTTTTGTTGTTTTGGTGTCAAATAATTAATTACAATTCCCTCTCTTTTTCTAAATTGGTGTGGTATATTTCTAGTGTTGTGTTTTTACTTTATTAGTGTCTGTGTGCTGCATAAATAATTTACACACTGCCTTTAAGTTAAGCCTGGCTTCTTTTTGCACCAAGTTACCCAAGGTTAGGTACATTTTAATTTAGTGACTTTTTGCACTTCACCCCGCCAGGAATTGTGGCTGTTGCTAGATCAGAGCTAACACCCCAGTCAAGCAACATTCCAATTTCTCACCAAAATGTATTACCAATGCGCAAAAAAATCAGACAAGCATTTTTTAAAACTTAGCTTTGCATAAGAAGCAATGACAAAATCATATTAGAAAGGGGTTTGCAAATTATATAAAAAACACATGCTTTCAAGACTTCAGTTGTATCTAGGGACAAGAAGATCCCAGATTAAGTCAGTCCCTTTGGACCTGAATTTGGCCTTGAATTACCAAAGGTCAAAAAATAAGACACACATTTTTTAAAACTTAGCTTTGCATAAGGAGCAATGACAAATTCATTTGAGATGTAGCTTTGCAAATTATATAAAAACTACAGATGCCTTCAGGCCTTCAGTGTTATCTAGGGACAAGAAGATCCCAGATTAAGTCTGTCCCTTTGGCCCTTTAGCCATTATCTAATTTTACATTCAGACTTTGTTGTGGAGGTCAAATCTGACCAAGTACACCCAAAATGCTCAATCCTTTGAGATGACGAAGCTTAAAACCAGAACTTGAGGGATTACTGAGCTGGATAAATGGTTTCAGCCTTTACATGGTATGTTTGTTTGATTCATCATAAAACTATATTTATTTAGTGCAAAAGAAGTACAGTACAAATATAGAAACAATTGAATGTTTTGGTGTTACATTAAGTATGAGTAATAAAGCTTTTACAATACTGGCTACATTGGTATTCATGTATTGAAACTTAGGAGTTCCTACAAAGTGTATAGTTTCTTTGCAAGACTCAGTTCTTAGTAGTAATGAAAGAATGTAGCTGACTCTTTCTTTATGTAACACCAGACAGTGTAAGAACAAATGATTGGAAATCTCAGTGCCAGCACTACAAAGTCTACCGAAATATGATTTTGAATCTACAGTCAGCCAGCATCATTTGCCATGAAATAAAGGGAGAAGTTCATATTTGCACAACATGTGCATTCACCTCAGGTCCTGGTCAAATTTGCCTTCACAAAGCTAAACAATGAAGCTCCAAGGAAACTAAATAGGTTGTCTTCTTCCCCTTGTATAACATGTCAGTTGAAAGCAATCACTGGGTAATTTTATTTTTTGCCATGTTTTTAAACTATTTCTCTGTAAGAAGCATTATTCACTGCAACTGGACAAAGGTCATTCCAACATGTAGTGTGAGAGATAGTGCTGATGCTTTGATAATGAATATGAAACAGGCCCAATAAAAGTAGAAGGTGCATGCAAGATATAGTATAAAAAGACTATTAACAACTGTGGAGTATTGGCATAAGCTAAACCCTGATCTACTGGCCTACAACTGTATTGCCTGTCTGAGAGATATTGTTTTTCTCAATAAATGGTTTTCTATGCTATCTTATTCAGTGTATAGGAATTGCCACTAAATTGCCACTGTAACAACCCCCTTCAGGAGCCTAGGTGCAAGCAGGGGTTACTGGTCAAAACGTGGGGGTTGTGGCCTTCTACTCCTGTTGTCCTCGGCCACAAACTACTATGGGTCCTGAGCAATTGAGCCAAGTTCTACCCTTTCAGCACTTGAATATCAGTGGTAGCAGTGGTGGAGCAGTTCAAGGCTCTTCAGTAGAGGTAGTTCTTAGATGTAAACAGGTGTAAGACTCAAACTACACACAGTGACCACATTAACTGATCGTCCAGTCAAATAGATGTTTTTCTGATATTAGTGTTTAATATAAAATAAACAAAACATAGAATCGACACACTGAACAACCTTCGCTTGGCATATGGGGTTCACCGACTTTACACAGCAAACGTGATGGCCCTAACTTTACAGGGGCGCTGCTGACATCCTTGGGTCACTGATTTTAGAAAGCAAGGGTGATAGCCAGTCCTAAATTTACGGTGGCCCCCACCTAGCTTCCAGGGGTTGCTGACTTTACAAGAGAAGGGTTGCACAGTGCACACTCTCATAATAATCCCGACTGCACTGGATCAGACGTCTCACACTTTGCATACTGAGATCCACTTCACAGAATCTATCCTGGGCCTCGCTCTCTCCAAGTCCTCTCCTCCTCACAGTGTCTGGTCATCTTAACAGGCAAGCAGAAGGCTGGTGCTCCAGGCTAATGTCAATTGGTGTTGGCTTCCTGGTCGATGGCACCCCATCCAGCAGGGAATCTAGCACACTTTGTTTCCTAGTCCTTGTTACAGCAGCTAGAAATCTTGGTTCACATCTCTGCTGAGCCTCTTGTGGGACTCATGCTCCCACTTTTATAGTCCATGTTCAGATACGAATACAGATATGATTTAGTATGTTGCCCTTTGTAATTCATATTGTGTGTATCAACTCCTTTTAACCTCTTGCATGCTATTGACACGCTGGAGCCATCCTCTGCACCAGTGCTGAGGTACTGAGGACGGCTCCAGCACATCATGGCACTAAAGGCAGGAAATCCCTCTGGTGCAATCACCAGAGGGATTTCCTTTTGCTCAATTCAGCCTCTGGAGCATGGGAAGAGCTTACCCAGCACCCAAGGCTCTTTTTTTTCTTTCTGAAATGACAATCGGTGCGCATGCTGCACTGACATCATTTCAGAGAGAGCAAAAGTGAAATGAGCCGATCAGCGCATTTCACTTTCACTGCATCAGTGCTGGGGCGCATATCTCTGGCCCCCGAGCACTGATTTGGACAGGAGAGGTGTCATTGGAAAGGGGAGAATCTCCCATTTCTAATTGTCCCTTTCCCTGAGGGATCTCTGTTTGAGGATCACCACAGGAAGGCAGTCCCTGGGCAGGAATCCACCCACTAGACACCAGGGACTATTTTTTGAGAGGGGACATGCCCCCTCACAATCGGCTAGTGCTCCCTGGGCCCAAAGGTTTTTCTGCCCCCTGGAGGCAGATTGGAGGTTCTTACCTCCAATCTGTCCCCCGGAGAGGCAGAAAGCCCACTAGACACGAAAGATTTTTTTTGTGTGGAGAAATAGGTGGGGGCAGTCTGCCTAGGTATTAGGCCTTAACCAACCCCTCAAATGACCAGCAACAGTCTTTTCAGTCTTTTTGCACCCCCCCTGGGGGAAGATAAGAGGTCTTTAATGAATGTATGATACATCGCATACAAATACATCATATGCCATTACAACGGGGTTGTTACAACGCAAGTGTTGTTGCAACGCGTTGCAATTACAACGCAAACTTTTACCACGCATATTCCTTTATCACGCATGCCATTACAACACAAATGCATGCGTGGTAAAGGCATATACTTGGTAAAAGTTGTTACGGTAAGTAAATGTGTAAGTGTGTATATATATGTGTATACATATGTGTATACATATATATTATAGAACATCTAAGTACAAAGCTGTTGTCGATACCAAATTGGACACACCGCGGGGAGCTGAAGCAGCATCCAATACGTCTCAGTCAGACCTTAGTTCAGCAGTAGACAGTGAGTCAGAGCCTGACTCAAGAAATTCCAGGAGAGGTCAACAACCCCCAAAACCTTCTCTGATTGATGAGCTGGGTTTTTTATGTTACGACAGAAGGCAAACCCTCCGACCAAGAACGCAAAAACAGATGCTCAGCAAATAGGAATTACAAGCGAAACCAAAGGAGGAAGGCAAATAGGAAAAGCGACAAATCAAAGAAATCAAACGAGAGGCCGGTGGAACAACAAAAAGTAGGCAACAGTGATAACAACACAGTTATGAATTTATCTAATATGCCTCTAACTAAATCAGAAGAACAAATCCTCAGCTTAGGATTG
Organism: Calotriton arnoldi; assembly: GCA_963921515.1. Lineage (NCBI taxonomy): Eukaryota > Metazoa > Chordata > Amphibia > Caudata > Salamandridae > Calotriton > Calotriton arnoldi. The sequence continues at coordinate 853,608 of CAWUFW010006087.1, read as the reverse complement.
TCGTATTGCCCGGATAACAATTTCAATTATGTGAATACTTGGATATTTACAAGAGTGTCAGAAAACTGAAATTGAAGAAATATCATACACTTGCAAATAAAAACTCAAGACAAAAACTCGATACTAAAACAATGGAATCAGATTTACCATCAAATCTGACGCAAACTGACTTACCGATTTTGAATGAGTTGCAGGAGTTATGGGACAACAATGACTCCAATCCCCCTGACAGTGGCCCACTTGAGAATCTAGAAGTGGAAGGCATCATATTAACAACAGCAATAAAGGATTGCAATATTGGTCCCACTCCCTTTAAACCAAAGTCGACGTTTACTCCTATTGCTCCCAGAGACTCAATTGACATTTTCCACGAATTGGTTGTGGGGCAAATTAAGGAACTATATCATAAAGTCCAGAAAACGAAAACAACATACAACTGGCGGGACCGAAAATACAATGAGCTCATGACCAAGCTGCAAGAGAACAACCAAACAGTCATAAGGAACTCTGACAAGGGGGGCAACATAGTACTATGGTCCAAGGAAGCGTATACCAAAGAAGCCTATGCCCAACTCAATGACAGATCATGTTACCTTAAAAGCAGCATCTCCAATGTAAAACACATGTACACTGAATTTTATTACAAACTACAGGCATGGAAAATGAAGGGGTTAATCACGACACTAGAATATACATTTTTGAAAAAAGAGAATCCCACAATACCGACAATGTATTTCATCCCGAAGGTGCACAAAGACCCTTAAAACCCACCAGGCAGACCCATCATTTCTGCCAGAGATAGTCTGTTAGAGCACACATCCCAATATGTGGACTTTTTTCTACAAGACCATGTGAAGGCCTTACCATCTCACATACGAGATACCAGTGACTTCTTAAGAAAACTGTTGAAGTTTGAATGGAAAAATGGGTATCTATTGATGGCACTTGACGCAGCCTCTCTATATACCAGCATCAAACATATAGATGGGGTGAGAGCTTTGGAACACTATCTTGACAAAAGATCTGGCAACTCAACAAAGCATAATAAAATGTTGATTGAAATGGTTTTATTCTGCCTTAATAATAACATATTCATGTTTAACAATATTCTGTACCAACAGACGAGAGGTGTGGCAATGGGGGCAGCTTCTCTCCCAGCTATGCATGTCTACACATGGGCTGGTGGGAGGAGCTGGTCCTCAGAGTCAAACACAATGAATTTGTGCAAAGTAACATTAAGCTGTGGTTATTCCACATAGATGATTTATTTGTGGTCTGGGAAGGAACTCAAGATCGAGCTAATGAATTTGTGAAAGCTATCAATGCTAACGACGTTAATTTACACTTTACTGCAAACATCAGTAATACTACTGTCAATTTTCTCGACACACAAGTATACATCAAAAACAACAAAATTGAGACGAGGCTTTACCGAAAAGAAACGACGGGCAACTCAGTGTTGCACGCCAGCAGTTCTCATCTGCGACACTTGATAAACAGTATACCCTATGGTGAGATGCTGCACCTTAAGCGAATCCACAGCGACAATGCAGATTTGATAGAAGCCCAGGCAGCTAGCAGAGACAGATTTCTCGAACGTGGATATTCTCGCAAGATTGTAAACAGGGCCATTTTGAAATCTATGACTAAGCATAGGGAAGATCTACTCAGGGATTTACAATCTGATTACACTGAGGGCCCAGAAGAAACATTTGGAGTAGATACCAGTATCACTACTGAATTCAGGATTATAATGGGATACAGTAAACAACACAAGAGTATCCAGTCAATCATCAAACGTAATTGGCCCTTATTACTTAATGATCCAGTCATTGGGCCAACACTACCTTCAAAAGCTTCTATCACATACAGTAGAAGTCGGTCCCTGAGGGATAATTTGGTGAAAACCAGCCCGGAGGTCATTGAAAGGACTAATTGGCTACAAACTCACAAAGCCTTTTATAAATGCAAGGTCTGTAAGGCATGTCAACAGGGGATAAATAAGAGTACATACCAAACCCCGTTCAGTACCAAAGAACATAAGATAACCAAACTTTTGACATGCAAGACTGAGTATGCAGTCTATGTACTGATATGCCCATGTGGTCTACAGTACATAGGGAGCACTAAGCTACAAGTACACAAAAGAATGCTCCAGCACATGCGTGCTATAACCAATCAAGATAATACCTACCCAGTGGCCAGGCATTTCAAAGAGCTGCACAAATCCAACAGTCTAGACTTAAGATATTATGGCATGGATGCAGTCCCTCCCAGCAGAAGAGGAGGAAATAGAGAGAGTAGATTAAGAAAGTTGGAAACACGGTACATCTTAGACATGGATTCTAAACACCCTGGTGGTCTAAATGTATCTGAGGACCTCCACACATGCCTATAATGGTTGACACCTTTATCCACTTAAGATAGCAGCTGGAACATTGCCAATTATCATCTTAAATACATTTTAAATATATTTTAAATATATTTATTTTCTTACGACAAGGCTTTTTATCCAATATTGAATATTTAACATTTTACACATATTTATATAGGTAATTTTTATTAATATGTGATGTTAGTTATATTTATACTTACATTGGAGATGACTATTATGTCTATCAGCCTTATTTTGTATCCATACTACTCAATGTATGCCATGATTCAAGTGGATTACTAGCTAAGTGGCATCTAAACCGATCATGTATGTGGCAGTATTTACGTGATTCCACAATTGAGTACCCCCAGAAGGAAAGTAAGTTCAGTATAACGGTTACAAATATTTGTCACTTCCCGCACTATGCACTTTATAATTCTCACTTCTTTATTTTGAATTTTGCACTTTGCACTTTGCACTACAGCATTTTAGTTACAGCAATATTGACATGTATGGACAGGGTATACACACAAAGTGTCCCAGGCTTGGGGCACATACAAACATGCATAACGGGTATCAAACTTATGAATTACCAACGCTAAGATGAAAAGATACATGTGTGTATGAGCCACAGTATGACTATGATTGGCCTAGCATGTACTCAGTGTATTATATAGCAACGTAATAATTCTAAAAAACCATGTTTCGTTGTCTTTTTAATCTGAACAAGTTCAGTATTAAGCAAAGTTGTTATGACGTAGCCTTTTAACAAATGATTGGTTTTAAGATACATGTATATACCTTTTATGCCTCTTCCTAAATCCCGTTGAAGTATATGTCTTCTATGTCTATTGCTGAGTTTTGCACGTGGTACAGCCACACTCGCACTTGTCACTTTAAAAAGGAGATTGCAACATTGAGACCATGTCATGTGATCAAGGCTTGTCCGAAGCCGAAACGCGTAATGACGACTGCAATAAAATAAATTCTGAAGCACTGAATTTGTGGTCCATATCCGTCTGTGGAGAAATCCGGGTAGCAACGGAATTGAAGGATATATTATATATACATATTTTTTTTTACCCCCAAAATTCCTTAAACTACCCTTACTACCCATACCCCCATATACTTGGTAAAAGTTATTAAGGTAAGTAAATTTATATATATATGTATATATACATATATATATATTATTGTTTTTTTACCTCCAAAACCCCTTAAATTACCCTTACTACCCCAATACCCATACCCCCCTAGATTTCTAAAATTACCCTTACTACCGGAGTACTCATACCCCCTAAACCTTAAAATTACTCTTGGCACCGCAAAACCCAAACCCACCCTGAACCCTAAAATTACCTCTGGCACCCCAAAACCCAAACCCACCCTGAACCCTAAAATTACCCCTGACACCCCAAAACCCATACCCACCCTGATCCCCAAAATTAACCCTTGTACCCCAAAACCCAAACACACCCTGAACCCTAAAATTACCCCTGGCACCGCAAAACCCAAACCCACCCTGAACCCTAAAATTACCCCGGACACCCCAAATCCCCAACCCCTCCCTGAAACCTAAATTTACCTCTGACTCCCCAAAACCCATACCCACCCTGAACCCCAAAATTAACCCTTCCCCCAAAACCCAAACACACCCTGAATGCTAAAATTATTCCTTGCTCCCCAAAAACACATACCCACCCTGAATCCTAAAATTACTCTTAGCACCCCAAAACCCAAACCCACCCTGAACCCTAAAATTAACCTTGGTGCCCCAAAACCGATACCCCTACACCCCAAAACCCAAGCCCACCCTAAACCCTATACTTACCTTATACTTACATGTAAAACACATATGCCTTTACCATTCATGCCTTTACAACGGAAATTTGTTGTAAAGGCATGCGTGGTAAAAGCATATGCATTGTAATCTCATGCGTTGTAATGGCATTGCGATGTAATGGTAGTTGCGTTGTTACAACCGCGTTGTAATGGCAAATCGTTGTAACATCCGTGTTGTAATAGTTGTTTCCCGTCTTTAATGGCAACCGGACCAGCAACAGTCTTTCCACCCTCCTAGGGACTAAAGCATCCCCATCTTTTTGGCAAGAGGGGGCATTTTTATTTTTGTTGTTTTTTTTATATGTGTATGGGTAGCAGAGTTGGGATAAGTCCCACTATTGTCCTACTTCAATGCTGAATGGCTGCACTTTTCAGACTCAGATTAGCTGCCACCTGAGGAACCCTACCAAATCCAGGCAAATATGAAAACTAAGCACCAGGGGCAGCCCAAGATGGTGTACATTCCATGCCATTTTCTTACACACAATGCCTTGCAAATCCTAAATTGTGACTAAAATTGCACATTTTACTTGCATTTATGTGACATAAACCTCCAGAATCCTCAGAGTTCCACAAAATTCCAACCACACTACGGGGCAGATTTACGAGCCCCTTGCGCCACTTTTGCGCCGCAGTTGTGTCACTTCTGTGACACAGCGGCGGCACAAACCATGCGCCACGTTGCACCCTATTTACAACGTGACGCATCTAGGGAGATGCGTCACGTTGTAAAGCCCTGCGACACATGAAACCTGCGTCAGGTTTCATGTGGGCATTCCGGCGCAGGGGGGGGGGGCGTTCCGGCGCAGTAAAGCCTCGGAAAAGTGCCTGAGTGAAATATACAAGATTCCACTCAGTCACTTTTCCGACGCCGCTGCGTCAAAACCTTGCGCCTGCTTGAAGCAGGCGTAAGGCGTGACGCACCATGTTATGTAAGGGCAGGCCACGAGCATTGCTGGAGTTGCGTCGCGCTTGTGACACGATTCCAGCAATGCGCCACCCTTCCGACGGGAGATGCGTCACGCATCTGTTTATCCTTGCGCCACGATGCGCCGCATTGTAAATGCGGCGCATCTGTGGTGGCGCAAGGGTAAACTTGCGTGACGCATCTTACCTGGCGCATCCCTGCTGATTTGCAGGGATGCGCCAGTCGTCATAAATCTGCCCCTACCTTCCTCCATTTGGCCCAAAATGTTACCCCTTATGTGTGGCTGGTGCTAACGTCCATGATGCAAAAGGCCCAAAAACACAATGTGGAGAAATCACCAATAGGGGTAGCTTCATTGTTTGGACCCAGGCTCTGCAGCCACACAGGGAATGCTACCAAAGCCAGACATTTCTGAAAACTAGACATCCAGGCAAGTCTAGTGTGATGTGCCTCAGGTGGATCTCACAACATTTTCTCACAACATTTTCTTACTCACAATGCCCTGTAAACCTCAAACATTACCTAAAATGACATAATTTCCTTTCATTGCTGTGGTGTTCCCCACTTGTCCCAATAAAAATGCTACCCCGCTTGTGTGACTTGGCCTAGTGCCCCCAACAGGCACAAATCAAACCAGCATCAAAGAAAAGTCGCTACGTGAGACTCCCATTGACCTTGGGTTGATGCTTGCCTGTCACATGCACTAGGGCCAGCTGCAAAAGTGAGGTAGCATTTTTAGTTGGACAAGTGGGATAACGGTGGGAGGTAGGAATTTTGTGGATTCCTGCTGATTCCAGATGTTTATGTCATGGAAATGCAAGGAAAATGTGAAATTTTAGGCCAAGTTTGAGGTTTGAAGGGAATTGGGGGTAAGAATCTTTGTTGGATCCAAGCAAGGCATACCACTCTGGGCGCCCCTGGGAGTCCAGTTTTCAGAAATGTATGGGTTTGGTAGGTTTCCTAAGGGGAAAAGGCCTAGCAGTGAAAAGTTTAATTTCCCTCTCCTCTGTCCTTTTCTTTGTCAAAAGGACAGTCTGCTACAGCAGGAGCATATGCAGTTCGACTTGACCCATAACACATGCCGAGAGAGTAGCTGCACAAAGGATGCTCTGATCCTCTTCCTCCAGTGTGTGTGTTTCTAGCCTAACCCTCTGGAATGTTAGCAATCCACATCTGTCTGAGGGTTGCAGTCCTCATCTCCAACTAGCCTTCCAGTCCCTTAGCTTCCAAAATGAAACCTACGGGCCTCCATGTTAAGTACCATACGAAAGCACACATACATGCCAGTACTCAAATGCAAGCATCACACACAGAATATATTCATCATGTAGGCCAAAGGTGAGGTAACTTCACAGCTGTGAAAGTTTACATGAGTGGGCCGGTAGGCATCCCTAATGTGAGGCAGGTGGCAAGACCTGTACACACTACTGATCTTTTATAAAACCCAAAACAGGTATGCTGTCACCCTCTCATCACTTCCGTTAACTCCTGGCAAGGGTTGTAGTCCTCTACCACTACAAGGGTGCCCCTCCCAGTCTAACAATAACACATTACTGTGAGACAGGCCTAGGTAATGGTATAATCAGTGCTTGTCCATTTTCAAAGATTTGTATCAAAGGTCCAGGTATCCATGAAGCTGGGCCACATCCATCAATATGTAGGGGACTTTTCTGTCCACATAGGCACATGGAATATGATTGAAGGATTTATTTTCACAGTATATTCCTTGACCAGGTAAGAGTGAACATGGCATAATACTTGCTGAACCTAAACAATGGCATTCTAGAATTTCTCTGTTTTATCACACTCATCAGTTTCCAGTTTAGGTGTCGATCCATAAAGAAGATGATTTAAGGATATTTTTTTATTATTTCTTTGTATTAGCCTTTCAGCTGCCAGGACCCATTCAGTAGCTCCCTATTACATTTCTTTATTTATGTCTTATTAAGATTTACCCTTAGATGATCTCCATTCCTACATGTTACAGCCCTTGTGACTGCCGTGTTCCAAATTTTGTCGACATTCGTCTCTGAAGAGGCAGGGATGTTGCCACATTCTGCTTCACTTCCTCCAAACAACTAGACCATCAACCAAAGTCCCTGTCAAGCAAGATTGAGCTTTGATAATTACCATCATATGACAATCTTGTTGGAAGGGAAATAGATGATCCCTTTTCCACTATATGTTTGAGACCCTACCAGTATTTGTCAAGGACGTAGCTAATTCATCCCTGCCACATTCAAGTCGACAAGTCAAGTGAAGTCAAAATATATTTGATTCTTAAAAAAATTATCATAAAAGAGCAGCATAAAACACTAAAAGTAGGTAAATAAATAAGGAAAATCATATTAAAAAGCATTGGCTTACCCAATCTGATTGTAGGTTTGAAGAAGCATTCCACAGAGTTGCAAAGTTCTACATTATTTAACATTTGGGTAAAACAAAGTGCTGGACTGCATTCACTAAATTAGTAGTTCTTTAAACAGGAAATAAAAAGTGGTGCATGAGGGGTTAATACAATATGCAGAAAACCACAAAGTGCAGCAATGGCTGTAGTGAGGATTTATCACAGGGACAAATAAGCACTGATGTCTAATTGTATTGTTCTGATAAAGAACTGAGAAGACTATGTATGCTTCCCAGTCTTGGTGATTCAAGAAGCATCAGATCCTTCATCTTTAGCCACATGATCCATAGTTCGTTATAGAAGTACTATTTGAAGATGCCTCACACCAAGTGGTAAGTTATGTTTGTCAGATAGTTAAGTGAATGGCCAATGATAGTGTATAATGTGGTTTCACTGTCGTTTTATTCCCACTATTTTGAAATTATTTGAATAGTCACAGTTGCTGCTAAAGGGTAGTATATCGTGTTTGACACCCTTTACAATCCAAAAAAGCAGAATTAAAATATGAACCCAACGCTAGCTACACGTACTGAAGTACACTTATGTGAATGGACAGGAAATAGTATGTTGCTTGAAATGTTAAGAAGAACAAATATGGAATATTAAAATCGTGTCCGATAAATAAACCTACATAAATAAAGTAAAGGAGTCGGGTAAATTTCCGAACTATTTCCATGCAGTAGTGCTGAATTTTAAATGAATCCGTTTTATATATCTGTGTTGTAGAGTACTGACAGTGCTATAACCATCTCGTCACATTTCTTTTTTTCGCTATTTCTTATAAATATAGTCACCCACTATCTTCTGAAGGAAGCATCTCATCTCTATACCAGTGTAGAGATCTGGGGAGCAGGAGTATTCTGTTTGTTTACTGGACTTTGATTAGAAAAATATCGAAATGTTGCTACTAACCTTAAATACATGGTTTGCAGGTTCCAACTATGTACTTAGGTCATTAATGAAAAGGAAACCTTCTGATATATGCAGAAATTGAATGTAACTGCAACACACTATTGCAGAACTAACTTAATACCTAAACAAAGACGAAAGGCATCTTATATTTTACAATGGGATCAGTGATCCCATTGTAAAATATAATCTATGATAGATTTCTGATCAAGACATGATTAACAACTGCTTGCCACATGACGCTTGCTGCGATGGAGCTCCTGTGATGAGCGTTCCACAGTAAGGGCTCACCGCAGCTCAAATCCATGTTTCAATGGTACACCCCTGTAAGGATTCTGAGATCCTCCTCCCAGAAAAACTGATTTCTCCAAGATATCGCAGGGCCAGATGGGGCAGTCGCTCCTTTTCGGTAACAGCTGCCAAACTCTGGAACTCCCTGCCTTCCTCCATATCCAACGCGGAATCTCTCTCGGTTTTCAGAAAATTGCTGAAAACATGGCTCTTCTCGTCATAGATGGCTGATTCGTGCCTCCTTCCTCTCCTCCGTCTGCTCAGCGCCTTGACACCCTGGGTCATAAGTGCGCTTTATAAATTCTATCCTATCCTATCCTTCCACAAACAGTAGTGACTAACCAGGGCAGCCTGCAGTTTACTACTGAGTTCCTGTTGTATTTGATCTGAATCATTTTTTGTGTCTTATAGTGAGAATGGCTCTAGTCAAATAGCATGATGATCATGGCGATGATAATAATTATGATAATGTCAATAACAGCAACACCAACAAAACAACGACAACAACAACATTATTATCATCATCACTACTACTACTACTTCTACTACTACTAATAATAATACTAACAATATTTGTTATTTATTTGTAGCATTAGCAATCGTGGTGTGGTGATAGTAGTACTATCATTAATGGGAGTAGTAGTGTTGGTTCTCCTATTATTATTAGTAGTGGTATTAATAATAAAGACATTATTTACTCATATTTGCATCAGTCATTAGAGTAGCACTGGTACTACTACTGCCGCTGCTTCTATCACTAATAATAATAGTTTGTTCTTACATACAGCTGCATACCATGGTGTTTGCTCTTCTAATCACTGTAATTAACAGGTGTCACTATTGATACAAACCTGCCAAATACATACCTAATAGGGAAGCTGGTTGTTTTCTTCGCAGGACCAGTGATACGGGTCTTCTAACCTTCAAGGACCATTTACCTGTTACTGGAATAGTAATCACAGACACGAACAGATCCAACTCAGAGGCAGCCTGGAGAATTGGCCCATTACGTTGCTACGGTGACAGTAAGTAGAGCAAACCTTGTACACGTGTTTTACTTCACGGAGTCACGCTGCGCTCAAGTCGTTGACAAGAATGCCTTTGATTTGCAGGAAGCTTCTGGAACGCGGCCTCCTTTCACATCGACGCGTCTTATCTGCACTTCCCCACTTTTCCTGTCGAGCTCAGCGCAGACATTTCATTTTTCTTTAAAACTACAGCCGTGCCTGGTATATTCTTGGAAACGTTTGGGGTAACAGATTTCATACGAATAGGACTGACCTGTAAGTAATTTGTTTATTTTGCGTTAGTCAGAGTAGTAAAAATAAATAAAATGTTGTGATGGTTTTCATGTGTTTACACCCGGGCTGTCGTTCATGAGCAAAGCAAAAGTGTTTGTAAAATGTCTATATTTTAAATGATTTTTACTCCAACATACCACGGACCATCGTCTGAGCACTTAATCTATTTCAATTGAAAGTCTGTCATCTTGTTGTGGAGCAGAAGTCGCATGTTAGAGAGGGTCTGCCCCGATTCAGAGTATTTTTTCTCCCTCAAGCCACGTGTTCACATTGTGTTTGCAATCAAGGTTTGTAATGGAAAATGATCTCCACCAAACTAAAGGAGCACCTACCCAGTGGCGGCTGGCATCTATGGGGAGGGGGTGTGTGCGCACAAATCAAATTAAAAAAGAAACACTTACCGAACACGCCCTCCACTCCGGGCCTCTTCTTTAGTCGATTGCAGGCACCAGCAAACTCCCTTGACCAATCCTCGCGTTGCTCACATGCTGTTAACCAGCATGAGAACAGCACCGTAATTGGAGGGAGTGGCCTCTCTCGGCGCTCCCCAGTGCACTGGAGGTCTGAACTTGCTCTCAACTCAGCTGTATAAGACAGCTCGGTTGAGAGATTTAAAGTGCCTATGTCTGGATGGCCAATGCAAGATGGCCAGCCAAAGAGACATGTGCACTTTAAACAGTGCAAGGGCAGCCCTCTGCCCACCACTCCTCCTTGCTATCACTTAGCAGGCCCCGCCCCATCCTAACACTCGATTTAGGACAGGATGATGAAAAATTAAATGGCAATAAATTAACATTTTATTTTTCATCTCTGGGGCTTTGGGGGGCATGTAAGTGCTGCGACGCTCCTACCCTCCAACGGAAGAGCCGCTCCTGCACACACATGATTTACAGTCGGGCGGAACTTAGGTACGTCAGCGATGGGGACAACTCTGTCTCCATTGCTGACTACTCCTCATCGGAGGTTTGGTATTCAACTACCTGCCCAATTTAGAGTGAGCGGTTGAATGGCAAGGTTTTACTATCCATATTATCACAAGGACAACCCCTTCTATGCCCACGGGAACCAGGGTCAATACTAATTTTATGCAAACAGAGTCCACTGTGGGACTCTTTTTAGGCAAATAAGCAACCTTCTTACATCTGTTTGAGGGAGCCGCCATCCAATGTATTACTCATAAGCATCAAGTGATAAATACGTACTTTGGTAGTATTTCATACAAAAATTGGTAAAATAATTGATCACAACTTGCTGACAGTGGTTTCTGTGGTTATTTTTTGTATTATTTTTTAATAAATATGCAGACAATAATACAACTACTAACATAAGTGCAGACAAAGCAGTGCTCCAGTGTGTGAACAATTACAAATTATACACAAAAGAGACACAATGCAAAGGTTCACTGGTTATCAGTATTTACAAAGATGAGCACATGTGCATATAACATCGCAACATGTGGAACAATTATTGATCAAAAACCAAGTGAAACAATGTCGACGTTTCGACCCCTAAAGGATCTCTGGTATCCTCAGGACAATAGTCGTCCGACTTACTACCTGTAAAGTGGGGGAAGACAAAAAAACAAGACCAATCATCAATCTATGTCCACCTAATGTCCAAGGTTTATATGTTTCGGTTATGGTGACAGGCTGCCATAACTTACCATGCAAGGTATCAGCTGTCCACTGACCTGTCTGCAATAGTCAAGGAAAGGCAGCAATTACAATATCACCACCAATTCCACATGGCATGTGTAAATCTGCCACTACGTGGTTCTGAAAGAATTACACAATGTATATATCACTGTATGTACTATTAAGTCCAGCTTCCACGTGGAACATACAGTCCATATATAAGTGTTTAGTGACTGTCATGCAACCATGTGGCCGTTTATACAGCCTGCATATCATACACCAGCAGTCTGTATGTTGCTTGCCATGGCTGGTGTCAATTAAAGAAATCCTCCTTATCATATCTATGGGAGGGTCACCCATAGAAGAGCCAAATTCAATATCCATCATGTTCAAAACATCTAAAGCATATGCAATTGTATCCCATTGTGCCTAGTGTGGTTCATGCACTGTGTTGTCTACTCAATCCGACCTCGTATTAGATTAAACACAAGTCAGAGGGTGCCATTCTTAACATGCTTAACCCGAATGTATCCACTAGTGTCCTTGGATCAAGTCATTCAACAAGAGGCGTCTGATATGAATAACCCTATATGGTGCGTGCCTTTGGATCAAGTAACTCGACACGAGTCGCCGGTCATAAACAAACGTGGATGGCGTGTATCGTATGCATGCAGTTGCATTTCTGTGGTTAAAAACATTAGTGATCTTGTGTTATGCAGCCATAAAAATCATGCAATGTCTCTATATCTTCTCAATAAACATGCATTCCCTATGCCACCGGGTCCAGGGACCTCCGACACTGACCGAGGTTCTTCCAAGTAAACGACCTGCAATTATATGATTAATCATCATTCAGACATGCAAAATAACATGTGGTTGTGCTTAAATAAACCGAGTCGCTCTCTAAAAAATTACTAGATTATACAGAACGTGATGTCCAACAATCCATCTCCGCTCACGGCCAGTGATAAATGGTCAAGCCGAACTCAGCCAGAACGAGGCTCATCTTATCTGTCTCATGTCTCCCAGGACTAGAATGCTAACCGCGGCCGCCATATTGGATAGGAAAAGTGCTGCGTACGGGTATACTAGTGCCTGTGGAGCTCATTAAATCTACATTCATGCCTATATGTACATAATGCCACGTGGAGGGTAGAACACAGTATACACCCTCTCCCAATATGAATATTAAGTCCGGGTAGTTGTCTATGAGGACACCCTGATGAGCTGAACCACAACGTATTCATGTACGGAATTAAAGCTGAGAGTGTTATACCCTCTATAACTCGCTGTACACAGGTGTGTGATCACATTCTCCCTGAGATGCACATCCCTGAGCCTAACAAGCAAAGTAGCTCTGTGTACCGTATATGCATGCTAACATTTAGAAACTGTGTACCATATTCACATGCTAACACATCAAATCTTTGCAAGTAAGTACATGACTTATATAAAACATGTATAAAAATGTATAAAACCACTAGTACCATTGTGATCGTGTTCTTGATACTGACACCCTAGGCGTGCACGTTATCAGGATGGTAGTACACAAAGAGGTTGGATATATTAGGAAGAATGGACAGACCGCTCAGTTCATCCACATCATTAAGCCCAGTGCATGCGCTTTTAAGTAAATCCATCCATTTGCATTCTCTGTGGTTAAGTATTTAGCTGATATCTCCTCCCCAGTTGTCCATAGCGATAACTTCCACCACCTGCCAGTATAGATTGACATCAGTGTGTTGTAGATCTTGGTAATGTCGGATGAGCAGTGCAGCTTCCACCTTGCATCTGATTCTGCTCCTGTGTTGGGTGATGCATTGTTTCACAATTTGTGAAGTTTGTCACACATACAACTTCACACAAGGGCATCTCATCACATAAATTACATTTTTTGTATTACAGTTAAAGAATGCTTTCAAGGTGAACTTTATGTCATTGGTGTCCAAAGTTTTAGTGTTTGAAGTGAATGCACATTCTACACATCTAACACATCTGTAATGACCAACCAATGCCGGAAGGACTCATTGTGCCCTGATGTAGTCATTTCCCGGGGGGGGGGGTCTCTGTGTGCTCTAACTACATGATCCCTAATGTTTCTGTTCTGTTTAAAAGCAAACAGTGGTAATTTTTACATGTTTGATTCACTAATGGCCAATTCTTGGGAATAATTTTCTGAACCTCATTGCTGGTGGGTGAGAATGTCCGACCATTACTATTTTCTCATTTTTGTCTCTTACTTTTGAAGTGAGGGTTGCTTCTCTATGGCAGAACCAGGCCCTTTGCATAGCTCTTTTGACTATTTTCTTAGGGTACCCTTTCTCTAGTAGTTTACTCATAAGAGCAGCAGCCTCTTTAAAGACATCCTCTTTCAATTTACAAGTTCTCCATAGGTGTAAAAATTGTCCCTAGGGAAGATTATACATAAGTGCCTTGGGATGATGACTGTTATATCTGAGTAATGCCTTGGTGCCAGTTGGTTTCTTATACAGGGTTGTATATAAGACACTTCTGTTGTGCCTGATAAGAAGGACTAAGTAGCTCTCTTCTATTTGACTATAATTAGCTGTGAAAATCAAATCCTCACTTTGCAAATTGATCCATTGTATGAATTATAGAGGTCATCCTCATCGCCATGCCAGATCAAAGAAATATCATCCATATATCTCCTCCATTCCCTAATCTTTTCTCCGAATGAATTATTCAGGTAGTATATGGTGTCTTCTTCAAATTTGCCAACAAAGAGATTTGCTACATTCGGCGCAAAGCAAGCACCCAGTGGAGAGGTGTGGTGCAGCGGCCAGGGCAGCTGACTTCGGAGCACAGGGTTCACGGTTTGATCCCCGGCTCCGGCGGCAGCTCAGCTCAGCACCATGTGACTCTGGGCAATAGCTCACTTAATTTCCACTACGGCCCCCAGCGCCTTGAGACCCGTAAGGGTGAGTAGCTGCGCTATATAAAAACGGACTTACATTGCTACTGCCTTCTTTTGGAGAAAGAACACATTTCTGAACATAAAATAGTTCTGTTTAAGTGCTACATCCATGAGTGTGGTAATATGTTTACATCTGCCTTCATCCATTTCTGTTAAGGCCAGAACCTGTGATGCAGCGGTAATTTCACGGTAATTTCTCAATGCAAAACCTCATTTTACCTTCTAATTTACCGCTGCAAAGGTACTGGACCCTTGCCACTGTATATTACCATCAGGAGATTTTACATAAACATGAAAAATCAAAAATGCAATTAATATTTAAGCCAATAAAGAGAGTTGTGAGTATTTTAAAGGGTTTTATTTTCTAGTTAAAAGTTAAGGTTCTCTGACCCTTTATTCATTAGTCAAATATCAATCAGGTTACAGAATTTGGAAAACAGGAAAAATAGAATTAATACAGAACATATTATAGGTTGCATACAAAACATTCCATAAAGGAAGGGAATGAGGCAATTAAATGTCAATCAGAATTCTCCAAAGAAAGTTCAGGAAATATAATTCAAGAGTGAATTATGCAAGGCTAATCAATAATTAATAATTGGCAAAATCTCCCACAAAGAGAAATAAATGCATAAGACAAATAAATCTTTTCAAAACTAATTAGTTAGTCAAAGCATAAACTTAGAGTTTTAGCATCTAATTCTAAACCTTTTCTATCAGTTGCACCCTCTGCCCTGGTCTGTTCATCTGTCCTCTCTGTGTTCACAGAGAGACGCTGCTCCTGAAAAGGTCCCTCCTTCACAGACCACAGAGGAATGTGATCTGCCTTGCCAAAAATATGACGTGCAAGGCTAGCCTATGCCCCCCACCTCCCTCTATCTCTCCTCGGACGCAATCTGCTCTCAGACTGCACCCGCTAAAGCTTCTAAAGCCTCTAAAAGCCCCCCTAAAGAGGTCATTATTTATACTCTAATTCTTGGCTGACTATACTAATAAAGTTGCAATTTTCAGTAAAGCTTGCACCGTGATTGGTTAGGATAGATGACATGAGGTCTCACCATCCTGTTCTCATTGGCAAATCCAACCCATACCAGTTTTAACAAAGGAAGCGTTAATGCTTAATACAGTCTTATTGTTTCACCATCAATAATTATACAAATTTGCAACATTAAGGCAGAAAAATGTATCAGTCCATTTCCTCCTTCCTTTCACATCGCACGCAGGAAGGACACATTCCACAAACACTGGTACATTGGCAGGGTAACAAGAATGTACAGTTCATGGTGGCCTTGAACCAGGTCTTCACTTGAGGCACTTGGCAGTTCTGCGCATGCGTCTCTCATTCAGTACAATTCTCAGCCTTGCTGGATTCACAGGCAGCCATTTTATCTTAGGCTCAAAAACAAAATAAACACAAAAAGAGTATTAATTTACAAAATGAAACCCATTATGTTTTACCTCCCCCATACTAATACCCTGTATAAATGATTACCTAGCAAAAGCTATTAGTGTAAAGCAGCTTTTCTTATTATTTGTGCACAACATGCAAAAATGTGCAGTGTACAACATAGCATAAAACATGCACTAGTGTAAATTTTGAAAGCGCACACAGTTAATACATACTCATAGCAACATGCTCTAATGTTTTAGATGGCTTTTCATGCAAATGCTTTGCTCCCGTGTAGTGATGGTGCATGGTTAATTAATACACATTATAAAAAGATGTGTTAAGAACTGAATATGTATTGTCTGAATATGCAACAAAGCCAAAGTCTCTTGAGACAGGAACAGGGAGTGTAGATTATAAGGGAAAGGAAACTGGGAAGAGAGAACACATTCCATGATTCAAAGCTAAAGAGACCACTGAAATCACGAGTTTTCTCTACACTGCAAAAACACATGTTAATTCAGCACAAGCATTTCAGACTGAAAGCATTTATGACCAAGCCTCATTTTATATTTTTCACTTTGCATGCACCAAAAGTGCCACTTTTAAAAAACTTTTGACTAGGCATGTGCCATGTGTTTTCACTTGCACCAAAATTTGTGTGCCATTTTAAATGCAGTCTGTCTGAAACATAAAAATAAAGCAATGCTTAATTTGAGAAATCTAGCTCTAGCAACTCACCCTTTGATGATAACAAATCATGATACCTCAAATGATTTGTAGATCATCACACTTATTTATTTTCACAAGTGACATTTTTATTGCAAAAGCTGAGCATATAACAATTTTACTTCTATTTCTAAGGCAAACACAAGTCTTGTCTGTAATCAGATCATATATAGCCAAGCTCAAAGTTTAGTGCAGAGTTCTGTAATTAGCTTCTTGGAACTGTTAGTCTTCTCTAAAATAAGTAACTCAAATAATAAAAGGGAGAATTCAACAGGACAGTTCTCTTTTCTATTTTCTTTTCTTCTTTTTCTTTCATCATTCAAATATTCTTTTCTCTTCAGCTCTTGACAATTCTCAGTTTGTTTCAGCCTTTCTTTTTCTCTTTGTCACCAGCTTGCCATCAGGGTGGCTCATACAGTTCATTCAAAGTGGCATTCTGTACTTTTTCCATGCATTTTGACCACTCAGGTGCTGAGAAACTCTGACAGAGCACCATCAATTCCTTGCACTTTTTCAATCCAAGCCTTTCACTTTTATTTTCACTTTGATCAGATTCAGAAGTTTCAGCTATAGGTGCTAATGATTTTTCAAAGGACCACTCCAGACGTTATGGATACCCTTTCAGCCAGCTTTTTCCTACCTCCACTCGTAGGCCCACAGCACTAATTTCTTCTTCAGAGGCTGCATCTGACTCTTTCACCCTTTGGACACCGCTTTCATCTGAGTCAGTTTCCACTTTTTGCTTTTCCAGTGCCACTTCAGTTTTCTCTAGTGCTGCTTAAGACTCTGTGTGTTCCCTTACAGCTTGACTGACCCTCTTCTGTGGACTTTTGACCACTGCTGGCATCTCTTCTTGAAGAGGAGCTGTTTTATCAGGGTGACACAGGACCATACGTGTGTGAGAGGCATGCACCCAATTTGGAAGGCCACCACATTTCACAACAGTCTTTGCCAGGATCCTTTGGAACAGGCCTTTCCATTTCACAGCATTTCTCAGATCAAAGTCGTTGCACCATCCATTATGCAGATCTTGTGTAGCAGCTGCAATCTGGTGAGAAACTGCATGCTCCACATCAGCCAGACCTTCACAGCAATGGCTAGTGTTTTCATCAGTGTTTTTCACAAGTGCATTTGCATGTTCATTTTCAAGCCACTTTGGTGATGCTGAAACACAGTCTTTTGCAAAGTGTAACTCTGTGCTGTCTTTGTGTTGCTTTATTATGCTTGAAACTTCAGGCTGATGGCTACAATCGAATCTTTGTCCAATCTGTTGTTCTGCACTCATCATCTTTGAAACCTCATTATGATCTGATTTCAGAGAAACTGGCAATCTATACCTGGGCATCAGTTTTTGCAATAACACATTTGCTACTATGCAGTTGTCACTTTTTTCAAAAACAGTTCTGATACAACCCTGTTGTTCTGCTTCTCAAACAATTTCTTGAGCCTCTATTAATTCACCTGTGAAGATTCCATTGAATGTATATGCTAACAGAATACAATTTTGTGCAACTGAATTAGCATTTCTCTCTCCCATGACAATAGTGACTCCCATTTGAGCAGCTATACTGCATGTTATGGTAAGGGCAATCAATTTCGAATTTTGGGCTGAGGTAACTACTGAAAGCCATGAAGCTTTGACAACATAATGTATAGGAAGCACAGCATGTGCTGCTTTTAATGTGTCATTGTTACCTTTCAAACATGGGCCATCTACAAAATGGACATTGTTGGGCTTAATCAGACGTTCATCCTTAAAGTCTGATCTTGGCTTTATGCATATTTTCATGACATCTAGACACTCATATTCAGTTTCATTGATGTTGGGATCAAAGGTCATTGGGAAATACATCACAGACCCTTGAACACATTCATGTTTTTGAACAGGCACTGAGAGAGCGCAGCCCTCCCTCTCACTGCAAATTGGTGTATTTTCTTTTAAATAAACTTGCATTCCTAGTGCCGGGGCGCGACACTTTTTCTCTTTCAACTCTAGGAATGCTTTTGTGCAATTGTTGTCCAATGGAAGCGGATCAGACACATTCTTATGTGTCAGCCTCAGTAAAGGCTTAGCCACTAGGGAAAGGTTTAATAACCACTCTCTACAGCAGCCAACCATTCCCAAACATTTCCTGACTTCTTTCTGAATTTGAGGTGGATTTATCTGGTGAATTATTTCCACTCTCTTTGGTGACACCTTTCTACCTCCCTTTCCAATTATGTGTCCCAGACATTCATTTTCTTTTGACAGTACTCCTGACTATTCTCATGCAATGGCACTGTGACATGAACTTGGCAAAAATCAATAACAGTAAGCCATTCTTCAGCACATGGAATGTGAAAAAATATATTGGCTGGATTCGGTACCACAGGACAACATGGAAAAGTTATGCTATTAATCTCCTGCACTAATCTGTTCTTTTCATTTAGTTTCTGTGAACCTGTGATCAGAAAGTTACATAAACTTCCAATCAATTCCATCAAAAATCCTTTACTCAGTTTATCTCCAATTATTGGTAACATTTCTGCAACTGATGGTGTTCTTGAATACATGTCATCTGGTTCTAATTAGAATAAGACATGGTATGCACATTTTATTAATCTGACATCCTTCTCTGTGAACTCTCTTATTTCTGTGTTTATTATTTCTTTCAAATCAGAAGGTAATTTTTCAACTGTCTTTTCTGAAAACAATGCTACAGCTGTCTCTTGTTGGGCCATTTTAAAATGTGCATCCTCATCAGGAATCTGAAAATGAACATCATCTGGTGTACAGTAATCTGTGCTGTTTCATTTGTAAAATAATTGTTTTCCTGCCAAGCCTGTATCACAAACAACAAATTGGCAATTTTCCTCAAATGGGCATATTTTGGGTGCAAATTCTTCTAAAACTGGGTTTGTAATTTCTCCTTTTAAAATTCCTACAACTAAGTCTGGATCTTCCACTGCTTTCACAATGGACTTGGTAAATTCAGAATTGTTAGGGTTAAAACTCTCATTTTCAAATATAGCAACCTGTTGAACTGGGTTCTGATTTTGTTTCTGGAAAGAATTCACATTTGCTCTGGACAACTTATTTAAATTAATTTTAGCATTTTCCATATTTTGTGGGACCATCTGTGCTTGAAAAATTCCTGCCATTGGTACCTGTTTCTGAACTGACATTTGCATTTGCTTAACTGGCATACTTTGCATCTGCATTTTTCTATGTGTTTGTGCATCATGTTTAAATTTATTTTCTTCTTCCAATGCTCAAATCGGTTATAAAGATGGCAAAAGGACACTTTTTCCAGCAGTACAACATCCATACCTGAATTTGCACAGACCAAAACACCTTTACTTCCATCCTGTGTTCTTTTAATCTGTACCCAATCAACATCCTTTGCTGGCACTCTGCCCTTCAGGAAAGTAATCACTGCTACGTTTTCTCAATAACAACAGAAAATGATGGTGCATTCATGCAAACCCTTTTCATTGTCTCCTCACCTGGCCTTTGCACAGCAACTTTATATTTAAACCACAATTCAGTCTACATGGCAATGTCAAAGAACATTTCCAAATTAATGCATAACTCTTAAATTTTCAACAAATCCATCAACTTGTGGGTACCACAGCATAAGTTGGTCTCTCAATTGTGGGAATGTGTTCAGAAATGCTGCAAGTTCACTTTTCATCCGTGGCACATGAACATGCACTTCTCCCACCTTTTTTCTCAATGAGTAAGCAAAAGCTTCTCCCTCATCCTGTTTATTATTTTCCCTAACAAGGTCTGGTGGTTTCTTTTTCTTCTCATGTTTTCTTGCCCACTTGTCTCCTAATTTCTCAAACCCATTGCATTTGAAATTATATTTTATTATTTCTGCAATGTGCAATTGCATTCCTGAAGAACACATTTTCTCATTTGCTTCATCATTCATATGTACCCTGAAACTTTTCTGAAATGGAAAACTTCCTGAAACTTCAATGTCATATTTTTGAGCCAAATCAGTCAGTCTATCATGTGTAGTTACTGCACATGTAGCTGTTTCCTTACTCAGGGAAATTAATTCTTTTTCCTGACACTGGTTCACATTTTCATGATTTGAACAGCAGGGACTGTTAATTTCTTCATGTACAAATGTTGAATTTAAAACACTAAGGGGTCGATTCCGATGTCGGCCGGAAGCGCACCTAACAGTATTCGTCCGGAAAAAATACCAGCCGAACGCGTGTTTTCCGACCGACTCGAACACTCTACCGAACGAACAAGTACGATGCGCATAACAGCCCAGATTCCGAGCGAGCCGTACTTACCCATTCCAGCTCCTGTTCCCCGCCCGAGCCAAATCCGTAAATGCCAAATCGAGTCGCACGGAACCAAATACACAGCACCTTCCGGCCGGACTAGTACGATGCGTCTTCCGTATGCGCCGAACTCGTCGCTACGTCCGGCACGTTTGAGCATCCGGGAGAGCTGTACATAAGCTCCGATTCGCGCCACAAGACGATCCACGGCTACGAGACGAACAAGCCAGCGACGAGTACGAGTCGAAGCCATGAGAAACCCGAACGAGACGACCCAACCATGAATCCCATCGCGCAGGTCCTACCAATACTCTACATCTATTACCGGGACCGGTACGGACGCGTACGGCGCAGACGGTAAGTCAAACACCCACAACACAAACAAACGACACGTACCCGAAATATGTCACACACACATAGGGATGCACAAATGACGTACACTAGCAACAGCAGAACCATAGGGGCGGGATGGCCCTCACCAATGCCATACCCACCTATAGGGGGATGGATGCCTGCCACTACTACCATCCCCACCCATAGGGGGATGGATGCCTACCACTACTACCATCCCCACTCATGGGGGTCTGGATGCCTACCACTACTACCATCCCCACTCATGGGGGGCTGGATGCCTACCACTACTACCATCCCCACTCAGGGGGGGCTGGATGCCTGCCACTACTGCCATCCCCACCCATAGGGGGCTGGATGGCTGTCACTACTACCATCCCCACTCATGGGGGGCTGGATGGCTGTCACTACTACCATCCCCACTCATGGGGGTCTGGATGCCTGTCACTACTGCCATCCCCACCCATAGGGGGCTGGATGCCTGCCACTACTACCATCCCCACTCATGGGGGTCTGGATGCCTGTCACTACTGCCATCCCCACCCATAGGGGGCTGGATGCCTGTCACTACTACCATCCCCACTCATGGGGGGTCTGGATGCCTACCACTACTACCATCCCCACTCATGGGGGGCTGGATGCCTGTCACTACTGCCATCCCCACTCATGGGGGGCTGGATGCCTACCACTACTACCATCCCCACTCATGGGGGTCTGGATGCCTACCACTACTACCATCCCCACTCATGGGGGATGGATGCCTGCCACTACTACCATCCCCACTCATGGGGTCTGGATGCCTACCACTACTACCATCCCCACTCATGGGGGTCTGGATGCCTACCACTACTACCATCCCCACTCATGGGGGGCTGGATGCCTACCACTACTACCATCCCCACTCAGGGGGGCTGTATGCCTGCCATTACTGCCATCCCCACCCATAGGGGGATGGATGCCTACCACTAACACCACCCCTACTCAGGGTGGGCTGGATGCCTGCCACCACTGCCATCCCCACCCATAGGGGGCTGGATGCCTGTCACTACAACCACCCCTAGTCATAGGACGGGTAATGCATGACACAACTAGCATACTCCCACATAAGGACTGTCTGAAAATTACATCCCACCCCCAACACCATGACAAGCGTGTGTGGTCTGTGTCAAATGCATACAACACTGAACATGACATTGAACCTACAATGTGACCCCCTAACACATGTGTCACACATAATTGTGTGTGTGTCCTACACAATGCAAGCAGACCATGACCACTGTGGCAATGTGACCCAAAGCCCCATCACCACAGTGCCCAAAAGGTAAGTGTGTGCTCCATAGCTGAAGCACATTTTGAACAGTGTGGCAATGGGGCCCAAAGCAAAACACACAAGATGATGGATGGAATGTTGCACATTGGCAAAACATTCACCCCCAGTCACAGATCTGGGTTTAATCCATCGTTATTTTGCTCACCACGCCACCCCAGTTCAGACATGGCCATATGCAAATCAGTCTTGACCCTGTGCCTCATGGGAACAGTCCAGCCCGAACTGCCAAGCCATGTCTTCCCTGGACCGGAATCAAGCATCCTAGGACCGGTTTCTGGCTATCAGCCGTCATCAGCCAGGATAGCTTGACTCCAGTGGCGTAGTGAGCACGGGACCCACGTCTGGGCATACCCTTCCCACATAGGGTGAACAGCAAAACACACAAGATGATGGACGGAATGTTGCACATTGGCAAAACATTCACCCCCAGTCACAGATCTGGGTTTAATCCATCGTTATTTTGCTCACCACGCCACCCCAGTTCAGACATGGCCATATGCAAATCAGTCTTGACCCTGTGCCTCATGGGAACAGTCCAGCCCGAACTGCCAAGCCATGTCTTCCCTGGACCGGAATCAAGCATCCTAGGACCGGTTTCTGGCTATCAGCCGTCATCAGCCAGGATAGTTTGACTCCAGTGGCGTAGTGAGCACGGGACCCACGTCTGGGCATACCCTTCCCACATAGGGTGAACAGCAAAACACACAAGATGATGGACGGAATGTTGCACATTGGCAAAACATTCACCCCCAGTCACAGATCTGGGTTTAATCCATCGTTATTTTGCTCACCACGCCACCCCAGTTCAGACATGGCCATATGCAAATCAGTCTTGACCCTGTGCCTCATGGGAACAGTCCAGCCCGAACTGCCAAGCCATGTCTTCCCTGGACCGGAATCAAGCATCCTAGGACCGGTTTCTGGCTATCAGCCGTCATCAGCCAGGATAGCTTGACTCCAGTGGCGTAGTGAGCACGGGACCCACGTCTGGGCATACCCTTCCCACATAGGGTGAACAGCAAAACACACAAGATGATGGACGGAATGTTGCACATTGGCAAAACATTCACCCCCAGTCACAGATCTGGGTTTAATCCATCGTTATTTTGCTCACCACGCCACCCCAGTTCAGACATGGCCATATGCAAATCAGTCTTGACCCTGTGCCTCATGGGAACAGTCCAGCCCGAACTGCCAAGCCATGTCTTCCCTGGACCGGAATCAAGCATCCTAGGACCGGTTTCTGGCTATCAGCCGTCATCAGCCAGGATAGCTTGACTCCAGTGGCGTAGTGAGCACGGGACCCACGTCTGGGCATACCCTTCCCACATAGGGTGAACAGCAAAACACACAAGATGATGGACGGAATGTTGCACATTGGCAAAACATTCACCCCCAGTCACAGATCTGGGTTTAATCCATCGTTATTTTGCTCACCACGCCACCCCAGTTCAGACATGGCCATATGCAAATCAGTCTTTGGTTTTGCTATGTTCGCCCTAAGTTGGCAGGGTATGCCCAGACGTGGGTCCCTTGCTCACTTTGCCACTGGATTCAAGATAGCCTGGCTGATGACGGCTGTAAGCCAGAAACCGGTCCCAGGATGCTTGTTTCCGGTCCAGGGAAGACATGGCTTGGCAGTTCGAGCTGGACTGTTCCCATGAGGCACAGGGTCAGACTGATTTGCATATGGCCATGTCTGAACTGGGGTGGCGGAGTGAGCTAAAGAATGATGATGGATTAAACCCAGATCAGTTGACTGGGGTGAGTGCTTGCAATGTTCAACACTCCGTCCATCATCCCCTTTGGTTTTGCTATGTTCGCCCTAAGTTGGCAGGGTATGCCCAGACGTGGGTCCCTGCTCACTTTGCCACTGGATTCAAGATAGCCTGGCTGATGACGGCTGTAAGCCAGAAGCCGGTCCCAGGATGCTTGTTTCCGGTCCAGGGAAGACATGGCTGGCAGTTCGGGCTGGACTGTTCCCATGAGGCACAGAGTCAGACTGATTTGCATATGGCCATGTCTGAACTGGGGTGGCGGAGTGAGCTAAAGAATGATGATGGATTAAACCCAGATCAGTTGACTGGGGGTGAGTGCTTGCAATGTTCAACACTCCGTCCATCATCCCCTTTGGTTTTGCTATGTTGCGCCCTAAGTTGGCAGGGTATGCCCAGACGTGGGTCCCTTGCTCACTTTGCCACTGGATTCAAGATAGCCTGGCTGATGACGGCTGTAAGCCAGAAACCGGTCCCAGGATGCTTGTTTCCGGTCCAGGGAAGACATGGCTTGGCAGTTCGGGCTGGACTGTTCCCATGAGGCACAGGGTCAGACTGATTTGCATATGGCCATGTCTGAACTGGGGTGGCGGAGTGAGCTAAAGAATGATGATGGATTAAACCCAGATCAGTTGACTGGGGGTGAGTGCTTGCAATGTTCAACACTCCGTCCATCATCCCCTTTGGTTTTGATAAATGGGGCCCAAAGCCCCATCACCACAGTGCCCAAAAGGTAAGTGTGTGCTCCATAGCTGAAGCACATTTTGAACAGTGTGCCAATGGGGCCCAAAGCCCCATCACCACAGTGCCCAAAAGGTAAGTGTAGTCCTGGTAAAAGCTGCAAAAACAAAACTGCAGGGATTATTCCTGGCCACACAATACCAAACACTACAGTGGCATTGTAGTGCTTGTGTCCCATAGCAACATAGATTGTGTGAGGCAAGCAGTGCAGTGCCAATGACACATCGTTCTGGCCATGTGCACACAAACATCAGCCATGGGGGCCCACATTGTCTACATTCACAATTAACACAATGACAGAAGTGAGCATCATAATGCAGACCCACATATCTGCACCAATGGACACACAAATGTAGATATCCTGTGGAGACTGTAGATGTCAGGTGAACAAATACCATACCATGGCAGCAATGGGACATACTAACCATGATCAATGTGCTGACTGATGACCTAGCAGTCCCAGGGCCAGCAGGGGAAAGCCAACAAACAACATACAGCCAATGGCAAACTAAAGATATGCCAATGCAGTGGTGCAAATGCACAAACACAAACAGGCAGACTCACACTGCATATCAAACACAACAGGTGAGGGGGTTGTGTGCCAGTGTCCCCAGGCAAACACACAACACATGAGGAGGCCAGATTCACTAATACACAGATGTCAACACAGTCACATACAAAAGTAACTCATGGATTGGATTCCCCAATGTGGGCAAACAGGCATTGTGAGATGAGAGGGAGCCCAAATTACACATGTCACACAAGCTTGTAGGAACAGCAACAAACACAGCAAGAGACAGAACCACCACAGCACTCCCCCAGGGACCCCACATTGTGGTGACACTAGCCTGCATGACAATCACACTGTGATGACAAAGGTAGATGTCATCCACACTGTGAACCACAGCCATGTGTCCTGAGCAACAAACTACCATCACACCTATACAAGCACAAGGCACTCAGCATGGCCTGCCAGCCAAGGACAATATGGAGGTAGTGCCCCAGCCGTGCAACAACTCACATTTGCACACACTCAACGCCACACACCTTGATGTCCACCAATGTGCAGCAGTGAAGCTCACATGGACTGCTGACATTGCACATGCACCCATGACAATCCCAGGGGTGGTGGGGGAAATAAGGTGCAGAAACCCATCACACATGGCCAGTCAACAAGACTTGTGAATGTCTGACACACTGCACAGTATGCCGTACATAGGCATGACGTGAAATCCACCCCAAACAATGGGATCCTGGCCATAGTCACACACCAATGAAGAAGCCAAGCTGACCCACAAAGGACACACATAGACAACTTCCAACATTGCAGCTCTGACCCTGAGGAGTGGCAGCAGTCACACACACAACGTGTCACAATCACTGAAAGCATACACAAACAGAAAATCACATTACTTGTGTAACCAACAAGTGCCAAGAGGAATCCTGACTGTGTCTCATCTGCGTTTGCCCACATCCCCAGCCCTGACAACAAAGACAACTAGGGATGACAACCTCGTGAACATTAGTTTGCCATGCACCCACATCCCGGAGAAACCAGGTCCAAGATGCTGGATGAACACAGAACAACTCAGCAAGCATCACAAACAGGATCATCCGTAGGGACACAGCCTGTGTAGGAGAAGGAGAAGGGAACACGCACAGACATGCCTACACAACACACAACACGGGCACAGCCTATATCACGGAATCACGCACTGCCATGAGGGCACTCCACTCCTGTGGAAGGTCAGCTGTGCCAAACCTTGTCTGTGCACGACTCAAACATGTCAGCAGAACACTCGGTCAGTGAGTCAACAACTACAACACACTGAAGGCTCTGCTCATATCAGCCTGGGCACGGGAGTGTCACGTCAGTCATCTGCATACACCCAAGACCCGTGTCAAGCAACTTGCACTGTGTACACAGATGAGTCCTCCAAATTTGATGTGCTAAACTGCATGTCCATTGGAGACGGGCACACAGTCAGGGTACTAGGAACATTGGACAGTGGTAAGCCCACCAGATGTGCATCAGTGTAGGACAAAGATGGTAATCTACAAATGCTAAACGTACATCCCTGTGTCAAATGCTGAACATTACACCCTCAGACTGCAGCAAAGGATGCTATAGATCCAGACTAGATTAGGACACATATCCCATGGACCACATGGAGCCCATCACAGCAAAACTTCATTTACCTGATCTGAACACTATTACAACAGCAAATGCATGATTCTACACATCTACATCATGTACCTCCAAAGATTAACCACAAGTAAACAAAAAGAGGCTTTATTCAGCAAGTGTGCAACTCAAATCAAAAGTCCAAAATAAACTAAGGCCAATGGCCAGTCCAAATATACAGTCCCAACAGGGTGATGTGTGACAACTTGTCAACAATTGCTTGCCTGCACAGGTACGGACAGGGGACATCCCCCTTGGAGGGGCATACGAGGGGCAGGCCAGGCACCGCAGGGACAGGATCAGGGGATGCCAGAAGGAGGCAGTGAAGGGGAGGTGGGTGCACGAGTATCACCGGCAACTGCAGTGGAGGTGTCTGACTCAGGGGGCTGGCACCACTGCAGGGCTCAAGTCAGATGGTGTTGGTGCTGCAACCACTGCAGTGGGCTGGTCAGATGGAGTGGACTGGGTCCCCAATGCAGTGTCCGAGTCAGACGGGGTGGTTGTGGACTCCACCGCAGTGCATGACTCCAAGGTAGTGGAAGGGGGGCAGAAGAGCTGGGCAGGACAGAGGGGGGACACGGTCTCCACACTAGTGGCACAAACAGGCAGAGCATCTGGTTTGGGGGTGGAAGAGCAAGTGGCAGGGGGAGGGCCTAAGCAGTTTGGGGATGCGGTATCGGTGTGTGGGGGAACCTGGGGCAGGGTGTGGCGGTGGAACCTGTGGAGTGGTGGCCTGGGGGATGGAGGTGAGAGACTGGGTGGTTGACTTGCAGGGCGGTGGCGGGGTCTTGCTCTTCCGGGACCGGGGGACTTGCGGGTGGGGGCTCACTCTGCCTGCGCCTGGGGGAGGGTGTCCGGGGGTGAGGGGCACTCCCCTCTGTGTGGGTGGACTTCCTCTTCCCCCGGTATGCTGGATCAGCGGGATTGGAGGGGAAGAGGCCGAGGTCACAGAGGAAGAGCAGCTTATCAGGTGGGGTTGCAGGTGAGGCAAGGGAAGGGGTCTTGGAGGGAGAGGATATTGAGGATTGCGGAGTGACTGTGGTTGCCTGTGTGTGTGTCAGTTCCCCATCCCCTGTGTGTGTGGTATCAGTCCCCTGAGGATGCTTGTGTGCACGTCTTGCCTTGGTTTTGGGTGTGTCTGTGCTGCTCGTGTCTGTGTGTCTGGGTGTTTGTGCAGGTGTGCATGTGCTTCGGACAGGTAGGGTGCCAGGAAGTGTGGATGGGGCAGAGGTAGGAGGGGCGAGGGACTGTTGGAGGAGGGACACTGCTGCCATCAGGGAGGACTCCATGGACCTATTGCTCCTCTGTAGGGCAGACATACCCGTCGAGATGCCCTCCATGAACGACACCAGCTGTGTCAACAGAGTGGTGTGTGCATGGAGGACACTCAGCATTGCTGTCTGCCCTACATGGAGCTGCCGAAGCAGGTACACAGATTCCTCACTCAGGGCAGCAGGGGACACAGGGGCAGGGGTGCGGTGCCTGGCACAAATGAGACACGCTCCCGGACACGGGAGCCTCCACGGACCTCTGGAATGGGAGCCAATGGGAGGGCGGTGGTGGTGGTGGTGGCGGGGCCAGACAGACTAGCTGGTGTTTGGTGGCTGCTGACACCCGCCTCCACAAGGGAGTCATCCTCCGAGCTGCTGTGGTCCTCAGCTGAGGTGGATGGTGCTGAGGACTCCTCGGTGTGGCTCCCCTCGCCCTCCGTGCCACTGGGTCCCTCCGACCACTCGTCGGCTGTTGACCCAGTCTGGCTCTGCCGCTCCTTCTCCATGGAGCTGTCCCCTCCTGTGGCCGTGGATGTATCTGCAAACAATTAGGGAAACAGACAAACATCAGACACCTGCACTGACCGGACACACCACAGTGAGTACAGCACATTACAGAGTAAGACCTGGCATCCCCAGCTGAACATTGCCAAAAGTCCTCACACAGATTAGGAAAAGCCAATTGTCAGTCTGATGGTCAACCATGGAACAGATACCCCTCCTGCCCTTGCACCCATCTGTCTGGTGCCTGTCTGATGGTAATACCCCAGTGTGGACACATGCACCCCCTACACAGTTGTTGGACATTGCTGAGAACACGGTGAAGTATGTGAACATGCCCACGTCACATCTCTTGCCACTGAGTCAGTGCAGGTGTCTGGATAAATGGACGGGTAGAGTCTAAATAGAAATGCATGAGATGCATACCAGCACCAGACACCATGAAGCACCCATGTCCGGATAGTCAATGCCACAATGGGGTTCATGTTGCACATGTCACTCCCCTGCAGGATCACTCTTAGGAAGTTGAAAGCCATTACACATGCATGCCTGCAAAGTCATACATCACTGTCTCCAGTCACATGGCCATGGCAGCCAGCCAACAACAGTCAGCACTGTGTCACAATCCTAGGACATGGGGAAGGCAAGTAATGTAACTGACAAGTGCACATGTCCACCCCCCACTAACCACATCATCTGAACCCGTATTTGTCCACTGCACACCAATTGGATAAATGGGAGACATGAAACACAACTATCTGAACCAGAGCACCTCAGTGTGCTGTGAATGATGAACATCTGCCTGAAAGTCACAGTCGCATACACCTGTCTGCACAGTCAAGTGATCAAACACCTATAAGTCACAGAAGTCTTGTCTCACATGGTCCAATAGCAGATGGCATGCTGACCCCTAACTGATAAACATCACAGGAGTCCCGACAACGTAGTCACAGCCCAACGACACAGAGGCAGACACCTGAGGGAACATTTCACTGAGCACAACATGTCAGCTGATACACGGGAGTGGGAGTACAGAGTGTATTGTATGCCCTGTAGTAGGCATGACTGTCCGGCTCCACCTGCAAGAGGGATGAGCCCTGGTCAGTAGGCAGGTGGCTAAGCATGTGTGACACACTTGACATACATACTCCTGAGGCCCAAACATTGTACCCACCCGCAGCATGGGGGTGTGCCAAATACCCCAGGGACATGTGGTGATTCTGAACTGCAAGTGGACCACATATCAAAGTTACACCCAGACTACATTGCACGACTCAGGCATTGTGTGAGCAATTGACCCACCCATGAAGGCCAACACAATGTCACGGGAACAAAAGCTGTCACCCACTGTTAGAAATGGGATCTCTAGTTGGCAAGGGCTTGCACCTTTGTCCAAGTAGGGACCCTTCTTCCTAGTCAGGGTAAGGGTGTTACACTCGTGAAGTAACCCCTGCTCACCCTCGTGGTAGCTTGGCACGAGCAGTCAGGCTTAATTCAGAGGCAGTGTGTAAAGCATTTGCACATAACCAACAGTAATACAGTGTAAGCACTACAAACGGACACCACACCAGTTTAGAAAAATAACCAATATTTTATATACTCAAGACAAGACCAATTACGACAAAAATCCACAATACTATACTTTACGAATGAATACTTGCTACGGTAACTTCTTCTTTGCAGGAATAGCACAAAAGCAAAGTTCGTACGAGTCGGTAGCTCCGTCCGAGCCTACCGCGATGCTGAAAACCACAGAGTCTAACAGTTCCAGCCGACCGCGTCGATACGGGCCAGCAGAGTCATGAACAGACTCGGTTACAGTACCTTTCTCGTTGTGGCTGGTACGGAGTGTACGAGCCGGTCGGCGTTCGTCGCGGTTGCGGTGCAAGACGGAGCGATGCAAGGTGCGGTGTCCCTCGATGCGGTGCAGGCAGCGGCTCGATGAGCGTCGTGCAGACGGAGTCGGTGAGTCCAAGGCATGCGATGCAGGGTGAGACGATGCTCGATGCGGTGCTGACAGGTTGCGATGCAGGCGACCAAGCCGGAGTGCGGGAGCTGGCGTCGGACAGCGGTGCGAGTCGGAGCGGTGCGTCGCAGACGTGCGAGCGGTGCCCCAAATGCGGTGCGGTCACGACTCTTGAGCCAGTTGCAGCGACCGCGTCGGTCGTGTCCGGTTGGTTCAGTGAAGCGATGCGATGCGAACTGCGGTGCCCACAGGTCACGGTGCAAGCAGCGGCTCGATGTTGGCGGCGTCGGACGTCGCCCACGGTGAGACCAGGGTTGCGATGCGAAGCGGGGCGATGCGGTCTGCGGTGCAAACAGGTCACCGGCCAGGGATGGATTCGGTTGACGGAGTCGGTTGCGGTTCCCTTCCTCTGTGGCAACTGAAACAGCGTTCCAGAAGCGGTACCCAGAGGCTTGTGAAGTCTTTGTAGTCCCTGAGACTTCTTAACAGGAGGCCAGCTCGGTTTCAGGCCCTTGGAGATACTCAGCACAAGTTTGTAGAAAGTTCAGTCCAGTCCTTTCACTGCCCAAGACAGAAGCAGCAACTGCAGGCCAACCCAACAAAGCAACAACACAGCAAAGGGGCAGTACTCCTCCTGGCAGCTCTTCCAGCTCTTCGTCTTGGCAGGTTCCTTGATTCCAGCGAGATCTAAATTCATGGGGTCAGGGCCCCAATATTTATATCCCAAATTCCTTTGTTCTCTGAAGGCAGAGAGGCCTTTGCCTAGTCCAAACCAGTTCTGGAGCACTTTGTTGACAAGTCTCCGTCCCTTCTTTCAGTGAGTGGGCCAGGGACATCAGACGCACCACAGGAGGTGGAGCCAGCATTGTGGAGGGAAGGCACTGTCCTATTCAGGGCCCAGGTGCGACCCCTCCCACCCATCTACATGTAGATCTTGCTATTCAGCCCTGTGCTGACTCATCCTGTCTCCTGGCATCCCCCAGCCCCTGTCACTCACATTCCAGACAAGGAATACACAACCTCGCAGAGGCAGGCTTGGATGGTTAGACAAGAAAATACCCACTTTCTAAAAGTGGTATTTTCAAACACAGAATGTTAAAACCAACTTCACTAAAAGCTGCATTTTATCATTCTGAGTCCAGGCATACTAAACTCGAATTTCTACCATGTTCCCGGGGTCAGTTAGGATTATAAGCTGTAATAATCAAAACTGCCCGTTCTGGCCTAGGGGAACAGGTAGCCTTGCAATAGTGAAAAACGAACTAGGCTGTAATTCACTATCAGGACATGCCGCACACACTCGGGCATGTCCTACCTTTCGCATACACCGCACCCTGCCCACAGGGGTACCTTGGGCCTACCTTAGGGGTGACTAACATGTAGCAAAGGGAAGGTTTAGGGACTTGCAAGTGTGTGTACTTGCCAAGTCGACATGGCAGCCCCAGGCTGCGCACAGGCTCTGCGTTGGCAGGCCCGAGTTACACTTTACGGGCTGTTTGCGTGGGTGGCACAATCCAGTGCTGCAGCCCACCAACAGCATTTGGTCTATAGGCCCTGGCACTCGCAGTGCACTTTACAAGGGACTGACACATAAACCAAATAGGCCAATCATGGAAACACCAATCCATAACGCATTTTATACAGGAGCACTTGCACTTTCCCACTGGACAGCAGTGAGGAAAGTGCGCAGAATCATTACACCAGCAAAAACAGAGTCAAAACCGGGAGGTCAGAAAGCAAAAAGTCAGGGAAACACGCCAAAAGATGCCAAGTCTAACACATGTCCCCTCCAGCTGAAAGTAGGGAGAACTACCCAACCCCATTGGAGTTCTCCTCACTAAGGCGGAAGAACCTGGACAGACCATCTGCGTTGGCGTGTTCTGTACCAGGACGGTGCTCCACCGTAAAGTCCATTCCCTGTAGGGAGATGGACCACCTCAGCAGTTTTGGATTCTCACCC
The DNA here is from genome assembly GCA_963921515.1 of Calotriton arnoldi. Taxonomy (NCBI): domain Eukaryota; kingdom Metazoa; phylum Chordata; class Amphibia; order Caudata; family Salamandridae; genus Calotriton; species Calotriton arnoldi. The sequence continues at coordinate 820,507 of CAWUFW010006087.1, read as the reverse complement.
CTCATTTGCATCAACCATCTGAGGGGCCTGTGGTCCGTCTGAACCCGGAAGTGAGTCCCAAACAGGTATGGTCTCAACTTCTTCAGTGCCCAGACCACAGCAAAAGCTTCCCTTTCTATGGCACTCCACCTCTGTTCCCTGGGAAGTAGTCTCCTGCTAAGGAAGACTACAGGCTGATCCAGGCCTTCTTCGTTCAGTTGTGAGAGCACCGCTCCCACACCATGCTCTGAAGCGTCAGTCTGCACGACAAATTCTTTGGAGAAGTCAGGTGCCTTGAGCACGGGCACCGTGCACATGGCTGCCTTCAGGGCATCAAAAGCTTTCTGGCAGGACTCAGTCCAGATCACTTTCCTGGGTTGCCTCTTAGAGGTCAGCTCTGTTAAGGGGGCAACGATGGTGCCATAGCCCTTAACAAATCTCCTATAGTAGCCGGTGAGACCTAAGAAGGCTCTCACCTCTGTCTGGGTCTTGGGGGGTTCCCAAGCCAGAATGGTGTCAATCTTGGGTTGTAGGGGCGCCACCTGGCCGCTTCCTACCTGGTGTCCCAAGTAAACCACAGAACCCTGCCCGATCTGGCACTTACTGGCCTTGATCATGAGGCCTGCACCTTGCAGAGCCCTCAACACTTTCTCAAGGTGCTGTAAATGTTCTTCCCAGCTGGAACTGAACACAGCAATGTCATCCAGGTAGGCGGCACTGAAATCCTCCAGCCCAGCCAACACCTGATTGACCAACCTCTGAAAGGTGGCAGGGGCATTCTTCTACCCAAAGGGCATCACCCGGAATTGGTAATGACCTTCTGGGGTTGAGAATGCTGATCTCTCCTTGGCCCCATCGGTTAAGGCAATCTGCCAGTACCCAGACGTCAAATCAAAGGTGCTGAGGAACCGGGCAGCTCCCAACCGATCAATGAGCTCATCAGCTCTGGGGATGGGGTGCGCGTCAGTCCTGGTGACGGCATTGAGCCCACGGTAGTCCACACAAAACCGGAGTTCTGGAGTGGCGCCGGGCGCCGCAGCCTTCGGGACCAAGACCACTGGGCTGGCCCAAGGACTGTGGGAGGGCTCAATCACCCCTAACGCCAACATCTTAGAGACCTCCTCCTTGATGCTGGCTCTGACCCGGTCAGTCAACCTGTAAATCTTGTGCTTCACAGGAGGGCTGTCACCAGTGTCCACGTCATGGGTACACCAGTGAGTAACACCGGGGGTCAGAGAGAACAGTGGGGCGAACTGTCCCAACAACTGGCGACAGTCCCCCTGCTGCTCCTGAGTCAGAGTAGGGGAGAGGATCACACCCTCTACTGACCCATCATGCTCCTTGGTAGACAGGAGGTCAGGGAGAGGCTCACTCTCCTCTTCCACCCCATCATCTGTCGCCAAGAGCATACTCACTTCGGACCTCTCGAAGTGGGGCTTGAGGCGGTTCACGTGAAGGACCCTCAAAGGGTTCCTTGGAGCCTGCAAATCCACCAGGTAGGTGACGTCACTTTTGCGCTCCTTTACCTCATATGGCCCAGTCTACTTGTCCTGCAAGGCACAAGGTGCCACTGGGGCCATGACCCACACTTTTTGCCCAGGTTGAAATTCGACCAGAGTGGCATTCTGGTCATACCATCTCTTCATTTCTTCCTGGCTTGCTTCTAGGTTCGCCTGAGCGAGTTTCCTGAAGCGGGCAGTTTGGTTTCTAAAGGCCAGCATGTAGCTAAATACATCCTGGGGAGTTTTCCTGGGAGCTGCCTCCCAGCCTTCCTTTACCAAACTCAGAGGTCCTCTGACAGGGTGGCCATACAGGAGCTCAAAGGGGCTGTACCCAAGAGACTTCTGAGGCACCTCCCTGTATGCAAAGAGTAGGCATGGCAAGAGGACGTCCCACTTACGCCTCATGGGTTCTGTTAGACCCTTGATCATGCCTTTCAAGGTCTGGTTGAATCTCTCCACCAGACCGTTTCCTTGTGGGTGGTAAGGAGTGGTGAACTTGTAGGTTACACCACACTCCTTCCACAGGGATGTCATATACTTCGATATGAAATTGGTCCCCCTATCAGAAACCACCTCTCTGGGGAATCCCACACGGGAAAAGATCCCCATTAACGCCCGGCCCACCACTGGCGCCGTCGTTGTCCTGAGAGGGATTGCCTCCGGGTACCGGGTGGCATGGTCCACCAAGACCAGGATGTACCTGTTGCCCATGGCTGTCTTGGGATCCAGTGGCCCCACAATATCCATCCCTACCCTTTCAAAGGGTGTACCAACAACAGGAAAAGGTTGGAGAGGAGCTTTGACCTTCCTCCCACTCTTACCACTTGCCTGGCAAGTTTGGCAAGACCTACAGTGTGCATCTGACTGCCTTCGCATTTGGGGCCAAAAGAAGTGGGTGACAAGCCTGTCAAAGGTCTTGTCCTGCCCCAAATGTCCTGCCAAAGGCACGTCATGAGCCAGACCCAGTAGGAAGGTCCTGAAGCGCTGGGGTACCACCAGCACACGGGCTGACCCAGGCTCAGCAACCTTAGGCTCACTGTATAGGAGACCACTCTCCCAGTAGATCAGATGTGACCCGGACTGATTACCAGCTGCCTGGTCTGCAGCCTGCCGCCGCAGACCCTCCAGAGTAGGGCACTCGTTCTGCTCCCTGCAGAACTCCTCCCTGGTGGGACCCCCTTCTTGCTGCCAATGGGTCAGCTCAGAGATGTCTCCCAGTTCGGCTACCTGCTCCCCTGTAGGCACCGGGCGTCCCCCTCGAGGTCCGCCTCCTCCCGGTCCGTGGGAACTTCGGGGGCCGGTTTCCCACGCCCCTGCCCTTTCTCTTGGCAGGGACTTGGGCCACTGTTTCAGGCTCCAAGTCCTCTTGATCACCCTTTCTGGCTGCCATTGACCGAGTAGACACGCATGCCCACTCTGGCAACCCAAGCATCTCCAAGTGAGACCTGAGCTCAACCTCCTTCCATGAGGACTGCTCCAGGTCGTTTCCTAGAAGACAATCTACAGGCATGGTAGGGCTCACAACCACCCTCAAGGGACCTGAGACCCCCCCATTCAAAGGGAACCTGCGCCACCATACATTGGCGCTCTGAGTTGTCTACAGCAACTACTTGGTGGAATGCCCCGGGGACTACTTGCTTCTCAGACACCAGGTGACACCGGACTGAGGTCACACTGGCTCCAGTATCTCTGAGAGCCTCTACCCTGTTCCCATTAATGGTCACCCAGGTGCTATATTTCTTTGTGTTAGGGGGCACCTGGTTTCCTGGGACCATCTCACTGTCCCCTAGTGAGACAAGGGTCATTTCTGCGGGATCCCCACCCTCCTGTGGGCACCCCTCCTCCCCAAGCGCTACACTAGCCAACACTTTGGACTGTCCACCGGTGGGCGGCTGTGTCCCCTTCGGGCACTTGGGGTCCCCTTAAAGTGACCTACCTGGTCACATGCATAACACTTGCGGGGCCGGTCTCAACAGGCTTCCCTGTAGAGACCCCTTTCTTCTTATCACCGGGGGGCTGGGAACCTTTACCCTGGGTACTAGTTTGGGGCCCTTTAGAGAACTCCTGTGCTTTACCCTTGTCCCCCCAACTTTCTGCTGGGGACCCTGCCCACCTTTGGCTGAGTCTCCCCCAAATGCTTTCTTGTGGACCCTGGTACTCACCCAGCGGTCCGCTTCCATAGCAAGCTTCCTGGGGTCAGTTAGCTTACTATCAACTAGGTGCTGGCGCAGATATGCAAAACATAGACTAGACAAGTGCTCCCATGCAATCAAGTTGTAGAGCCCCTGAAAATCTGTTACACTACTGCCCTTTACCCAACCATCCAGCGACCTGCAGAACACATCCACACATTCCAACCAAGTGTTGGCATCAGACTTCTTACTGGACCTGAACTGATCCCTGTACTTTTCAGGAGTAAGACCATACTTCGTGAGAAGGGCATCCTTCATGTCAGCATAGGTGAGGTGATACCCCTTACCCAAAGCTATCAGTGCATCCCTTGCTTCTTCAGGGAAAAGTGGCCACAATCCTGCTCCCCAATTCTCCTCAGGGACCCCATTCATGTGTATGGCTGCCTCATAACCCTGAAACCACCTTTGTATGTCATCCCCCTTCTTAAACTCCTTGCCTACATTCTTGGGAATGTGCACAATCCTGTCTGCCTTTCTGGACGAATTGCTGCCACCATCTGAGCCTGACTTACTCCTAAGTTCTAGCTCCTTCAGTTCTCTCTCATGCTCTAAGAGCATCTTCCTCTCCTCTATGGCCAATCTCTTCTCCTCCCGCTCACTCTCTAGCCTGAGCTTCTGCAGCTCAAACTGCCTTGCCTCCCGCCTGTCCTCCAGCTCCTCTGGGGACAGACTGCTGCTGCCTGACCTGGCGGGTTCCCCCCTACCCAAAAGCACATCCACCCTGGAAATAGGCTCCTCCGCCTCCTCACTGAGATTACCAGGCTGCCCATTGGCATGTCTGGCTGCTACCCAGGCACTCAGCGCCTTCTGTAGCTCCTCCTTCCTTGTGAGGCCTTTAATTTGGACTTTCAAGTTTTTACAAATCGCTCGTAGCTCCTTTACGGCATAGGATTCCAACCTATCCTCCTCAAAGATAACTTCCAGAGATGCAACGGATGATGCAATTGATTCAGGCATGACAAAAGTAGTGAGTTGAAAACTGGCAAGATCAAAAATAGGCCAAAAGAAAAAGAACCAGTATGTGGTACGTAATGGTCTGCGATATGGTAGTAGTGCACACCAATCACTGTAAATCAAGTGCAAACACAAGTCCTATCCTCACCGCTGACAACCAATGTTAGAAATGGGATCTCTAGTTGGCAAGGGCTTGCACCTTTGTCCAAGTAGGGACCCTTCTTCCTAGTCAGGGTAAGGGTGTTACACTCGTGAAGTAACCCCTGCTCACCCTCGTGGTAGCTTGGCACGAGCAGTCAGGCTTAATTCAGAGGCAGTGTGTAAAGCATTTGAACATAACCAACAGTAATACAGTGTAAGCACTACAAACGGACACCACACCAGTTTAGAAAAATAACCAATATTTTATATACTCAAGACAAGACCAATTACGACAAAAATCCACAATACTATACTTTACGAATGAATACTTGATACGGTAACTTCTTCTTTGCAGGAATAGCACAAAAGCAAAGTTTGTACGAGTCGGTAGCTCCGTCCGAGCCTACCGCGATGCTGAAAACCACAGAGTCTAACAGTTCCAGCCGACCGCGTCGATACGGGCCAGCAGAGTCAGGAACAGACTCGGTTACAGTACCTTTCTCGTTGTGGCTGGTACGGAGTGTACGAGCCGGTCGGCGTTCGTCGCGGTTGCAGTGCAAGACGGAGCGATGCAAGGTGCGGTGTCCCTCGATGCGGTGCAGGCAGCGGTTCGATGAGCGTCGTGCAGACGGAGTCGGTGAGTCCAAGGCGTGCGATGCAGGGTGAGACGATGCTCGATGCGGTGCTGACAGGTTGCGATGCAGGCGACCAAGCCGGAGTGCGGGAGCTGGCGTCGGACAGCGGTGCGAGTCGCAGCGGTGCGTCGCAGACGTGCGAGCGGTGCCCCAAATGCGGTGCGGTCACGACTCTTGAGCCAGTTGCAGCGACCGCGTCGGTCGTGTCCGGTTGGTTCAGTGATGCGATGCGATACGAACTGCGGTGCCCACAGGTCACGGTGCAAGCAGCGGCTCGATGTTGGCGGCGTCGGACGTCGCCCACGGTGAGACCAGGGTTGCGATGCGAAGCGGGGCGATGCGGTCTGCGGTGCAAACAGGTCACCGGCCAGGGATGGATTCGGTTGACGGAGTCGGTTGCGGTTCCCTTCCTCTGTGGCAACTGAAACAGCGTTCCAGAAGCGGTACCCAGAGGCTTGTGAAGTCTTTGTAGTCCCTGAGACTTCTTAACAGGAGGCCAGCTCGGTTTCAGGCCCTTGGAGATACTCAGCACAAGTTTGTAGAAAGTTCAGTCCAGTCCTTTCACTGCCCAAGACAGAAGCAGCAACTGCAGGCCAACCCAACAAAGCAACAACACAGCAAAGGGGCAGTACTCCTCCTGGCAGCTCTTCCAGCTCTTCGTCTTGGCAGGTTCCTTGATTCCAGCGAGATCTAAATTCATGGGGTCAGGGCCCCAATATTTATATCCCAAATTCCTTTGTTCTCTGAAGGCAGAGAGGCCTTTGCCTAGTCCAAACCAGTTCTGGAGCACTTTGTTGACAAGTCTCCGTCCCTTCTTTCAGTGAGTGGGCCAGGGACATCAGACGCACCACAGGAGGTGGAGCCAGCATTGTGGAGGGAAGGCACTGTCCTATTCAGGGCCCAGGTGCGACCCCTCCCACCCATCTACATGTAGATCTTGCTATTCAGCCCTGTGCTGACTCACCCTGTCTCCTGGCATCCCCCAGCCCCTGTCACTCACATTCCAGACAAGGAATACACAACCTCGCAGAGGCAGGCTTGGATGGTTAGACAAGAAAATACCCACTTTCTAAAAGTGGTATTTTCAAACACAGAATGTTAAAACCAACTTCACTAAAAGCTGCATTTTATCATTCTGAGTCCAGGCATACTAAACTCGAATTTCTACCATGTTCCCGGGGTCAGTTAGGATTATAAGCTGTAATAATCAAAACTGCCCGTTCTGGCCTAGGGGAACAGGTAGCCTTGCAATAGTGAAAAACGAACTAGGCTGTAATTCACTATCAGGACATGCCGCACACACCCGGGCATGTCCTACCTTTCGCATACACCGCACCCTGCCCACAGGGGTACCTTGGGCCTACCTTAGGGGTGACTAACATGTAGCAAAGGGAAGGTTTAGGGACTTGCAAGTGTGTGTACTTGCCAAGTCAACATGGCAGCCCCAGGCTGCGCACAGGCTCTGCGTTGGCAGGCCCAAGTTACACTTTACGGGCTGTTTGCGTGGGTGGCACAATCCAGTGCTGCAGCCCACCAACAGCATTTGGTCTATAGGCCCTGGCACTCGCAGTGCACTTTACAAGGGACTGACACATAAACCAAATAGGCCAATCATGGAAACACCAATCCATAACGCATTTTATACAGGAGCACTTGCACTTTCCCACTGGACAGCAGTGAGGAAAGTGCGCAGAATCATTACACCAGCAAAAGCAGAGTCAAAACCGGGAGGTCAGAAAGCAAAAAGTCAGGGGAAACACGCCAAAAGATGCCAAGTCTAACACCCACCTTGACCAAAGCAAAATGCAAGGACCCTGTACCCGAGTGACACAATTATCCTGAGCGTAAGGAGCACACCGGCGTATCAGATGAGGAGTGGGCATGTCACAATAGAGGGACATGGGTACTGGACAACAAGACTGATGTACTGGGGAAGTTTAACCAGGCCAGAGGAGGGCACATAGCATGTTAGACAGAGTTCACAGTGCAGTCTTTGACTCACCCCCTCCTTGCTGCTGTCTGGCCTTCAGCTGCCCATCCAGGTCCGGGAAGACCACCGCCAGGATCCGGAGCATGTGGGGGGTCAGGGTCCGGTGTCCGCCCCTCCTGCGAAGAGGCGGCAGCTTCAGCTGGATCCTTGCGATCCTCCGGGTCCAGCCACGAAGGTCCTGCCACCTCTTCTGGCAGTTGCAGATCCGGCGCTTGTAGACCCCCATGGATCTTACTGCCCGGACGATGGCCAGCCAGATCTCCTGCTTCTGGTGGGCATCAACCTGTGAGGATGACAAAGTTAAAAGGCCATTACTACACATGCGGTTAAGGAGAACAGTGGTCTCAGGGAGGCTTCAAGAGTCCTCGTGTAGCCTGGGCTACTGTAAATGAATGCAGAGTTACTCAAAACAATTACTTTCAATAGTAGTCCAAACAGGACTCATTAAGCAATATATGCCAGGACACAGGGTGCAGAATGACATCACATTTATTAACACCATAAATGGAGTATCATTCAATTTTCAACGTTTAATAGTTCTGGTGCTCACACAAAAAAGTGCAAGTGCGTGAAGTGAAAGTGCTTAGTGACATTTAAAACATTACATCGCATTGACAACAAGCTAAAAAACTCCAAACTATTCAATTACAATGAAGGAGTTTTTGGTTGTAAGGTCGACGAGCGTTTCGATCTTAATGATTAAAAGATCATCATCAGGACTGATGTGTGAGCAATTAGAATCTATAAAAGAGAGAAATAACGGAGTGACCAAGTGTCCCGATACAGGTGTTAAAAACAGAAGCACAATTAATGCGAGCTTAAACTACGATCTTACTGGACGATTAATTAATCAAGGCAACAATAATAGAATTAACATTTGCCTGAAAGCTGCTTAGTAAAGGTGGCGCAGAAGGGCAGGTAAAGAAGCAAGAAGGGAACAATTTAATAAGTGCATGCTTAATTAGGGAAAAAGGATACGTCTGCGGAGTGTCCGAAATTAAACAAGGTAACTCGGTACACGACGAAGGAGAGGGTCTTAATCAGCGGCATGCAGGACAATTAAGCGCAATAAGGAAGTACAGACCTAGTCAATTAGGCGAAAGGAAAATGTCAACACGCGATTGGAACCCGCGAAGCTGAAGTCCCAAGGCGGGTGGATGGAGGATCGGATCAGGGATCCTAAATAGAAAAGGGGGGTTTTGTGAGTAGGTGACCGGGCAAGGGGAGCTCAAGGGACCGGGCTACGCTGGGGAATACTTACAAGGAGGATGTAAATCAGCCGGTTAATGAGGAAGGGAATCGACGACACCCAAGGGTTATTCTGCAAAGAGAAGGGTGTAGTTCAAGGCTAGGCAAGGGAATCAGTGATATGTACTCAGGGGCCACGGGCACAGGGTACTTACTAGAACCGGGATGAGTCCGGAGATCAAGGGTTCCACATCCGTCGCGGAGTGAATCCGAGTGCTGCCGGCACCGGAATGGAGTCAGAATAAAACAGCGCGTATGGACTAGCGCGCATGCGCAGAGAGTCAATGATGCAAATTAGCGTGTATCCTAAGCAAAAGCTGGCTAAAGGTGGCGGCCATATTAGGTGAGTGATAGAGTTATTAGAGCACAGGGGAGTGCAGCAAGGAAAATTAAAAAACGAAAGAGGCTGGGAAATGCATAACAATTGTGACCAGCAAGCTGGTGACAGCACAAGTCGGGTACCCGCTAAATACAGAAAAGACAGGAACCCATCCAAGGGCCCAGAAAAGAACCTACTGGAAAATTTAAGAAGGATGGGAAGGACAGTTGAAAAAGATTATGTACATGATAATTACAGGCATCTTATATACATGCTGTGTTAGTATATTCATAGCCATTCTGGCCTACACTTCCTCCCCGTTCCCCACTAAGAATGTCCATACCAATCGTTCCCACTTACACAGAAGATTATATTACTAGAATTAAAAGCGGCCCGTCTCTTTTTCAAACTTTAACTCCATCAGCTCCTTCAAATGATGTAGTTACAGATAAATTAACGGCCCTAGAACACCTCAAAAGAAGCATATCCGTACAGATCTGCATGCTCGCATGCTGACAGAATATTTAAAAGCGGATATAATACCCATTGGCCTACAAGTACGCAATACCCCAGCCATTTTCCTGCAAGACCCTAAATTCAAGTTTGGTTTCGCTCATATAGGTACTACTTGCTCACGCCATTGGATGGTTTTAGGCATCGATACTGCTTTGGAACATAGCAAAAAAGAACTTGAGGAGATACTTGAATTAGAAAAGGCTATTTTGGAGTTGGACAGCTTGTCAGAGGCTAAAGCTGTCCTTGATAAATTAGAAAAGACCATCTCTGACTTTCAGAAATTTGAACACCACAAAAAAGCTACTAAGGTAACAAGAGACATAAAAAACTATAGCAAGGAAAAGACCTATCCATACCTAAGAGAAGATTATTTTACTAATCCCCAAAACATCCAAAGACAACAGGCAGGCACTTGGGGTAGATTCAAAAACAGACAGCCTGTAACCTTCTCTGATTCATCTGCGGATTCAGACACCTCGGACTCTGGTGCAGGCCCCAGCTCGGCCCCCAATAACCCTAATTTTTTAGGACGAGGCCAACCATTCCAATCAGAGAGAGGGAGAGAAAAACCACGTTACAACTTTCCCCCAGGAGAACGCCAGACACGACGGAAATTTTATCAATGGGGTTACCAATACTAAATGACCTTGGTTTAGAGGATAATTTTTCCTCAACCAATATAGAACAGATCCCCATTTTCAACCTCTCCAGTCATCAACTTTCTTCCACTGAGGTCTCTTTACTGAGCAAAGGACTCTCATATGTCCCCACTGAAAAACCAGATTGGTTTAATATACATACAGAGATTTTCCAATTTTTTAGGAAAATAAGATTAAAATCCTTTTTTCTCCATAGGGAATCGCCGCCTAACAATGACACTACAGGACTACGACCTAAATCGTCCTTTAATCCACCCACAGGTGCCCTGCCCCCAGAAGTAGTTTCTTTTGAGAACTTAGTACTTAAAGACCTGGATAAGTTAAAAAACCAACATAACTTTATCCCCTACAATATCAGTTTAGAAGAGAAGAAGAGTCTTATCAAACTGAAAAACGTAGACCACATCATTATAAAGCCCTGTGATAAAGGTGGTGGAATCACTATTCAGGACAAAACAACGTATGATAACGAGATCATGCGCCAACTAAATAACACTACTCACTATAATTTACTGAGACATAACCCCCTTGTGGAGATAAAAAATCAGATCCAGACTATTACAAAGGCAGCTGAAGACCTAGGTTACCTCAGTCATAATGAGTTCCTCTACCTTAATAAACAAAACCCCAGGACGCCAGTGCTATATACACTGCCTAAAGTTCACAAAAACCTGGAAAACCCTCCAGGTAGACCAATCCTTTCGGGATGTGGTTCCATTCTTGAACCACTAGGAAGGTATGTGGACTTCTTTATACATGACCTGGTACAAGACACCATAGCTTATGTCAAGGACACTACACATTTTATTAACTTGGTGGAACAGGAACAATTTGACCCCACATGTAATCTCCTGGTCACATTGGACATAGAGTCCCTGTACACTAACATTCCGCAGGGTAGAGGCACTAGAGTTATTGAGACCCACCTTAACAACAGACCAAGACCACATAAAGTCCCTACTGAATTTGTCATCTCTCTCCTTGAGATAGCTTTGACACAAAATTACTTTATGTACAATGACAAATTCTATAAACAGTGTAAAGGTACTTCTATGGGAGCAGTTTTTGCCCCAAATTTTGCCATACTTTTTGTGGACGACATCGAAAAATCATTTGTCCTTAACCAGATCAATCCTTACCATAGTAGAATTAAGAGCTGGCATCGATACATCGATGATGTTTTCATGATCTGGAAAGGTAGCACTTCTGAACTAGATGCTTTTGGGACTTGGCTGAATAACTGTCAACCTGACCTCAAGTTTACCTATAGCTCAAGTAACACCGAGATAAACTACCTAGATGTTAGTGTCAAAACAGCGGAGGGCGGGCTCTATACTACACTTTATAGGAAGCCGACAGAACGCAATACCCTTCTTCATTACAAGAGTGCCCACCCAAGAGCACTTAGGGATGGCCTCCCCTTTGGCCAATTTTTGAGGATACGTAGAAACTGCAAGCTCAAAGAGGATTACCTAAGAGAAGCAGACACACTAGGTGAAAAACTTATCAGCAGAGGCTACCCCAGACGCCTTGTCAAAAGATCTCTGAAAAGGGCTTGGTTCTCCCATAGGGAATTTCTACTAGAAGCAAAGCCCAAAAAGACAATGTCACGCATTGCATGCGTCACCACGTTTTGTCCAGTAAGTAACAAAATAACTAAAGTGATTAAAAAACATTGGCCCCTCATAACCTCAATCAACATTACCAATGAAGCTCCCTTGTTCTCCTTCAAACGCGGGCGTAACATTAAGGATCACTTGGTTAGAGCCCAGCAACCACTGCGCAAGGATAACATGTTACTGATGAGCCTAGGTCTCCCGCCAGTAGTGGGCCATTTCAAATGTGGTAATTGCGCTGCATGCCCTTTCACAAAAAACACAAAAACTTTTGAATATGGCACAGTCACACATAAGCTGAATTTCTTCTCTAACTGTAATTCGGTAAATGTAATTTACTGTATCCAATGTCCTTGTAACCTCATTTATGTTGGCCAAACGACCCAGAAGGTGAAAACAAGAATAAGCCAACATAAAAGTAGAATACGTTGCCAAGTTATCACCGCACCGCTGGTCGAGCACTTCCTGGATAAAGGACATTCTGAACAAGACCTCCATTGGCAAGTAATTGACATTGTTCGCCCAGGCAACAGAGGTGGAGATCCTCTAGCGATCCTTAATAGACTTGAATGCAAATGGATGTTCAACTGCCGCTCCATTGAAAATGGACTAAATTCGCTCGATGAATGGAACATGATTTTGTAATACCATGCTAGCTGCAATAAGTTCCAAAATGTATATAAGATGCCTGTAATTATCATGTACATAATCTTTTTCAACTGTCCTTCCCATCCTTCTTAAATTTTCCAGTAGGTTCTTTTCTGGGCCCTTGGATGGGTTCCTGTCTTTTCTGTATTTAGCGGGTACCCGACTTGTGCTGTCACCAGCTTGCTGGTCACAATTGTTATGCATTTCCCAGCCTCTTTCGTTTTTTAATTTTCCTTGCTGCACTCCCCTGTGCTCTAATAACTCTATCACTCACCTAATATGGCCGCCACCTTTAGCCAGCTTTTGCTTAGGATACACGCTAATTTGCATCATTGACTCTCTGCGCATGCGCGCTAGTCCATACGCGCTGTTTTATTCTGACTCCATTCCGGTGCCGGCAGCACTCGGATTCACTCCGCGACGGATGTGGAACCCTTGATCTCCGGACTCATCCCGGTTCTAGTAAGTACCCTGTGCACGTGGCCCCTGAGTACATAGCACTGATTCCCTTGCCTAGCCTTGAACTACACCCTTCTCTTTGCAGAATAACCCTTGGGTGTCGTCGATTCCCTTCCTCATTAACCGGCTGATTTACATCCTCCTTGTAAGTATTCCCCAGCGTAGCCCGGTCCCTTGAGCTCCCCTTGCCCGATCACCTACTCACAAAACCCCCCCTTTTCTATTTAGGATCCCTGATCCGATCCTCCATCCACCCGCCTTGGGACTTCAGCTTCGCGGGTTCCAATCGCGTGTTGACATTTTCCTTTCGCCTAATTGACTAGGTCTGTACTTCCTTATTGCGCTTAATTGTCCTGCATGCCGCTGATTAAGACCCTCTCCTTCGTCGTGTACCGAGTTACCTTGTTTAATTTCGGACACTCCGCAGACGTATCCTTTTTCCCTAATTAAGCATGCACTTATTAAATTGTTCCCTTCTTGCTTCTTTACCTGCCCTTCTGCGCCACCTTTACTAAGCAGCTTTCAGGCAAATGTTAATTCTATTATTGTTGCCTTGATTAATTAATCGTCCAGTAAGATCGTAGTTTAAGCTCGCATTAATTGTGCTTCTGTTTTTAACACCTGTATCGGGACACTTGGTCACTCCGTTATTTCTCTCTTTTATAGATTCTAATTGCTCACACATCAGTCCTGATGATGATCTTTTAATCATTAAGATCGAAACGCCGTCGACCTTACAACCAAAAACTCCTTCATTGTAATTGAATAGTTTGGAGTTTTTTAGCTTGTTGTCAATGCGATGTAATGTTTTAAATGTCACTAAGCACTTTCACTTCACGCACTTGCACTTTTTTGTGTGAGCACCAGAACTATTAAACGTTGAAAATTGAATGATACTCCATTTATGGTGTTAATAAATGTGATGTCATTCTGCACCCTGTGTCCTGGCATATATTGCTTAATGAGTCCTGTTTGGACTACTATTGAAAGTAATTGTTTTGAGTAACTCTGCATTCATTTACAGTAGCCCAGGCTACACGAGGACTCTTGAAGCCTCCCTGAGACCACTGTTCTCCTTAACCATATTACCACCCCTGGTCTTACTACGGGGTTACCCTTGTTTTTTATACATACTCTACGTGCAGTGGCTACACTGCAAGGGTTACCACCACTTCTTCTAGTGGTTCTGTATATTCAGTTCTTAATTTAAATGCTGTGTTAGTATATTCATAGCCATTCTGGCCTACACTTCCTCCCCGTTCCCCACTAAGAATGTCCATACCAATCGTTCCCACTTACACAGAAGATTATATTACTAGAATTAAAAGCGGCCCGTCTCTTTTTCAAACTTTAACTCCATCAGCTCCTTCAAATGATGTAGTTACAGATAAATTAACGGCCCTAGAACACCTCAAAAAGAAGCATATCCGTACAGATCTGCATGCTCGCATGCTGACAGAATATTTAAAAGCGGATATAATACCCATTGGCCTACAAGTACGCAATACCCCAGCCATTTTCCTGCAAGACCCTAAATTCAAGTTTGGTTTCGCTCATATAGGTACTACTTGCTCACGCCATTGGATGGTTTTAGGCATCGATACTGCTTTGGAACATAGCAAAAAGAACTTGAGGAGATACTTGAATTAGAAAAGGCTATTTTGGAGTTGGACAGCTTGTCAGAGGCTAAAGCTGTCCTTGATAAATTAGAAAAGACCATCTCTGACTTTCAGAAATTTGAACACCACAAAAAAGCTACTAAGGTAACAAGAGACATAAAAAACTATAGCAAGGAAAAGACCTATCCATACCTAAGAGAAGATTATTTTACTAATCCCCAAAACATCCAAAGACAACAGGCAGGCACTTGGGGTAGATTAAAAAACAGACAGCCTGTAACCTTCTCTGATTCATCTGCGGATTCAGACACCTCGGACTCTGGTGCAGGCCCCAGCTCGGCCCCCAATAACCCTAATTTTTTAGGACGAGGCCAACCATTCCAATCAGAGAGAGGGAGAGAAAAACCACGTTACAACTTTCCCCCAGGAGAACGCCAGACACGACGGAAATTTTATCAATGGGGTTACCAATACTAAATGACCTTGGTTTAGAGGATAATTTTTCCTCAACCAATATAGAACAGATCCCCATTTTCAACCTCTCCAGTCATCAACTTTCTTCCACTGAGGTCTCTTTACTGAGCAAAGGACTCTCATATGTCCCCACTGAAAAACCAGATTGGTTTAATATACATACAGAGATTTTCCAATTTTTTAGGAAAATAAGATTAAAATCCTTTTTTCTCCATAGGGAATCGCCGCCTAACAATGACACTACAGGACTACGACCTAAATCGTCCTTTAATCCACCCACAGGTGCCCTGCCCCCAGAAGTAGTTTCTTTTGAGAACTTAGTACTTAAAGACCTGGATAAGTTAAAAAACCAACATAACTTTATCCCCTACAATATCAGTTTAGAAGAGAAGAAGAGTCTTATCAAACTGAAAAACGTAGACCACATCATTATAAAGCCCTGTGATAAAGGTGGTGGAATCACTATTCAGGACAAAACAACGTATGATAACGAGATCATGCGCCAACTAAATAACACTACTCACTATAATTTACTGAGACATAACTCCCTTGTGGAGATAAAAAATCAGATCCAGACTATTACAAAGGCAGCTGAAGACCTAGGTTACCTCAGTCATAATGAGTTCCTCTACCTTAATAAACAAAACCCCAGGACGCCAGTGCTATATACACTGCCTAAAGTTCACAAAAACCTGGAAAACCCTCCAGGTAGACCAATCCTTTCGGGATGTGGTTCCATTCTTGAACCACTAGGAAGGTATGTGGACTTCTTTATACATGACCTGGTACAAGACACCATAGCTTATGTCAAGGACACTACACATTTTATTAACTTGGTGGAACAGGAACAATTTGACCCCACATGTAATCTCCTGGTCACATTGGACATAGAGTCCCTGTACACTAACATTCCGCAGGGTAGAGGCACTAGAGTTATTGAGACCCACCTTAACAACAGACCAAGACCACATAAAGTCCCTACTGAATTTGTCATCTCTCTCCTTGAGATAGCTTTGACACAAAATTACTTTATGTACAATGACAAATTCTATAAACAGTGTAAAGGTACTTCTATGGGAGCAGTTTTTGCCCCAAATTTTGCCATACTTTTTGTGGACGACATCGAAAAATCATTTGTCCTTAACCAGATCAATCCTTACCATAGTAGAATTAAGAGCTGGCATCGATACATCGATGATGTTTTCATGATCTGGAAAGGTAGCACTTCTGAACTAGATGCTTTTGGGACTTGGCTGAATAACTGTCAACCTGACCTCAAGTTTACCTATAGCTCAAGTAACACCGAGATAAACTACCTAGATGTTAGTGTCAAAACAGCGGAGGGCGGGCTCTATACTACACTTTATAGGAAGCCGACAGAACGCAATACCCTTCTTCATTACAAGAGTGCCCACCCAAGAGCACTTAGGGATGGCCTCCCCTTTGGCCAATTTTTGAGGATACGTAGAAACTGCAAGCTCAAAGAGGATTACCTAAGAGAAGCAGACACACTAGGTGAAAAACTTATCAGCAGAGGCTACCCCAGACGCCTTGTCAAAAGATCTCTGAAAAGGGCTTGGTTCTCCCATAGGGAATTTCTACTAGAAGCAAAGCCCAAAAAGACAATGTCACGCATTGCATGCGTCACCACGTTTTGTCCAGTAAGTAACAAAATAACTAAAGTGATTAAAAAACATTGGCCCCTCATAACCTCAATCAACATTACCAATGAAGCTCCCTTGTTCTCCTTCAAACGCGGGCGTAACATTAAGGATCACTTGGTTAGAGCCCAGCAACCACTGCGCAAGGATAACATGTTACTGACGAGCCTAGGTCTCCCGCCAGTAGTGGGCCATTTCAAATGTGGTAATTGCGCTGCATGCCCTTTCACAAAAAACACAAAAACTTTTGAATATGGCACAGTCACACATAAGCTGAATTTCTTCTCTAACTGTAATTCGGTAAATGTAATTTACTGTATCCAATGTCCTTGTAACCTCATTTATGTTGGCCAAACGACCCAGAAGGTGAAAACAAGAATAAGCCAACATAAAAGTAGAATACGTTGCCAAGTTATCACCGCACCGCTGGTCGAGCACTTCCTGGATAAAGGACATTCTGAACAAGACCTCCATTGGCAAGTAATTGACATTGTTCGCCCAGGCAACAGAGGTGGAGATCCTCTAGCGATCCTTAATAGACTTGAATGCAAATGGATGTTCAACTGCCGCTCCATTGAAAATGGACTAAATTCGCTCGATGAATGGAACATGATTTTGTAATACCATGCTAGCTGCAATAAGTTCCAAAATGTATATAAGATGCCTGTAATTATCATGTACATAATCTTTTTCAACTGTCCTTCCCATCCTTCTTAAATTTTCCAGTAGGTTCTTTTCTGGGCCCTTGGATGGGTTCCTGTCTTTTCTGTATTTAGCGGGTACCCGACTTGTGCTGTCACCAGCTTGCTGGTCACAATTGTTATGCATTTCCCAGCCTCTTTCGTTTTTTAATTTTCCTTGCTGCACTCCCCTGTGCTCTAATAACTCTATCACTCACCTAATATGGCCGCCACCTTTAGCCAGCTTTTGCTTAGGATACACGCTAATTTGCATCATTGACTCTCTGCGCATGCGCGCTAGTCCATACGCGCTGTTTTATTCTGACTCCATTCCGGTGCCGGCAGCACTCGGATTCACTCCGCGACGGATGTGGAACCCTTGATCTCCGGACTCATCCCGGTTCTAGTAAGTACCCTGTGCCCGTGGCCCCTGAGTACATAGCACTGATTCCCTTGCCTAGCCTTGAACTACACCCTTCTCTTTGCAGAATAACCCTTGGGTGTCGTCGATTCCCTTCCTCATTAACCGGCTGATTTACATCCTCCTTGTAAGTATTCCCCAGCGTAGCCCGGTCCCTTGAGCTCCCCTTGCCCGGTCACCTACTCACAAAACCCCCCTTTTCTATTTAGGATCCCTGATCCGATCCTCCATCCACCCGCCTTGGGACTTCAGCTTCGCGGGTTCCAATCGCGTGTTGACATTTTCCTTTCGCCTAATTGACTAGGTCTGTACTTCCTTATTGCGCTTAATTGTCCTGCATGCCGCTGATTAAGACCCTCTCCTTCGTCGTGTACCGAGTTACCTTGTTTAATTTCGGACACTCCGCAGACGTATCCTTTTTCCCTAATTAAGCATGCACTTATTAAATTGTTCCCTTCTTGCTTCTTTACCTGCCCTTCTGCGCCACCTTTACTAAGCAGCTTTCAGGCAAATGTTAATTCTATTATTGTTGCCTTGATTAATTAATCGTCCAGTAAGATCGTAGTTTAAGCTCGCATTAATTGTGCTTCTGTTTTTAACACCTGTATCGGGACACTTGGTCACTCCGTTATTTCTCTCTTTTATAGATTCTAATTGCTCACACATCAGTCCTGATGATGATCTTTTAATCATTAAGATCGAAACGCCGTCGACCTTACAACCAAAAACTCCTTCATTGTAATTGAATAGTTTGGAGTTTTTTAGCTTGTTGTCAATGCGATGTAATGTTTTAAATGTCACTAAGCACTTTCACTTCACGCACTTGCACTTTTTTGTGTGAGCACCAGAACTATTAAACGTTGAAAATTGAATGATACTCCATTTATGGTGTTAATAAATGTGATGTCATTCTGCACCCTGTGTCCTGGCATATATTGCTTAATGAGTCCTGTTTGGACTACTATTGAAAGTAATTGTTTTGAGTAACTCTGCATTCATTTACAGTAGCCCAGGCTACACGAGGACTCTTGAAGCCTCCCTGAGACCACTGTTCTCCTTAACCATATTACCACCCCTGGTCTTACTACGGGGTTACCCTTGTTTTTTATACATATTACTACACATGCAACATATCCGTGCATCACACAGTTGTAAATACATGTCTCAATCACAGGGGCATATGATGAACACAGGCAGTGCAACGAGGGCTAAGGACAGTTAGCCAGCAGTTACTACATGGTGTCATTGCACGGGAAGTAAACCTTGTTGGAATGCACTGTTACTGCACTGTACCTGTTCAGTGCATGTGACTACACACTTTGGGGGGTGCAAAGTACTCAGTGAGCATGCTAGCCAGTGGTGTGCACACTGTAAATCCTTCTAGTCAGACAACATGCACAATTAGTAAGGCTGTGGACAACACACTCACCTGCTCCCCTGGTGTCCCATACAGCTTGCTGTACTGTGGAAGGAGGTTGTCCACCAGGGCCTGGTTCTCCTCATGGGTGAAGGCTGGGGCTCTCTCCACAGTACGTGCCATTGCAGTAGCCAGAGGATGCAGGGACAGCAGCAGTGTAGTGGCAGATGTCGTCCTGGAGCATGTAGTGCAGGCAAGTGAGCCCTCAGGGGAACAGCCAGCATTATATGTGTGCTGCAGAGGCAGATACTGTCCCATGTGTCCAAAGTGATAGGTCCGAGTCGTTTGCATCTTCTGAATCTGACCAATCCATGGAATTGCAGCACCAATACACGCCCACAGCATCCTTCAAAAATTCAACTTCATGACACCCATGAATTTGCAACATTGTTGTGGCTGGCCAACTGAATTCAATGCATCAGACTCGTTGAAGCTTCGAAAACGCGTCCGTTGCCATGCCAGGCCCCAGCCAATGCGTGCGCACCGATCGGTCCATTGTTTTACAACGCGTACCCGGGATACAATGCGTACCCGCTCACATCCAATGCAATGGGCCGTGCGGGCACACTGATCGGTCCATTGCTGTACAACGCGTACCCGGGATACAATGCGTACCCACTCACATCCAATGCAATGGGCCATGCGGGCACACCGATCGGTCCATTGCTGTACAACGCGTACCCGGGATACAATGTGTACCCGCTCACATCCAATGCAATGGGCCGTGCGGGCACACCGATCGGTCCATTGCTCTACAACGCGTACCCGCTCACATCCAATGCAATGGGCCGTGCGGGCACACCGATCGGTCCATTGCTGTACAACGCGTACCCGGGATACAACGCGTACCCACTCACATCCAATGCAATGGGCCGTGCGGGCACACCGATCGGTCCATTGCTCTACAACGCGTACCCGGGATACAACGCGTACCCGCTCACATCCAATGCAATGGGCCGTGCGGGCACACCGATCGGTCCATTGCTGTACAACGCGTACCCGGGATACAACGCGTACCCGCTCACATCCAATGCAATGGGCCGTGCGGGCACACCGATCAGTCCATTGCTGTACAACGCGAACCCGGGATACAACGCGTACCCGCTCACATCCAATGCAATGGGCCGTGCGGGCACACCGATCGGTCCATTGCTCTACAACGCGTACCCAGGATACAATGCGTACCCGCTCACATCCAATGCAATGGGCCGTGCGGGCATACCGATCGGTCCATTGCTGTACAACGCGTACCCGGGATACAACGCGTACCCGCTCACATCCATTGCAATGGGCCGTGCGGGCACACCGATCGGTCCATTGCTCTACAACGCATCCCTGGACAGGTCACACGCATATGTCACCATGCTGGTCACTGGTGAACCTATGCCAGCCACATATACTTTCCAGGGACTCAGGGGCACACCTACAACACCACACCCAGTCCACACTGTATCTAAGGCATGTGTGGCAGCATAATCTTATCTGTGTATGTGGGTGAACATGTGGTTTTTGGGGTGGCACTTTGGGGCAGACACACCCAGGCTGTGCACGTGTTCATGGGGACAGGGTCCTTTGTGTGTTGTGCACCTGACCACTGTGGTGTGCAACTTTTCATTTTGGAGCATGTGTCATGGTCACATTTCCAGGTTGTGTATGTGTATGACATGTCACATACCCCCAGGCTCACATGTGGGAAGGCATGTACATCACAGGATGGCCCATTGCCACAATAGTGATTTCCCTCCGCAGTCTGTGTGCATGTTGTGTTTCGCATGTCTCTGACTCCATGTGCACAATGGGAGACAGTCTCCACATCCACGTGGTTTGTGCATGAACTTTGATGTTGTGTGTGTGTGTGTCACAGACGTCCATGTCTGTCCTGCAGAGGCTACAGGGGCCACTACCTGTGGGTGTCATGTTTGTTTTTCTGACGTGTACATGATACGCCATGTCATGCCAGTGTCCATGTGGCAAGACAGGGTCCCTGGGAATCTACCTGTCAATGAGCTGTGATGCCTGTGGAGCATCTGTCCAGACATGTCACTGTGGTATGTGTGTGGAACGTGAGAGCAGTAAATGGGTACTGTGACACAGCCTAATGGTTTCCCATAGCACACCCTGGAACCTGTTGTCAACACTTGTTGAACAGAGATGTTAGATGATGTCCATGTAGGTGCCATATATGTCCAAACAGAATGACACACACATCAAGTACTTGTGTTTGTTAATGATGTATCATGTGAAATTGAGTATGGTGAACGGCACATAGGTGGGGTGACTGACAATCTTGCTTTCTTCACCTATGCACTGCAGGGCTCCTGCTGTCCATCGACCATTCCCAGACCTGGCAACGATGGTGGAACGTGACAGCATCCGACGGTACCGCTTCACCAGGCAGCTGATTGAGGATTTGGCAGTGCGGTTGGACCCACATTTGCAGCCTGGATGTCCGTATCCTACAGCGCTGACCCCCAAGGTGAAGGTGATGGCAGCCCTACACTTCTTTGCCACCGGTACCTTTCAACACACTGTGGCGACTGCCGGTGGGATGTCACAGACTATGTTCAGCCGTGTGCTACGCGATGTTTTGGGGGCAATGTTGAGATACCTGAACCAGTACATCTATTTCCCAACACGTCAACGACTCACTGACGTCAAGAGTGACTTCTATGCCCTGGGGAGGATGCCACATGTAATTGGCTCCATTGATGGGACACATGTGGCTTTGATACCACCACAGGCACATGAGCAGGGATACCGAAACCGTAAACATTACCATTCGATCAATGCTCTGGTGGTATGTCTTGCAGATATGACCATCACACATGTGTGTGCCCGTTTCCCCGGTTCGGCACACGATGCCTACGTGATGAGGAGTAGTCGCATCCCGAGGATGATGTCACAGATGCCGAACCAGCGTGCCTGGCTTGTTGGTGTGTACTGACTTTGTACCATTGTGTGTGTTCTGCTATGTTGTTTTCCGCACACATTTTCAAATCGGCTAATGTGCAATTGTCTGTCTGTAGGTGACTCGGGATACCCCAACATGCCGTGGTTGCTGACACCCCTCAGGAACCCTGTGACACCAGCCCAGATGCGCTACAATGAGGCACATGGTCAGACGAGGAGGGTGATTGAGCGGACCTTTGGTCTCCTGAAGAGCCGCTTCCGCTGCCTGGACAAGACAGGAGGGGCCCTCCCATATGCCCCAGCAAAGGTGTGCAAGATTGTCATCGTCTGCTGCATGCTACACAACCTGGCAGTGCGGAAGGAGTTGCCTCTCATCCTGGATGACGATGACCAACGTCTGCCACCTGTGGAAGATCCTGGCCTGGATCACGATGCCAGTGAAGATGATGATGATGGTGATGTCCGCACACAGCTCATCACCAACTTCTTCAGCTGAATGTGAGTCTCCAGAGGGTTGTAATGTCAATGATTTGAGTTTGCATGATATGTGTGTGTGGTGCTCTGGTGCTGTTTGAGTGTGGCCATGTGCTACTTGACTGGATGCGTGCAGCGATGTGTCCTTGCAGGTGGTCTGTACTGCCCAACAGTGTTGACATGCTAACTTGGTTTTGTGTAGCTATCTCGTGACATGTATTAGACATGAGTATTGCCGTTCTGTGCTGTTCTTCAGTGGTTTTGACTGTGTGTCATGTCTGTCCTTCACAGGGTGCTGCCGGAGTTGTTTGATCAACTTGGATCCCACGAATCCATTATTCAACTTCCAAGGTGGAAGCAGTCGTTTCCCTACAGGTGATGTGCCACACACCCCTGGACTTTCTATCTTCTGCACTTTTTGACTTTGTGGCCACAGCCAGGTTGGATTAGCTAGCATTTGTAGTGGAAACCTGTGCTTCACTTTGGGATATGCGTTGTCTGTAGTCACACATCTGACTGACATTTGCTTACTGCACCTGTAGTCTAGTTGACACAGACTGTGAATAGGTGGCGTGTCTGTGCATTCCACTGTATTTAGTTGCAACATCAGTATGGGTGATGAGTCTGATGGCCCTGGTGTGTATGTGTTGTGTGGCCCTACTGGTGTGTCTCCCTCATATGTGTCACGTCGCCATGACTGACATGACGGTGTTGGACTTGCTGCAGCAGTTAGCATGCACAGTGTCATTTTTCTGATCACCATCTCCATGACAGAGAGCACGTTGGAATCACAACAGAGGCAGATATGGTGTATTGGTGAGTTTATTTACATACAGGTGTGAGGATGGTGCACAGGATGGTGGGTGCTGTACATAGAAATTGGAATCCAAAGTTCCCATGTGATTCGGAAGTCTTGGTAGCTGAAATGTCCAGAGTAAAGTCCACAGTCATCTGATAAATTTGGCCAACTATAGCTCCCCATGTCATGTGGGAGAGTTGGGTTGGCTTCGACAGGGCGTGCAGTTTGCACACAGAAGAAAAGTTCCAGAACAGGTGTTGGCTTCCTGGGGGATGTAGATGGCCATCGGCCTCTCAGTTTGGCCTCCTCGGACGGCCCCTCTTCTTGGGGGGGGCGACCCTCAGGTGCAGGCTGCGGCGGTGCAGGGGACTCTCTGCCAGAGTCCTCCTCCCTCCCTCTGGCATTTGCAGTTGTTTCAGCAGCAGATGTTGTGGGCACACAGGGAGGTGAGGCCATGTTGGTGCTGATCTGGCGGAGGCATGTCAGTATGTCCCTATGCACCGCTGTCAGTTGTTCCAATGTGTCCCACTTGGACTCCATGCCAGACATGTGTGTCTCGACATGTGACATGTGTGTCTCGACACGGGACATGTGGGAGTCCAAGCGGGCATGATGGGCAGCCTGCTGCTGTTGTATGTCCTTGAGGATCCCCACTACCTGGCTGACCTCTCCGGTGCTAGTCTGGTACGCATCCGCGATGGGTGCCAGTTGTGGGTCATCATGCAGTCCAGACCCCTCTGCAAAGAGCGACCTATGTCTACCACCCCTCCCACCACCCCTGGCGACACGTGCAGGAACTGCGGTGGCACGCACAGGTGACCGTGGGCCCACTTGGGTGTTGTTCCTGGGCTCGTTGTCACCAGCTCCAGTTTGGGTCTGGGTCCCTGCGCTGTTGTCATCTGTGGTCCTTGGTCTGTCCGTGTTGGCAGGGGTGGCCTGTGTGTTGGCAGTTGTTGGAGGGGTGGGTGCAGGGGATGCAGATGTTGGTCCTGCTGGTGCTGCATGATGACTCACACCGGAGGGTCCAGCTGGTTCTTCGCCATCCGATGAGTGCAGAGGCTGATCCACACCAGTGAGCTCAGTGTTCCCCGGAGCCTGGGACAGGGACTCCTCCTCGTCTGCTGCTGTGTCCCCATCATCACCTGTTTTGGGGAGAGACACAGATTGTATGTTATGTTTCTACTGGCATCAATTGTTCAAACACCTGACAGTTGTGACTGTACCTCTGGATGTGGGCCTGGACATTGCATTCTCCTAAATTGTGACAGTCAGAGAGTGATATTGGTGTAGCACATTGTCCTGCCAACCTGTGGCATGTCAATGTGAATGTTGAGGTGTGTGCATGACCAGCATTGGTGGTATTTGCTTGCCATCCGGGCCTCCTTCTCCCCCAGCCCAGTTATCCCACCATGAAGCGTGCTTCCATTGCAGGGAGTGCAAGTTGTCTTTCAGGATGTCAGTCAGTGGTGTCCTGCTGTTAGT
Organism: Calotriton arnoldi; assembly: GCA_963921515.1. NCBI lineage: Eukaryota > Metazoa > Chordata > Amphibia > Caudata > Salamandridae > Calotriton > Calotriton arnoldi. The sequence continues at coordinate 795,712 of CAWUFW010006087.1, read as the reverse complement.
TGTTGCACAGTTCCCAGCAGGGCCTTGTGCTCCCCCAGCAGTACCCAGTGTCAGCCATCTTGTGAGTCCTTTTCCACTCCCTGTGATGTGAGCATGGTTCAGGGTGGTGTTGATGGGCCAATTGAGAGGCTGACCAATATCTGTGACTACCACTCCCATCATGCTATTGCCTCCACCCCCTTCCCAGCATGCCCATCCTTCCTTCCTTTTGACTCTGCTTCCCTGTGGGGTGGGGTGCCTGTGCTGACAGGATGGCTGGGAGTGTTGTCCTGGCAGTTGTTTGGCTACAAGTCCCAAGAGTGTCCCTGTGCTTCACACAGCATAACACAGGGTGGTGGTTCTTTGTGGGATCTTCAGTTAGTATGTGAGGCATTGCATTCTCCAAGGTGGGTTATGTGGAGTTAGTGTTGAGGGTGTGTGTGAGGGGAGGTGCTTGTAACTATGGTCAGTGCTGTGAGTCCTCCTTCCCACCCAGCCAGATATCCCACCATGGAACGTGCTTCCATTGCAGGCAGTGCAAGTTGTCTTTCAGGATGTCAGTCAGTGGTGTCCTGCTGTTGGTTGTTGCACAGTTCCCAGCAGGGCCTTGTGCTCCCCCAGCAGTACCCAGTGTCAGCCATCTTGTGAGTCCTTTTCCACTCCCTGTGATGTGAGCATGGTTCAGGGTGGTGTTGATGGGCCAATTGTGAGGCTGACCAATATCTGTGACTACCACTCCCATCATGCTATTGCCTCCACCCCCCTTCCCAGCATGCCCATCCTTCCTTCCTTTTGACTCTGCTTCCCTGTGGGGTGGGGTGCCTGTGCAGACAGTATGGCTGGGAGTGTTGTCCTGTCAGTTGTTTGGCTACAAGTCCCAAGAGTGTCCCTGTGCTTCACACAGCATAACCCAGGGTGGTGGTTCTTTGTGGGATCTTCAGTTAGGATGTGAGGCATTGCATTCTCCCAGGTGGGTTATGTGGAGTTAGTGTTGAGGGGGTGTGTGAGGGGAGGTGCTTGTAACTATGGTCAGTGCTGTGAGTCCTCCTTCCCACCCAGCCAGATATCCCACCATGGAACGTGCTTCCATTGCAGGGAGTGCAAGTTGTCTTTCAGGATGTCAGTCAGTGGTGTCCTGCTGTTGGTTGTTGCACAGTTCCCAGCAGGGCCTTGTGCTCCCCCAGCAGTACCCAGTGTCAGCCATCTTGTGAGTCCTTTTCCACTCCCTGTGATGTGAGCATGGTTCAGGGTGGTGTTGATGGGCCAATTGTGAGGCTGACCAATATCTGTGACTACCACTCCCATCATGCTATTGCCTCCACCCCCTTCCCAGCATGCCCATCCTTCCTTCCTTTTGACTCTGCTTCCCTGTGGGGTGAGGGTGCCTGTGCTGACAGGATGGCTGGGAGTGTTGTCCTGTCAGTTGTTTGGCTACAAGTCCCAAGAGTGTCCCTGGGCTTCACACAGCATAACCCAGGGTGGTGGTTCTTTGTGGGATCTTCAGTTAGGATGTGAGGCATTGCATTCTCCCAGGTGGGTTATGTGGAGTTAGTGTTGAGAGGGTGTGTGAGGGGAGGTGCTTGTAACTATGGTCAGTGCTGTGTGTCCTCCTTCCCACCCAGCCAGATATCCCACCATGGAACGTGCTTCCATTGCAGGGAGTGCAAGTTGTCTTTCAGGATGTCAGTCAGTGGTGTCCTGCTGTTGGTTGTTGCACAGTTCCCAGCAGGGCCTTGTGCTCCCCCAGCAGTACCCAGTGTCAGCCATCTTGTCAGTTGTTTTCCACTCCCTGTGATGTGAGCATGGTTCAGAGTGGTGTTGATGGGCCAATTGTGAGGCTGACCAATATCTGTGCCTACAACTCCCATCATGCTATTGCCTCCACCCCCTTCCCAGCATGCCCATACTTCGTTCCTTTTGAGTGGACTTCACTGTGTGTGAGTGTGACAGCAATGGCAAGATGGCTGACAGTGTGGTCCTGTTGTTTGTTGGTGCCCAGTTCCCATCAGGGCCTTGTGCTCCCCACAGCAGTACCCAGTGTCAGCCATCTTGTCAGTTGTTTTCCACTCCCTGTGATGTGAGCATGGTTCAGAGTGGTGTTGATGGGCCAATTGTGGGTGTGACCAATATCTGTGACTACCACTCCCATCATGCTATTGGCTACACTGACTTCACCAGCATACACAGAATTCCTTCCTTTCAGTCAGCTTCCCTGTGAGGTGGTGTTCTAGTGGTGGGTAAATATCTGGGAGTGTTTGTTGGTTCTATTTGTGCCACTGCCTTGCTGTATTTGTTGTTAGGTTTGTACATGTCATGACACAGTTACATATCACTATGAGATGGCAGGTATTGTGTTTGTCTGACTAGCATTCACATCTTGGGATGAATATCTTTTGGTTGCTGTGTATTTGCTAAGGGTGCATGGTTTGCCTGTCCCCTTGACTGTGATGTGTGTGTGTTGTCACACCATATTGTGTATATTAGTTGTGCACTCACCAGGCTCTGGGATGTCTGTAGTCCGTATACGCTCACTGGTGGTAGGATGGCCCGCACCTTCTCCTCCCAGGGCCTGAGGTATACTGGTTTTGCAGGAGGGCCACTGCCGGTGTACTGGCTGAGGAGGTAGTCCTTTTTAGTAGGTCCCGGACCCTCCTGCGCACATCATACCACCTGTTCTGGATGTCTTCCTTTGTGCGCAAACATGGTGATTGTGCGTTCACCCTGTCGACAATCCTCGCCCACATCTTGGTTTTCTGCGACATGGGGGTCTGTTGTACCAATGTACCAAACAACTGTGGCTCTACCCTGAGGATCTCATCTACCATGACTTCCAATTCACTGTCTAGGAACTTATGATTCTTCTTTAGGGGCATGGTGATGGGTGGTGGTGGTGATTGATGTGTGTGTGTGTGCAAGTGGGGGGTGTGAGTGTAGGTTTAGCTGGGTGTGTGTGAGTGTGCTATTTGTAGGTGTGGTAATGGTGTGTGGCTTGTGTGATGTATAAGCTGTGAGTGTGTCTGTGGTTGCTGTGTGATGGTGTTCTGTGCTGGAAGGTCAGTGGAATTTGCAAAGGATCATGGTAGGGATTTGTGGCCTTTATGTAGGAGGAGTTGGAGGTGTGTCCTTGTTCCATTTTTTTTTACCTCCCTGTATTTATTGGCTTTGTGGTTGCTTGTTTGGCCCTTTTTAAAAAAAAAATGTCCTTGGTGTTTTTGGTGCATGTAGGAGTCGTTCTTGTGTCCGAGCAGGACGCTGCAGTTGTCTGGTGCGATCTTGTCCGACTCGTTCCCGCTGTGTGTCAGCTAGGTTTCATATGCGGCGTACGAGTCGGTCGCGGAGTATTGGGTTGCTTCGGCTGGGTTTTGTATGCGTGTCGGTCGTACGGCTTGTGCTCCGGGCGAGTCGGTCGTGTTTTGCACGCACAGCATCGTACTACGCGAGTCGGAGTTCACAGGTACGTTTCGTTTGGGTTCAATCCGGGTGTGTGTCGGTCGGTTCGTTTCGCGTGATTTCCCGGCCGGATGGCTTGTTTACGTCCGGCTCGATCGGTCGTTTTGTATTCCGTCCGAGTCGGTCGGATTTCACATGCATTTTATCGTACTACCCGGGTCGTACGGCGCCGGTCCGAGTCAGTCGGGCTAAATTCCCGTACCGAGTCGGTCGGTATTTTTTCCGGCCCGAATCGGAATCGGCCCCTAAGCTGTTTCTCTTTTCCATGGTCTGGGTTAATTTGGTCCCCCATGCTCTCTATCTTTTTAAGCACTGCTGCTTCCGCACAGCAGGTTTGAAAAATCCCATCTTCAAATATATTCATTTTTCCCTGGGCTATTGGTGTTGTAAAGACTATTTCTCCCCCACCTTTCAGTGCTTGGACTGTCTGGGGTAATTTCTGATCAATAATCTGTGAATTTTGAGTTTCGGAAATAAACCCTGACATAATTACTCCTTCTGCAGCTGTTTGAACCTTTTGAGTAGGGGCCATATTAATTGGGACAGTCACAATTTTTCTAGGCATTGCCTGTGCATCTGTAGTTTGTGATATCTGGACTGAATCAGTCCCATTTAAAGCAGTAACACCTGAGGTATCACTGTCAGTGCTGAATCAACAAGTAGTGGGTCAATCTGAAATGTCTGCACAGTTCTTTCAATCTGTGTTTCTCTCTGTTTAACAGATGCAGTAGCCACTGAGGTACTTACTGGTACACTATTTTCAGTATTTTTAATGGGAACCACATAAAGTGGCGGACATTCAGTTAACAATGCATCCATTATTTCATCCCCTGAATCATTATTTATTTGAAGCTTTTTATCATCATTAATTCCCTTCTCCTGCATCTGGTGCTTTACCTTTTTATCCTCACTTGCTTTGTCTCTTGGTGTCTTTTCCCACATGCTTAAGGCCTCAAATTGTGCAGCTCTAGATGGTGTCTTTATTTCACATAACACTTCCCTTAATTTGTCAATAATTTGCAATTCAAAAGTACCATCTTTTGGAAACCTCAAAGGACCTTCTTTTTCAGTAATCTTGCACCATTGGTGAACCCACATACATGAATTTTGTCCCAAATTGGTAGACATAAAATGCACGGGTGTTCCTTCAGGAGCATCACCAATTAAAAACAAATTTTTCACTTTACCTCCCAACAGTTTCTTTAAACCTTCAAACATTTTCATTTCTGCACATAGTTCAATGCAATTTCTTTTCTCCAATGCTGTCAGTTTCAATTTCAGTCAGTTTAACTCCTACTACTGACTCCTCCTTTACAAAATCTTACTGCAATATTTTTCTGAGTTTTCTTAATCAAAATTCTGTTAATAACAACATAAAAACATTCGCTACTCTGTCTGCTCCACTAAACAAAGGATAGATTTCTTTTCACTGCAAGTAACACATTCCGCTTACTCTTCACAAAGTAAGAACTTCTGTTTACTCCTCAAACAATGCGAGTAAATCCCTTCCGCTTACCCTTCACTCAAGCTCAGAAGAACCTGCTACTCCTTTGGTGTTACCCTTTCTAGGTGATATAACACCAAAGTTTCACCAGCGAACTCTTTTGCTATCAATCACTCTCACTTTTACACAGAAAATAGTCCCTAATTTAACACTGCCAGCCCTACCTAGCTTCTCAGTGTTATTCCAACAGACGAGTAACCTCACTGCAGTGTGGCTTCCATTTACCACCTGCTATTCCTTTCCGGGAATTTCCAGGAATCACTGTACCTGTGCTTCCAGACAACATAAAACAAGACACTAACTTTTCATGTTAAGAACATATAATCAATAATCAAAAATTCTGTCCTATGAAATTACCAATATAATCAATACAACCATCAAGTCAAAATGAGCAAAATTTCACCAACAGTCAAAACCCTTACTATTTTCAACACTTCAAAAATACATCCTAGCACATTAACAACATTTCACAACCCTATTGGTACTCACACCACTCCAGCAATCACCTTCTTGTATCACCTTCCAGTACTGCTTTGCCAGTCTTCATGTTCTGAGCATTGGAGTCATCAATCAGGACTTGGACATTTATCTAACTTGGGCAATTATTTTCTAGAACTAATTTTCAGAGATCAACTCTCCTCCTAAGGTCAATGGACCATTAGTCAAATAGTTGATGGTGATATCCTTAATCACCAAACTAATTGATAATAACCTTCCTCTTGCTACCAGAAACTGATGCAGCGGTAATTTCACGGTAATTTCTCAATGCAAAACCTCATTTTACCTTCTAATTTACCGCTGCAAAGGTACTGGACCCTTGCCACTGTATATTACCATCAGGAGATTTTACATAAACATGAAAAATCAAAAATACAATTAATTTTTAAGCCAATAAAGAGAGTTGTGAGTATTTTAAAGGGTTTTATTTTCTAGTTAAAAGTTAAGGTTCTCTGACCCTTTATTCATTAGTCAAATATCAATCAGGTTACAGAATTTGGAAAACAGGAAAAATAGAATTAACACAGAACATATTATAGGTTGCATACAAAACATTCCATAAAGGAAGGGAATGAGGCAATCAAATGTCAATCAGAATTCTCCAAAGAAAGTTCAGGAAATATAATTCAAGAGTGAATTATGCAAGGCTAATCAATAATTAATAATTGGCAAAATCTCCCATAAAGAGAAATAAATGCATAAGACAAATATATCTTTTCAAAACTAATTAGTTAGTCAAAGCATAAACTTAGAGTTTTAGCATCTAATTCTAAACCTTTTCTATCAGTTGCACCCTCTGCCCTGGTCTGTTCATCTGTCCTCTCTGTGTTCACAGAGAGACGCTGCTCCTGAAAAGGCCCCTCCTTCACAGACCACAGAGGAATGTGATCTGCCTTGCCAAAAATATGACGTGCAAGGCTAGCCTATGCCCCCCACCTCCCTCTATCTCTCCTCGGACGCAATCTGCTCTCAGACTGCACCCGCAAAAACTTCTAAAGCCTCTAAAAGCCCCTCTAAAGAGGTCATTATTTATACTCTAATTCTTGGCTGACTATACTAATAAGGTTGCAATTTTCAGTAAAGCTTGCACCGTGATTGGTTAGGATAGATGACATGAGGTCTCACCATCCTGTTCTCATTGGCAAATCCAACCCATAACAGTTTTAACAAAGGAAGCGTTAATGCTTAATACAGTCTTATTGTTTCACCATCAATAATTATACAAATTTGCAACATTAAGGCAGAAAAATGTATCAGTCCATTTCCTCCTTCCTTTCACATCGCACGCAGGAAGGACACATTCCACAAACACTGGTACATTGGCAGGGTAACAAGAATATACAGTTCATGGTGCCTTGACCCATGTGTCTTCACTTGAGGCACTTGGCAGTTCTGCGCATGCGTCTCTCATTCAGTACAATTCTCAGCCTTGCTGGATTCACAGGCAGCCATTTTATCTTAGGCCCAAAAACAAAATAAACACAAAAAGAGTATTAATTTACAAAATGAAACCCATTATGTTTTACCTCCCCCATACTAATACCCTGTATAAATGATTACCTAGCAAAAGCTATTAGTGTAAAGCAGCTTTTCTTATTATTTGTGCACAACATGCAAAAATGTGCAATGTACAACATAGCATAAAACATGCACTAGTGTAAATTTTGAAAGCACACACAGTTAATACATACTCATACCAACATGCTCTAATGTTTTAGATAGCTTTTCATGCAAATGCTTTGCCCCCGTGTAGTGATGGTGCATGGTTAATTAATACACATTATAAAAAGATGTGTTATGAACTGAATATGTATTGTCTGAATATGCAACAAAGCCAAAGTCTCTTGCGACAGGAACATGGAGTGTAGATTATAAGGGAAAGGAAACTGGGAAGAGAGAACACATTCCATGATTCAAAGCTAAAGAGACCACTGAAATCACGAGTTTTCTCTACACTGCAAAAACACATGTTAATTCAGCACAAGCATTTCAGACTGAAAGCATTTATGACCAAGCCTCATTTTATGTTTTTCACTTTGCATGCACCAAAAGTGCCACTTTTAAAAAACCTTTGACTAGGCATGTGCCATGTGTTTTCACTTGCACCAAAATTTGTGTGCCATTTTAAATGCAGTCTGTCTGAAACATAAAAATAAAGCAATGCTTAATTTGAGAAATCTAGCTCTATCACCTGGCTAATCACCTTAACAGCTTTGGTCTGTGGAATATTCGTATAAAGTGACTCCACATCTAGAGTCACTAGAATGTCCTGATCACTTTCAAAGGGGATGTCCTGAATGTCATTAATAAGTTGCATGCTATCCCTTACGTATGATCTGGGTTTGGGAACTTTGTCTTTAATATGAGTGTCAATTTATCTACACACCAGTTTAAGTATGGACTCACAGCCAGAGACTATGGGTCATCCCAGAAGTTTCTCAAGCCTCTTGTGTACCTTAGGTAGGATATATACCACAGGAGTACGTTGATGTTCTTTGACATTCAAAATCTCTTCATCCATCGTTGTCTGTGTGATATGCTGTATCTCTTTCAGAATCCTTTTGAGAAGATCCTCTGTTATTTTCTGGTAATGCCTGTGATCAGTGAGCTGTCTCATGATTTCCTCATTGTAATCAGTGGTATTTTGTATTACAATCGCACCGCCTTTGTCAGCAGGTTTGATAGTAATATCCTTGTACATAGCTAAGGAATCCAGGGCCTATCGCTCGCTAAATGAAATGTTGTATGGTGTATAACTTCTGCGTGATTCAAGTGCATTGACCTGTCTCAAGACTGTGTTCTCAAAGGCTCATCATGTGACTGGGGGGTCAAACTGTGAAGGAGGGTGCAGCCTTGCCCCTTCAGTCTGAGGTAATGGAGGTTTATCCTTGAAAAAATGTTTTAGTCAGATTGTTCGGAAAAACCAATACAGTTCACTCTTAATCTTGGAAAAATCAGTTTTTTCAGTGATCATAAGCCCAAGTCCTTTACTCAACACACTATTTTCATCATGTGAAAGAACATATTTAGACACTTTAAAGATAGGGGATTTAGTGTTACCAAGGTTAGATGGAAGGTATGTAGCCATATTCGTGTTTACCAACCTCAATATTGGTTCCTTGTTTGCCTGAGTCCGGTTTGGTAGTTGTTGCTGCCTCTCCATCCTCGTCACCCCATGCCTCTCCCTCTCTGTGTGCCACATCTCTGATCCTGTTCTAAGAAACGAGGGGTGTTGTTAGAGGTGTTGCTGCTTGTGCGCTAGTACTAGGTCTTGCGCTTGCCTGCTCGTCTGAACTGACTGACGATTCAGAGAACCACACTTAACAATCAATACAGAGTACATAGGGTTGCATTCTCTGAATCATTAGTCAGTTCAGACAAGCAGGCAGGTGCAGGACCCTAGAGGAGAAATACATGAAAAATCCCCTAATGAAGAAGTTTGGTCTGACCCAAAAACAGTATATAAAAACATTCAGGGATACCCACAAAGATAAACAGCAGTCCTGAGTGGACTTTGAAGATGTCTCAGGTAAGGCACTAGAAGGCTGGTGGATGGACAATGAAGCCAAAATGTATGATGGGTTGAACAATCGTCAAGGCTCACATTTTCAGATATTGCTCTTGAATGAAGTTACAGCAGCATCTAGTGGATTAAATGTTGTTTAGCCCCAGAGAGCTGGGTAAAGTAGCTGATAAATGGATGCACACCTGTATGTCTAAAAAGTCCCAGGCAGTGATCCTGAGATAGGGGAGCCAACCTTCCCTCAGGGAAAAGATGGTAGCAACAAGGATAAAAAGGGAGCTCCCTAAATGGGGGAGAGAATGTAGCCTTACGGCTAGAGCGGTCGATCTCGAAGCTGGGGAACCGGGTTCGAGTCTCGGCAACATCCTGTGATTCTGGGCAAATCACTTAATCTCCCCGTGCCTAACAAAAATGAATGTGTCCATCTGTAACGAAACTGGTGCTCATGTAAAGCGCTCTGAACCCCTATTTCTCGGGTCTAGTTCGCGCTATATACAACTCTTTAAAAAAAAAAGAAAAAATGACCACAAAAGACTGTTCAAGAGGGGAGCCCCGTGACCTGTCTAAGTCCAAGGAAAGAACGTTCCAGGAAAAGCATTTTGACCCCCTCAAGGCTGGTGTGTGCTATGACTGTTATCACCCTGGGCATAAAAAGAGTGATTCCGGAATTTGTTCTAAGAAGCCCCCCTACTGGTGAACAGTCTCAAGGGGTTGCTAGTGTAGGGATTGGGGTGGAAGTTTGCATAGGAGAAACCAAGGGGTACACTAAAGTCATATTAGTATGCATGAATGAGGTGGATATTGAAAACCTGGCTGTCTTACCTGCCAGCATAGTGAAGGACAGGCAATGGCCAAAGATCAATGATACCAAGGTAGAGGCTCAGAGGGAAACAGGAACCAGCATGACTACTGTGGTGGATAAGTTGGTTTCCCTAGAGCAAATCATCCCAGATTTTTTGCACAAGGCTGTCAATGCAGACAATGAGATGAAGTTCCATACTATGGTAATGGTCACCTTTGAATTGAGAGGGGTCCATGGCCCAAAGAAGGTAGCTGTGTCCTTTGCCATTCCAGTGGGGTGTCTGATGGGAAATGATCTTAAAACCTCTGCGTGGTCTGAGGTCAAGAGGAGGTCCCATACAGAGATGCTGGGTCTACCTGAGCGGGTGTGTTTGGCCACCAGGTCCCAAACAGCACGTCAGAGTAGTCCGGGGAACCTGCAATAATGACCCAGGTCCCAAAAAGTGAAAGACCAAAAAGTCTGGGAAACCATACTGCTAATTTGCAAGGCCCAGAAGGATTCTAACTACGAGGAGAGCACCACAATGCATGAAGGGAAAGGTACCACCCGAAGAGACCTGCCAGAGCATTCTGAGCTGTAGGTGGCAGGAGGACCCTCCAGGGAGGAGTTTGGACAAGTGCATACGACCTGCCCTACTCTTCAAAGCCTTCAGCATCAGGCTAAAGCCTAGGAAAAGGGGGATACCAGTAGACAATACAGAGTCTATTGGGTGGACAGTGTACTGTATACTGAGTCAAGGGACACCACCCCGTAACAAGAGAGGGTCGAAACGTCGTCGGCTACAAAAGAAGGGAGAGTCCATTTCTACCAAGTCGATTGAAACCTTATCCCAAAGGGACCTCCCCAATTACTCCAATAACCAACTGCTTCTGTTTACCCGTCACTGTATAATACGTCACTGTTGGTTATGGTCAGTATACTGGGGCACACCAGTCACTTAAGTCACTTTTTTATCTTGTATATAGTGTGAATACACAGTAAATCTTTTATTCCTTTCTCCAATGATTGTCTTTTGCATAATAAAAGTTACGCCCATGTTCGGCTGAAGTGGGCACGACAGAAATTCTGTTGTTTGTGGGCTTCAATTTCAAACTTTGATTGATTCATTATCGTAACCTATGAAATAACATTGTTAGAAGGATATAACTCGCCGCTCTAACTATAACTCTAATTTGGAGGCAAGGAATTAACACTCCTTGCGTAATTGTCATTTTTTCTGTTCAAATGAGTTCCTTGTGAATAATTGTATGTTGGCTGATCAGCTATACACAGTCACAGGGACATATGGGTTGCTCTTGTTTTTGTTAAAAAAAAAAAACTTTTAGAAAGTTGACATGTTCCTGCCTAAAGCCTCAAGTACCCTTTTCAGAGTTAACCCCCAACTGTCACCTGGTATATTACTGGAAGGTGTAAATGGCTCCCAAGAATGGGAACAAAAGGGCCTTAACTGGGAGGAGGTGTGGCCTTCTTCTGACAGGATGACCTAGGTGATATGCCCACAAACTGCACAAACTTCAAAAGGGCATCCCGTATCACAGGCAGATGTATTTCACACCTAGGCCTGCCATTGTCCAAGTAGCAATTGTGGCACCAATCCCAGTGGGGGGGGGGGGGGCTTGTTCCCTAGACACCCCTCAGGGGAGTGCCTAGAATTCTGACCAGGGAAAGAAAAAATCTACCATTTTAGATCTTGGCAGAGCAGGGCACTGAGGGATTGTTTAAGGCCAGCCTCCCAAGAAATGATCTCAAAGTGGAGACGGTTTCCCATGGGAACTTTCCCCTATTGAATATGGAGTTTCCCCCACCCATGCGCTTGTTCCAGGCATAAAGGTCACATCCTGGGTACCTTCCTCAGAACACTGCTGGACCTGAGGAAGAAAGAAGGACTGCTCCTGCTGAACCCTTTGGACTTCAGAAAGAAGACTGCACCTACTCTAACCTGTGGAAACCCCCTAGGGCTGGGCCTATTTCCATTTGAACCCAGGACCAAAGTGTGGACTCTGAGGGCTAGTTGGCTAGCCTCCTGTTAAGCTACAAGAACACAAAGGCTGCAAGAAGTACACCTTCCGGAAGAACCCAGCTGACTAGTTCCAACTGGACCAGCCTTGGACCTTCCTTGGACCCTTTTGGTGGCTTGATTTGGAGTGAGTCCTGGACCCATCCGGGGGCCCTTGGATAAGTGTCAGAATGTACTACTACTGCCTAACCCTAAAAACTTTTTCAAGGATGACAACAAATCCTGTGCACACGCTCATAAGTATTTACAAAGACAGGTAATTATTGTCAACAGGAAAACAATGAAGAGTAGTTCTTGTCCTTCAAGTGTTGATTTTAATGTAAGTTACGTCAGCGGCCAGCCAACACGTGTTTCGTCAGTGGGTGTAAAACCCAAGACTTCTTCAGGGCTTACAAATAAAGTGGTCACACTTCAGATCTTATCACTGGTGATAATTCCGACCCAGCGGGTCTTAGAAGACAATGTTTTTTTAAACCAATAATCTCCTCGTGGTTAGAAATCTCCAATACATCGTATGTTAGGGCCAGTATTTAACGGTCACTTCCGGTATACTCGGTGCCGGAGAATTCAACCACGGCGTGTACTCGCCTGAGCTGGTTAGCGGCGGATGACACCACGGTCTCTGTGGCCGTACTGAGTCAGACAGAGTTGATACTCTGGAAATATTTTACCTCTTTGGCATACGAAGCCCGATTAAGACGTTAAATACTGGCCCTAACATACGATTTATTGGAGATTTCTAACCACGAGGAGATTAATGGTTTCAAAAACATTGGCTTCTAAGACCCGCTGGGTCGGAATTATCACCAGTGATAAGGTCTGAAGTATGACCACTTTATTTGTAAGCCCTGAAGAAGTCTTGGGTTTTACACCCACTGACGAAACACGTGTTGGCTGGCCGCTGAAGTAACTTACATTAAAATCAACACTTGAAGGACAAGAACTACTCTTCATTGTTTTCCTGTTGACAATAATTACCTGTCTTTGTAAATACTTATGAGCGTGTGCACAGGATTTGTTGTCATTTGTGTGAAACGGACCCTTGTCCACTATTAAGGGCTTAGGGGTTTTCCCTCACCTGTTGCACCGCACAGATTACCTTCGCTGTTGAAACTCACGATATCAGGTTAGCGCCACAACATACCCTGTGCTAAACATTACCCCCGCTTTGTTTCAACGTTTTCAAGGATATTTGCCAAAGAGCCATAAGTTACCACTACACCACCACTGAACCGCACCTGCCAATGTCGAACTCCCAGCGAGACTAAACTTACTTGTTTGACCCGCTCAAAGGATCCTTACTACCAAAACATTTTTAAGTCTGAATGTAGAGAAAATCACCGGGACCAAAGATTAGTGTCACCCTGCAATGACAATGCATTCCTGGGCATGTTCTTCAGACTTCAGCTGCTCTGAGTTTTCTCATCTTTGGCATTGAAAGCCTTGAACTTCCCGACAGCCCTGAGGCTCCCACCAAAGTCCTGTAGTACAGCTAGCCACTGTCAACAAGTACTTCTTCAGATCAAGCTGGCACCCTGACTCACCAGCAGCCTTGTCAATGAGGACTTTCTCCGAGAAAAAGTAGTCAAAAGGTAAACTCTCCACCGGACTTAAACTGTATCCCTATATGTGACACACATTTGTTTGCGGTCAGCCTTATCTTATGACTCTGGCCTGGTCTAGCGCAATGATATACCCAAAGTTTGTGCTTAGCACTTTTAGCATCATATCTCAGGTTTCCTACAATCTATTTTTGTTGTTTTGGTGTCTATTTGTTCATGAAAATTGTTTGTATTTTTCTTAAATTAGAGTGAGATTAGATTTTTTGTTCTCTTTTCTACTTTTATCTGTTTTGGTACTGATACATGCTTTAGACATTTCTACTAAGCTAAGCCTGCCTGCTCTGTGCTATTGCTACTAAGGTTTGAATTCATGTTTTAATTATTGAGACTTAACTGGACCTTGTAAGGAATTGTGACATTATTACGTGCAAATTAATAATCCACTTTCTCACATTTGTCAGAGTTCAGGATTCAAAATAACTTTATTTCGGCTATTAAAAGCCATACAAGTATGTGCAAGACACCATGATCAAGGTACAACTGGCAGCTTTGTGAGACTCAATAGACAACTTTTTCCCTGTAAAGCCTCTTCATAGTTTCTTTAGAATGAATGGGGCACTCCTGAGGGTTCTGCCATAGCTCAATTAGTCCTAAGGAAGGAAAAGACTGCTTAATATGATTAAGCCAATGAATCTTATGGAAATGGTCTGACTAAATTACATCCTAGAGTGCAGTAGCAAAATGAGCCAACTCGGGGTTGACCAAAGGCATCTCTAAAACAACAGCGGGTGTAATCTACATTTACCCTCTACCCATTTTACGCCCATTTCCAAGGTCAAAGGCTGTAGCGGTGTACTGGGTGGCAAGCTGGCAATAGTTCTTAAAATTTGTTTTCTGATTTAGTTAATCTGTCGAAATTTTCAAAGCCCCACAGCTCTGCCCCATAGAGGACAGAGCCCAAGGCCTTTGCCTCATAGATCTGAAGCAAAAGACACACAATTGATGGACGGATGTTTGAAAAGTTTCAGCACTCCGTCCATCATCTCCTTGTGTTTGCTTTGTTCGCCCTAAGTTGGCAGGGTATGCCCAGACGTTGGTCCCTTGCTCACTTTGCCACTGGATTCAAGCTAGCCTGGCTGATGAGGGCTGTTAGCCCGAAACCGGTCCCAGGATGCTTGTTTCCGGTCCAGGGAAGACATGGCTTGGCAGTTCGGGCTGGACTGTTCACATAAGGCACAAGGTCAAGACTGATTTGCATATAGCTGTGTCTGAACTGGGGTGGCAAAGTGAGCTAAAGAATGATGATGGATTCAACCCAGATCTGTGACTGGGGGTGAGTGTTTGAAAAGTTTCAGCACTCCGTCCATCATCTCATTGTGTTTGCATAGATTTGAAGAGCGGGTGCTATTGGCTTGCTAAAAGATGCTTGAAGTTCTTTGACAATGACTCCCACTATCTGTCTGTGCTTAATTACAGCCTCGACAATGTGAGGCTTCCAAGACAAGGAAGCTGCCAGGGTAACACCTAAGTAAAATAAGATTCCATTCACTCTAGGGGCACTCCCACGGACACCAAACTTCCTTTAAATGTTTTATGTGGATTTAAAAACATCAGCTTAGTCTTTACAGTGTTGATTTCTGTTAGAACTGTGGGTCTCTAGTTGGCAGAGGTAGGTACCTTTGTCCAGATAGGGACCCTTGCTTCTAGTCAGGGTGAGGGGGATACACTGCCAAAATAACCCCTGCTCACCCCTTTGGTAGCTTGGCACGAGCAGGCAGGCTTATCTCAGAGGCAGTGTGTAAAGCATTTGTGAACACATACAGTAACCCAGTGACAACACTACAGATGGACACCACACAGGTTGTATTATAAAAATAAGTATTTTTATATAGACTTAACACAAGACCCAAAATGACAAAAATCCACAATACACTATGAAAAATACGACTGTCAATGGTAGAAAATAGTTCAGGTCAATAAAGATGGTAAATGCGACACTCAGCGTTCAATGTACCTTTGGATGCGTAACGCAATACAAACAAAGGAGTTGCAGGGAAGGTGATGCGTCGGTTCCTTACACGCAAGAACGGTGATGCGTCGGTTCCTTGCTCCGGGGGAGGTGATGCGTCGGTTTCCTACTGCTGCGTAGGGGACGGTGATGCATCAGTTCCTTACCGGAGAGGAGGTGATGCGTCGGTTCTTCACCGCTTGGGGAGGTGATGCGTCGGTTTCTTACTGCACTTCTCTGGCGATGCGACCCGCAGCGCTGCAATGCGATGACGACCCGGTGCAATGAAACAAAATGGCGTCTTCTTCTTGATGCGACACGAAGGGAGCGATGCGTGCACGCCCGACAACTGTGCGGGGACTCGGTGAATCTTCTGAGCCGCGACAGGCCCTGCGACACGCTTCTCTGATGATGCGACGGCGTCTGATGCGACTGCGACACTCTTCTCCGGTGATGTGAGGCGCTTCGGTGATGCGATGGCGGCAGCGGCGGCACGCTTTCTCGGCGATGCGACGACAGCGGCTGCGGCAGCAACACGCTTCTTCCTCGTGAGTCGTGCTTCCAGCTCTCAGCGACACGCAGTCTCTCAGAAGGCCCAACACAACAGTAGGCACTTCAAATTCCCAGCAAGGGAATTCAGGGGAGCTGGTTGGTGAAGTCTTGTGTTCCTGAGACTTCAGCAGGAGGCAAGCTCAATCTTCAAGCCCTTGGAGATTTTCTGCAAGATGATGAAAGTAGCACAAAGGTTCTTTCTCCTTTCTTTGGCAATCAGGCAACCACTGCAGGCCAATCCCTCAAACAGCACACAGCATAGGGATAGTCTCCTCCTTCAGTTTCTCTGGTTCCTCTCCTCAGCAAAGGTTTGTCTTGTTTGTTCCAGAAGTGATCTAAAATCTTGGGGTCTGGGTCCCAATATTTATGCTAGCAAATCCTTTGTCGTCTGAAGGCAGAGGGTCCTGTACCTATCCCAAACCATTTCTGGGTGCATTCTGCCAGTGCACACCCTCTTCCTTTGTCAGTGTGGGCCAGGGACATCAGACGCACCACAGGAGGTGAAGCCAGCATTGTGGAAGGCAGACACAGCCCTATTCAGGCCCAGGTGCTACTCCTCCCACCATTCTACATGCGGATAGGTCTATTCAGCCCAATGCTGACTCACCCTGTCTCCTGGAGTCCCCAAGCCCCTGTCACTCACAAACCCAGACACACAATACACAAGCTAGCAGAGGCAGGCTGGATGGTTAGGCAAGAAAATACCTACTTTCTAAAAGTGGTATTTTCAAACACAGAGGGGCCGATTCCGATCTCGGCCGGTAGGGGTCCGAATCGGATTCGGCTTTACCGGATCCGATTCGGAGCCCTGTTTCCCGACCGAACCGTACACGGGTCCGGCCGAGCGAGTACGATGCGAAATCTCCGACCGACTCGTCCGGGCGTCCCGACCGCTCCGACCGACTCGCTCCCGGCTCGAACCGCTCCGACCGACTCGCTCGGACTCGACTCGCACCGCGCAATGGAGACGTTTCCCGGCCGGGTAAGTACGATGCGCGCCGCGAGCAGATCCGACCGAGCCGCGCACTCCGGCTCGTAAGAGCTGTCGGAGCCGTACTTTGGGGGTCCGTGTCGGACCCCCTGTACGTGTAGCCGCGCGAGTCGCACACAGGGGGACCCATGGGTCCCCCTACCTGTGCGTGTACGGCGCGAATCGCTTCGCCGCGTACCCGCTGTAGGGGCGCCCTTGTCCGACTCGCACCCATTGAGTCAATGGGAGCCCGCGTACGCGTTGTGCGACCGGCTCCCATTGACTTCAATGGGAGTCAGACCGACTCGAGTCCGATAACATACGGACGCATCGTACTCGTTCGGTCGGACTGCACGGGTCCGATTCGGTCGGAAATCTCTCCGGGTCCGGCTCGGTCGGAGAAATTTCCGGCCCGAATCGGAATCGACCCCAGAATGTTAAAACCAACTTCACTAAAAGATGTATTTTATCATTCTGAGTTCAGGCATACTAAATTCGTTTTTCTACAATGTTCCCTGGGTCAGTTAGGATTATAAGATGTTATAATCAATCTGCCCATTCTGGCCTATGTGGACAGGTAGCCTTGCAATAGTGAAAAACGAAATTGGCTGTAATTCACTATCAGGACATGCCACACATACCAGGGCATGTCCTACCTTACACATACAATGCACCCTGCCCTAGGGCCTACCATAGGGGTGACTAATATGCAGGAAAGGGAAGGTTTGGGGACTGGTAAATGGGT
Organism: Calotriton arnoldi; assembly: GCA_963921515.1. Classification (NCBI taxonomy): domain Eukaryota; kingdom Metazoa; phylum Chordata; class Amphibia; order Caudata; family Salamandridae; genus Calotriton; species Calotriton arnoldi. The sequence continues at coordinate 778,102 of CAWUFW010006087.1, read as the reverse complement.
GCACTTACCAAGTCGACATGGCAGTACCAGACTGCACACAGGCTCTGCAATGGCAGGCCTGAGACCCCCTTTACAAGCTGCTCCTGTGGGTGGCACAACCAGTGCTGCAAGCCCACCAGCAGCATTTGACTCACAGGCCCTGGGCACAACCAGTGCACTGTACTAGGGTCTGACAGTGAATCAAATAGGCCAAACATGGAGTCACTAATCAATACATCATTTTATCATAGGGAGGACTTGCACTTTGGCACTGATTAGCAGTGGCAAAGTGCCCAAAGCATCTAATCCAGCAAAAACAGGTCAACAACAGTGGAGGCATAGTGAAAAAATGGAAGGGAGACCCACGCCAATGGTGCCAGGTCTAACACGTGTCCCATCCAGCTGAAATGTGGGGAGAACTATCCTACCTCTGGGGAGTGCTCATCATTAAGGCGGAAAAATCTGGACAGACCATCAGCATTGGCGTGTTCTGTACCAGGGCAGTGTTCCACCGTGAAGTCCATCCCCTGTAGGGAAATGGACCACCTCAACAGCTTTGGATTCTCACCCCTCATCTGCATCAACCATCTGAGGGGCCTGTGGTCTGTCTGAACCCGGAAGTGAGTCCCAAACAGGTAGGGTCTCAACTTCTTCAGCGCCCAGACCGCAGCAAATGCCTCACGCTCAATAGCACTCCACCTCTGTTCCCGTGGAAGTAACCTCCTACTGATGAAGGCTACAGGTTGGTCTAGGCCCTCCTCATTTAACTGTGCCAGAACAGCCCCTACACCATGCTCTGAAGCGTCTGTTTGAACAACAAATTCTTTTGAGAAGTTGGGCGCCTGAAGCACGGGGGCCGTGCACATGGCAGTCTTCAAGGCGTCAAAAGCTCTTTGACAGGTGTCAGTCCAAATCACTCTCTTGGGCTGCTTCCTGGAAGTCAGCTCTGTCAAGGGTGCAACCATGCTGCCATAGCCCTTGACAAATCTCCTGTAATACCCGGTGAGTCCTAGGAAGGCTATCACCTCTGTCTGGGTCTTGGGGGGTTCCCAAGCCAGAATGGTATCAATCTTGGGCTGTAGGGGCGCCACCTGGCCACTCCCAACCTGGTGTCCCAAGTACACCATGGAACCCTGCCCGATCTGGCACTTACTCGCCTTGATCGTGAGGCCTGCCCTCCGCAGCGCCATCAACACTTCCCAGAGTTGGCGCAGATGTTCTGCACAACTGGCGCTGAACACTTCGATGTCATCCAGGTAGGCGGCACTGAAATCTTCCAGTCCAACCAACACCTGGTTGACCAACCTCTGAAAGGTGGCAGGGGCATTCTTCATCCCAAAGGGCATAACCCGGAATTGGTAGTGCCCATCTGGTGTGGAGAATGCTGACCTCTCTTTGGCCCCATCAGTCAAGGCGATCTGCCAGTACCCAGATGTTAAGTCAAACGTGCTGAGGTACCGGGCAGCCCCTAACCGATCAATGAGCTCATCAGCTCTGGGGATGGGGTGCGCGTCAGTCCTGGTGACTGAATTGAGTCCTCGGTAGTCCACACAGAACCGGAGTTCGGGCGTGGCACCAGGCGCGGCAGTCTTTGGGACCAAGACCACTTGGCTGGCCCAAGGACTGTGAGAGGACTCAATCACCCCCAATGCAAAAATCTTGGAGACCTCCTCCTTGATTCAAGCTCTCACCCTGTCAGTCACTCTGTAAGGCTTGTGCTTGACAGGAGGACTGTCCCCAGTGTCCACATCATGGACGCACCAATCAGTGACACTAGGATTCAGGGAAAACAGGTCAGGAAACTGTCCCAACAGTTGGCGACAGTCTTCCTGCTGCTCAGGTGTCAGGGAGTTAGAGAGGTTCACACCCTCCACTGACCCATCTTGCTCTGTTGCAGACAGGAGGTCAGGAAGAGGTTCTGTCTCCTCTTCCATTCCATCATCTGTTGCTAGGAGCATGCCCACTTTGGACCTCTCAAAATGGGGCTTTAGGCGGTTGACATGTAGGACCCGCAAAGGGTTCCTGAGAGATCGCAAGTCCACCAGGTAGGTGACGTTACTCTTGCTCTCCACCACCTCAAATGGTCCAGTCCACTTCTCCTGGAGCGCGCAAGGCTCCACGGGGGCCATGACCCACACTTTTTGCCCAGGCTGAAACTCGATCAGAGTGGCATTCTGATCATACCACCGTTTCATCTCCTCCTGGCTGGCTTCCAGATTCGTCTCTGCGAGTTGTCTGAATCGCCTAGCTTGGTTTCTAAAGGCCAGCATGTAGCTAAATACATCCTGGGGAGGTTTACTGGGAGATTTCTCCCAGCCTTCTTTCACCGAACTCAGAGGTCCTCTTACCGGGTGACCATATGGCAGTTCAAAGGGACTGAACCCTAAGGACTTCTGTGGCACCTCACGGTAAGCAAAGAGAAGGCATGGCAAGAGGACGTCCCACTTACGCCTCATGGGTTCTTCCAGATCCATAATCATGCCCTTCAGGGTCCGGTTGAATCTCTCAACCAGCCCACTTCCTTGGGGGTGGTAAGGAGTGGTGAACTTATAGGTAACACCGCACTCCTGCCACAGAGACTTCATATACTTGGATATGAAGTTTGTACCACGGTCACTCACCACCTCCTTGGGGAACCCCACACGGGAGAAAATCCCCATCAGTGCACGTCCCACCACGGGGGCCGTCACTGTCCGAAGAGGGATGGCTTCCGTGTACCGGGTGGCATGGTCCACCAAGACCAGGATGAACCTGTTGCCCATGGCTGTCTTGGGGTCCAGTGGCCCCACAATGTCAATATCCACCCGTTCAAAGGGGGTGCTGACCACAGGGAATGGCTGGAGGGGAGCCTTGTGCTTCCTCCCACTTTTTCCACTTGCCTGGCAAGTCTGACATGTCCTGCAATGAGTGTCTGAACTCTTGCGCATCTGGGGCCAATAAAAGTGGGTGACAAGCCTTTCAAAGGTCTTGTCCTGCCCCAGATGTCCTGCTAAAGGCACATCATGAGCCAAACCCAGTAGGAAGGCTCTGAAGCGCTGGGGTACCACCAGCACACGGGCTGACCCAGGCTCAGCAACCTTAGGCTTGCTATACAGGAGACCATTCTCCCAGTAGATCCAATGTGATCCAGACTGATCACCTGCTGCCTGGTTTGTGGCCTGTTGCCGCAAACCCACAAGAGAAGGGCACTTGTTCTGCTCCTCACAGAACTCCTCCCTGGAGGGTCCTCCTTCTTGCTGCCAATGGGTCAGCTCAGGCAGGTCCCCCAGTTCGGCCACTTGCTCCCCTGTAGGTTCCAGAGCATCCCCCTCAGGTTCTGCTTCCTCCTGGGCCTTGGGAACTACGGGGGCCGGTTTCCCACGCCCCCTGCCTCTTCTCTCCAAGGCAGGCACCTGGGCCACCCTTTCAGGCTCCAGGTCCTCTTGAACACCTCTACTGGCTGCCATAGACCGAGTGGTCACGCACGCCCACTCAGGCAGACCCAACATCTCTAAATGAGACCTTCTCTCCACCTTTGCCCAAGGTGAACTTTCTAAATCGTTGCCCAACAGACAGTCTACAGGCATGGCTGGCCTCACAGTTACTTGAAAGGTACCTGAGACACCCCCCCCCCCCACTCAAAGGGAACCTGAGCCACTCTGCAGTGGCTCTCTGAGTTGTCTGCAGCAACTACTGGGCAGAATGCATTGGGGATCACCTGCTCTTCAGACACCAGCCGACAACTGACAGCTGTCACACTGGTTCCAGTGTCTCTCAGAGCCTCCACCCTTTGGCCATTGATGGTCACCCACTGCCTGTATTTTTTAGTGTTATCAGGCAGTTGGGTCCTGGGGACCATCTCACTGTCTCCTAAAGAGACCAAGGACATTGCTACGGGACCCCACCCACCTTGGGCACCCATCTCCTCCCCAAGGGCTACACTAGCTACCTGCCGGGGTGGTGCACCAGTGGGTGCTGATTTTCCATACAAGGGACATCTAGTCTCCCAGGAGCAGTGGCCCACTTGACCACACTTAAAGCAAGTCTTGGGCGCCCTGTGAACAAGCTTATCTGTCGGGGCCCCTGGCTTCTTTTCAGGGGGAGGCTGGGAACACTTCCCTTGGTTCCCTTGGGGATTACTTTGGGGCCCTTTCTGGAACTCCCTCTGTTTACCCTTGTCCCCCCCACTCCTCTGCTGGGGACCCTGCCCACCTTTGGCGAAGTCTCCCACGTGACCCTTGTGGACCCGGGTGCTCACCCAGCGGTCCGCCTCCTCAGCAAGCTTCCTAGAGTTAGTCAGCCTACTATCAATAAGGTGCTGGCGTAGCTCTGGAAAACAATTTCCTGACAAGTGCTCCCATGCAATCACATCAAAGAGCGCTTCAAAATCATTCACTTTGCTACCCTTCACCCAACCATCCAATGCTCTGCAAAAAAAGTCACATATTCTACCCAGGTACTGCCCTCCAACGTTTTGCAATTCCTGAACCTCTGCCTATACAGTTCAGGAGTCAACCCATACCTGGACATCAATGCTTCTTTCATATGACCATAAGAATTGTGGACTTCAGAGGGCAAGTCTAATATGGTATCCCGCCCCTCACTAAGGAACCGCCCCCACAATCCCGCTCCCCAATCCTTCTCAGGGACTCGGTGTGAGGTCATAGCTACCTCACAGGCTTTGACCCATTGCCCAATGTCATCATTTTTATAAAACTCTTTCACCACATCTTTAGGTATATACACCCTTGCTTCCACAGGCATGGACGGTGTGCTGCGACCAGAGGGAGTAATCTCTAAGCTCCTAGCTTTCAACTCTAACTCCCTCAAACTTCTCTCATGCTCCATTTGCATCCTTTTTTCCTCTAGGGCCAATTTCTTAATTTCCAATTCTAACTGCCCACCCATCTTAAGCTTGGTCAGCTCCATTTCATGCATCCTACTTCTCTCCCTGTCCTCCAGCTCTCCTGGGGACAGGCCCTTGGAAGAAACACTGATACCTGCTGGGGAAGGTGCTTTCCTCCCCCCTGGACCCAATAGCCCATCTAGCTGCCCTTCTGCATTCTCATCCCCCTGCTCCTGCTCTTCCACATGCTATGGGGTGCTCCTTGCTTCCACCCAGGCCCTCAGCACCTTTTGGAACTCATCCTTCTTGGAGAGACCGGTCATAGCAACTTTAAATTTCCTGCAGAAGTGCTTCAGCTGTTTCACAGTGTAACTTTCCAATTTCTCTTCCTCAAAATCAAAATCAACAGATGCGATGGACGCTGTTTTGCTCATGGTGAAACTTGGCAGTTCTTGGCAAAAATAGAAATCCCAGGAAAAAACAATCTACCAGAAATGGATGTGGTTGCGTTTGGTCTGCACTCACTAGTAGTGTACACCAATTACTGTATATGAGTCACAAATGCAAGTCCAGAATCCCACCGCTGCCACCAATGTTAGAACAGGGGGTCTCTAGTTGGCAGAGGTAGGTACCTTTGTCCAAATAGGGACCCTTGCTCTAGTCAGGGTAAGGGGGATACACTACTAAAATAACCCCTGCTCACCCCCTTGGTAGCTTGGCACGAGCAGGCAGGCTTATCTCAGAGGCAGTGTGTAAAGCATTTGTGAACACATACAGTAACCCAGTGACAACACTACAGATGGACACCACACAGATTGTATTATAAAAATAAGTATTTTTATATAGACTTAACACAAGACCCAAAACGACAAAAATCCACAATACACTATGAAAAATATGACTGTCAATGGTAGAAAATAGTTCAGTTCAATAAAGATGGTAAATGCGACACAGCGTTCAATCTACCTTTGGATGCGTAACGCGATACAAACAAAAGAGTTGCAGGGAAGGTGATGCGTCGGTTCCTTACACGCAAGAACGGTGATGCGTTGGTTCCTTGCTCCGTGGGAGGTGATGCGTCGGTTCCCTACTGCTGCGTAGGGGACGGTGATGCGTCGGTTCCTTACCGGAGAGGAGGTGATGCGTCGGTTCTTCACCGCGTGGGGAGGTGATGCGTCAGTTTCTTACTGTGCTTCTGTGGCAATGCGACACGCAGCGCCGCGATGACGACCCGGTGCAATGAAACAAAATGGCGTCTTCTTCTTGATGCGACACGAAGGAGGCGATGCATGCGCCCCCGACGGCCATGCGGCGACTCTGTGAATCTTCTGAGCCGCGACAGGCCCTGCGACACACTTCTCTGATGATGCGACGGCATCTGATTCAACAGCAACACTCTTCCCCGGTGATGTAAGTCGCTTCGGTAATGCGATGGCGGCAGCGGCGGCACGCTTTCTCGGCGATGCGACAACAGCGGCTGCGGCGGCAACACGCTTCTTCCTCGTGAGTTGCGCTTCCAGCTCCCAGCAACACGCAGTCTCTCAGAAGGCCCAACACAACAGTAGGCACTTCAAATTCCCAGAAAGGGAATTCAGGGGAGCTGGTTGGTGAAGTCTTGTGTTCCTGAGACTTCAGCAGGAGGCAAGCTCAATCTTCAAGCCCTTGGAGATGTTCTGCAAGATGATGAAAGTAGCACAAAGTTCCTTTCTCCTTTCTTTGGCAATCAGGCAACCACTGCAGGCCAATCCCTCAAACAGCACACAGCATAGGGATAGTCTCCTCCTTCAGTTTCTCTGGTTCCTCTCCTCAGAAAAGGTTTGTCTTGTTTTTCCAGAAGTGATCTAAAATCTTGGGGTCTGGGTCCCAATATTTATACTAGCAAATCCTTTGTCCTCTGAAGGCAGAGGGTCCTGTACCTAGTCCAAACCAGTTCTGGGTGCATTCTGCCAGTGCACACCTTCTTCCTTTGTCAGTGTGGGCCAGGGACATCAGACGCACCACAGGAGGTGGAGCCAGCATTGTGGAAGGCAGGCACAGCCCTATTCAGGCCCAGGTGCTACTTCTCCCACCACTCTACATGCAGATTAGGTCTATTCAGCCCTGTGCTAACTCACCCTGTCTCCTGGAGTCCCCCAGCCCGTCACTCACAAACCCGGACACACAATACACAAGCTAGCAGAGGCAGGCTGGATGGTTAGGCAAGAAAATACCTACTTTCTAAAAGTGGTATTTTCAAACACAGAATGTTAAAATCAACTTCACTAAAAGATGTATTTTATCATTCTGAGTTCAGGCATACTAAATGTGTTTTTCTACCATGTTCCCTGGGTCAGTTAGGATTATAAGATGCTATAATCAAACTGCCCATTCTGGCCTATGGGGACAGGTAGCCTTGCAATAGTGAAAAACGAAATTGGCTGAAATTCACTATCAGGACATGCCACACACACACCAGGGCATGTCCTACCTTACACATACAATGCACCCTGCCCTAGGGCCTACCTTAGGGGTGACTAATATGCAGGAAAGGGAAGGTTTGGGGACTGGTAAGTGGGTGCACTTACCAAGTCGACATGGCAGTACCAGACTGCACATAGGCTCTGCAATGGCAGGTCTGAGACACACTTTACAAGCTGCTCCTGTCGGTGTCACAACCAGTGCTGCAAGCCCACCAGCAGCATTTGACTCACAGGCCCTGGGCACAACCAGTGCACTGTACTAGGGTCTGACAGTGAATCAAATAGGCCAACCATGGAGTCACTAGTCCATACATCATTTTATCATAGGGAGCACTTGCACTTTGGCACTGATTAGCAGTGGCAAAGTGCCCAAAGCATCTAATCCAGCAAAAACAGGTCAACAACAGTGGAGGCATAGTGAAAATATGGAAGGGAGACCCACGCCAATGGTGCCAGGTCTAACAATTTCCAACCCCCGTGTGCAACAAAACTCACCGAAAAGAGTCAGGAGTTTCTGAAATCCACTGGGGGTCTTAGACATCAACAGAGTGTCATCTGCAAAGAGCAGAATAGGAATTTTCTCCGAAGCCAAAGAAGGAGCATCAGCATAGGGTAAAGTTACATATCGTACGATATCATTTAAAAACAATGAGAACAAAGTTGGTGCCATCACGCATCCCTGGCGAACACCTCTGGGCACTGGGACTCTATCTGTCATGTCATTCTGTGCACCCCAACAAATTCTAGCATAATTCGAATCATGTAGGGATATAACCATAGACAGAATGTGAGGAGGCCTACCCATATCTTTAAGTACTTAACTTAGTTCTATACGGGGAACCAATTCAAAAGCTGATTTTAGTCTGGCGTGGGAAACATGAAGGTTGCCCTTGTCCAGCAACACAGTCTTCCAATAAACTAGCAAAAAGTAGAAGACTTGATCTATGGTTGAGACTCCTTTCCAGGGGCCTGAAAAGGGCATAAGATATTGTTGTCTTCTATCCATTGTAGGATGTTAAATAATATTCAGATGCTAAAAACCTTTTGGATATGATCTATTAGGCTAATCACCTATAATTATTTTTAAAGAAATTTAGCCAGTGCGCAAACCATATCAAAGAATTCCATACTTAACAAAACTGCTAGTGCATCATTTCGACAATATATATTATATATTATATTTTTTAAAAAGAGGTTTTAAAATCAAACAACGAAGCCTATAAAAGTGGCAACAATCATTTAAAACATGAACATTGAAATTACGAGACGGCAGTCCGCATGTGCAGTTATTCTCTTGATCTAGAAGGGCTTCTCAGCTCTTACATAACGCACATTTAATGCAACCCTGAACTTTAGTAGTAGTAACCGTGACCGGGCATCTGGGAATGCAGATAAGTACGGAAATACATTCATATTTTCCCCAGAATCTACCATGTTTTTTACGGAGGGTTTATTCCTTGCATATTTCAAGTCCACCAACCTAGATTCTTTTTTGTAGGCTATTTTTAATTCTGCTTTAGAGAGTGAGGCTTCAGCTATTTTTAATTTTAATTTCAAAGTTCCTGCAATGTCTTCCAATCTTTTCTTCACCTTCTTTGCCCACTGTGATTCACTTCTTTCTATTTCAGTAACACAGCAGGCTGATATCTTCTGTGTATTTGGGACGAAAAGTACTAATGGCTAACAACTATGCCCGAAGAGGCATTGCGTGGGGACCATTGTGTTATAAGTGGTTAAAAGAGGAGACCAAGAGGGGCCACCATAAGTGAACAAGTCCCCCCTATTGTGGCTAATGCCCTCGACTCCACCAATTCTTTATGCAAGGTCCAGCTCAACTGACTGGTAAATGTCATGCCCAGGTACTTATAGGAGGACACGACCTCTACCCTACTATTGCCTAACTGCCAGTTATGCAGTTTAATTTTTTCCCCAAACATGATTATCTTTGTTTTACCCATGTTTACCTTCAATTTATTAGCCTCGCAATAATGATTAAACTTAGTTAACTTCCTCTGCAGGCCTACTTGGGTCACGTCCAGAATTGCCAAATCATCTGCATAAAGTAGGCATGACACATGTCTGCCTCCCATTTTCGGGGAAAACGAGTGAGTTGCTGCCAACTCTCCCGGAAGGTCAGCTAAAAATAGGGAGAACAATGTGGGAGCCAGGACACAGCCCTGCCTCAACCCATTTCCCAAGTGAATTCTCCCAGAGAGGGCCCCGTGTAACTCAAGTTCTACTTGGGCCCAATTCCTGCTATGTAATTCCTGCAGAATTGCTATTAAGCAATTTGGAATTCCCCGACGTATTAATTTCGCCCAAAGTATACTACAATCGACCAGATCGAATGCTGAGCTAAAATCAACAAAGCAACAGAATACGTTCCCTGTTGTTTCTTTTGCCTTCTTTCCCAAAGCCCATAAACTGAAACAATGGTCTATTGATCAAGAGCCCAGCTTTAGAGCCTCCCTGCTCCATTAGAATAATTCTGTTTCCTTCTATCCAGTTCTTTAAAGCCCTTAATATTACCTTGGAGTACAATTTCGCACCTACATCCAACAGACTTATCAACCGCTAATTCCCTGGGTCGTCTTTAGCACCTTTTTTATGTATAGGTTTAATTATTGCACCCTTCCAACTGGGAGGGATTATCCCAGTCTAAGTTATGTGAATAAAAACTTTGGAGAAGAATCCTGCCCACCACAAGGGATTTGATTTAATTACAATTGCTGGCAGGTTATCTGGTCCCGCTGCCTTCGTTAAATTTAAGGAAGATATCAACTTGTCTATGGATTGGATAGAGAATGACTCCAAAGCCTCTGCACCCACAATTTGCCAGCCCTTCTTACTCACTGTCTCATTTGGCTTACAAATATTAGTTAAGAAGGTTACCCAATCTGCTTCTGACACCATGCATCTTGCTGGAGGGACAGCCATACCATTTCCCTGCTGGACCAACTTCCAGAATTTTCTCATATCCTTTTTCTGAAGTGTCCTAATCATCACGTCCCAATTCAGCTGAGATAAAGCACGCATCTTTCTCATCACAAGAGCTTCATATTCCCCTTTCTTACAGCAGTAGATATCAACTAGCTTTACTTGACCATCTGATCGCCTTGCCCTTCCTATTTTCCTTACCTCCCTCTTAGCAAATGCACACTCCTTATCGAACCATTGTTGGTTTGAAGTTTGGCATAGCTGGTCCCTTTTTATTCTCTTATTGCCTACCCTTACTACTGGTATCAATCGCTTTACTACCTCTGCAATAATAGTTGCATACCATGCACCATTAGGCTCTCCTATGGCCCTATCCTAGATCATATAATTAATTGATTGATACTGCATTAACTGCTCAATATATCTCCCATCAATTCTTGTTGTTAAGCGTTTAGGGAAATCCAGTGCTATTGGAATAGCTTGTTCCCTCAATAATGGAGCTACCTCTATATCTAATTTAAGCCCTCAATGATCGCTTCCCTTTAGTCTTACCATAAATCCATAAATCCTATACAGAGATTAAAGTACCATGCCTGTATGAACATGTAGTCAATGGGGCAAGGTTTTTCCCATATAAGAACGTTTGGTCTGCTGTGTAGTGTTCTTTGAAACAGCCATTTAGGCATACAATCTCTAATTCTGGCAGAAAGCTCACCATAATCCTATCAAACTTCGACTGAACACATTTTGGAAAATTTGCAATAGGAATACTGTAACACTCTAGCATATCTGAGATTACAGAGTCAGCCTTCTTTGGAAGATTAAAGTCCCCTAATAACAAAATAGGATATTCCCCCAGGAGCTCTATTAGTTTTACCAGGTCTCTCTGAAACATTTCCCAGGCCTTTTTCTTAGAGTCCTCCTGATTTATGTAAACATTCAAAACTATCAGCTTTTTTTGTTGCAGACCTCACATAGAGATCCAGTAAGCAAGCTTAGACCCAATCACTACTTGTTTCAATTTTTTTGCCCCCTTACTAGTTTTAGTAGATATCAGAGTCATTAGTACTCCTTTCACCCGCCCCATGCCCGATTTGGTTCCATCTTTCCTAAATTGCATGAAACCATTTTGATGAAAATCCTCACCCGCCAACCATGTCTCCTGGAAGCAAATTATCTTGTTCCCCTCCCATATCTCTGCAAGCTCTGTTGTTCTTTTTAAATTCTTTAATCCGGGTACATTCCAGGAGATAACCCCCAAGCCAGGGGGTGTGTTGGTTCCCTAATCTACCTTTTCCTCCCATGAGAAAGTTGACTCCCCATCAACGTTTAGACGCGCAAACCTATGATCAGATCTGTCGAACACTCTCTTTCCTGGAACAAGATAGTAACTTTTAGGGTTCCTCAGTTTGTCCCCACCTGCCGAGGTGGGTTTATTTCTCTCCCAGTCACCAAATCTAGCTGTGCTTGGCTTAGGCCCGCATGATTTGACAACATGGGCAGCTTTATACGGGAAGTTTCCACCTCCGCTTCCTGTACTAATCTTAGACCTAAGTTGTTTAACTAGTCACTAGCTTCTAAGACCAGGCCAACAAATCAATTGAATCAGAGCAAACCCTGTCTTCCTACAGATTCAGAAGTAGCCTCCTTACAATACCATCATTGGATTTCAGCAGCAGCTCGTATTACCATCCCCCAGAGAGCTGGAAAATCTAGCAGGACTGCACCTACTGAACCGTGGTTCTCTGAAGATCTAAGATCATTAAGAAGACTCTGCCGTAGTGAAGAAAGATGCTGGCGTAAACATTATGATCCCAGGGGAAAAGAAAGATACAAGTCAAGAGTGGCACAATATAAAGAATTGATTAAAAATACTAAAATCAGATATTATTCAGAAAGAATAGAAAGGGCACAAAACAACTCTAAGGAGCTGTTTGCGACAGTTTTGAAACTTAGCCATTTGCAGGAGACTAGTCAAAGCACAACAGATCAAGCGTGCTGTGACAATTTGGCCTCATATTTTTGTGATAAAGTCTCTGCTATCTACAACACATTCACGGATCATTCGGTCAACACACTAACTGTTCAGGCTCCACTAACTGATATTAAAAATCCACTTCTAGGCTTGTCCATCTCGGCCCATGAACGTACTCCTCTGTTTTTAAAATTTTACACCAATGTCTCATGAACAAACCGCAAAGATTCTGGTAGCAACTAAGTCAGGATCCCCGTTGGACCCTTGTCCTCCGAGAATAAGCCATATGTTAGTTGAGACACTCGCCTGCCCTCTCATGGAGGCTCTAAACACCGCCATTGAAACTACAATTTTCCCCTTGTTGTGGAAAAAGACATCTATTTTTCCTTTATTAAAAAAACCAATTTAGATAAAACTGATGTAGGAAACTATCGTCCCATCTCCCGCCTACCTCTACCGGCTAAGATTCTTGAAAAACACATGAATCAGGAACTAGGTGCCTTTATTGAGAAAAATCAGGTCCTAGATCCTACCCAGTATGGTTTTAGAAGCCAACATAGTACTGAACTGGCCTTGCTTACCGCTACTGAGGAAATCAGACTGGTAGTTGACAAAGGAGGATCGGCAGTTTTGATACTGCTAGATCTGTCAGCTGCCTTTGACACAGTAGACCACGGCATTCTAATAGATCGGCTTCGTGAGGCTGGCGTTGGTGGTTCGGCCCTCGCACTCCTTAAGTCATTTCTGCATGGTAGTGAACAATTTGTTGAAATAGGAGGTTTTAAATCAAAATGTTTTAGGCTCCCATGTGGGGTGCCCCAGGGCTCATCCTTGAGCCCTACCCTTTTCAACATTTATGTTGCTCCCCTGGCTCGTATGATCAAAACTCATGGTTTTGAATTGGTATCATACACAGACGACACGCAGATTATTATATCAATCTCAAGCAAAAAACAGGATACCGCATTGAAGTTGAAGGAGTGCATGAGAAGTGTTAGCGAATGGATGGCCAAAAACTGCCTTAAGTTAAACTCGAATAAAACAGAGGTTTTACTTTTCGGCAAGGATACAACATTTTGGTCCTCAGACTGGTGACCATTGGAATTGGGAACTGTCCCCGTCCCAGTCACTAAGGCTAAAAATCTTGGAGTCATTATGGACTCCACCCTTTCCTTCTCCCAGCATGCAAAAATGCTTACTGCATCTATTTATTACACCTTGAAAATCCTGAGGAAAGTACTCCCTTTTATTCCAACAAACCTACAGAAAACTGTGGTGTCAGCCTTAGTGTTATCAAAACTTGATTACTGTAATGGGCTTTTGGTTGGAGTAAACAAATCAGTTGTAGCAAAGCTACAGGTACTTCAGAACTCTGCCGCAAGACTGCTCTTTGGATTAGCCAAATACACATCAGCTAAACATGCCCTCAACACTCTGCACTGGCTACCTATGGAGAAGCGCATAAGGATTAAAGCCTTATGCATTGCCTTTAAAGCACTACAAAATTCAGGTCCCAGTTACCTGATAAAGCGCTTTAAATGGCATATCCCTGGACGTACACTTCGGTCGACTTCACTGAAGTTAGTAACAGAGCCTACGTTCCGTCTTCAGAGATGGGGTGGTAAAAGTTTCTTCAGCATTACTACAACATGGTAGAATAAGCTACCATTTTATTTGAGGAATGCTTCTGAGTTGCTGTCTTTTAGGAAGGGACTAAAGACATGGCTCTTTACTCTGTAACCCTGCGTAAGGTCTGGAAATATAACATCTAGTGTACACTGTGTGCCGATTCTTCAAGCGCCTAGACGCCCTCGGGTAGCAGTGCGCTATATAAATACTTAAATAAATAAACAAACAAACACTGGAGCAGTAAAACAAACTTTCATTACCTCTCTCTCTGCTTTGGACTGGGTGAACGCTATGTATTCTATATCACTTGTTGCTACCTCCTCCAGTACCTTGCAGTATGGGAATAGTGACAGGATGCTTGACCTATTCAGGGCCTTCCACTTCTTTGCTTTTTTCCCCCTACGGGTCACTTCCAGATACACCTATTTTGTTCATGATGGTCTACGCATAATATATGCCTGGTCTGACTTAACCACAGTTCTTAAAATCCTTCGTGCCTTGGGGTTCTCTTTTCTCTCGACACAGGGTCTACTTTCCTTGGGGCTTCTGTTGGGGTATACACTTCTCTTTGGCCTAGTGCCATCCCGAAAGTTGACTGGACTAACTTGGCTCTCATCTTTGCTCCCTTTTAACAATCCCTTCTTTTTGGCCCCCGCCCCTCTTAAACCTTGCTGTCGCTTTGACATAGTGGGTGCAGATGGTGTAGCTGGCACACAAACTTGGTTCTGTCTGCACTTTTGTACGAATGGTCTTACTTTTAAGCCCCACCTCCTTTTCCTCCATTTCAATTTATCCAACTGCCAGCGCATTGCCCACCCACTGCTCCTCCTCCTTACCACCATGGGCCTTTTAGACACATAAACTGTTGTTTGTTCACATTCCTCTTAGCTAACAACTGCTTATTGGATGCTGGTTGGGCAATTACTGGTCTTACTAATGAGGGCGTACAAGCATTAATTTCTTTTAATTCCAACAAAATGTCCTTTAAAACTCCAGCCTCCACTTTCAGTGTCTCATTTGTGGCTAATGATGTTTCAAATAGCCCATGTAGTGTTTTCTGCATCAGCAAAAGGACATCCAACATTGAGGAAGGCCCTGGCAGTAGAGAGTCTAAACTTTCCCCGGAGATCCCCAGAGTACCTTGGTTTCCTCCCCAGGAACCTCCTTTAGTTATTTTAGGGTCTCCCAGTAGTTCCCTCATCGAGTATCCTTGTGATGTTAATCCTTCTATGGTGCCCTCCACCCCTGACCCTGACTCTTCTCCAGCACACGCAAAACTCAGCTCTGAGGTCCGAAACAAGCAGGGCGAGGAGGAGGAGACTCAGATGGATCCCCCCCAATGTCCCAAACAGTTCATGAGACTCTTTCATACAAGTAGCTATTGCCTCCATTAGAGACTCCCCCGATGCAGCCGCTTGACCCGTATTTATACCGTCTACTACCACAGACTTAAAGTGCTTCCCCACGAAGTCTTTACTAGAAACTGCCAACAATTTGGCTGAAGGATGAGCTTTAACTGACCCTGACCCTGACCCTGGTGTTCCAAAGGACCCTCCTGTGAACCCGTCAGGAGAGGGAAAGTCGAACGTTCTCCTTTACTCAATTTTTCCTCCCTCTTCTTTGCTTCCTTCTTTCCTTTTACTGTGTTTTTTTCTTCAATGGAGGCATCTCTCCCCAAGTTTGGGCCTTATGGTGTTGCTTAATAGGTCGCCTTTTCTATACTTACCCACTCTTTCCTTCCGTCTTCACGACCTCCTTACTGTTTTCCTGTTTTTAATGCAGTCGACTTTACTCCACTACTTGCAAGTGCTTTGTTGCCTGGATATCACTTTTGGGGACTTTTAATTTTCTTCCTTTTAGTTCCTTTTAAGTTCATTATTGCCTTCTTTACTTGCCCCTTTTCTGTTTTAATGCTGGGCTATGGGCGGATGTGCCCCCCCGAAGGGAGAAGTCAGATGGTGTGGGGTAAATGAGGCAGAGGGGGACGGAGCAAAGAGTGAACTTAGTGTGGATTCAGGAGCTCACGGGAGGGGTGTGCAATCCTCTCTGTTGCAAAAGCCGTACCGGCCTTACGCCGGCCACCTCCACGCAGACGGGAGGCACTACGGCACTAACCTCAACCCCCCCTGCAAGAATGCTCACTTGCCTCTCCGTTGCCAGGCACTCACCCTCCGCAAGTGATGTGACGACCTGCGATTCCGTGCCTCATGACTCTGCAGCATCTCTCTCTCTCCAACGTCTCGTCACTCCCACTTCCTCCATTTTCTGAAGCAAATCCAATGCTTCGGTTGCAGTAAGCCTGACGCCAGCCGAGCTGGTCCCGGCGTGCTGGTGCAAGATGGGTGTTGGCCGGGGCGTGGACGTCGGTGGACGTAGGACATAGGCGGGGAAGGTCGACAGCATATAGGACGTCGGCAGGAAGCAGTGCTAGATTTGTGGTGGGGGATGTCATAGACAAATGGTTTTCCTCTGTTGAAAAAGCATTAAAAATGAGGAAGGTGGCACCCAATACTGGGTATGCTTACTGTGGGAGATGGTTCCAGTAGCTGGGAGGAATTGGCACCTGACCCTAAAGGAAGAATACATGAAGAATACCCTTATCAAGAAGTTTGGTTGGACCCCAAAAGAGTATCTAAACATTCAGGGATATCCACAAGGATAAACAGCAGTCCTGAGTGGACTTTGTAGCGGTCTTAGTGAAGGCACCAGAAGGCTGGTTGAAGGGCAATAAAGCCAAATCTTATGATGGGTTATAAAATGTAATTGTCATGGCACACATTTTCAGAGATTATTCTCCAGTGAAGTTACATCAGCATCTAGTGGATTCAAAGTTCTTTAGCCCGAGAGAGCTGGGTAAGGTAGCTGATGAATGGATGCACACCTGTGTGTCTAAGAAGTCCCAGGGGGTGATCCTGAGATAGGGGAGCCAACCTCCCCTCAGGGAAAAGATAGTAGCAACAAGGATAAAAAGGGAGTTCCCTAAAGGACCACAAAGACTATCCAAGAGGACCTGTCCAAGTCCAAGGGAAGAACGTTCCAGGAAAAGCATTTTGACCCCGTTCAAGGCCGGTGTGTGCTATTACTGTTATTACCCTGGGCATAAAAAGAGTGATTCCGGAATTTGTTCTAAGAAGCCCCCCCACTGGTGAACACTCTCAAGGGGTTGCTAGTGTAGGGATTGGGGTGGAAGTTTGCATAGGAGAAACCAAGGGGTACACTAAAGTCACATTAATATGCATGAATGAGGTGCCAGCATAGTGAAGGACAGGCAATGGCCAAAGATCAATGATACCAAGGTAGAGGCTCAGAGAGAAACAGGAGCCAGCATGACTACTGTGGTGGATACCTTGGTTTCCCCAGAGCAAATCATCCCAGATTTCTTGCACAAGGCTGTCAATACAGACAATGAGATGAAGTTCCATACTACGGAAATGGTCACCTTTAAATGGGGAGGGGTCCATGGCTCAAAGAAGGTAGCTGTGTCCTTTGCCATTCCAGTGAGGTGTCTGCAGGGAAATGATCTTAAAACCTCTGCGTGGTCTGAGGTAGAGAGAAGGTCCCATACAGAGATGCTGGGTCTACCACCTGAGCGGGTGTGTTTGGCCACCAGGGCCCAAACAGCACATCAGAGTAGTCCAGGGAACCTGCAATAATGACCCAGTCCCCAAATTCACAAGGCCCAGAAGGAATCTTACCATCAGGAGAGCACCTGGGACCTGATGAGAAAGGTACCCCCTGAGGAGACCTTCCAGAGCTTGCTGATCTGTAAGTGGCAGGAGGACCCTCCAGGGAGGAGTTTGGCTAAGGGCATGGGACCTGCCCTACTCTTGAAAGCCTTCAGCATCAAGCTAAAGTCCAGGAAAAGGGGGATTCCAGTGGACAATACCAGGGTCAGTGGGAGGACATTGTCCTGTATACTGGAGCAAGGGACCGATACCCTGAGGCAGCTAGGATTTTGATGTTCCCCCAACAATACAGGACCTTCCTCTTGAATTTGGACCTTCAGATCCCCTTGGCAGGACGTCTGAGGCAGGCCAAGGCTTGGGACAGGATGGTCAGCCACATTTACTTGCCCAAATGTCAGAGAAGGTGAAGGAGTTTTATCACTACCTGTCAAGCCAGTGGCAAGATAGTAAATCAAAGGCTCCCGTAATTTTATTGCCTGTAGTTGGGAATTTCTTTGAAAGGGTAGGGATTGACATTGTTGATCTCCTAGGCCCTCCAAATGCTTTAGGGAATAGATTCATCCAAGTGATGGTGGATCATCCCACATGGTATCCTGAAGCCATAACCCTAAGGACTGTGACTGCACCCTCAGTGGCCAGAGTTCTACTTGGTGTCGTCACAAGATTGCAGTTTTCTAAGGACATCATATCTGGTAGGGGCACAAACGTCATATCTGAGCACTTGAAGGCAATGTGATATGAATGCAGGGTGACTTATAAGTTCACCACCCTTTATCACCCCCCAAACCAACACTAGTTAAAAGGTTCAATAAGAGCCTGAAAGGCATGATCATGGGTTCCACTGATAAACTCAGGAGGAAATTGAATGCCCTACTTACATGCCTTCTATTTGTCTACAGGGAGGTACCACAGAAGGAAGTGAGCTTCATCCCATTCGAGCTTCTGTATGGTCACCCTGTGAGAGGTCCTTTAAGCCTGGTCCAAGGGGGTGGGAGAAACCGCTGAAAGAAGCCAGCAGAACATTGTTGACTATGTAGTAGGCCTAATTGCCCCCATCACAGACTAAATGAAGCAGGCAAACAAGAATTTGGAGGCTATCCAGAAGCTTGTTAAGCACTGGCATGCCCAAAATGCTATCCTGGCTGGTACTGGCAAAGGACCCCAAAAACCCTTACAGGGTGATCGATATGAACCGGCTAAAACCCAACTTCAACTAGGCTGACATGACCATGCTCATGGCGACTGATGAGGGCGAGGAAGAGGAAAGTGAACCTTCCCCATTCCTCTTATCACATAATGCCAAGGATGGTTCAATGCATGGGATAGTGTTCTCAGCTACACTGCCAGAACAACAGCAGAGGGACTGTCACTGATTGCTGGTAGTTTGCTGACTTTTTCTGATTGACACCTGATCGGACCCAGTGGTGTATCCATGATGTCAATCATACTTCTAATATGTTTAGTTCTGCATTCCATTTGAGTTGCTGTACCTGTATTAGTATTGCTAGTACTAAATCAACCTTACTTCTAGCACACAGGTGTCTTTTCCTACTATCATTACTACTACTACTAATATTACTGAAGGCAATGCTATTAATATAAGTGTTGAGGCTACTAATACTACTACCAATGGAGTGATATAGCATCACAAACCTTTTGTGTATTAGGTCAGAGTTAAAGAATTTAACCTGCTGTACCCAAGTTCTCTCCACATTTGAGTATCATAATTCTTGAGGGAAAGTAGGCAGAGATCCCTAGGCACCTGTAGCTCATTGTTTGGTAGCTTTTAGCTGCTGAAGGGATAAACTGTGGTAGAAGTAATGTGGGATAAAAGACACTTCACAAGACAATCCAATCCAATCAATTCAAGAATTAAAGATAACAATTGTTGGAAGTTGGGCATGCTTTTACCCTCCACTTTTTTGCTGACTTATTTTTGCTGGCCCTAGGACTCTGTGCACTTTACCACTGCTCACCATTGCTAAAGTGCTTGTGATATCATCAATCAATCAATCAATCAGGGGTTTGTTAAAGCGCGACTACTCACCCGTAAGGGTCTGAAGGCGCCAGGGCTGGGGGGGGTGCACTTTCCATTCCATCAAGGAGGGGGTCTATCAAAGAGCCAGGTTTTGAGGTTTCTTGCGAAGATGGGGAGCGATGTTGTTTGTCTGAGGTGGAGCGGAAGGACGTTCCATGCTTTGGCCGCGAGGAAGGAGAAGGAGCGGCCTCCCGATCTGGTCTTTCTGGTGCAGGGGACCACGGCATAGGAGAGCTGGGCTGATCGTAGGGTCCTTTGGGGTGCGTGGAATTTGAGTTGGCTGTTCAGGTATGCTGGTTTGGTGCCATGACGGGCCTTGTGTGCGTGGGTGAGCATCTTGAAGGTGATTCTCGCCTTGACGGGGAGCCAGTGGAGTATGCGCAGGTGCTGGGAGATGTGGCAGTGTTTTGGCAGGTTGAGGACCAGTCTTGCGGCGGCGTTCTGGATGTTCTGTAGCTTGCGGGTGAGGTTTTTGTTTATTCCGGCGTAGAGTGCGTTGCCGTAGTCGAGTCTGCTGGTGACCAGGGCGTGAGTGACGGTCTTTCGGTGTTCGAGGGGGATCCATTTGAAGGGTCTTACGAAGGAGGCGGAGGGTGTGGAAGCAGGAAGACGAGACGGTGTTGATCTGGCGGTCCATTTTGAGCTCGGAGTCCAGGATGATTCCCAGGTTGTGTGCATGGTCCGTGGGGGTTGGTGGGTTTCCGAGGGCGGGGGGCCACCAGGTGTCGCTCCAGGCATCTGGGTTTGGGCCCATGATGAGTACTTCTGTTTTGTTGGTGTTTAGTTGTAGGCAGCTATTTTTCATCCATTTGGCGACGGCTTCCATGCCTTCTCGAAAGTTGCGTCTGGCGGTGTTGGGCTCGTTGGATAGGGAGAGGATGAGTTGGGTGTCGTCTGCGTATGACACGATGTTGAGTCCGTAGGTTCTGACGATGGGGGCGAGTGGAGCCATGTAGACGTTGAAGAGCGTCGGGATGAGGGAGGAGCCCTGGAAACATGATAGAATTAGCATATACTCAATTGGCCTATTTAATTTCCTGGTATATCCCTAGTAAAGTGGTGCTACATGTATCCTGGGCCTATGAATGAAATGCTGCTAGTGGGCCTGCAGCACTGATTGTGCCACCCACTGAAGTAGCCCTTTAAACATGTCTCAGTTCTGCCATTGCAGCCTGTATGTGCAGTTTTAAACTGCCATTTCGACCGAGCAAAATAAACCTTTTGCCAGGCCCAAACCTTTCATTCTAATACATATATACCACCCCTAGGTTAGGCCCTGGATGGCCCAGAGGGCAGGGTGCAGTGTATTTAAAAAGCTTGACATGAACTTTTTAGTTTAAATGTTCTGGTAGTGAAAAACTTTTAAATTCATTTTTCACGACTGCAAGGCCTGTCTCTCTAATAGAATAACATTGGAATTACCTTATGAAATTTAATAAGCTGCATCTTCCAAATGGGAATAAATAACTAGTTCATGTTTGGTTTGTGTCTGTTAGACCTGTCATCCTTAGGGTGGTCTGCCCCCTCACATTTTGCCTACTTACTTCTACTTTTTACTGTATCTTTTTGTTGGCCTTAGGACTCTGGCACTTTACTCTGCTAACCTGTGCTAAAGTGTATATGTTTCTCTCCTAAACATGGTGACATTGGTGTATATCTGATTGGCATATTTAGTTTACTTATAAGTCCTTTGTAAAGTGGAATATCATATACCCAGGGCCTGTAATCTAAATGCTACTAGTGGGTCTGCCAGTATTAATCAATGGGGATACCCAGTATAGTGCAGAACCTGGGGGCAAATGTAAGAAACGAACAGATGTCCTGCCACAACACGCTTTTAAAAGCTAAATAGTTTATAAGTTTTGAAAATCCCTTTCACCGTTGGTATAACAATAAATGTTTATACAAAGCTGTCCAAACACATATTCACAGAAAATAGCACAAACTAATTGTGTCATTACGTGATTTATTTTAAGCAAGAAAGGTTTTTTTTTTGTCAAACGAACAGGTCATACACACATTTATGGTGCAAACAAGTGTGACAAAGTGAAGTAAAGTGTATAGTATACATAAACCTAGACAGATGCATTAGATACATACATAAATGACATAGACATTTCAAGTACGGAGTAAAAACATATATATTTTCTCTCACAGTGAACTAGAAATTAATTCTGATCAATTTGTGATAGTCAAAGTGGATTATGATGCTCCTAATTATGCGTCAACGTTTCGACCCTTGTAAATCTGTGCTACATGTCAGCATCACACATGGGTCTTCTTCAGGACAAACAGGATGGATAGTGTGTAGCCTGTATGAAAGGGAGAGATACGTTCTATTTAGATCTCATGTGTTGGGACGATAAACGTAGGGGTAGGTTGAGACCTCTCAGTTGAGCTCACCTTATTGATATGGTTCCAAAGGAATCCATTCTGCGAGCGCTTGACTCTATTCTTGCCTGGAGCTCCTAAGTAACTCAAGGTCGATGATAATCACCGGATGGGTGTCGCTATTCACCTAAATGCATAAATATCCCTAGTTAGCTAAAAGAAGGCCATATGTAATGGACAATGCATGCAGTAATACTGAACAATTCTAATGGATGAATTACACTGACCTCTGGCGTCATGCACATAGTGCCCCATTAAATACCAAAAACGTGAAGGTCCACTTCCCACTACCTCAAGGATTCTATAGGGTAAGATGAGAAAAGGGGGGCTGCTCTGTTAGAGTGGATGGACACATGCATCATAGCATTTATTCACAAAAAAGAGACTGATGGAGGTACTGACCTCTAAGTGGTTGAGGTCTTCTCACTGTGGGAGGGTCGTTTCCAAATCGTTAATAAATACATATGAGTCCCGTTACAGGAGGTTAATTTCTGTGGGCTCTGTGTGAAAGAAAATGTAGGGGTAAGTGAAAGTTTCACTTTTAGTCTTATTCACATAGTTGTGTGGACGAAACAAAACAAGGTACCGCATTAGTTGTGCCATCCACATATTGCATTGCCTGTGTGTGCAGTTTACTGCGCCTTCTATTTGGTATTTAGAACCACTTGCCAAGCCTTAAACTTCCCTTTTATCACACATACGACACTGCTAAGGTATTCCCTAGGTAGCCCTAAGGGCAGGGTGCTGTGTAAATAAAAGGTAGAGCATGTACTCTGACGTTTTACATGCCCTGGTAGTGACAAACAGCTCGCTTGTTTTTCACTACTGTGAGACCTACTCCTCTCAGAGGCTAGCATTGCAAATTCCTTAAAATACTTTTAAGCTGTAATTCCTGATTAGAAAGGAGTAGCTGCATCATGTTTCATATCTTTGGAATAGTAATGATGAGTGGCAAAGATGGATCTAAGTTGACTATTTACAAAAAAGAAAATTTAACGAGGTACTGACCTCTGGAAAGTTGATCCACCTCAGTAACTTGATGTGGGCGTTTCTGTTTTCGATTTAGTAATGAGCGAGTCCCGAGCAAAGTTGTACCCGTGGGCTCTGTGTAAGACGAGGGAGTTGAAATTGAATGACACGTCATTTGTACACAGATGCCACGTTGTAAAATTAACAGTGGCCAGATCTATTTTTTTTGGTAATACCTGCAAGCGGCGCGCGTATGCATCGCCGTCAATTCGGTAATACGCGAGTCCCGGTCAGAGTTGTACCCTTGGGCTCTGTGTGAAAAGGGAGTTGAAATTAAGTGAAAAGTTCCCTTGTACACGGATGCCACGTTATGAAATTAACAGTGGCCAGACCTATTTTATGGAAATACCTGCAAGCGGCGCATGTTCTGCATCGCCATCAATGCGTCCTCTTCGTGAGGAGGATTGCTCCGAACTGGGCTTATTTGTAGAGGGGATCGCGTCCTCGTTGACAGTTGGCAAGTTAGGAATGTGAACTCCTACGTGCTTAGTCAGAGCCTAACGTGGCAAGGGTGCTGCTAAAAAGTGTTAATGGAATTGTTCCAAGGGATTGTGAATAAAGATTCCTGAACGATTCAGACATTTATTTAGCATTCAAATATGCCTCATTGGTTTCAAGAGTGGTTGTATTGCACAAAATAAATACTGATTGCAAATATGTAGGCTAGTGTGTATGTGCGAGAAGATATTTAATGGAATTCTATACTGCATAAGAGGTTAATGCACTGTCATAAGTAGCTCTGCAGGAAAACCACTTTCAAATTAACATTAAAGACACAGGGGACTCTGACAGGCATAAGTGACGTATTTAAGCCTGTGTGATTAAATAACATTTGTATATACAAAGTTGTGCAAGAGATTGTCCAAAAATGGAAATCATATTTACATATGCGTGACATAACAGATTCACATATGCACATTGAGAGAAGAAGGATACAGACAATAGATTATTTGTATTTGTGCACAAGAAACGATTTTACCTGGAATATACAAATATTCTACATTTTGTTAGACACTTAGGTTGTCATATCCTAAATAAAAAACATCCAGCGTGCCTGTATTGGTTAAAAAGTTATTTACAAGAGATGGCAAACGGTATATTTACAAAGAAATTTTTTGACACGAGATATACATCATGTTAGTAAATGACATATCAAGACCTTAGGTTGTCATATCCAGATTAGAAACGAATAAACATTGATCACAGTGTATGTTGTATTAGCCAGTACATAGTAGTGAGAGTTGACGTGAGATCTCCTCAGATTCATTTAATCCTCCCTGTACGGAGTCTAAAAGGTGGATCCATTTACACTCTCTGAGATTCATGGTGGCTGTCAAAGATCCGCCCCTAGGGTTATGTTGGATCTTTTCGAGTACCCACCATTTGAGGCTATCATGGGAGTGTTGCATCTCAAGTAAGTGTTCAACTAGAGGTGCACCTTGCACCTTACAGCGAATCCGTGAGCAGTGTTGTAATATTCTGGCTTTGATCTTTTGTTTTGTTTGGCCAATATAAACTTTGGGACCTGGACACCTTTCTGATGTAAATTACATCTTCCGTGTTGCAATTTGTGTGATGTTGTAGCAAAAATTGCTTACCATTGTGTGTGAAGTCTTTCTGCTCCACTGTTAAATCACAGGCTTTGCAAAATCCACATTTGAAATGGCCTAGTAGTGGAGGTAGCATCAGGAATGCCCGGGTATCTGGTGCTTCTCTCTCTTTTAAATAGGAGCTGACTACACAATCCCTGATGTTACGACCTCTCTTAAAGGCAAATAAGGGAGGGTCAGTGGTCCCTATTTCGTCTGCCACCAGGGGCCAATTGTGGTTTATGATGCGCTTAATCTCATTACTCCTTTGATTGAATGTGGAGACACAGACAATCCGGTTCTTTTCAGTTGTTTTGTTGGGATTGGTTTTCAACAGTAAGTCTCTATGACAATACCATGCACGTTTCCTTGCTCTTTTCAAAAGGCTTCATGGATAGCCCCCGCGCCCGCCACATCAACAGACGCCGATACGACGCCAGCACCCTCCACGCACTCAACCCCGGAAAAGATCACGCCTGCTACCAGGCCACCCCGAAGCGCACCCAAGGGCCCTTCACCTGCCGGAACTGCAGCTTCGCCAGCACCCGCCCCGCCAAACCACCGCCCAGGAAAGAACCCAACTACCTCAGATGCATCCTCCTCAACACCCGCTCCGCCCGCAAACACGCCATCGAACTCTGGGACCTTCTCGACTCAACCTCCCCAGACGTCGCATTCCTGACGGAGACCTGGCTGAATCCCGCTTCAGCCCCCGACATCGCCATTGTCATCCCGGACGGATACAAGATCACCCGCAGGGACCGCACCAACGGAGTCGGAGGAGGCCTCGCCATCGTCCACAGGAACACCCTCAGAGTCTCAACCAACACCGACGACACCCTCAGCACCGCCGAACACATGCACTTCCAGATCCACACCGATCCCAACACCACCCTCAGAGGAACCCTCATCTACAGACCCCCCGGACCCCGACCTCAGTTCAGCGATTCCATCGCTGACTTCGTCAGCACACACGCCATCGCCTCCACGGACTACATCCTCCTCGGGGACCTGAACTTCCACCTCGAGAACAACAAGGACACCAACTCCACCACCCTGATCAACAACCTCGCCACCCTCGGACTCAGACAGCTCGTGACTACACCCACCCACGCCGCCGGCCACACGCTAGACTCCATCTTTTCCGCAAGCCCACACGTCTCCTTCAACCACACCTCCGAACCCCACTGGACTGACCACCACTGCATCCACTTCACCTACAGGAAGCCCACCACGCACCACCGCACCGAACAAATGCCTCGCCGCTGCTGGAGCAGAGTCACGGAAGACCAGCTAACCACAACCCTCGCCCTGAGCCCACCCGCCGAACCCTCCGACCCCGACACCGCCGCCCGCAACCTCAGACAGTGGATCGACGACTGCGCCAACACCCTCGCCCCGCTCAAGAATCCGCCCAACAGCCACACCAGCAAGAAAGCCACCTGGTTCACCGAAGACCTCCAGGCCTCCAAACGAACATGCCGAAAACTGGAGAAGATCTGGCTCCACGAACGGACAGCGGACAGCTACGCCGCCCACAAGAGCGCCACCCGCAATCACCATCACCTCATCAGATCCGCCAAAAGGGCCTCACTCAAAGACCGCCTAGACAACAACGCACACAACAGCAAAGAGCTCTTCAACATCGTGAAGGAACTCTCCAACCCCAGCTCCAACACCAACGACATCCAGCCGTCGCAAGACCTGTGCGACTCACTGGCCACCTCCTTCCACCGCAAAATCGCCGACATCCACGACAGCTTCAACAACACGACCGCCCCGGCAACCACCGAGACCACTGCCCCCACAACCACCAACCGCCTGCTCTCCTGGACCAACATCAACGACGAGGACACCAGCGAGATCATGAACACCATCCACTCCGGTTCACCGCTAGACCCGTGCCCTCACCACATCTTCAACAAAGCCAGTACAGCCATCGCGCCCCATCTCCGGAAAATAATCAACATCTCCTTCGAGACAGCAACCTTCCCGGAAAGCTGGAAGCACGCCGAGATCACCGCCTTACTCAAGAAACCCAAGGCAGACCCCAAGGACCTCAAGAACTTCCGACCCATCTCTCTGCTCCCGTTCCCCGCGAAGGTCACCGAGAAAATCGTCAACAAACAACTGACCCGCTACCTCGAGGAGAACAACATCCTGGACCCTTCCCAGTCCGGCTTCCGCAGCAACCACAGCACCGAAACCGCCCTCATCGCCGCCACCGATGACATCAGGACCCTGCTAGACAACGGAGAAACAGCAGCCCTCATCCTCCTGGACCTATCAGCCGCCTTCGACACGGTCTGCCACCACACACTACGAACAAGCCTTCATGACGCCGGGATCCAAGAGAAGGCCCTGGACTGGACCACATCCTTCCTTTCCGGCAGAACACAAAGCGTCCGCCTCGCCCCCTTCCGATCCAAGGCCACCAAGATCATCTGCGGCGTACGCCAAGGCTCCTCCCTCAGCCCAATGCTGTTCAACATCTACATGGCACCCCTCGCCCACGTCGCCCGACAGCACAACCTCAACATCATCTCCTACGCCGACGACACCCAGCTGATCCTCTCCCTCACCAAAGACCCTCACACCGCCAAAGCCCACCTCCACGAAGGAATGAAGGCCGTCGCCGAATGGATGAGGACCAGCCGCCTGAAGCTGATCTCGGACAAGATGGAGGTCCTCATCCTTGGTTCCAACCCTTCAGCCTGGGACGACTCCTGGTGGCCAACATCACTGGGAACAGCCCCGCCACCCACCGACCACGTACGCAACCTAGGGGTCATCCTCGACCCCACCCTCTCCATGACTAAGCAGGTCAACGCCGTTTCCTCATCCTGCTTCAACATCCTCCGAATGCTCCGCAGGATCTTCAAGTGGATCCCCACCGAAACAAGAAAAACAGTCACCTAGGCCCTCGTCACCAGCAGGCTGGACTACGGAAACGCCCTCTACGCAGGAACGACGGCTAAGCTCCTGAGACGGCTGCAACGCATCCAGAACGCCTCTGCACATCTTATCCTCAACATCCCCCGACGCAGCCACATCACACCCCACCTGAGAGACCTGCACTGGCTCCCTGTCAACAAGAGTATAACCTTCAAGCTCCTCACCCACGCACACAAAGCACTCCACAACTCCGGACCAGCCTACCTCAACAGACGACTCAGCTTCTACACCCCCACCCGCCAGCTCCGCTCGACCAGCCTCGCCCTCGCCACAGTCCCCCGCATCCGGAAAACGACCGCCGGCGGCAGATCCTTCTCCCACCTCGCCGCCAAGACCTGGAACACCCTCCCCACCAACCTCCGACAGACCCAAGACCTACTGGCCTTCAGAAGACTCCTCAAGACCTGGCTCTTCGATCAGTAGCAGCACCACCCCCCACTTCCCCCAGCGCCTTGAGACCCTAGCGGGTATGTAGTGCGCTTTATAAGTGACATGATTGATTGATTGAATGGTTCACTTAGTCTTAGTAGCAATGAGTCTGATTCCTTAAAGAAATCTGACCTACGGGAACAGTTCCTGCGCAATCTCAGAAACTGTTCGTAGGGCAGATGTCTCTTAGATTCCTGGGGTGATTGCTGGTGTAGTCCAACAATGTATTCCGTTCAAGTGGCTTTCTACACAGGGAGGTATACATACAGTGCCTTTTCTTCTACCTTTATAGTGAGATCAAGAAAATGTATCTCTTCTTCACTATAAGTCATTGTGAGTTTTATATCTTTGGATTTACTGTTGTTCCAAACACAGAATTCCTCTAGACTGATTGAATTACCTGTCCAGATCAGGAGAATATCATCGATATACCTCTTCCATAGAGTTATATTCTCTATGAAAGGGTTATCGGAGTTGTAAATGTATCTGTCTTCATAGCGATCCATATACAGATTCGCTATGTCTGGGGCAAAACTGGCCCCCATGGCTACTCCCTTTGTTTGATAATAAAACTCCTTTTGGAATGTAAAGAAATTCTTGGTCATAGCTACTTCAAGTAAACCAATAATAAAGTTGGTGGGGACCCAGTGAGGTCTCTCCCTGCGTTCTAGGACTTCATAAGCTATTTCAAGGGCTTCTGTCTGTGGAATACTTGTATATAGCGAAGCCACGTCCATGGTTACCATTAGTTGTTTCTCATTATCAAAGGGGAACCCTTCTATGTAGTTGATAACTTCCATTGTGTCACGGATGTATGACCTCGTATTGGGCACCCATGGCTGTAGGAAGATGTCCACATAGCGACAGAGAGGCTCCAATACCGATCCACATCCAGACACAATCGGCCTACCTGGGGGGTTATCCCTATCTTTGTGCACTTTTGGAAGTGTATAGATGGTAGGGATGCAGAGTTCTTTCTGATTGAGATATCCAAACTTCAATTCACTGAGGAATACTTCCTCTAGTCCCTTTGTTGTTAGTTGGTGTATGAACTTCGCAATTTCTTTAGTTGGATCACTAGAGATTCTTCTGTAGTTTTCAGCTACTTGTAACTGAGTCTGTATTTCCTTAACATAGTTTTCTCTGTTTTGGGTGACAATGGAGCCGCCTTTGTCTGCTGGTTTAATTACAACTTCTTGATTCTGTTTAAGGGTTTCCACGCTCAACCACTCAGCTTTGCTGATGTTATGTTTGATTTACTTCTTTTTTTCGTACAGTTTCAATACATCACGCATTACCACTTGCTCAAACGCAAGGATTTTACTGGACATCATATGCGTGGGAGGTGAGAAGGTTGAGGGTGTGTGTAGTGGTGTTGCGTGGCATTTGCTTGCATAGTTTGTTTGGATTGGGATTCTTGTGAAAGAAATGCCTTAACCTTATCTTTCTAAAGAAGCGATGCCGCTCTATCTTAGTGTTGAAGCTATTCGAGGGGGCCGTAGGTACATAGCTTAAACCTTTGGTTAGGACG
The DNA here is from genome assembly GCA_963921515.1 of Calotriton arnoldi. Classification (NCBI taxonomy): domain Eukaryota; kingdom Metazoa; phylum Chordata; class Amphibia; order Caudata; family Salamandridae; genus Calotriton; species Calotriton arnoldi. The sequence goes on along the minus strand of CAWUFW010006087.1, from coordinate 748,650 downwards.
GACATCTCAGAGGTGGATAGACTGTAGTCTGAAAGGTTGATCACTGGGTTTGTATGTGATGTATTAGTGTCATGGGCTTCGCCGGACACTTCTGCCAGTTGCGGAGCCTTAAGAACGTCATTATCGTAAACATAGGGACATCAATTCAGTTGATGTAGCTACATGTAAATCTTGCCAAATTTTGAGGGAGCCAAGTCCCTCATCTCTGAAAAGAGCACCTTGACATTTGTGCTACATACGCACAACATAGATGCATATCCTCTACTATACAGATTTCTGAAATTCGCACACATGACTGTGATTTTATCGATAAACATAGAAAAGACACACCCAATACAGAAATATACACAAGGGTGTATGCACACAAAGTGGACCAGTGCCGCATATGAAATTTGCACTGTCGCCTGATGCTCCGTTCATTCATGTGCATCCTACCCGTATCTGGGCTTGATCCATCTTATCTGTGTGAAAATCTATACTATTTGGGAAAGGTCCTGAAGAAGGTGGTTCATACCGTGTTTCACCACACTGAAACGCGCGTCGACCTCATTTGTCTAGACCTTGCTGTATACGGTCATTTGACCTGGTCTTGGAGACTTTTAATACCCTTGTTTCTCCCTTACACCCAGATGTGCATAGGTGTTTGGATTGTTTGTGTTTGCCTGTTTAGTATGAATGAGTGAGATTGCTAATGATATAGTGTTGTGTATATTCAGTCTTCAGTAGGGGTCCAGAGCTTATGTACTGTAATTAGAGCATATATGTTTTGTATATTTTTGCTTTTTAAAGAAACAATAATGTTTGTAGAAAAAGAAAAATCTAAAAAACACAATTGTACTTTGTTTTAAACAAATAATCAAGCTACGCTGATACATGTTATGAAAAAAGCAATCATGAATAATAAGTAAAAGACAAAAGTAAAAATAAGCAATTCAATTGGAATTCTACAACTGTGAAGTCTTGATTATGTGTTTTGTATAAACCCATACTAGATTTAATCTATTTCACAAAGAAATATAGATCAAAGGGGAGTTTTGTTGTTTGAATGGGTTTCACCTAATGACAGGGAATTTGCTGTTTCTGTTCTCATCACCTGAACATTATTTTGTAATTCTACTGATATGGGTGAATTGGTAATTCCCCTTCTTTCTGCCTGGTCATTGTCTAGAGCTTCTGATTCTGGATTAGAGCTCACTGTTTCTATTCCTATCTCATAGTCTCTTGGTAGATTCTCCTGATTTTCTACCATCAGTAGGTTTGTCTTCTTGTTTGTATCTCTCCGTGTGTCTGGGGGTAAAACTTCACACCTCTCCTGTTCCTGTCCCTGCCTCTGTTGTTCCACCCCCTGTTCTGGCCTCTGTCCTCCGACCAACCCTGTGGTGGCCCTCCCCCTCTGTGTGTGGTCCATCTGCTGTCCCCTAAAAAAGGACCTGATGTACCCTCAGAGTAATTAGGGCCCTGATAGCTTGGACCCGGTTGAGGTTGTTGTCTGTTTGAGTTAGAACTTGTGTGTTCGTAGTCACTATCTGGGCCACTGGATTAGGATGACTCAGAGAAGGTTTTGTATTTACGACCTCCCTGTCTCCCTCTGTTTATAAATTGACCCTGATTGTCTTGTTCGTAATATTCATCAGATATATAGGGGTATGTGATTTTCTTGTCATAGGTTGTTGAATTCTCCAATGGTCTTATCCAATCTCTCTAGAGCTTCTTTGGAATTGGTAAGTGCCCTATCATCTATGATCTCCTTCCTTAGATCTTCTATTTCCTTTGTTAATTTTTTAATATACTCAAGTGCCATTTCTACTCCAAGCACCATCCAGTGCCTGGAGCAATTATTGGCAACAAAGCTGAAGTTTTCACGGAATTTGGGAAGATCAATGAAGATGGCCGGCTCGTTGTTTACTTGTAATCCGACCGGGATGTTAGCCTGTAGGTATTTGGCTAGTAGATGGCTGTGTAACCTAGTCCGAATCAGTTTCTGTTAGACTTGGATTTTTCAGCGGGTTTACCCCCAGACTTTTTGCTTTTTGGCCTCCTGTTTTTGACCCTGTGTGTGTTGGTTTTAGGACTCTGGGCACTTTACCACTGCTAATCAGTGCTAAAGTGCATATGCTCTGTGTGTAAATTGTGTTATGGATTGGTGTTTCCATGATTGGCCTATTTGATTTATGTGTCAGTCCCTTGTAAAGTGCACTGAGAGTGCCAGGGCCTATAGATCAAATGCTGTTGGTGGGCTGCAGCACTGGATTGTGCCACCCACGCAAACAGCCCATAAAGTGTAACTCTGGCCTGCCATTGCAGAGCCTGTGTGCAGCCTGGGGCTGCCATGTCGACTTGGCAAGTGCACACACTTGCAAGTCCCTAAACCTTCCCTTTTCTACATGTTAGTCACCCCTAAGGTAGGCCCAAGGTACCCCTGTGGGCAGGGTGCATTGTATGTGAAAGGTAGGACATGCCCTGGTGTGTGTGGCATGTCCTGATAGTGAATTACAGCATATTTCGTTTTTCACTATTGCAAGGCTACCTGTTCCCCATAGGCCAGAATGGACAGTTTTGATTATTACAGCTTATAATCCTAACTGACCCAGGGAACATGGTAGAAATTCGAGTTTAGTATGCCTGGACTCAGAATGATAAAATGCATCTTTTAGTGAAGTTGGTTTTAACATTCTGTGTTTGAAAATACCACTTTTAGAAAGTGGGTATTTTTCTTGTCTAACCATCCAAGCCTGCCTCTGCTAGGTTGTGTATTCCTTGTCTGAAGTGTGAGTGACATGGGCTGGGGGATGCCAGGAGACAGGGTGAGTCAGCACAGGGCTGAATAGCAAGATCTACATGTAGATGGGTGGGAGGAGATGCACCTGGGACCTGAATAGGGCTGGGCCTTCCCTCCACAATGCTGGCTCCACCTCCTGTGGTGCGTCTGATGTCCCTGGCCTGCACTGTGAAAGGAAAGAAGGAGACTTGTCAACAAAGGGCTCCAGGACTGACCAGAACTGGTTTGGACTAGGCAAAGGCCTCTCTGCCTTCAGAGGACAAAGAGAAATTGAGGATAAAAAGGCGGACCCTAACCCCAGAAAATTGGAACTCTTTGGGATCAAGAAGACTACCAAGAAAAAGAGCTGGAGAAGCTGTGAGGAGGAGCTACCACTTTGCTGTGTGCTTTGCTGTGTAGGCCTGCAGTGGCTGCTTCTGTCTTGGGCAGTGAAAGGACTGGACTGAACTTTCTGCAATCTACTTTGTGAGTTTCTCCAAGGGCTTGAGTTAGAGCTTGCCCCCTGTTCAAGAAGTCTCAGGAACAGCAAAGACTTCAAGCCCGACGCCGTCTATGACGCCGCTGCCGACTCCGTGTCCTGAAGGCATTGCAGAGGGCACCACCGCAACGCCGCAACGCCGCACCGCGACCCTGGTCTCACCGACGACGCCTGCTGATGCCGCCACCGAGCCGCTGCTCGCACCGCGACCTGTGGGCACCGCACTCCACACCGCCTAGCTTCACGACGACGCCTTGGTATCCCCGACGATGCCGCTCCACGCCGGACTCGACGCCGCTGCTTGCACCGTGGTTCAGGGGCACCGCTCGTAAGTTACACGACGCACCGCACTCATCCCGCACCGCAGCCTTGGCCCACCGACGCCGGTGCCATCGACTCCAGTTCGTCAGCCGACAACAGCGCTGCAGCTACGACGACACCGCTGCTGCACCGTGACCTGCCAGCACCGTGACGAGCACCGCCTTCATCTCATACCGCGACCCTGGTCTCACCGACGATGCCATCCGCCGCCGCCACCGAGCCGCTGCTCGCACCGCGACCTGAGGGCACCGCATGCCGCACCGCTGTACTTCGCACCGCAGCACCCGACACCGGCCGACGCCAGCGCTCCTGACTTCAACAGAGAGGAGAACGATCTGCAATGCGTGTGACTTCGAGGGCCCCGACGACGCCGCACCGACCTCCGGAGCCGACGCCTGCGGACGCCGTGTGTTCGGAAGCTCACCGCGAGGTCATCGACGCCCTGCATTTCTGAAAGGTACTGTTTGCGGGTCTTTCCGACACCGTAGCTGACCCGCGACGCCGCGGTCAGCCAGAACTGTTTGGATTTGTTTGTTCACGACGCCGTGATAGCCCTGGATGGAGCTATCGACATCAAGGAACTGTTTTTAAGGACACTGTGATAACTGAAGATTTTTAAAGTACTGTACTGTGGATTTTTATCGTATTGGTCTTGTTTAAAGTATATAAAAATATTGGATATTTTTCTAAACTGGTGTGGTGTGGTGTCAGTTTGTAGTGCTTACATTGTATTACTGTTGGTTTTGGTGCAAATGCTTTACACACTGCCTCTAGAATAAGCCTTGTTTCCGGGAGGACCTGGCTTGGCAGTTCGGGCTGGACTGTTCCCACAAGGAACAGGGTCAAGACTGATTTGCATATGGCTGGGTCCAAACTGGGGGGTGTGGTGAGCAAAAGAATGATGGATTTAACCCAGATCCTTGTGACTGGGGGTGAATGTTTGCATTGTCCAGCATTCCGTCCATCAATTGTTTCTTTTGCATTTGTCGCCCTAAGTGGGAAGGGTATGCCCAGACGTGGGTCCCGTGCTCACTACACCACTGGATTCAAGCTAGCCTGGCTGAAGAAGGGTGATGCCCTGAAACCGGTCCTAGGATGCTTGTTTCCGGTCCAGGGAGGACCTGGCTTGGCAGTTCGGGCTGGACTGTTCCCACAAGGAACAGGGTCTAGACTGATTTGCATATGGCTGGGTCCAAACTGGGGTGGTGTGGTGAGCAAAAGAATGATGGATTTAACCCAGATCCTTGTGACTGGGGGTGAATGTTTGCATTGTCCAGCATTCCGTCCATCAATTGTTTCTTTTGCATTTGTCGCCCTAAGTGGGAAGGGTATGCCCAGACGTGGGTCCCGTGCTCACTACACCACTGGATTCAAGCTAGCCTGGCTGAAGAAGGGTGATGCCCTGAAACCGGTCCTAGGATGCTTGTTTCCGGTCCAGGGAGGACCTGGCTTGGCAGTTCGGGCTGGACTGTTCCCACAAGGAACAGGGTCAAGACTGATTTGCATATGGCTGGGTCCAAACTGGGGTGGTGTGGTGAGCAAAAGAATGATGGATTTAACCCAGATCCTTGTGACTGGGGGTGAATGTTTGCATTGTCCAGCATTCCGTCCATCAATTGTTTCTTTTGCATTTGTCGCCCTAAGTGGGAAGGGTATGCCCAGACGTGGGTCCCGTGCTCACTACACCACTGGATTCAAGCTAGCCTGGCTGAAGAAGGGTGACGCCTGATACCGGTCCTAGGATGCTTGTTTCCGGTCCAGGGAGGACCTGGCTTGGCAGTTCGGGCTGGACTGTTCCCACAAGGAACAGGGTCAAGACTGATTTGCATATGGCTGGGTCCAAACTGGGGTGGTGTGGTGAGCAAAAGAATGATGGATTTAACCCAGATCCTTGTGACTGGGGGTGAATGTTTGCATTGTCCAGCATTCCGTTCATCAATTGTTTCTTTTGCATTTGTCGCCCTAAGTGGGAAGGGTATGCCCAGACGTGGGTCCCGTGCTCACTACACCACTGGATTCAAGCTAGCCTGGCTGAAGAAGGGTGATGCCCTGAAACCGGTCCTAGGATGCTTGTTTCCGGTCCAGGGAGGACCTGGCTTGGCAGTTCGGGCTGGACTGTTCCCACAAGGAACAGGGTCAAGACTGATTTGCATATGGCTGGGTCCAAACTGGGGTGGTGTGGTGAGCAAAAGAATGATGGATTTAACCCAGATCCTTGTGACTGGGGGTGAATGTTTGCATTGTCCAGCATTCCGTCCATCAATTGTTTCTTTTGCATTTGTCGCCCTAAGTGGGAAGGGTATGCCCAGACGTGGGTCCCGTGCTCACTACACCACTGGATTCAAGCTAGCCTGGCTGAAGAAGGGTGATGCCCTGAAACCGGTCCTAGGATGCTTGTTTCCGGTCCAGGGAGGACCTGGCTTGGCAGTTCGGGCTGGACTGTTCCCACAAGGAACAGGGTCAAGACTGATTTGCATATGGCTGGGTCCAAACTGGGGTGGTGTGGTGAGCAAAAGAATGATGGATTTAACCCAGATCCTTGTGACTGGGGGTGAATGTTTGCATTGTCCAGCATTCCGTCCATCAATTGTTTCTTTTGCATTTGTCGCCCTAAGTGGGAAGGGGTATGCCCAGACGTGGGTCCGGTGCTCACTACACCACTGGATTCAAGCTAGCCTGGCTGAAGAAGGGTGATGCCCTGAAACCGGTCCTAGGATGCTTGTTTCCGGTCCAGGGAGGACCTGGCTTGGCAGTTCGGGATGGACTGTTCCCACAAGGAACAGGGTCAAGACTGATTTGCATATGGCTGGGTCCAAACTGGGGTGGTGTGGTGAGCAAAAGAATGATGGATTTAACCCAGATCCTTGTGACTGGGGGTGAATGTTTGCATTGTCCAGCATTCCGTCCATCAATTGTTTCTTTTGCATTTGTCGCCCTAAGTGGGAAGGGTATGCCCAGACGTGGGTCCCGTGCTCACTACACCACTGGATTCAAGCTAGCCTGGCTGAAGAAGGGTGATGCCCTGAAACCGGTCCTAGGATGCTTGTTTCCGGTCCAGGGAGGACCTGGCTTGGCAGTTCGGGCTGGACTGTTCCCACAAGGAACAGGGTCAAGACTGATTTGCATATGGCTGGGTCCAAACTGGGGTGGTGTGGTGAGCAAAAGAATGATGGATTTAACCCAGATCCTTGTGACTGGGGGTGAATGTTTGCATTGTCCAGCATTCCGTCCATCAATTGTTTCTTTTGCATTTGTCGCCCTAAGTGGGAAGGGGTATGCCCAGACGTGGGTCCCGTGCTCACTACACCACTGGATTCAAGCTAGCCTGGCTGAAGAAGGGTGATGCCCTGAAACCGGTCCTAGGATGCTTGTTTCCGGTCCAGGGAGGACCTGGCTTGGCAGTTCGGGCTGGACTGTTCCCACAAGGAACAGGGTCAAGACTGATTTGCATATGGCTGGGTCCAAACTGGGGTGGTGTGGTGAGCAAAAGAATGATGGATTTAACCCAGATCCTTGTGACTGGGGGTGAATGTTTGCATTGTCCAGCATTCCGTCCATCAATTGTTTCTTTTGCATTTGTCGCCCTAAGTGGGAAGGGTATGCCCAGACGTGGGTCCCGTGCTCACTACACCACTGGATTCAAGCTAGCCTGGCTGAAGAAGGGTGATGCCCTGAAACCGGTCCTAGGATGCTTGTTTCCGGTCCAGGGAGGACCTGGCTTGGCAGTTCGGGCTGGACTGTTCCCACAAGGAACAGGGTCTAGACTGATTTGCATATGGCTGGGTCCAAACTGGGGTGGTGTGGTGAGCAAAAGAATGATGGATTTAACCCAGATCCTTGTGACTGGGGGTGAATGTTTGCATTGTCCAGCATTCCGTCCATCAATTGTTTCTTTTGCATTTGTCGCCCTAAGTGGGAAGGGTATGCCCAGACGTGGGTCCCGTGCTCACTACACCACTGGATTCAAGCTAGCCTGGCTGAAGAAGGGTGATGCCCTGAAACCGGTCCTAGGATGCTTGTTTCCGGTCCAGGGAGGACCTGGCTTGGCAGTTCGGGCTGGACTGTTCCCACAAGGAACAGGGTCAAGACTGATTTGCATATGGCTGGGTCCAAACTGGGGTGGTGTGGTGAGCAAAAGAATGATGGATTTAACCCAGATCCTTGTGACTGGGGGTGAATGTTTGCATTGTCCAGCATTCCGTCCATCAATTGTTTCTTTTGCATTTGTCGCCCTAAGTGGGAAGGGTATGCCCAGACGTGGGTCCGGTGCTCACTACACCACTGGATTCAAGCTAGCCTGGCTGAAGAAGGGTGATGCCCTGAAACCGGTCCTAGGATGCTTGTTTCCGGTCCAGGGAGGACCTGGCTTGGCAGTTCGGGCTGGACTGTTCCCACAAGGAACAGGGTCAAGACTGATTTGCATATGGCTGGGTCCAAACTGGGGTGGTGTGGTGAGCAAAAGAATGATGGATTTAACCCAGATCCTTGTGACTGGGGGTGAATGTTTGCATTGTCCAGCATTCCGTCCATCAATTGTTTCTTTTGCATTTGTCGCCCTAAGTGGGAAGGGTATGCCCAGACGTGGGTCCCGTGCTCACTACACCAGTGGATTGAAGCTAGCCTGGCTGAAGAAGGGTGATGCCCTGAAACCGGTCCTAGGATGCTTGTTTCCGGTCCAGGGAGGACCTGGCTTGGCAGTTCGGGCTGGACTGTTCCCACAAGGAACAGGGTCAAGACTGATTTGCATATGGCTGGGTCCAAACTGGGGTGGTGTGGTGAGCAAAAGAATGATGGATTTAACCCAGATCCTTGTGACTGGGGGTGAATGTTTGCATTGTCCAGCATTCCGTCCATCAATTGTTTATTTTGCATTTGTCGCCCTAAGAGGGAAGGGTATGCCCAGACGTGGGTCCCGTGCTCACTACACCACTGGATTCAAGCTAGCCTGGCTGAAGAAGGGTGCTGCCCTGAAACCGGTCCTAGGATGCTTGTTTCCGGTCCAGGGAGGACCTGGCTTGGCAGTTCGGGCTGGACTGTTCCCACAAGGAACAGGGTCAAGACTGATTTGCATATGGCTGGGTCCAAACTGGGGTGGTGTGGTGAGCAAAAGAATGATGGATTTAACCCAGATCCTTGTGACTGGGGGTGAATGTTTGCATTGTCCAGCATTCCGTCCATCAATTGTTTCTTTTGCATTTGTCGCCCTAAGTGGGAAGGGTATGCCCAGACGTGGGTCCCGTGCTCACTACACCACTGGATTCAAGCTAGCCTGGCTGAAGAAGGGTGATGCCCTGAAACCGGTCCTAGGATGCTTGTTTCCGGTCCAGGGAGGACCTGGCTTGGCAGTTCGGGCTGGACTGTTCCCACAAGGAACAGGGTCAAGACTGATTTGCATATGGCTGGGTCCAAACTGGGGTGGTGTGGTGAGCAAAAGAATGATGGATTTAACCCAGATCCTTGTGACTGGGGGTGAATGTTTGCATTGTCCAGCATTCCGTCCATCAATTGTTTCTTTTGCATTTGTCGCCCTAAGTGGGAAGGGTATGCCCAGACGTGGGTCCCGTGCTCACTACACCACTGGATTCAAGCTAGCCTGGCTGAAGAAGGGTGATGCCCTGAAACCGGTCCTAGGATGCTTGTTTCCGGTCCAGGGAGGACCTGGCTTGGCAGTTCGGGCTGGACTGTTCCCACAAGGAACAGGGTCTAGACTGATTTGCATATGGCTGGGTCCAAACTGGGGTGGTGTGGTGAGCAAAAGAATGATGGATTTAACCCAGATCCTTGTGACTGGGGGTGAATGTTTGCATTGTCCAGCATTCCGTCCATCAATTGTTTCTTTTGCATTTGTCGCCCTAAGTGGGAAGGGTATGCCCAGACGTGGGTCCCGTGCTCACTACACCACTGGATTCAAGCTAGCCTGGCTGAAGAAGGGTGATGCCCTGAAACCGGTCCTAGGATGCTTGTTTCCGGCCCAGGGAGGACCTGGCTTGGCAGTTCGGGCTGGACTGTTCCCACAAGGAACAGGGTCAAGACTGATTTGCATATGGCTGGGTCCAAACTGGGGTGGTGTGGTGAGCAAAAGAATGATGGATTTAACCCAGATCCTTGTGACTGGGGGTGAATGTTTGCATTGTCCAGCATTCCGTCCATCAATTGTTTCTTTTGCATTTGTCGCCCTAAGTGGGAAGGGTATGCCCAGACGTGGGTCCCGTGCTCACTACACCACTGGATTCAAGCTAGCCTGGCTGAAGAAGGGTGATGCCCTGAAACCGGTCCTAGGATGCTTGTTTCCGGTCCAGGGAGGACCTGGCTTGGCAGTTCGGGCTGGACTGTTCCCACAAGGAACAGGGTCAAGACTGATTTGCATATGGCTGGGTCCAAACTGGGGTGGTGTGGTGAGCAAAAGAATGATGGATTTAACCCAGATCCTTGTGACTGGGGGTGAATGTTTGCATTGTCCAGCATTCCGTCCATCAATTGTTTCTTTTGCATTTGTCGCCCTAAGTGGGAAGGGTATGCCCAGACGTGGGTCCCGTGCTCACTACACCACTGGATTCAAGCTAGCCTGGCTGAAGAAGGGTGATGCCCTGAAACCGGTCCTAGGATGCTTGTTTCCGGTCCAGGGAGGACCTGGCTTGGCAGTTCGGGCTGGACTGTTCCCACAAGGAACAGGGTCAAGACTGATTTGCATATGGCTGGGTCCAAACTGGGGTGGTGTGGTGAGCAAAAGAATGATGGATTTAACCCAGATCCTTGTGACTGGGGGTGAATGTTTGCATTGTCCAGCATTCCGTCCATCAATTGTTTCTTTTGCATTTGTCGCCCTAAGTGGGAAGGGTATGCCCAGACGTGGGTCCCGTGCTCACTACACCACTGGATTCAAGCTAGCCTGGCTGAAGAAGGGTGATGCCCTGAAACCGGTCCTAGGATGCTTGTTTCCGGTCCAGGGAGGACCTGGCTTGGCAGTTCGGGCTGGACTGTTCCCACAAGGAACAGGGTCAAGACTGATTTGCATATGGCTGGGTCCAAACTGGGGTGGTGTGGTGAGCAAAAGAATGATGGATTTAACCAAGATCCTTGTGACTGGGGGTGAATGTTTGCATTGTCCAGCATTCCGTCCATCAATTGTTTCTTTTGCATCTAGAATAAGCCTGACTGCTCGTGCCAAGCTACCAAGGGGGTGAGCAGGGGTTATTTTAGGAGTGTAACTCCCTTATCCTGACTAGGAAGAAGGGTCCCTACTTGGAAAAAGGTGCAAGCCCTTGCCAACTAGAGACCCCCATTTCTAACATTGGTGGCAGCGGTGAGGATAGGACTTGTGTTTGCACTTGACTTACAGTGATTGGTGCCCTACTACCATATCGCAGACCATTACGTACCACTTACAGGTTCTTTTTGGCCTATTTTTGATCTTGCCAGTTTGAACTTGCTACTTCAACATGCCTGAATCAATTGCATCATCTGTTGCATCTTTGGAAATTGCCTTTGAGGAGAATAGGTTGGAATCCTACAATGTTAAGGAATTGAGAGCGATTTGCAAAAACCTAAGAATCCAAATCAGGGGCCTCACTAGGAAGGAGGAGCTACAAAAGGCGCTGAGGGCCTGGGTAGCAGCCAGACATGCCTGTGGGCAATCTGGTGATCTCAGTGGAGAGGCAGAGGAGCCTATTTCTGGGTAGATGTGCTTTTGGGAGGGCGGGGACCCTCCAGGCAAGGCAGCAGTAGCTTGTCCCCAGAGGAGCTGGAGGACAGGCGGGAAGCAAGGAAGTTCGAATTAGAGAAACTCAGGATGGAAAGTGAGAGGGAAGACAAAAGAATAGCCATGGAGGAAAGGAAGATGATCTTAGATCATGAGCTTAAAATGAGAGAGCTGGAGCTGGATTGGGAAGCCGGTAGGGCTTTGTCCAGCCCAGATGGTGGCAGCAAAAATGTAGTGTCTAGTACTGAGGATGAGGTACCCACACACACAGATTTGGGGCCCTACTTCAAGGAGGGGGTTGACATACACCAGGGGGTTCAGGATTGTGAGGTTACTCCAGTGGTGCGTAGTGTCCCTGAGGTGGATTGGGGAACTGGCACAGGGGATCATATTCCTGGTAGTGGGAGGGACACTCTACTGACTCTAGAGGAAAGGTGCAGGGAGAGGGGTTCCCCCATGATAGAAGCCCTGGTAAGTGAGTATGGAGACCAGCCAGAAGAGTATGGGTGGAGAGACAACAACAGTCAGACACTGTCTCACCAGTCTTGTGAGAATGATGTGGGGTACTTTTCAGAGGCACTGGATGGTTGGGTGAAGGGTAGTTTGGTTAACACCTGTGTGGGGCTGTGTGATTCAATTGTTGGAGAGCATATTTTAAGTCCCTGTTTTCCAGAGCTATGCCAACACCCAGTGGAGTGTGAGTTTTCTGACCCCAGGGAGCTTGCACTGGAGGTAGACCTCGTGGTGGATTCCAGAGGGTCTGGAGAAGCATCTGGGGGTGACCCGGAAGGAAGTGGCTTGGGTATTTCCCAACCAAGGGTGGTGGGAAAGGTTCATGGTAGCCCAGCTAGGTTCCGGTGTCATGGAAAGGGTGTAGGGACTCAGACCCTGCCTCCGCGGAGAAGGAGTGGGAAGGGGCTGCGGCCCAAGGTGCCCGAAACCCGGTCTCAAAGCCTGGGTGGTTCCAGGAGGGAACACCAGGTGGGGAGCCTAGGCTGTACTGATAGGCCGTCCGTTGACGGGGAGCTCCTAGAGTCAGGAGAACCTGGAGCCTCTGTAAACGGAGCTCCAGTGGTTCTGGTGTCTGGCGGTGCCGCTCCTAAGTGGAGGGTGCAGAAGTCCAGAGTGAGGGGTGAGAGGGGGATGTATTCCCCAGTGGGAGAACCAGTGGGTCAGGGGCCAGCCAGAAGGGCTGAGCCTCCTAGCAGTGACCATGGTGACACCACTTCTGTCCTGGGGGATCTTCGCGCACTGTCAGATGGACAGAGGTCAAGATATCTGCGCCAGGCAGACTGTCACGCAACGCATGAGTCATGTGTTACCCTCAGGGGGGACATGCGTGCTCCCAAGGAAGTCCTGGTGCACCGTGCAGGTGCTCAACTGCAGGGTTTAATCCCTGGGTTGGGAAGCCAGGGTCAGGTTCTGCCTGACCTGGAGGGAAGGATGTCTGTAAGCAGTGTCCTGACCGGTTTGTCTTCTAGGGGTACCACTCCAGGTGGGAGGGTACAGAACTCTGGAAGGGGGTGCAGAGGGAGGGAGTCCTCGCCTCTGACCCCGGTTCAACTTGAGGGTTTAGACCCTAGGTTGGGAGACCAGTTGCTGGAGGGAGGTCCTGAACTGGTGGGCGAGTTGGGCAGGACACCTGCCACAGGTGCCCTGACAATTTTGGAAGGACCAGTAGGTCAGGGGTTGCCAGCTCTGAGGTCAGAGCACCCCAGGATGGACCCTGGTGAGGCCACTTCTGGCCTGGGGGGTCTTCATGCTCTGTCAGGTAGACAGGAGGCTGGAGACCTGCGCCAGGCAGACTCTTGCACAACTCATGAGGAGTGTGTTTCCCTTGGGGGGGGTTGGTGTACTCCCCAGGAAGTCCTGGGTTGCCAGGCACAGGTTCCACCTAAGGGTACAGACCCTGGGGTGGAGGACCAGGTTCAGGGTGCCCCCCCTGACCTGGAGGAAGGGGTGACTGCTAACCGTGCCCCTACCAGTTTGTCTTCTGGGGGTGCCACTCCAGGTGGGAGGGTACAGAGCCCCAGAGAGGAGGACCGGGTGTGGGGGAGGCCACCCCAGTCTCCTGTCCAGCCTCAGGGTACAGACCCTAGGCTGGTGTACCAGTTGCAGGACAGCACTCCTGAACTGGTGGGCGATTTGTGCAGGACACCTGCCACAGGTGCCCTGACAATTCTGGAAGGGGGTACCGCTCCAGGTGGGAGGGTACAGAGCCCCAGAGAGGAGGACCAGGTGTGGGGAGGCCACCCCAGTCTCCTGTCCAGCCTCAGGGTACAGACCCTAGGCTGGTGTACCAGTTGCAGGATAGCACTCCTGAACTGGTGGGCGAGCTGTGCAGGACACCTGCCACAGGTGCCCTGACAATTCTGGAAGGGGTACTGCTCCAGGTGGGAGGGTACGGAGCCCCAGGGAGGAGGACCGGGTGTGGGGGAGGCCACCCCAGTCTCCTGTCCAGCCTTAGGGTACAGACCCTAGGCTGGTGTACCAGTTGCAGGATAGCACTCCTGAACTGGTGGGCGAATTGTGCAGGACACCTGCCACAGGTGCCCTGACAATTCTGGAAGGGGGTACCGCTCCAGGTGGGAGGGTACGGAGCCCCAGGGAGGAGGACCGGGTGTGGGGGAGGCCACCCCAGTCTCCTGTCCAGCCTCAGGGTACAGACCCAAGGCTGTTGAACCAGTTGCAGGATAGCACCCCTGAACTGGAGGGTGAATTGTGCAGGACACCTGCCACAGGTGCCCTGACAATTCTGGAAGGATGTACCGCTCCAGGTGGGAGGGTGCAGAGCCCCAGGGAGAAGGAAAGGGTGTGGGAGAGCCCACCCCAGTCTCCTGTCCAGCCGCCGGGTTCAGACCCTGGGCTGGTGGGTCAGTGCCAGGATGTCATCCCTGGCCTGACAAGAGGGAGTGTGGACAAAGGGTGCCAGGCACCTGGGGCTACCGGCCCCCACTCTCTGACGCCACAGAGGTTAGAGAGCCCTGAGAGGCATAAGGCCTGGGTCTCCCCACTGACAACTGTCGGTAGCCACTGTGGCTTACTGTCCTGGTGGACAGAGTTGCCCCTGGGAGGGGGACAGGAGTCACACCCCGGGGGTGGACTGGGCCACAACACTGTGTTGGCCATGTGGGCACTGTCGGCCTGTTGGGACACATCTGTAAGCAAAGTAAGTTTAGGCGCTGCACAGATGGGGTTCACAGGTGAAGAGAAGGGTACCCCATGGGTCAGTTTAGTGGGCCCTGAGAGTGAGGACAGAGGGATCCAACTGGGTTTGGAAAGGCGTAGAACCAGAACGTGCCCCCGCTGTTGTGGGCCAGGTCTATGTTCTATCGCCCCAAGCAGGGAAGTCCATCAAGTGATTGATTAGTCTATCCTGGCTTTAGGCTGGGAGGGGGTTGTGTTAGACTTGGCTTTTTCAGCAGGTTTACCCCCAGACTTTTTGCTTTTTGGCCTCCTGTTTTTGACCCTGTGTGTGTTGGTTTTAGGACTCTGGGCACTTTACCACTGCTAATCAGTGCTAAAGTGCATATGCTCTCTGTGTAAATTGTGTTATGGATTGGTGTTTCCATGATTGGCCTATTTGATTTATGTGTCAGTCCCTTGTAAAGTGCACTGAGAGTGCCAGGGCCTATAGATCAAATGCTGTTGGTGGGCTGCAGCACTGGATTGTGCCACCCACGCAAACAGCCCATAAAGTGTAACTCTGGCCTGCCATTGCAGAGCCTGTGTGCAGCCTGGGGCTGCCATGTCGACTTGGCAAGTGCACACACTTGCAAGTCCCTAAACCTTCCCTTTTCTACATGTTAGTCACCCCTAAGGTAGGCCCAAGGTACCCCTGTGGGCAGGGTGCATTGTATGTGAAAGGTAGGACATGCCCTGGTGTGTGTGGCATGTCCTGATAGTGAATTACAGCATATTTCGTTTTTCACTATTGCAAGGCTACCTGTTCCCCTTAGGCCAGAATGGACAGTTTTGATTATTACAGCTTATAATCCTAACTGACCCAGGGAACATGGTAGAAATTCGAGTTTAGTATGCCCTGGACCCAGAATGATAAAATGCATCTTTTAGTGAAGTTGGTTTTAACATTCTGTGTTTGAAAATACCACTTTTAGAAAGTGGGTATTTTTCTTGTCTAACCATCCAAGCCTGCCTCTGCTAGGTTGTGTATTCCTTGTCTGGAGTGTGAGTGACAGGGGCTGGGGGATGCCAGGAGACAGGGTGAGTCAGCACAGGGCTGAATAGCAAGATCTACATGTAGATGGGTGGGAGGAGATGCACCTGGGACCTGAATAGGGCTGGGCCTTCCCTCCACAATCCTGGCTCCACCTCCTGTGGTGCGTCTGATGTCCCTGGCCTGCACTGTGAAAGGAAAGAAGGAGACTTGTCAACAAAGGGCTCCAGGACTGACCAGAACTGGTTTGGACTAGGCAAAGGCCTCTCTGCCTTCAGAGGACAAAGAGAAATTGAGGATAAAAAGGCGGACCCTAACCCCAGAAAATTGGAACTCTTTGGGATCAAGAAGACTGCCAAGAAGAAGAGCTGGAGAAGCTGTGAGGAGGAGCTACCACTTTGCTGTGTGCTTTGCTGTGTAGGCCTGCATTGGCTGCCTCTGTCTTGGGCAGTGAAAGGACTGGACTGAACTTTCTGCAATCTACTTTGTGAGTTTCTCCAAGGGCTTGAGATAGAGCTTTCCCCCTGTTCAAGAAGTCTCAGGAACAGCAAAGACTTCAAGCCCGACGCCGTCTACGACGCCGCTGCCGACGCCGCTGCCGACTCCGTGTCCTGAAGGCACCGCAGAGGGCACCACCGCAACGCCGCACCGCGACCCTGGTCTCACCGACGACGCCTGCTGATGCCGCCACCGAGCCGCTGCTCGCACCGCGACCTGTGGGCACCGCACTCCGCACCGCCTAGCTTCACGACGACTCCTTGGTATCCCCGATGATGCCGCTCCACGCCGGACTCGACGCCGCTGCTTGCACCGTGGTTCAGGGGCACCGCTCGTAAGTTACACGATGCATCGCCCTCATCCCGCACCGCAGCCTTGGCCCACCGACGCCGGTGCCATCGACTCCAGTTCGTCAGCCGACAACAGCGCTGCAGCTACGACGACGACGCTGCTGCACCGTGACCTGCCAGCACCGTGACGAGCACCGCCTTCATCTCATACCGCGACCCTGGTCTCACCGACGATGCCATCCGCCACCGCCACCGAGCCGCTGCTCGCACCGCGACCTGAGGGCACCGCACGCCGCACTGCAGTACTTCGCACCGCAGCACCCGACACCGGCCGACGCCAGCGCTCCTGACTTCAACAGAGAGGAGATCGATCTGCAACGCGTGTGACTTCGAGGGCCCCAACGACGCCGCACCGACCTCCGGAGCCGACGCCTGCGGACGCCGTGTGTTCGGAAGCTCACCGCGAGGTCATCGACGCCCTGCATTTCTGAAAGGTACTGTTTGCGGGTCTTTCCGACACCGTAGCTGACCCGCGACGCCGCGGTCAGCCAGAACTGTTTGGATTTGTTTGTTCACGACGCCGTGATAGCCCTGGATGGAGCTATCGACATCAAGGAACTGTTTTTAAGGACACTGTGATAACTGAAGATTTTTAAAGTACTGTACTGTGGATTTTTATCGTATTGGTCTTGTTTAAAGTATATAAAAATATTGGATATTTTTCTAAACTGGTGTGGTGTCAGTTTGTAGTGCTTACATTGTATTACTGTTGGTTTTGGTGCAAATGCTTTACACACTGCCTCTAGAATAAGCCTGACTGCTCATGCCAAGCTACCAAGGGGGTGAGCAGGGGTTATTTTAGGAGTGTAACTCCCTTATCCTGACTAGGAAGAAGGGTCCCTACTTGGACAAAGGTGCAAGCCCTTGCCAGCTAGAGACCCCCATTTCTAACAGTTTCTTTTCTAAGTTTTCTAGTTTGTCGTTTAGTGAGGTGTCAAAGGATGTGGCAGCTACTCCTAAAAAGGATGTATCATCCTGTCTTTGTATCAATTCTTCGCTATATGATAATATGTCAGACATTGCACATCAAAATTATTCAATTCGAGAGAAACACCCTTGCAGACCAGCGTCTGCTCATGAAAGTCAGTATTAATCAATGGGGATACCCAGTTTAGTGCAGAACCTGGGGGCAAATGTAAGAAATGAACAGTGGTCCTGCCACAACACCCTTTTAAAAGCTAAATAGTTTATAAGTTTTGAAAATCCCTTTCACCGTTGGGATAACAATAAATGTTTATACAAAGCTGTCCAAACACATATTCACAGAAAATAGCACAGACTAATTGTGTCATTACGTGATTTATTTTAAGCAAGAAAAGGTTTTTTTTGTCAAACGAACAGGTCATACACACATTTATGGTGCAAACAAGTGTGACAAAGTGAAGTAAAGTGTATATTATACATAAACCTAGACAGATGAATTAGATACATACATAAATGACATAGACATTTCAAATACGGAGTAAAAAGATATATATTTTCTCTCACAGTGACCTAGAAATTAATTCTGATCAATTTGTGATAGTCAAAGTGGATTATGATGCTCCTAATTATGCGTCGACGTTTCGACCCTTGTAAATCTGTGCTACATGTAAGCATCAAACGTGGGTCTTCTTCAGGACAAACAGGATGGATAGTGTGCAGCCTGCATGAAAGGGAGAGATACGTTCTATTTAGATCTCATGTGTTCAGACTATAAACGTAGGGGTGGGTTGAGACCTCTCAGTTGTGCTCACCTTATTTATATGGTTCCAAAGGAATCCAATCTGCGAGCGCTTGACTCTATTCTTGCCTGGAGCTCCTAAGTAACTCAAGGTCGATGATAATCACTGGATGGGTGTCGCTATTCACCTAAATGCATAAATATCCCTAGTTAGCTAAAAGAAGGCCATATGTAATGGACAATGCATGCGGTAATACTGAACAATTCTAATGGATGAATTACACTGACCTCTGGCGTCATGCGCATAGTGCCCTATGGAATACCGAAAACGTGATGGTCCACTTCCCACTAACTCAAGGATTCTATAGGGTAAGATGAGAAAAGGGGGCCGCTCTGTTAGAGTGGATGGTCACATGCATCATAGCATTTATTCACAAAAAAGAGACTGATGGAGGTACTGACCTCTAAGTGGTTGAGGTCTTCTCACTGTGGGAGGGTCGTTTCCAAATCGTTAATAAATACATATGAGTCCCGTTACAGGAGGTTAATTTCTGTGGGCTCTGTGTGAAAGAAAATGTAGGGGTAAGTGAAAGTTTCACTTTTAGTCTTATTCACATAGTCGTGTGGACGAAACAAAACAAGGTGCTGCATTAGTTGTGCCATCAACATATTGCATTGCCTGTGTGTGCAATTTACTGCACCTTCTATTTGGCATTTAGAACCACTTGCCAAGCCTTAAACTTCCCTTTTATCACACATACACCACTGCTAAGGTAGGCCCTAGGTAGCCCTAAGGGCAGGGTGCTGTGTAAATAAAAGGTAGAGCATGTACTCTGACGTTTTACATGCCCTGGTAGTGACAAACAGCTCGCTTGTTTTTCACTACTGTGAGACCTACTCCTCTCAGAGGCTAGCATTGCAAATTCCTTAAAATACTTTTAAGCTGTAATTCCTGATTAGAAAGGAGTAGCTGCATCATGTTTCATATCTTTGGAATAGTAATGATGAGTGGCAAAGATGGATCTAAGTTTACTATTTTAGAAATACCAGTTTTAGAAACTGAACATTTCTCTGCTCATATTTGTCTGTGTGCCTTGCAGCCTGTCTCCAATACACAACTAGAGTGGGTGACAGCTACTCTTTGTGCATTCCCTCTGAACAGCCACAAGCACAGGAACGGTGGGTGTGACAGAGAACTCATCTACATTCATCCACATTCTGATAGCTCTTCCTGGGCAGTAAGAGGGAGGGGGAGCTGAGACCTACACCTGAATAGGCAGTGTCCTGTGTCCCACACAAAGTGCTGATTACCCCCCACAGATAGTCTGGCAGACAGGGCTGGGATTGAAAGGGGGACCTGTGCACTTGAAGGGCTTGCTTTGAAGTCACACCCACTTGAAAGGCACATTTGGATATAATCACAGGGATCTGATCCTACCAGAAAAGTACACTACTGGACCTGTGAAGAACCCTGCTAGGAATAAAGCCTGAAGTGCCCCAAGGATTACCACTTTGCCTGACTGCTGCTCTGAAGGAACTTCTTTCTGCTTTGCTGAGCTGCATTACTGTTTACCAATCTTTGCCCTGCTGAGGACAAGGTCTGGACCCATCTCACTTGAACCCAGAGTGACTCCAAGGGCTTCCTGACTTGCCCCCTGTTCTGAAGTCTTCAGGCCACCAAAGACTTCCTGCAGCTCTGCAACATCACCTGGACTCGGCCATCTGTGAGTTCAGTCCTGCTAAGTGATGCCGATTGAGTCTTGGACCCTTATAAGGTGATTTCAGCTGTTCAGCATGATCAAAATCGAAACAGTGATGACTTTGCGCTGATTGGAACCAACACATTGCCCTATGATACTGACGCTGGAGCCGATCAACAACATCGGCTCGACGGACTCTGCGTCTCGATGATGACGGACAGCGCAGTTTGGTGATGACGTAGCACCTGCATCGTTAAGGGGTTTGACGCCGAAGACTTCATTGACTGTGGGGATTGGCACCGAAGTGTCATCTACATCCACAAGATCGACGCAATGCCTCTTCGACTCCTCACATCAAGTCTTCGACGTCAACGCTTGCTCCATCCAAGGTACTTTCTCAGCAGAACCTGCATGAGTTCTGTAGCCAGCCTGCCCTCCATTGTAGTGAACCTGAACTTTGGATTTGCCCTGGTGCAGTGTGACCTCAAGTAACCCATTACCGCTATTGACTTCTAAGCACTACTTTTGGATTTAATTTTTAAAAATATATAATTCCAGTTCTACTTATTTGAAATTTGTCGTTTTCATCTTGTTTTATTCATAAAATTATTCTCTATTTGTCTAAACCTGTGTGAAGTATTTTTTGTGGTGTTTTCATTGTGTTACTGTGTATGTGTTGCACAAATACTTTAAACAGTGCCTCTTTAGATAAACCTGACTGGTGTGTGCCAAGCTACGAGAGGGTGAGCACAGGTTATCTTTTAGTGTGTATCTAGTTTACCCTGACAAGGATTGTGGTCCCTACTTGGACAGGATGCATATCTTTGCAACTAGAGACCCAATGTCTAATGTTGGTGATCAGCGGTGAGGAAAGGACTTGTGTTTGTGCAATACCATATAGTAACTCATTGTTCACTACAACTCTATACTAAGACTGATTCAAGCCGTTTTCAATTCTCCCTAATTGGCTTTTTGATTTTTCTGCTAAAACCATGTCTCACTCTGGAGAAGTGGAGATTTTGTGCTGGCCAGGGTAGAGTCTTACACTCTGTAGCAGCTGAAGGATTTCTATAAGGACTTTCAAGTATGTACAAGGGGTTTCACCAGGAAGGTTGAGCAACAGAAGGCTTTGAGAGCCTGGGTGGAGACCCAGGTAGCAGAGGATGACCATCCAGGGGAGAATAAGCAGGAAATCCCTGAGGAGGAGGATGACCTGATTCTGGATTCCAATGTGGATTTGGGACTGCCTGTAATTTGCCAGGAGCAGTAGTGGTTCCCAGACCAGGGAACAGAGTCTCATCCAGGAACCTGTCTCCTGACTTGCTTGCAGACAGGAGGGAGGAAAGAAATCCCAAATTAGAGCTTGCCAAGCTGGAGCAGTCAGAGAAACTTGATTTGGCTGTGAAAAAGCAAGCTCTAAAGGAGAGGAAAGTAGCCATGGAGGAGAGGAAGATGTCCCAGGATCTCAGTCTCAGAGATCTGGACATAAGAGCCCTACATGTAGGTTCCAGTAATAACAATGGTGGCAGCATACCTGCAGTGTCCACTGGTAAGTCCAGAGTCAGGATACCCAAAGATTTGGTGCCCAGTTATATGGTGGGGGATGTCATAGACAGATGCGTTGCAGCCTGTGAAGTGGCTCTAAGAGTGCACAATGCCCCAGAGGAGTTCTGGGTTGGTTGGTATTGCAGGTCTATGCCCACGGTGAGGAGTGACACACTACTTACACTACCAGTAGAGGGCCAAACATACTACACTGCTATGAAGGCCATCCTATTCAGTAAGTTTGGACTGACCCCTGAGAGGTATAGGCTTCAGATTCAGGGGCAGCTACAAGATCTCTACACAAACATGGGTGGATTTCTTTGGATTATGCCTGCAAGGCACTGAAGGGCTGGGTGAGGGGCAGCAAGGTTGAAGATTATTCAGGGCTATACAACTTAATTTTAAAAGAGCACATACATGATATTTGTTTGCTAGAGCTGCACCAACACCTGGTTGATAGCAGGTTAACTGACCCCAGGAAACCTGCTGAGGAGGCTGACATCTGGGTCAGCACCAGAGTCCAAGAAGGGGGGGACTCCCAAATAGGGTTGTCAGGATTCCCACCAGAAGAAGGACGGGGAGATAAAAAGACAGAGTTCTCTAAAGGCCCCCAAAACAACTCACAGAGGAAAGCATCTGGTCCTCATTCCCAATCTGGCTATCAGAAGAAAAACTACACTGACAAAGGTCAGCAACTCAAGCTCATCAAGTGATATGAGTGCTATAAGTATGGACACTAGCTAGGGGGATCCCAAGTGTCCAAAAAGAGCACCATCTCTCACTGGAGGAAAGACTCCAGGGGCGACTATTATATTTCTGGGGGAGGTGTTTGTCTCCGTTAATGGGGGAGGGAGTTTTATCCAAGTGTCCCTGGATGGCAGTGAGATGGTTCCTAGGATCTATGTGCCCTCAAATACTACTAAGTATAGGCAATAGGTCACCATCAATGAGTAAGGTGTTGAGGCTCTGAGGGATACAGGTGCCAGCATAACTATGGTAAGGAGTCAGCTGGTGTCCCCAGAGTAGATGATTCCAAATGCATTCACCAAGTTGTGGTGGCTGACAACAGAGAGGGTCACTATCCAGTGGCCCTTTTTACATTTGAGTGGGGGGGGCTTCAGGTCTTCTGAAAGTTGCTGTGAGCCCTGTCATGTCTGTGGACTGCTTGTTGGGTAAGGACCTTGGGCACACTATCTGGAAAGAAGTGGAGCTCAAGGTTCATGTGGAGATGTTGGGGTTACCTGATTGAATCTGTGCAACGACAAGGTCCATGGCTGTCCAGGATGAGAGTCAAAAAGGGCAGGAGCCTGGAGCAATGGCCCAGCCAGCTGCTATAGAGGGAAAAGGCAGAGTGAGTGGGGAAACCGGCCCCAGAGTGTCTTCCCAGTAAAGTGGATGGGGCACCGATGGTGGCTTCCCTGGAGCCCACTGAGGAGGGCACTGCTTCCCTTGGTAGCCTGCCTGCACTTGCTAGATGGTATGTAGAAGGAGGGCCCACCAAAGAGGAGTTCTGTAGGGCACAGAGGGAGTGTCCAACCCTTAAGGGCATTAGAAAACAGGGTGAAGCCCAAGCAGCAGGTGATGTCTCTGGTAATTATCACATTTATTGGGAGGGCAACCTCCTTTACAGTGAGCATAAGCTATGCATGGGACAACAAGGGCCCTGCTGGTCCCCCAATGCTATAGGGCCTTCCTACTGGAGCTGGCTCATGAGATTCCCCTCACATGACAACTGGGCCAAGATACGACCTTTGCAAGGCTTGGCCCACACTTGTATAGACCTACGATCAATAATTCCTCAGATACATTCTGCAGGACTTGTGTAACCTGCCAAGCCAGTGGGAAGATAGGGCAGAGTGTGAAAGACCACCTTAACCCCACTGGAATACCCTTTGAGTGATAAGGCATCAACAGTGTTGGGCCTATGGATCCCCAGATTGCACCAGGCAATGGGTTTATCCTGGTTCTGGTGGATGTGCCACTAGGTACCCAGAGCCAATCCCTCTGAGGACCATGACTGCACCTGTGGTGGCAAAGACCCTGATGGGGATTTTTTATCCGATGGGTTTACCCAAGGAAGTTGTGTCTGACCGGGACACACACTTCATATCTGCATACATGTAGTCAGTGTGGAAGAAGTGTTGGTTAACCTACAGGTTCTCCACTCCTTGCCACCCACAAACAACTGGGCTTGTTGAGAGATTCAGCAAGACCCTGAAGGGCATGATTAGAGGCCTGCATGAGGAATTAGTGGGACATCCTCTTGCCATGTCTGTTGTTTGCCTATAGGGAGGTACCACAGAAGGGAGTGAACTTCAGCCTGTTGAACGTCTGTATGGGCATACTGTCAGAGGACTTCAGAGTTTGTTCAAGGAAGGGTGTGAGCAATCTCCCAGGAAGATTACCCGGGATATAAGGAGCTACACGCTGGCCTTCAGAAGCCAAATGGCTAAGTTGTGGAAGCAACCTTCTGACAACTTAGAAGCAGTCAGGCTGTAATGAAAGAGTGGTATGACCAAAGTTCTAACACTGTGGAATTGCAGCCTGGGCAGAAAGTGTGGGTTATGGAACCTGTAGAATCCAGGGCCCTTCAGGACCCTTGAACTGAGCCCTATGATGTGATTGAGAAGAAGGGTATGGCCACCTACCTGGTGGACCTTAAGACCCCAGGCAGCCCCACAAAGTGCTTAATTTCAATCACCTCAAACACCACTTTGAGAGGTCTGAGGTCACCATGCTGTTGGAAGAGGAGCAGAGTGAACCTCTCCCTGACCTCTTGGACTCCACGGATAAAGATGGGCCTGTGGAGGAAGTAATCCTTTCTCCCAGTCTAACTCCTGAACAGCAGAGAGACTGCCACCAAGTGTTGGGGCAGTACTCCTCTATGTTCTCCCTTATTCCTGGGGCTACCAACCTGTGTACCTACGATGTGGACACAGGGGACAACCTCCCTGTTAAGAATAAATCTTACAGGTTATCGGATAAAGTGTGGGCCAGTGAAGTCTCTAAAATGCTAGAGTTGGGGGTGATAGAACCCTCCAGTAGCCCCTGGCCCAGTCCTGTGGTTCTGGTACCAAAAGCTGCCCCACGAGCACCACACCTGAACTGAGGTTCTATGTGGGCTATCAAAGGCTAAACTCTGTGACAAAGACAGATGGTCATCCTATCCCCAGGCTGATGAGCTTATTGATAGGCTAGGGGCTGCCCAGTACTTAAGTACCTTTGATCTTATGTCAGGGTACTGGAAGATCACCCTAACAGAAGTTGCCAAGTAGAGGTCAGCCTTCTCCACTCGATGGCCACTACCAATTTCGTGTGATGCCCTTTGGACTCACAAATGCCCCTGCCACCTTCCAGAGGATTTTGAACCAGGTCCTTGCTGGTATGGAGGCCTTCTCAACTGCCAATCTGGATGGTATAGTTGTCTTCCTTAGCAGTTGGAAGGATCACCTTTTTCACCTCCAGGAAGTGCTTCAGGCTCTTCTATAAGCAGGCCTGACTATCAATGCCAGTAAAGTGCCATATAGGGCAGGAGTTTTGTGGTGTACTTGGGACACCTGGTGAACAGGGGTAAGGTGCAGCCTTTCCTGTCCAAGATAGACTATCATGGCCTGGCAGCCCTCCAAAACTTAGACTTCAGCCTAGAAATGTGATTTGGACAGAGGCAGGCCAAACTGCATTTGACTCCCTGAAGCAGACCATGCGCACAGCCCCTGAGCTCAGAGCCCCTGACTTCTCATAGGAGGTTATCGTTCAAACAGATGCCTCAGAACATGGCACTGGGGTAGTGTTATCACAGGTAAATTAAGAGGCCCTGTACAAACCTGTAGCCTTCGTCTCCAGGAGGTTACTCCCCAGTGAACAGAGGTGGGGTGCTATAGAGAAAGAAGCTTTTGCTGTGGTCTGGACACTGAAGATGTTGAGGCTTACATGTTTGGTACTCACTTCCTGATTCAGACTGACCACAGGCCACTCTGGTGGCTCATGCAAATGAGGGATGAGAATTGTTGAGGTGGTCCATTTCCCTACAGGGTGGGGCATAGACCTGGGGTAGACCACATCAATGCTGATGGTCTATCTAGATTCTTCCTCATTAGTGATAAGAACTCCCTAGAGGTTGGGTAGGTCGCCCCACTTTCAGCTGGGGGGGCATGCGTCAGACTTGCCATGTTTAGGGTGGTCTTCCCCCAACTTTTTGCCTCCTTACCTCTTTGTTTTACTGTATCTTTTTGTTGGCTGTAGGACTCTGAGCACTTTACCACTGCTTACCATGTTAAACTGCATATGTTTCTCCCCTAAACATGGTGACATTGGTGTATACCTGATTGGCATATTTAGTTTACTTATAAGTGCCCTGTAAAGTGGTATACCATATACCCAGGGCCTATAATCTGAATGCTACTAGTGGACCTGCAGCACTGGTTATGCCACCCATACAAGTAGCCTTTCAAACCTGTCTCAGGCCTGCCATTGCAAGGCCTGTGTGTGCAGTTTACTACCACTTTGACTTGCCAATTTAAACCACTTGCTCAGCCTTAAACTCCCCTTTTATTACAAATAAGTCACCCCTAAGATAGGCCCTAGGTAGCTCTAAGGGCAGAGGGCTGTGTAACTAAAAGGTAGGGCATGTACTTTTAAGTTTTACATGTCCTGGTAGTGACAGATAGCTAAAATCGCTTTTCACTACTGTTAGGCCTACTTCCAAAGGCTAGCATTGGGAGTTCCTTAAAAGAATTTTAAGCTGTAATTCCTGATTAGGAAGGAGTAGCTGCATCAAGTTTCATATCTTTGGAATGATAACGATCTAACCTCTCTTGTGGTAAAGATGAATTTAATATTACTTTTTTTTTAAATGCCACTTTTAGAAGGTGGACATTTCTCTGACTTACTGCTCTGTGTGTCTTGCAGCCTGTCTCAAATACACATCTGGGGTGGGTGGCAGCTGCACTTTTGCCTTCCCTCTAGACAGCTACAAACACAGGAATGGCGGGTTTGACAGAGTACTCATCTGCATTCATCTACATTCTGAAAGCTCTTCCTGGGAAGGAAGAGGGAGGGGGAGCTGACACTTACACCTGAATAGGCAGTGTCCTGTGTCCCACACAAAGGGCTCATTATCCCCATACATAGCCTGACAGATAGGGGTGGGATGAAAGCAGGACCTGTGCACTTCAAGGGCTTGCTTTGAAGTCACCCCCACTTCAAAGGCACATTTGGATATCAGTACTGGTGCTCTGACCCTACCAAGACAGTACATTACTGGACCAGTGAAGAACCCTAGCAGGATTAAAGAATGCTCTTCCACAAGGACTTTCACTTTGCCTGACTGCTGCTCTGATTTAACTGCTTTCTGCTTTACTGAGCTGCCCTGCTGCCTGCTGATCTCTGCTTCCTGAGGACAAGGACTGGACCCATCTCACTTGAACCCAAAGTGACTCCAAGGGCTTGCTGTCTTGCACCTTGTTCTGAAGTCTCAGGGTCATCCAAGACTTCCTGGAACTCTGCAACAGCACCTGAGCCATCTGTGAGTCCTGCCCTGAAAAGTGGAGAGAATCCAGTCCTAGGCCCTTGAAAGGTGATTTCTGCTGTCCAGAACCATCAAAATCGAGGCAGTGATGACTTTGCGCTGATCGGAACCGATGGATTGCTCTTCAACGCCGATCAACAACATCGCCTCGACGGACTGCGTGGCTCACCAACAGCGGACAGCGCAGCTTGATGATGACGCAGAGCCTGCATCGTCTCGAAGCCAAAGTCTTCATCAGCTGAGCGTATCGGCACTGACACTTTGTCTCTGCCCATAGGAATGACGAAGACACATTGCATCCTCCACTCCTCGCAGTCTTCGAAGTTATCGCTTTTTCCATCGAAGGTACTTTGTCAGTGGGACCTGCGTGAGTCCTGTAGCTGGCCTGTCCTCTGTCGTAGTCAGCCTGAATTTTGCATTTGCCCCGGTCCAGCGTGACCTCAAGTAACAACTTAGCGCAATTGACTTATAAGCACTACTTTTTAATTTAAAAATTCATAATTTCAGTTCTACTTATTGGATTGTTGTTGTTTTGATCTTATTTTATTCATAAAAATAATTCTCTATTTTGTGGAGTATTTTTGTGGTGTTTTCATTGGGTTACTGTTTGGTGTATGTTGCACAAATACTTTGCACATTGCCTCTTTAGATAAGCCTGACTGCTCTGTGCCAAGCATCCAGGGGGTGAGCACAGGTTATCTTTTAGTGTGTATACAGCTTACCCTAACTAGTTTTGTTGTGCCTACTTCGACAAGGTGCATATCTCTGCCAGCTAGACACCCAATTTCTAACAATGTTGTAATAAATAATCCCCTCTTATGGTATTTTAAATTCCAATTCTGAAAATATCACCTTTAGAATGTTTTTTTTCTGCCTTAGCCAATTAGTGACTGCAGTCTTTCTCTGGGTCACAATACTGGGAGTAGCTGACAGTTAGGCTTTGAGTATTCCTCCTAGACAGCCACACACAATAGAGAGCTTAGGTGTGCCTGGATGAGCCATCACTGGCAAGATGGGAGGGTGGAGCTGGGCACAGCCCTACTTACACTTGAATAGGCTGTGTCCTGCCTCCACACCAATTTCTGCATCCTCCCTGTAGTTAATCTGTTGCCAGGGCAGCTGAGGCGGAAACTTGTGCACTGAAAAGGGAAAACTCTAGAATGCTCTACCGCTTTAAAGGAGGCACCTGGTATAAATATTGGACCTCATACACCTGCTCTTCAGTACACTTCTGGAACTCTGGAGACTCTACCAAGAAGAAGGACTGCTGTGCTGCTGAAAGGACTGGCACTCTGCTGGATTGCTGCCATGCTGGACTAGTGCCTTACTGGACAGCTGCAATTCTGATCTGCCCTGCTGACCTGCTGCCACCCTGCCTGTGTCAGAGGGATTGGATCTGCAACTGAATCCTGGGGTCTCAGAGTGACTCCAAGGGCTAGTCTGCTGGCCTCCTGTTCAGAGCCACAGCCACCTGAGCCAGCACCAAGATCCAGCTGGAGCAATCCCCTGGGCCCCCTGAGTGGTGCTCCTCAAGCCCTGGACAATTGGTGTCGTCTTAGTGAAGGTAAATTTAAGTTGTTGGGCTCTTTGTGACCGTGAATAGCCTGTTGGTGCCAAAATCTTGTCGCTCGCACTACCCACCAACGCGAAGTTCTTCCACTACACTGCACTACAGCATCGACGGCTCGCGTAAAGCACCACTGTGAAGCTCCAGACCAACCGGTCTTGACGACAGCAGGTTTTTTGCGCTGCGGTGACAACTGTCCCAAGTGCCAGGCCTGCTCCTCACGGCCCCCTCTACCATGTGACGCTTTGCCATGGACTGAGAAGGTAAATTTTCAGCGGTACTAACCTGGTACCTGTATCTGACCCTGGATCCATTGTGTTCCACCTAAACTTGTGACTTTCTTCCAGTCTCGCACAACCAGAAAGCTGCGAGTGGCGCTTTGGGCTTTTTGGCACTATTGTAACTTAAATCTTTAAAATTGCACTTGTCCAGTTATACTTATTGGATTTTTGTCATTTTTGTCTTGATTTATTTAATACATTTTGCTCTATTATTCTAACTTGGTGTGGGATCTTTTCTGTGTTTTGTTTTCACTTTATTACTGTTTGAAAGCTGCGTAAATACTTACACATTGCCTCTAAGTTAAGCCTGACTGCTCTGTGCCAAGGTACCAGAGGGTTGTGCACAGGTTAATTTGGGGTTTGCTTGTGTCTCACCCTAACATGGATTGCGGTTGCTGATTTAGTAGTGTTTCACCCCCCCCCAGCCAGTAATACAGTTTCTAACAGTAATATACAAATAAATGAAAATATCAAAATAATAAAATAATTATTTTATCACTGCCAAAATACATTATCACAGCCACAAAAATATTTAATGATTTAATTGAACCAATAGGAATTCAAGATTGAAACTTTAAACTAATAGTTTAGTCAAGGCATCTGTTCAGATAAGTTTGGTTAGTGAAAAATACGAGCAAACACTTAAACCAGGGTTGTATTCATGTAGTGGGTCGGAGCTCTGGGATTGAGATGAGTTGGGGAACTGTCAAGGTAGAAGCATAGCTTTCTTTTCTCCAAAATCATGTGTATTTAATTTCTTTTTCTATTGATTCTACCTTATGAATATGTTGTCCACCGCGTTCTCTCCTTAGTGTTCAGATGTGGCATTGGTACAAACCAGTTTACATCGGTAGAGGATTTGAGACTGTAGAGGAAGAAGTGTTACGTCTGGTTTAAAAGTGGACTGGGCCGGGTTCTGTCCTTATCCTTGCTAAAGCTTTAACTTTTTCGCTGATGTGCATCTTACTGGAGACTCCATAATGGTATCTTTCCCTCTGTTTTGAAGAGGTTCTATTCCTTGGAGAAAAGCAAAGGGGATTTGGATTCTGCTCAACAGGCATTTTTTAAGGTCGAGTGACACAGGGATAATATGTGAAGACACGATAAGGGCTCCCCAAAGTATTTGTATAGTGTATCAAAAGCCTTAAAATATCTGGTGAGAAGAAGTAAACTTATGATGTCATTTAGAGGCCCAGAATGTCTCTTCAGTGGGCTGAGAGTGTAGCTGTGACTGATCTAATTTTGAAAAGGTTTTAGTTACAAGTCTTCGTATATCAGTAGGAAGTTCAGTGGAGAGTGAGCTCACAGGTCAGACTAGAGTACTCACTCCTACATTTAAAAACATGTATAATGGGTGACAATTGTCTTTCGGATCTGTCAGCCAGGACCAAAAATTAACAACAAAACATCACAAATCACACGCATCACTGCAAAATATTTTGGTCAACAACGGCTCCATCTGCTCAATTTCTTTCTCTGCTCTTTAACTTACAAATTATTCTTAATTTAATGATGGATAAGAAGTATTGGCCACTTGAGGACCTTAACCAGAAAGTATAGACTGGGACTAGAGACTATAGGGCAGATTTACAAGAAAGTGACTCAGTGCAGAATGCAAGCCATTTGGCTGTGCCGCACTGAGTCACTTTCAAAGCACAGGGATGCGACATATTTACAACAATATGTCGCATCTCTGTGCTTCCCCCTGCGCAAACTGCTGCCATGCGCCAGCGCAGGCACCCTTGCACCATGGTGCAAGGATGCCTGCATCGTGGGGAGATTGTTTTTGCTCAGGAAAGGTTCCCTTTCTGAACAAAAACAATCTGAAATGGCGTTTTTCAACTTCTATGTGTGCTGCATTAGCACACATAGAAGTTGAAAAACGTCATTGTTTCAATGATTGTTTATGTTGAGGAAGGGAACTCTTCCTGTACATAAACAATCATTAGAGGTGATTTCCTCTTTCTATGTGTGCTGCAGAATGCAGCACGCATAGAAAGAGGAAAAGAAAACGAGGCGAAATGAATACATTTCTCCTCGTTGCGCCTCCCTACGCCTCCCCTGGGGAGGCGTAGCATTCACACGCATTTCCAGATTTACAAATCCTCCTAAATCTGGAAATGTGTCTGGTTCCATGGGTGTTGCGTGGGAACACCCACAGCAACACCCATGGAACACCCCTTTCACGCAAAGTGCTGCGTGCAAAGGGGCCATATTTACGGGGACAG
Source organism: Calotriton arnoldi (assembly GCA_963921515.1). Lineage (NCBI taxonomy): Eukaryota > Metazoa > Chordata > Amphibia > Caudata > Salamandridae > Calotriton > Calotriton arnoldi. The sequence goes on along the minus strand of CAWUFW010006087.1, from coordinate 717,837 downwards.
GAAAAGTCACGCAGGGTGGCTTTTCCTGTCCTTGTAAATATGGAGCAGTAAAATGCGCCACCGGTACGACACAAAAAGTGACGCACCAGTGGCGCAAGGGGCTTGTAAATCTGCCCCTATGTACTATACATTTGTGCAGGCACTCTCATTATGTTATGTGGTGCTTTATTACACCAAGCGGTGCAACACTTAATCAATTTTCTGATATGAAATATATTTTTTCATTGAAAGGCCCAATCACATAAAACTGCATGACTTGGCTTTGTGTAAAATTCTGCTTCCAGCGAAACCAGGTGAAAACAAAGGGCAAGAAGAATCTCGTGTGAGATATTTAAGTTCACCAGAATTACTGATTTCTTTTGACTTACTCTTAGATGGTTGTCCTAATGTTGAAAGTTGTACACTATTCGGCCTATCTCATAAACAAATCTCATGCTAGATAGCACAGAATTCTCATTACACTGTAGCACGATGCTTAGCCTTTTTCAGAACAACTGGCATGGCATAACAAGTATGATTGTGCAAAATGTAAAGCACATGCTAAATATTTTGCTGGTTGCATTCAGCAAGTACATAGGGCCAGATGTATGACCATGACAATTTGCGACTCGCAAATTGCGTTCGATTGCGAGTCACCATTTGCGAGTCGCAAAATACCATGTACAACAGTGTCTGAGACACTGTTTGCGATTCCCAATGGGGTCGCAAATTGCATGCCTCATGAATATTCATGCGGCACCCGTAATTTGCAACCCCATTGGGAATGCCTGGCCCTCCCAGGGATGGTGGCCTGCTGGGCTCAGCAGACCTCCATGTCTGGGACTGCTTTTAAATAAAGCAGCTTTTTTTTTTACATGCAGCCCGTTTTCCTTAAAAAAGGAAAATAGGATGCATTTAAAAAAAGAAAATGCAACGTTTTCGTTTCATTTGTTAAGGGCAGGTAGTGGTCCCTGGGACCACTGCCTGCCCCTAAAAAATATTTTCCCCTGCATTTGCAAAAGGGAAGGGGTCCCCTGGGGACCCCTTCCCATTTGCGAGTGCATTACCACCCTCTTGAAAAAGGCAGTAAATTGCGAGTGTTTTGCGATCGCAAAACATTCATACATGTGGTAGAGAGTCGCTAATAGGAAGGGACGCCCTTGAAACGCCCCTTCCTAATAGCGAGTCGCAATTCCTATTTAGCGAGTCACAAATAAATTGCGACTTGCTAAATAGGAATTGTACATGGCCCTATTCGTTTTTGCATGTGCGAATGGGTCGCTAACCCATTTGCGCATGCAATTTAGGGTCAGACATCTGGCCCTTGATTCTATGAAACAAACTTTTAAGTTGATTCAGATCATCTTGTACCAGCTTGTGTTGCCTCCTAGATCTCTCCATCACAGGATCTCTGTGATAATCTTTTTGAATTCTTCTGCACAAACATTACTGTAATTTACCCTACATCTCTAGTCATATCTGTCCTATGGGCTTGGCAGGTGCAAAGTTATGAAGGAGGATCCAATAGCAACATCAACCAAATCTGACTTGGCACTAGTTAAACTGGACACCTCTTAACTGTGACTGATTACTTCTTGTACTTCTACTTCTTGTTCTTGTCTACATCCCTGTCCTGCAAAAAGTTTTAAACTTAAAGCACATCATATCAGGGAACATGTTACCCCCGTTTGAAATTTGTCGCTGTCACTTGGAAAGGATAATTTATTCTGGGTGAAACCCATTGCAACTCCATTTTGAGGAAACTTTGGCCTATTTTGCTTCTTCCATTAGAATCAAAAGTGACAGAATTGTTAGCTAATTCTCATCTGTCCACTTTTGTTTCTAGCACGCAATATATTGGACTCATAGTAAGCACATTTCCATCAATGCCAAAGTTTTGAATCAATCTTAGTCACCAACCTGGATAACTTGCGCATTTCATGAGATGCTGGCAGGTTAGGGATTTTGATCTTATTTAATTTGTCAGTGGCCTTTGACAGTGTCTTCCACACCATTCTCCTGCAGTGCCTATCAGGGATGGGAGTGAAAGATAGTGCCCATGCATGACTCTCTTCATTCCTCACACATAGAGAGAGATCAGTACAGATGTCTTCATTTCGCTCAGCTTTTCCCCCTCTATCTAGAGGATTTCCACAGGGCACGCTCTAAGTCCCACATTATTCAACATATCTTGTTCCCCCATCTAATTAAGGAACATTGTTTTACCTTTTACACTTGTGGAGAAAATACACAATATTCAATAATATACATCCGCAAGTAGGCATTGCTCCTATTCAAAATGCCTGTAAAACCTGCCTGCATGAGGTCACTTCTTGGATAAATTCCAATAACTTAAAGTTGAATGACAAGACAGAGGCCAAGATTTGCACACACTTTACATTGGGTTTGTTCTACATTTTAGTGCAAACCTAGGACAAAGTATTGTGTTGGTATTTACAATTCAACGTAAATCACAATTCACATTGAATTTTAACCAAGGGTAATGCAAAGCTGTGCAATGCACTGCCTTGCGTTATTTTGTGTCAAGGGGGCATTCCACAGGCGGTGCATGGGCATTCCCATATGACCCCTCATGGGTTTTAATGCAAGTCACTCTCAACAAAGAATTGTGGGCAAGGATTTGTGCCAAAATCCTGTGCTTACTTGAAGCATGTGTAACGAGGAGAAATGTTTTAATTTTCCTAAGTTTTTCCTATTTGAATATGTGCTGCAATTTACAGCACACATCGAAAGAGGATAGTGCCTTAAAGCATAGTTTTTGTACAGGAAAGTACCTCTTCCTGTACAAAAACTATGCTTACCACAACAGAGATACCCTTTCCCTATGGCGTAAGAGTGTCTGCATTGGCTCATGGCAGCATAAAGTGTGTCAGTGGAGCGCATGATCAGAACATCTCCAAATCTTAGTAGATATGGCATTCATCCACACAACTCAGTCCAGATACTTTACTTGCTGCACTGTGTTGTGAGACTTCTTAGTAAATCTGGGCCTGAGTTTCCAATCTTTTCCCATCAGGCCCTAACCCATATTGTTCCAACTCCTAATTGCGTCCCTCTTTTGGAACTATGCCTCCTCAGTAGAAAAGAAGTAAAATATAGGTATAATGTTTGACAAAAATGTATTCGTCTTGTCTCAGTTCACCAAGATGTTCGCATCATGTTTTCTGATGTTCTGAAATTTGCACAACATTCGACCTCCTATGCCTTGCTGAAAACAAAAGCATAGTGGAGTTTTTATGCCTTTGTTCTTTTTCACGAGCAATGGAAGTAGACATTCAAGGGGTCTTCTTCCTTCATAGTTCTCTGTTACACTGTGTTTGATGGTTAATGGTGGATGCCTCAGGATACTCTATAAAAGTCACAGGTAGTGCAGCCAGGCCAATCAAAGACTTTTCTCTCACTAAAGAGAGAAATCTAATAACAACATGCAGTACTAGTCTTTTTTAACCCGATTGATGCGGAGGACGACTACGTGCCATCATCCGCACCAGTCCTCGTGTGCTGTTGACAGCTCCAGGCCGTCCTCGCACCCAAGGCAAGAAATCTGTTTGGGGTTATTCACCAGAGGGATTTCCTTTTTTTCATTTCAGCCTCAGGCATTGGGAAAGAGTTTTCCTAGTGGCCTGAGGCATTTTTTTTTCCAAAATGTAATGACGATCGGTGCTCATGGTGCGCTGACCACATTACATTGAAAATGAAAGCAAAATTAGTCGATCGGCTCATTTCATAGTTCCTGCAACGATGCTTGGGGGGCTCAGATGAGGGAGGTGTCATTTGGAAAGGGGAGAATCTCCCTTTTCCAATGGTACCATTCCCCAGTGGATCCTGCTTGGGGATCGCCGCAGGAGGGCGATCTACAAGCAAGAATTTACCCACTAGACCTCAGGGACTATTTTTTGAGGGAGGGATGGCTGCCTCCCAGTGTCCTAAACCTCTCCCCTCCCCCAGAACCAAAGTCTTTCTGCCACCCCCCCACACCCCCTCCCCGGGAGCAGATTGGAGGTTGATACCTCCAATTTCCCCAGGGGGGCAGGAAGCCCACTAGACACCAGGGACTATTTTATAGCAGAATGGGTGGAGGTGGCCCTCCTAGGAATTGTGCCTAGCCCCCACCCACCCAAATGACCACCAGCAGTCATTCTGACCCCCATTGGTGGGCAGATAGGAGGAGTTTCCCTCCAATCTGCCCCCGGCGGGGGTCAGAAAGCTAAGTAGTCCACCAGGGATTATATTTGGTGGGGAAACAGCCCCCTTGCAATGAGCTAATGCTCCCCCTCACCTGGGCCAAAGGCCTTTCTGCCCACCTGGTGGCAAATTGGAAGTTATTACCACTAAACTGCCCCCCAGGGCGGCAGTAAGCCCACTAGACACTAGGGATTTTTTTAGTGGAAAAATGGGTGGGGGCAGCCTGCCTAGGCATTGGGCCTAACCCCACCCCTCTAATGACCCGCAGCAGTCTTTCTGCCCAGGGGCCAGATAAGAGGTCTTTAACTCAATTCTGCCCCGGTGGGAGGAGCCAAAAGCCCATTAGACACCAGGGAGTTTTATTGTCGCTACAAGGTGTGGGAGTGGGCTGCCCACCCGCCCACATATCGGGCCTAGCTTTGACCTCTAATATGCGACTGCAACGCATACAAAACGCCTCTGCACGCCTGATCCTCGACATAACACGCCACGCCACAGCCACATCACCCCCCGCCTGAGGAACCTGCACTGGCTCCCCGTCGACAGGAGAATCTCCTTCAAACTCCTCATCCACGCACACAAGGCACTCCACAAGACTGGCCCAGCCTACCTCAACAGACGACTCCTCTTCTACGTCCCCAACCGCCAGCTCCGCTCCGCCAACCTCTCCCTCGCCACCGTCCCTCGCATTCGAAGAACAACCACCGGCGGCAGATCCTTCTCACACCTCGCCGCCAAGACCTGGAACACCCTTCCACTAAGCCTACGACAGACCCAAGACCTGCTGACCTTCAGGAGGCTACTCAAGACCTGGCTGTTCGACCAGTAGCGGCACCCCCCCCTTTTCTCTCCCCAGCGCCTTGAGACCCTCGCGGGTAAGTAGTGCGCTCTACAAATTCTGTAATTGATTGATTGATTGATCCCAACATTTTTTCTGCCCTCCTGGGAAATAAAGCCTCCCCATCTTTTTGGAAAGAAAGGAAATTTTGATTTTGGATGCTTTTTTTCATATAAATGGATATCAGAGTTGGTACAAGTCCCAATATCATCCTACTTCTATGCTGAATGGCTGTACTTTTCGGGCTCTGGTTGGGGAAACCTACCAAACCCAGATATTTCTGAAAACTAGACATCCGGGGAGTCAAGGTTGGTATTCCTCATGTTGCTCTCACAAAGTTTTCTTACCCACAATGCCCTGCAAACCACAAATGTTGCTGAAAATAGCAAATTTTCCTTGCATTTCGGTGATGTAAACTTCCGGAATCAGCAGGAATACACACTATTCCTACCACCTAGCATTTCCCCACTTATCCTGATAAAACTGCTACCCCACTGGTGGGCCTTGGCCTAGTGCCCTCAAAAGGCACATATTAAACAAAGGTCAATGAGACTTGCTCCTCGAGACTCCCTTTGACCTTGATTTGATGATTGCCTGTCCATGCACTAGTTCCAGCCACACAAGCGAGGTAGCATTTTTATTGGGACAATTGGGAGAAAACTGGGTGGTAAGACGTTTGTAGATTCCTGCTGATTCCAGAAGTTAAACGTCACAGAAATGCAAGGAAAATGTGGAATTTTAGGCAAAGTTTAAGGTTTGCAGGGCAGGGCATTGTGGGTAAGAAACCTTTGTGGGATCCATGGGAGGCATATCACCCTGGACTCCTATGGGTCTCTAGTTTTAAGAAATGTCTGGGTTGTGCAGTTTTCCCTGGGTGGCCGTTACCTGGCCGAAAAAATGCCAGCACCCTAATTGCCAAATCAGATCATTTTTGTGACAGGAAATGTTGATCTCTCCGCATTGTATTTTGGGGGCTTTCCTGTTGTGGGCACTAGGCATACCCACACAAGTGTGGACCACTTTTATCAGAGGACTTAGGGGAATCTGGGTGGAAGGAAGTTTGTGGCTCCCCACAGATTTCAGAACTTTTCATCACAGAAATGTGAGAAAAATGTGTTTTTTTAGTCAAAGTTTGAGGGTTGCAAGGGATTATGTGTAAAAAAAACCTAGTGAGAGCCACGCAAATCACTACATCATGGCTTCCCCTTTGTGACTGGTTTTAAAAAATGTACAGGTTTGCTAGGTTTTCCAAGGTGCCGGCTGAGCTAGGACCCAAAAATCCACAGCTACCCACTTTGCTAAAAAAGGGTTGTTTTTGAGTGCAAAAAAGGGATGTAACTATGGTGGGTTTTGGACCGTTTTCTGTTGCAGGCACTAGGACTACCTGCACACGTGAGGTACCATTTATACCAGAAGACATGTGGGAGCATAGAACAGTAGGATTTTATTATTACTAATTGAATTTTGCTGCATTTGTGCCTTCCAAATGTAAGACCGCGTGTAAGAAATTCGACATTTTGAAAAAAAACTTTAAATCATATGGTCGTACGGGCACCCACAAATTCTGAGATGTACAAATAGCCATGGCTCATAAACTCCATATCTTGTGCCCATTTCAGAAATACATAGGTTACCTTAATACCCATTTTCACTCTAAATATTTCACCATATGAATTGGTCAATACTAAGTACACAATGAAAAACCATTATACGTTGCAGCTCAGTTGTTGGCTCTGGGTACTTCGAATTCTTGGAGAACCTATAAACCCTATACGTCCCCACAATGAAAAGGGTCTAGAGAACGTAACGTTAGTTTGCTTTTGTAAATCTGCCCTGGGGACAAAAAGTTAAAGATGAAAACATTTTCACAAATGGTTGTTTTTTCCTACTCGTTTTCAAGATTTCTTTATTTAGTTAGTTTCTTTGGGAAAACCTTGAGGAATCTACACATATGACCCTTACAAAATTTGAAATTTTGTCTACATTTTAGAAATATATAGATTTGTAAATCTCCGATGGGTTTCACATTGGTTTGCACCACAAACTGGAAGTAGGTTCAAAGCACAAAAAAATAGGAAAAATGGGCTTCTTCTTTGAAAATTGCCAAAGCTCTGCATGTTCCTGAAATCTGGGAAGATCGTGACTATTGCACATCAAACCATTCATTGATGTAATATTTATGAACAAAATAACAGACACTTTTATACAGAGCACTTTTTACCTATTTTTCCCAAAACACTCAAAGTTTAGCTATATTTTGACTATTTTATCGCCCCCCCACGTCCCCCCCACCGGGGAATCCAAAAACCCTGGGAATCTTTAGAAACCCCAGAATTTTGGGAAAAAAAGGACAGACTTTCGTGAAGATAGCTTATGTGGACAAAATGTTATAGGTACCTAAACGCAAACTACCCCAAATAGCCAAAGAAAAAGGCTTAGTACTTGGGGGGAAAAGGCCTAGCAGCGAAAGGGTTAAAGAATCCTCAAAGACTTGTGACGACTTAAGAGGGGCATCTAGTGATAGTTTTCTTTGGAAAGGAACCACTGGCAAGATCAATATGTCTGCCTTTTATGTGCTAATGCAAGCAAATACAGACATGCAGAAAATGCTAAGGCATGCAAGCGTACACGTACACATGTTGTTTGCACACATTGGCACATTAGCGACAGAGTCATTGGTATTTTCAATGCTTATTTTTGTCTGTGAAGTATAGCTGGTATAATAGTCTGAAATTTTTGTTTTCAGAGTTCATTTTTCTGATATAAATATGTCACCTGTCAGCTCTGACCGGTCTTTGAAACCTGTATAGATGTTGAAAACCATTCATTACTTCTGACTGAAAGACTTGTGAAATAGATGCCATTATCTTCAAATCCACATGTCAAAGTGAGGAATGATTTCCAAGGCTTTTTGACAAGACATGATAAAAAAGTAAAGATAAAGTTGCAGTTTGAAGAGAATTCTCACACGCATTAAAGATTATGGCAATGGCACTGAATGTTTATTCAATACTATCTATTTTATTCTTCTCTATTGTGGAGAATTTGTATAGCACATAGCTACCCAATGGGCCTCTCAGAGAACAACACGTCTGCCACAATACTCAGTGCACATCCAGAAAACTAAAAAAGGAAGGTGTTCAAATGTTTCTTTAAACTAAGTTCATTCTAAGATCTACTGGAAGGGCAGGTTATTGATTTCAAACTACAAATGTGCATTTCCTAAGAGGGCGAATTCCTAACATGGCAAATTAGTTAAAGCACTTCTGCATAGTGTAAGAAATTGGGTTGTTGTTTGAGGGTGGGGGTAAGCCCTCTCCAAGCAACAGCTCAAACCTTATCAGGGTGAACCACCAACAGTCAATAAATTAGCCTGTGCTTAACCATCTGGTAGCTTGGCACAAAGGCAGTCAGGCTTAACTTAGTGGCAATGTGTAAAGTATTTATGCAGCACACAAACAGCATCAATTTAAAACACTACAAAAGAAAAATCCCACACCAATTTAGAAAGATAGAGTAGATTTTATTGAATTATTTGACACCAAACCAACAAAGATACAATCAATAGGACCAGTGATATGTAATTTCAAAGTTTTATGGTTAGTATAGCGCCTAAAAGTACAAAGTGCTAATTGTGCATATCTGGTCGCGCTGGACCAGGACAAAGTTATAAGTTCAGGCCAACCACAATGGAGTATGGGCCGTGTAAATGGACCAGGTTGGTCCAACTGAGAATTGTACCTTATGACCTTGATGTGGAGTGCTGCGCTGCACTCCGTTAGTTCCGATGAGGAGCTGTGAAGACGGCAATGTGAGGTCCTGCATCAGGTTGCATCACTCTGTCTGTTCTGATGAGAAGCTGTGAAGGCTGTGATGTGAAATTCTGCATCACATTGCCTCAATTTACGTTGTGCTGCGTCAGTTCTGAGGATACCCACAGGTGGTCCAGGAGTACATTCTGATGACAGCTAAGGGTCTAGGACCTGGGGTGGCACCTCTTGGGGAATTAGGACTCACTCCAGCAGTGGCCATCAGCAGGGCACAGGCAGGTCCAGTTGAGTCCGGGAAGCTGGGCAGATGCAGGGCAGGTCTCTGGAGCTTGTTATTTACCAATAGCTCAGAAGAGGAGGCCAGTCAGTTAGTCCTTGGAGTCACTCAGGTGGTTCTGAGTTCAAGGAGCATGTCTAGCCTTCCTTCCTTAGTGAGCTGGGCAGTCCTTCTTGCATCAGTTAAGCAGGGTAATCCGTCCAGCAGCACAGCAGTGCTTCTTCTGACTATTCCACAAGTTCAGAAGTGATCTGAAGAGTGGGTCTGGGGGTCCTACTTTTATACCTGGTGCAGGTTTTGAAATGGGAGAAGCTCTCCACAGAGGTGTTCGGAATTTCCTGCTTTACTGTCCTGGCCCCAGTCTGTCAGCAGTCACAATTAGGGACATCTTAAGGATTTTGGGGGCCTTGGGCCAAATGTATTTTGGGGGCCCCTATTCTGAGCTGCATTGAATTTATGATTCAGTTTCAGCTCTTTCATGTCCCCTTTGGCCAGGACTGTGTTTACATCTAATATTCAGGGATAGTGATGTGTGTTTCAATATTGTACCACAGCAGCAGCTCACAAACATCACTGCAAATGACCTCTGTGATGCCCTCCCATTTCTCATATGTGAGGTCCTACTGTGATATAAAAAAACTTTTTATGGTAGTTGGGTGAAACAAAAGCACAGCATTTTTCTGCAAAATGTCTGTAATAGAATCTCACACATCACCCACATTAAAAATAAATTGGCTGAAAACGGTATTTAAAACTCTCTGTTTAAGAATTATTCAAGGTCATCAGGGCAACACTCTCTGCAGAGAGAGCTGGTTCTATCGGGGGGCAACCTGAAAGGCTGGGGCCCTGGGACAGAGCCCACTTTGCCCATGCCTTAAAACGTTTCTGGTCACAATAGGCTAGTGTGAAGTTCTTTGTGTGTGAGATGAGGCAGTGTTTCATCAAGTCAGGATGGCCCATCCTGCTAACACCCAGGCCCTCTATTGTGATGCTGTCTGGGAAGATTACACAATGGTCAACTGTCAACTACCCACGTCACATGACCCAGGATACAGGTTGCAGGCAGCAATTGGTTAGGACAAGAAAATGCCAACTTTCTAAATGTCCAAAAGAGGCACGTGATTTACGACCCCATCTGTCGCACTGCTGTTTGAAGAATTATCTTCACCGTAGTAAACTGCTCATGTATTAATCCGATGCTAATCCTTTTGTTAAACGAATATTCTTGTCAAAACTTTCCAAAATAAACCAAACGCTTTCAATCACAACGAGGATGGTTTGATTCCACAATGATTCTTTATTACTCATTTTCAAATGTCTCCTGCGCGCCCATCCGGGCTTTTCACAGCAACACGTAATGAACCATTCACATTAAATAGCTTCGAGTAAATCCATATGATCTCCACCCAATGCATTTCGGGCCTGAACGGCCCTTCGTCGGGGGCAACTGTAAAAGTTAAAAGAACATCTCAATCACCTGCTCAGTACCAACTGTATGTGTAAAATACACGATGAAAGTAAAAACAAAAATAAAGCTGCCAAAGTTACACCCTTATATAAACCCACGAGTGCTCCTTCTGCCCACCACTAAATAGTACATAATGACCCCCCTTCCTAACTTAACATGTATCCCTACATGAATACGTAAATGCACAAGCGGGGTAATATTACACCGAGAGATTGCATTATTGTATTTGTAGTTTCACTCAGAATAGGTCACGGGGTCATTGCTACTCTTCTTTGATTGAACTCAGATGGTATTCACGTGGGAGGATTTAAGAGAAGTAAAGAGAAAGGAGGGATCAGACAGTTTTGGCAGTTTGGGAAGGGTGTGGAAGTGGAGAGCAGGCTGCTGGCAGTGGCTTTGAAGGTAGTTTTAAGAGTCTTTCATAGAAGTGTTGTATCACGGGTGGTTTATGATTGAAATGGGTTGTGAACGGGTGGGTTAGGAAGTTTTTGAACACAGTAGATATTAAGTTTCGTGGAGTAGTGGTAGACACGGGAGGTCTCAGTTTTGGGGTATTTGCATTTACGTATTCATGTAGGGATACATGTTAAGTTAGGAAGGGGGTCATTATGTACTATTTAGTGGTGGGCAGAAGGAGCACTCGTGGGTTTATATAAGGGTGTAACTTTGGCAGCTTTATTTTTGTTTTTACTTTCATCGTGTATTTTACACATACAGTTGGTACTGAGCAGGTGATTGAGATGTTCTTTTAACTTTTACAGTTGCCCCTGACGAAGGGCCGTTCAGGCCCGAAATGCATTGGGTGGAGATCATATGGATTTACTCGAAGCTATTTAATGTGAATGGTTCATTACGTGTTGCTGTGAAAAGCCCGGATGGGCGCGCAGGAGACATTTGAAAATGAGTAATAAAGAATCATTGTGGAATCAAACCATCCTCGTTGTGATTGAAAGCGTTTGGTTTATTTTGGAAAGTTTTGACAAGAATATTCGTTTAACAAAAGGATTAGCATCGGATTAATACATGAGCAGTTTACTACGGTGAAGATAATTCTTCAAACAGCAGTGCGACAGATGGGGTCGTAAATCACGTGCCTCTTTTGGACATTTATTATCAATAAACGAGTGAGTTTTGGGACAGCTCACGTTACTGTTAGCACGCAAAATAACTCAGAGTTATGAAATATTACGTACAAACATAAGGAAAGGAGTGCATTCTCTCATTTAGTTTTCTTCTTTTTCAACTTTCTAAATGTGGCATTTTTAGAATTGTGACTTAAAATCTGACTTTACCATTAATGAGGGTTTTAAATTACGATTCATTAGAGTGTAAACATGCTATTTCTTACGGTTCCCAATCAAAAGTTATCACTTATTAAGTGTACTGAGGTAACCCAATGTTATCCTATGGGAGAGGTAGTCCTCACAATAGTGCAAAACGAATTTTGGAGTTTTTCACTACCAGGACATGTAAAACTTAAAAATACATGAACAGTTTTTTTAAAAATACACTGCCCTATGGGCTGTTTAGGGCCTACCCTGGGGGGGACGGCTAGGTATTAGAAAGGGTGGTTTAGGCCTGTCAAAAGATTTATTTTGCCAGGTCGAAGTGACAGTTTAAAAGTACACACACAAGGATGCAATGGCAGGCCTCGGACATGTTTTAAAAGGTTACTTAAGTGGGTGGCACAATATGTGCTGCAGACCCACAAGTAGCAGATAATATACAGGCCCTGGGTACATGTGGTACAACTTTACAGGGACTTAACAAATAAATTAACTGTGTCAAACGTGTGCAAGCCAATCTTACCATCTTTAAAAGAGAAAGCACTTTATTACGGGTTAGCAGTGGTAAAGTGCACAGAGTCCTAAAAGCCAATAAAAATAGGTTCAGAAAACAGCAGGGGTGAAGGCAAAACGTTTGTGGGACTACCACCCTAGGGTGTCAGGTCTAACACATAGCATTTAATAAAATGGAGACCTTGGGTTTGTTTCTGGAAATGAATGGTGGCACAATTCATGTTGCATTTTGGCAAGGTGACAAGGATTATTTAACCTTATTTTACTTTGAGATTCTCTTCAGCAGTGCCTTATCTATTTCTCACAGTCGATGGAGACTACGGCTGAAAGGCTTGCAGCTACGTCGATCAGACCAGAGGCTTGGATAATAAGTCACAGTTTACAGATGCAGTGTCTCTATGCAGATTGTGCCATACTGCTGAGACCTGTGCCCAGCTGACAGATGTGGTCGGCAGCCTGCACAGTAGAAAATGTATTTGGAATTAGGCACCAAATTCTAATGTAACATAATCTGTTATAGCTGCTCTGAAAAATTTGCATTCAAAAGATGTTGTATTTTACAGAAATAATTTCCTAGAAACGTCTTAATGTTGACTCTATTTTCTGCACATACTGCGATGTGCCATATACAAGGGTAAAATTTGTACCATTTAGCAAAATAGACTGCAGAAATATTTTCAGGACTTTCGTAGTACATCTCAAAACCTTTTATTCACCATATCTGCTTATATTGAGGCAAAATATACTTTTTTTTAAACGCATGGATTATATATCATATTTGGATTTTTTAAAGTGCCACATTCTATTTCTATTCGAAATTGATTGCAATCCAAGAGGTTAATCACGTGTAAGAGACAGGACTATAATCTAAAATGTGGTCTTTTTGCAGCTGTTTTTCAAGCTCAGGTTGCAGCTGGAGCTTTTCATTCGTCCAAATGAACTGAGTTGGGTACCAGAGTCATTCAGAGGACAGTAACATGTGCCCAGGACCATGGTGCTCTTGACTAACTACACAAACAGCCCTTGCAATCCTCAAGCTCAGCTGAGCTCTGTTCCCTACGGATTCGCCATCTAACAATAGGTGCTCATGACTTTTGTGGGGCCTCCAAAGATTTCAAATGCCCTTCCTGGAAGTTAGGAATGCCAGGCAAGTCTAGGGAATTCACTCTTAATGCACCATTCCACATATCTAATTTCATTTTAATTGTCATGGGTTTTAGAAGGGTGTTCTGGGTATTTTCGTTATGCAAAAATCAAATTTACTGATGGCATTTATGAGACTAAGGGCCTGCTTTAGAGTTCGGCAGACAGAGATGAACCAAACGAATTTCGCTGTATTTGGCCAGGCCGTACTGGACAGGGGATATTGTGGCTAGTTCGTGTTTGGTTCTTGTCTCCTATGCCCTGCAGCACTGGAAATTAAGCTGCAGAGAGAGGCGAGTGTAGAAGTAGACTCCATGCACCTTTAGCAAACCTTTGTAGAGCCCTTGACAGAAAAAAAAACACTAATGTGGTGTGCCAGCAGAAAAATGGCTGTGCACTTAAATAGGTAGTAGTCCTGGAGCCTGTATCTCCGTCTCCGCATCACAACCAGAAAAGGTAGCTGACTCAAGGCACTGCATGAAGCATTCCTACCACAAGAACTATGATTCAAGGTACCACTCATAGTACATGTGAATGGTTAACTAACCAATTACATTATCTGATGTTTGTCCAAGAGCTGCTGTAGCATCCGTTCAACTGCAGGTTCCTCAGAACAAAGCAACCATATCATATCGGGTACTCAAGTTATTCCCTACTCCGGGGTCCAAGATCCTGGTGGACTACTGTGGTCTCTGAAGTTTGAAATTAAGTCCGACAAAATCAAGATGAGGCATGGTGGTACAATAGTGCATTGAATTCCAATGATATATATGAGTTGATGACAATGTCAACAACTGGCATGCACTGGGAGGTTGTTGGGAGTGAGAGGGAGTAGGCCAGGCTCCATGGGAATGTTTTATAAAACCTGTTGTGGAAGAGGTATTTGACTGAGGGCAGCCTGAGGACATTTTCAAGGATGACTCAGCAGTAAATAAAAAGTAGTTAATGGGCTTCCATTTGCAAATGGTGGTATTGAATACTGGAGCGCCTATTCACGGACCTTTGATGCATCCTTTTATTGGGATTCTTTTGGCCAAAGAGAGGCCGACCTGATGAGCAAGGGAGGAAGTTAATTAAGCTACTATATCTTCTCCTTTCACATACATCTCTACAAGCCAGTTTAAAGAGCAGTGTCTCTTCTGTTGAATGTCGTGTACAAAATACAGTGGACATATTTTTTTAAGGGAGGAAAGAGGCGATAATGTTGACAATTTTGCCTTTTTGTTTTCCATTTTTCATTATTTTTCCTGTTGGTATATTGTTGCAAACATGCTAACACAATGCATACGCATTATTTTTTATCTTCCTACCTTTCAAGTGTTCATTACCTAGTTCACATTTCAATGGACACATAAATAATCCAATTGAATATTTCGTTCCACTCGGCCAAAAAGAAAAACCGCTGAACCATGCCGATGTTAGTGAGTTGGTATCAGGGTTGTAAAACAGGCCCCTGCGACGCAGGGGGCCCCGCAATCCTTCAAGGGCCTTCACATCAGCCCAGTCCAATGATATTTGCAAGATTGTGGGAGTCCTCGGGGTTCCTCATCAGATTTTTCAATGGGGCCTCACCCTTTTGGGTTACACCACTGGTTGTTACGGTTAGTTAGTATCCTGTTACTGCAAATGAAATGCACCCAGGCGCTTGAGTGGCTAATGCCTGACGTCAATGGTTTCTTTGTAATCAAGCTTTCTTTCTATGTGCACCGCCACTTCCACACTGAGCCTTAAACTTAAAAGAACCAAAATAAATTCCAAAAGCATTACAATGACATACCTCTCTCTTAAAATATGATTCCGGGAGTGAAGCAAGTGAGAGGGAGCACTTTAACGTGTTTCACCTTAGCCACTTAATACTCTTATACCTGCAATTTGATTTGATAAGATTGAATAGATAGCCGTCACTTTTATAGTCACACATAAAAAGCATCATGCATTGTGCCCCTCCCCAAACGAATGCAGAATGCTTTGGTTAACGTACAACTTGCTAGCCCTGAAAATTACACGTGTCCAGGTGGATAGGATGGGCAAACGAGGTGGAGAGTTAGCCATTGTGTTTAGCAAGAATTTGTAAATGCCTTACTTTCCCGATGGATGGAGTGAAGGAGGCAGAAGCGCTCGGCTTCAGTCTATCCCCCTCTGCCAAATGTTTTTTCTCCGGTGTATTAGTGTATCGTCCACTAAGCTGTGCAGGGGACTTTATTACTTCTTTAGCTAAGGCCATTGCGGCTAAGTGTACTAGTTATGCCTATTTTACCAGAAGGCTGGCTTTAGCGTCCTCTGGTGAACCCCCCATCCATGGTGGAGGTGGTGACCACCTCCACCACGGATCCCTCAGTACCACCTTTGAATAGTGTCCCTCAAGTCTCCATAACCACTCTATTTTAGATGCATTTAATTAGTTATATAGCGCCACTCATACCAGTAAAGGGTGTCAGAGCACTTTGCATCACACACACATTACACAGAGACAATCAATAATACGTGTGTAGCTCAGCATATAGGAAATGTTACACAAGCCAGAGGACTACAAGGTGTAGGAGTGACGTGTCATCCATACTGGAAGGCAGTATAGTTTAAGAGTGCTTGGTCTGGAGAAGCTCAACTCAGGATTGAAAACGGAACACCATACTTGAGGGTTCTCTTTAATAATAAGAATCGGTTTCTACCCAAATTAACCCTTTTTGCAACATTAATCTATGCTTTAATCTATACTTTGCAGTGTGCATGCAATTCTTTGATGACAGTTAATAATTCACTATTCTATATTAGGATTTTAACTTATAATCTTCCAGTAACAAAAGGATGTCTCTTAGAAAAGCAGTAACCCACTGACATATTTACATTATATACACTTTGTTATCTACATTGTACACGTTCTTTTCAGCAGGCACATTAATTCTCTGTGATATTTTATGATCAGTCAAAACTGCAACTAGACAAAACTCCCATCTCTCTCCAGGAAGAACATTAATCACTGGAGTTATTGTGGCAATTTTATTGTTGCCTGGAAATTGCTAAAGGCAGGAAACACAGCAGCAGGTGCTTTTAAAACAAAAATAAACTTGAAAACATGGCGCCCCTTGAAGTCAGCATCAGGTGCAGTGGCACCGGTCGCACTGCCCTAGAGCCGGCCCTGCTTCACGGTGTTGGGTGATTTTAATATCCAGATGGACAATATGGATGACCGACTGTCCAATCGCTTTTTAGAAACATTAGCTGCCTTTAATCTGTCAGTGTTTCGCACGGGCCCAACCCATAGTGCTGGGCATGCTATAGATCGGATAATGTCCAACATACCAGTTCAGTTAGACAATCCAAGATGGTCATTTTCTACTTCCTTTCTCCTGGCCTCTACCATTACCTAAGGAGAGCAGGGTAGAATCCAAAGGTTTGGGAGGGAGATCATGGAACAAAGCAATAATTTCATCTCTCCATAACATTTTAAGTTCATTTAAAGCAGGGCTCACAGGCAAAGTTGCAGCGGATAATATTGCCATTAATAAATGGCTCACTGAAGCAGCAGATGCAGTGGTGCTGATGATGATTGCTCGGAAAGTTGTACAAGTACACTCTGCTCACCGGTTTTCAGAGGATCTTGCTCTAGAAAGAGCAGCATGCAAAAAACTGGAAAGAGCATGGCGGCACCACTATAAGGAGGCTGATAAGGTGTTACATAAGCAGACCTTTAATATTTATCACATGAATATATAGCAGGTTCATTGTGCTTTCTACTCTCAATGCATTAAGGGGGCCGATAGCAACAGTAATGACATTTTCAAGATAGTATTGAGGTTCACCAATCCAAAGGCTACAGCTCCTCCTTATGAGATCAATCAGGACCTTTGCATGAGATTAAGTGATTTGTTTTATGATAAAATCTCTAGGAAGTGTCAGAAAACACAGTAGGGCCTACAGCTAAGAGGACGTTGATCCATCTTCAGTCACCCAAGGAAGAGGAGTTGAAGGACCAACTTATGAGATGTAAGTCTGGGTCTCCCTCAGATCTGTTCCCTCTGCATGTCCTGAAACAAATTGATGAGTCAATTGCTCCAGCATACCTGGGGTAGTTCTAAATTCATGGAAGAAGGCAAGTGTACTTCCCCTTTTAAAGAAAGATAATGCTGACCCTAAATGTGCCTCTAACTTTAGACTGGTCTCTCTGCTACCTGCTGCCGCTACTTTTGAAAACACTGTGAAGTCCCAGTCCTCAGTTTTTCTGATGGCCGGCAACCTTTTGCATCCACCTCAATCTGGGTTCCAAGCTTTGCATGGCAGTGGGACTGCACTATAGGAGATTTCAGAATCCATTAAGACAAGCTTTGGCTTAGGGCTCAATGTGGCCTTAGTTCTGGTAGATCTATCAGCAGTTTTTGACACAGTGCATTATGAAATCCTTTTACGAAGGTTGGAGAACATGGAGGTGGTTGGGGCAGCATTGAGTTCACTAGGCTCTTTCTTGAAGCACAGAGAGCAAAGGTTTGGCTGAAGCTGTTCTTCTCTTGGGTGAAACCATTAAAATGGGGGGTACCACAGGGCTCATCTCTCAGCCCCACTCTTTTTAATGCTTACATGACCACGCTAGCAATCTTGGTCGTGTCATTTGCCATTAAGATTATATCATATGCTGATGACACGCAGCTACTGCTTACGTATGAAGGTGATTCAGCTATGGCAAAACAAATGTTTACACTCTGTATGGAAGCAGTGATGTATTGGCTCAGAATGAATCACTTACAATGCAATCCAGACAAAACCGAGATCCTGTAGTTTGGTTCCAACCCCTTGCCGGCTTAGACGGGAGCCTGGCCTACCAGGAACACCCCGCCTCCCCCTCTGACGGAGCTGGCAAAAAATGTGGGTATACGGCTAGATACTCAGCTCTCCTTCAAAGCCCAGATTGTGTCGGTGGTGAAATCCTGCTTCAGGATTTTAAGAATGCTCAAGAAATTCCTGAACTTTCTTCCGGATGATGCACAGACAACAGTGGCGAGGGCGCCGATTCTTTCTAGGCTGAATTATGTCAATGCATTGTACCTGGGAATTCCGGACTGTTTAGTACAATGCCTGCAAGTGATACATAATACGGCTATCCACCTTCTGTTCAAGTTGCCTAAACATTCTTTGGTGGCCCAAATTCAGGAGCAGCTACATTGACTGTCAGTCTGTAAGAGAATCATGTTTAAGGCCTTAATGATGGCTCACCAAGCCTTTCACAATACAGGGCCCAGATATTGTAATAAGAACTCTCGAGTACCGTCCAGTAATGCACAGCTGACATCTATCCCCCATTGCAGAAGAAAACGACGGGGTGCCTCCTTTGTGGTTCTTGCAAAGAAGAGCTGGAGTCAGATGCCACTTCAACTAAGATCCATTACAAATGAGGCGGTTTTAAAAAAATCTCTCAATACCTATTTATTTAAACTATAATTCTCCACTCCCTGTCTGTTCTCTACATCTGCTCTCTTATGCCCAGCCCCGTGACCCTCATTGAGTAGCAGTGAGCTATGTATAACCAACCAGTCATTAGTTCATTCATCCAATATTAACACAAAAGTCTAATTTTAAAATATTTAATTATTTAAAAAACCAAAACCGTTTCCTGCATTTTCAGTAGAGCACTTAACTAAGTCATATGTTTTGTTTTGGAGGAGATAGTGTTCTGGGGTAATTGACTCCCACATTGTTGCAGACGTACATGCCTGATGTAAATGCAAGTGTTCTGTATTGGATTTGAAGTGGAGGTATAGAAAAGCCACTCATCCTTGCTCGTTGAGTAGCTGCTCAAAGAACGAGATTAATTTATGTACGAACAGACTGAAACAGTTTTGCATTCATTTTCATGCTTGCCATCAGTAAAAACATTGAAACCCTTTATGAATGCAAACACGCTGTGGGGTTCTCAAGTCAACACATTCAACAGCAGCATATCTGTTTCGCAAATAATTATTTCATTAGAGCTAAATGATGTCGCATGATGTCCATTTCGAGAATAAATGGGTTCGACTAATTTGCAAATTTCTGTCTTTCAGTCAAATGTAGTTATAACACATATTTTCTTTTTAACCTTTTGTAGAATCAACAAATGTTTTATCTATTCGTGGACTTCCTTTATGATTGCAGTACGGAATATGGGTGAATGACCTACATTGCTGTTAAATCAAATCAGCGGA
The DNA here is from genome assembly GCA_963921515.1 of Calotriton arnoldi. Lineage (NCBI taxonomy): Eukaryota > Metazoa > Chordata > Amphibia > Caudata > Salamandridae > Calotriton > Calotriton arnoldi. Next base: position 698,184 of record CAWUFW010006087.1, on the reverse strand, counting down.
CATAATGGATGTATTGATTAAAGTCCCTACCTATGAAGCAATTGAAAATAATAGAAAATCATAGATTCACCATGTATTACGTTGAAAAGCAATCCATGCCAAAAGGGTTACTTTTTTACTGGCATGGAATTGTTTCATTGCCTAATATACTCCAGCTTTGCTGCTTATAAAACATTCATGTATTCTACTAGGAATAATATCATAAAACATATTTGAATTTACTAAAGCAACTGCGTGAGTAGTTGCAGCTTGCAGGAAGGAAAGGGAAACTAGTGGCACATTTAATGATTAACTTCCATTAACCTCGTTAGTCTACACATCTCCCCAAATCATTTACCCTTCATCGTCTTTGATGATTTTCGTCCCCTTTTTCTGTTTTTTGTATTATGTCACTGAACATTTCTACCCTTAGGTCGTACATTTTTATTAACGCATTCGTTCACAAAAGGCCTTTTGGCCAGAAGTGTAAATGAAAACTGAAAGTCCTTATTCTTAAGCTCTGTAACTTCAGGCCCTATATTGCCTCGTCTCACTCCTTCCTATGCCAGAGGTGCATTTTCATATTGGAGACAGGAATTTGGCTGGGCTGCAAAACCACAAGCAATATAGTTATTCACAAATCACCCCGTCTGAACTAAGGGGTCCATTACGATGGCGGGCGGACTGTGTCCGCCCGCCACCGCAACGGCAAACGGAACCGCCCGCAAGAGGTGCGGCGGTCCCGCACTGGCAATTAGGATGCCACCGCCACGGTGGCGGTGGCATCCCGCATATATTGAATTGCGGTGGGCGGTGCTGTAAGCAGCACCCACCACAATGCAATATATGCATGTTGTGCATTGGCATGCACAACATGACAGGCACCGCGCGGTGCCTGCCACCTTGTCCATGCCAATGTTGGGGGGTACCATAGGTACCCCCCAAGTGCAGCCCCCCACCCCCCTGGGGGCCCGCAACGGGGCCCGATGCGGGAACCGCATGCCTTTCCATGGCGGAGTCTCTGCCATGGAAAGGCATAACACCGCCCACATCATAATATGGATGGCGGTGCCTGCAAGGCACCGCCACCATATTATAGGCCTTTTCCGCCCGGTAGGCAATCGTGACGATTGCCTACCGGCGGAAAAGCGGCGGACGGTCTTTCCGTCCGCCACGGTACCCCCGCCATGCTAATGTGGCGGGGGTAAAAGGCCGTCCGGCGGGGTGTTTTGGCGGGCGGATCACCTGCTGTATTAAGAGTGCAGTGGTTGTACCACCACCAGCAGCCCGCTACAACACTGCCAGCAAGGTGTTGGAAATGAGGAGAAATGGAGGTCATGCCGATCCCGGCACTGCCTTCCATACTACGACTTGCCCTTCTGCAAGCCTTTTCATGGTGGTGCTCCTGCCATGAAAAAGCTGGCAGAAGGGCAAGGGGGGGGGGCAAGGGAGGGCACCAATCAGGACCCCTGGGCAAATCTGCCCATGGGGGTGGGTGTAGGGGGCACATGATGTGCCCCCCCCACATGTGCATGGTTGTGCGTGCACTGTGTGGCATGCACAAAATGGTGCATGCTACACCATGCACGTACGAGCATTCAGTGCTGTCACAGCAGTGGTATGCTGTATAGGCTCTCCTATGAGCCTAACATAGCACCACCATGAGACCACAGCAGCACCGCCCGCCCATCCACCCGCCGAGAATTGTACTCGAAATCTGGCAGGCGGGTTCACCACAGCCTTGACGGTCTTTCTGGGTCCCAGCCGAAGACCTCCAAGGTTTTAATAAAACCCAAAGTCCCTCCCAAGGACCCTGTTAAGACTGCAGCGCCCCACTCACGTTGTTAGTTGACTACAAATCAGTATGCCAAGATCTTAATGTTAGCTTTGCACGCAGGTAATATTATCTGCAAGGATTAAGGCAAGGAAAATTAAGGCAATGATTTACGATGGTCCTAAATTAATAACCAAGGCATTACCATAGGTGACCCGTTTTTGACCCTGAGTTCATTCAAAATGAAAGTAGTAAGACTTACAAGACCAGGTATACATGTGTCCCAGTGCATTTAGGTGTGATAAAAAATAATCTTCTGAGACACAGTATGTGGAAAGGAAAAATCAAATGTGGTGTCTACTGAGAATTTAACAAAAAAGTCTGTCAGTAGTACTGAAAGTAGATCAAGATTTCCCTGTAGCAGCCAGTCAAATTTCCGTCTTTGATGCCGAGACATCCTTGTGGGCTTTGCTTGGGTGACTGCATAACACAAGATAGGCAGTTTGTGCCTGTAGCTTAGATTCAGACCTGAAGGCTTCCTTCTTACTCATTGTTTGTGGCCCTTAGCTCACAAAGAAATGAGCAGTTGCTCAAAAAGACTTGGGTGTACCTTGCTGAGTGCTCTTACATGTATGCACATGCTTCATCCTGTGCATGGCTTGAGGCTAACACTGTGATTGAACCTTCCCTGCAGTCCTCCGAAGGTGGTCGAACGCTAAGCATTTTCCTTCTGTTTTCACAAATGAGTGTCTGGGTCTGAGGGAATTGTGGGATACCCACTTAAAAGGACATGGCTGCATTAGGAATGAGGTAAAGACTGCACAACACCTCGCCTTCTATGGCTGGCTGCTCAGAAGGGGTAAGTAAAGTTTCTCACAGTGGGCAAACACACGATCCAGGAAAGTAACGCATTGAGAGTGTCAGACAATAATATCAGTAAATAGCAGGATATGTCTAACAAGATAGAGAAAATGTTTTATGGTACGCTGGGTGTGGCAATGTCACAAAAAAAAGAATGAATATTTGTTTTACATGTATCGCTTAGATCAATTCATTGCAATACTGTTTATTATTGTGATTTTACGGTTAACTGTTTTTTGGTGATTTTTATCATGCATGCTTTTAATTAAATGAAAATATGTAATGCCCCTCAATATCTAATGTGCTCTTGTATTCCTTTTCATTCAACATCAATGCGACCATCAAAGTGGGGATTGTGAAAAGCCTTGCAGTAACACTCTAACTGTGCTGCAACATAGATTGGAAAACTGAAAACCTAGTCATAGATTCAAAATATGCATGCTGTGCTTAAATTGAACACAATTCCTATTGCAGAAATGGTTGATTGGTGTTTAGTGCTATCTGCAGTGCTGAAACATGGCTTCCCTTAGAGCGGATTGGTAGCCAGAGGTCATAGTGCATCACTGACATGGCCATTTGCAATGGCTCGGTCCTATGTAGCGATGCAGATACATTTACTTGCAGTCACACGCAAAAACTTCACCACACTGACCTGAACTGGAGGTAACGCAAAAGATATTTTGGAGCAACATAAGCTGCAGGGTTTTAATTTACATAACAAACACGAGTTAGAGAATATGTTAATGCCAATAAGAGTACACGTGCAGATCAGTTGTTGACACTGAACACGATTATTTTGAGTAGAGCAATATCACTTGCACTGGATTCATTTGCATCTGGGTTAAAGTGTCTTGTTTTTTTTTAACAGAAATGCTTCCAGACCAGTTAACACTACGACACACCTACTTTTATAGTTTTTGCACTGTTCATATCCTTATTCTACTTTGTCAGTTTGATACACAGTCATATTACTCACAGGTCAAATTTTTGACTATATATACACTGCTAATCCTGTGCTTAAAAACTTTGCTAAAAAAACTGAAATTTGATGTGAGCAGATTCAGAATGTAGTGTAGCTCCCTAAACTTGGGAACTACCCACAATACTCTCCTGCCTTTTTGTATATATATATATATATACATATACGCACACACACACACACACACACACGCGCACGCACGCACACACACACACATATATATTCACTGAAAAAAACAAACCAAAGGTTACAGGGACGTCATAGTTAGGCTCAGTTTATACATGCACAAATTCATAGAAATGGAGCAGGTAGAGTTACCTGAGCTAACTATAACTTACGCCAGCAATACACTGCTTATGACATCACATATTGCATCACTCATGACATGGTCAGTGACATCACTGATGACATCTCAAATAACGTCACTGATGACATCATCCAGTGATTGTGAGTGTTTTCTAATAGTTTACAAGTGTTAAACATATATACTAAGGTTCAACAAAAGTTAAAGTATTATAATTTGTGTACTACTAAAGAGTGATATTATTTCTAACATATATTTTGTGAGTGACTGTGTGTATCTATGTGTGAGTGGGTGTGTGAGTAGCTGTATGGGTATGTGAGTGGGTGTTTGAGTGACTGTATAGGTATGTGAGTGGGTGTTTGAGTGACTGTATGGGTGAATACGTGGGTCTGTGAGTAGCTGTATCAGTGAATATGTGGGTGTGTGAGTAGTTGTATGGGTGAGTGGCTGTGTGACTGGCTGTATGTGTGAGCGAGTGGGTGTGTGAGTGGTCGTATGGGTGACTGAGTGGCTGTGTGAGTGACTGTATGGGTGGGTGACTGGGTGTGTAAGTGACTGTTTGAATGGATGTTTGGTTAACTGAGTGGATGTGTGAGTGGTTGTATTGGAGAGTGAGTGTGTGAGTGGCTGCATGGGTGAGTGTGTGGACTTGTGAGTGCATGTATGTGAATGTGTATGCAAGTGGTTGTGTGGGTATGTGAGTGGGTGTGTGAGTGTTGGTAAGGGTGTATGAGTGGCTCTGTTGAGAAGCTGTATGGGTGAGATAGTGGGTGTATGAGTGGCTGTATGGGTGAATAGGTGGGTGTGTGAGTAGCTGTATGGTTAAATGTGAGAAGGTCATCCTTTTTTCCTGATCACCCCCATTTTATGACTGATACTGGTGGTAACTGAGTCTGACTGTATCCCGGGGTCTGCTAGCCAGTCCCAGGGCAAGTGGTCTGTTTAAAAATGTATATGGTAATTAGGTGTAATTGCAATTGGCTCTGCAACCTACCTGTAAGTCCCTAGTATATGGTAGGGCATATATGCTTAGAGGCCTAGCAGCTTTGAGGCACTTAGGTGCCTGCTGTCATTTAAAAGTCAGCCCAGCTTTGCAAGGTGATTTTAAAATTCGTTTTTGGATTTAAAAGTACTTCCAAAGTATCAAGCTACCTTATTTTTTACATACAAGTCATCCCTAAGGTCTACCCTAGGTGCCCCAATAGTAGGGTGCCATGTAAAAATAAGCAGGGGCTTTTAAAAGATGTTTTATATGCCCTGGTGAGGGAGAAACTACCAATCTTATTTTTCACCCTTTGTAGCCTTTGATCTCCATTGGTTAACCTGGTAATACTGTAATACAGTGTAACTATTGACAGGAGTTTAAGGGCTTAAAAGATTGGTATTGATAAATCCAGCAACTTTGCCACTGCTGAATTTATCATAACTAATGCAAAAAAGAAGTTATAGAACTTTGTTTTCTGTGAGCCAAAATTTAGTCTTCTAGCAGCCTCTCCTGATTGGCCAACCCTTAACAGGCGGAGCCAAACTGCTTTGATGAGGTGATAAATGGCCTGCACAGAGACAGACGTTATCTGATGGGGGGAGCTCTGCAGCTGCTGTGACCAGATGAGTACAGGGGCTGGGTAAATCAAACTGGTCTTTAAAGAGAGCAGGACAGTAAGGAATGCCAGCCAGGCCTACCCACTTTTCTTTTACTCCCCAGCCAGATGGCATCTCCGAGAATGGAATTTGCAGGAGTATTGTAAAGGGGGTATTAAGGGAAATGAGCGTAACCAGTAGATTGGCTTAGCCACCTCTTGTTCCCAAGGAGACGTATTCTCCATCTTAAATTTTAAAGTGCAGTGCTTTCTAGGGCAAGAATACGCCACACTTTGAAGAATGCTGTCATGCTTTTCAGTGGCACCTTGTACCCCATTAGTCAGGGGTGCCCCCCTGCTTTTCACCCCAGAACATTGGATAAATTGTGAGAGCTGGAACCCTGATCTGCACCCCAAGGGCTTGCACTCTGAAAAACTGTACCTACTGCACACTTGAAACTACAGCCCTGAGGACTTTGCCTTCCTTCAAAGAGGATTAAGGAGTGCACTCCCTGAAAGTAAAAAGTTAACAGAGCTTCCCTGCACCATCTCCCCCAAGAACTCCCCAGCCTGGAGTGTGTCCAGTGGACTTTTAAGGATTTGGCCAGGGGCATTGTGGGAACTGCAGTCCCATTTTCTGAGGAGCAACTCAGAGACTCTGGTACCTTGGATTCAGGAAGACGTACCAAAGGTTTGGAGAAATTTGGAGTAACTTTTGGAAAAAGCTCTGTAAGATGGCCGACCCAATGTCGAGAGTCAAGCCGAATAGCTCACACCGCGACCCGGCCTGGATTTCAGAGTCATCCTGCTGAAAGCTCCAGAGCTCAAGACTTCCAGGAGTTGACCGGATGCTCCCACTGAACCAAACCGATGAAGCCGCTGCAAATTTGGCCTGCTGGAGAGGCCCACTTGAGGTCGAGAGAAAATACTTCAGAAAAGTTTCTAAGTGTGAAGATAACATTTTGACCGATGCCTCCTGCTTAGTGTATCTGACCAGGGCTCCATCGCTGTTAGCCTCAAACTTTGACGTCCCAAGTTGGCGATATATGTTTTTAAGCACTAGAAAGTGTTTATTCTTTAAAAAATCATATCTCCAGTTTCCTATATTTGATTTTTGCTGCTTTAGCGTCATTTTAATCATAAAACTATTTCCATTGGTTGTGGATTTTTATTGTGTGTGTTTTACTGATTGTATTGCTGTTTTTAAATGCTTCAAACACCTGTCTCCTAAGTTAAGCCTGCCTGCTCATTGCCAGCTACCAAGGCTTGAGCAAGGGAATAATTTATTGAGACCTTGTCTGGACCTTATATTGTGTTGGTGGCCTTATTTCTTATTGATAGGTACCTTACTTAATCCTACTTATAATCCACCTTCCAACAGTGAGTGAGTGGCTCTGTGAGGGACTGTATGTTTGAGTGAGTGGCTATGTGAGTAGGTCTATGGGTGAGTGGTTGTGTGAGTGGCTCTATGCGTGAGTGAATGGGTGTGTGAGTGGCTGTATGGCTGAGTGAGTGTGTGTGTGAATGGTTTTATGGGTGTGTGAGTGGTTCTCTGGATGTGTCATGAGTGATGTCATGAGTGATGTCATTTGAGATATCATCAGTGATGTCACTGACCACGTTTTGAATGATGTAATATGTGAGGTCATAAGCAGTGCATTGCATGGCGTAAGATATAGTTAGCTCAGGTAAAAATAACTGCTGAATTGCTAGGATTTTGTGTGTGTACAATCTGAGCCTAACTATAGCAGCCCCATAACCTCTGCTTTTTTTCAATGAATTTCAAAGGTTTTCAAATTCCATTTCTAAAGTGTTATGTCCCTCTAATGTTTAGTTTTTTTAGTTCATTTGTAGAGTTTATTTGTAATACTAAGTGTATTACAATTTATTTAGATTTTGAATTTAGATTATTTTAACTGTAGACATTCTTTTTTTATAAATATACTTTATATATGTTTAAAAATATACAAATCACATATATACTTATTGTAAAGTTTACGAAGTTCTTTTTGATGTAATTAAACAATTTAAAAAAAATATTGTTTTAGCTACCATGTTACCTATTCGGGTCCGTAAATATAGACGGACTACTACTCTATGGTTTTTAATCCCAATCACATAATCGGGATATATCCGCAAGTCTGAATCCGCAGATTCTCCGAAATTTAAAAAAAATATTTCAGATATGTACACCCCTACATTTTCACTAGTGATATGTGTGAACATATTTACAGGTATATATAGACCACCTTATATCTGTTTTTCACAAAATTACCAATTTTTCGACTTTTGCAAATCCGCAACTCTATGCACTGAATTTGTGAATTCACACAAAACCACACCCCGTCCTTGTGTTTTGATTAGATATATAGGGACCCCACCCATGCACATGAAACACCACACCCAAAACTTCTCCATTAAAGTCTCTAGAAGGAGGATTGAGACCGATTGGTGCTCTGCTTTTACACGATGACTGATGCTACATTTTCCAACCAGGATGAGCATCCACAACCTGTTGAGGATGAGGAGAAAGACACACCACCTTACATAAAAAAGTGATGTCTGGAAGCACTTTACTATACCTTCTGAGGAAAAGAAGATAACAGCAAAATATGTGCAGTGCAATATTTGCAGCAAGGAGTTATCCAGAGGCACTGCAAAGAAATGTTCATATGGGACAAGTTCCATGTGGAAGCACCTAAAAACAATTCATGAAAGGGTCTACAACTGGATGTGGCGGGAGAAAGCAGGTGCAGCAGGACAGTCGACCTCTACATCAGCCTTGGGAGAACCATCATCAGCTGCAGTGATTGCAATATCAGCTGCCTGCGAAGAATTGAGTGACATGGTTATTCCCTGTGCAAAATTCCACATGCTTGTCACTGTAAAAATTTCACCTGTGGATGCATTCTTGGATACAGTGAAGAAGCATCACTGTTTTTTATTTTTGCTTCCGCGACCACTTAATGTTTTTTTGAAGACCGAAGCCAGTTGTTTCTTTGCATTTCCCCATCCTTACCCTTTTTACTACTCTGTTCACTTTTTGTTAAAAAAATTTAAAAAAACATTCTAGAATAAAATGGGTTCTTGTTAGAACCACAATATGGTCAAACAAAGAGCTAACTCTGTGTTTTTAATGTGTCAGTGACCGTATCGGTGTGAGCATAGATGTGTCAGTGTGTGCAGAAGTATATGCTTGAGTGTATTATTGGATGCCTTAGTGTTTGACTGGGTGTGTCAGTGTGTACTTTGGTGTATGCCTGGGTGGGTTAGTGTCTGCATTTGTGTATGCCTGGGTGTGTCAGTGTATGTGTCAGTGTGTGCCTGGGTGTGTTATTGGATGCATTAGTGTTTGTCTGGGTGTGGCAGTGTCCACTTGGGTGTACGCCTGGCTGTAACAGTGTCTGCATTGATATATGCCTGTATGTTTTAGTGTATGCATTAGTATGTCACTGGGTGTGTCAGTCTATGCATCAGTGTGTGTTGGTGTGTTATTGCATGCATTAGTGTATGGCTGGGTGTGCCAGTTTCTGCTTTGCTGTATCCGTGGGTGTATCAGTGTATGCATCGGAGTGTTGGTGTATCCATCATTGTGTGCCTGGTTGTGTCAGTGTATGCATGAGCGTGTGTCTGGGTGTGTCAGTGTATGCATCAGCATGTGTGTGGTTATGTCAGTATCTGTATCACTGTGTGCCTGGGTATGTCAGTGTATGCATTTCTGTATGCCTGGATGTGTGAGTGTCTGCACTGGTGTGTCCCTGGGTGTGTCAGTGTAATGTCAGAATGTGCCTGGGTATATCAGTGTATGCATTAGTGTGCCTGGCTGTGTCAGTGTATGCATCAGTGTCTGCCCGAGTGTGTGAGCATATGCATAAGTATGTGACTGGGTGTGTTAGTGTATAGATGAATGTGTGCCTGGCTGTCTCAGTGTATGCATTAGTGTGTGCCTGGGTATGTTAGTGTATTCATGAGTATTTGCCTGGGTGTGTTATTGCATGCATTAGTGTTTGGCTGGGTGTACCAGTGTCTGCATTGCTGTATGTCTGGGTGTGTCAGTCTATGCTTCAGTGTATGCCTGGGTGTATCAGTGTATGCATCAGTGTGTGTCTGGATATGTCAAAGTCTGCAATGTTGTATGCCTAGCTGTGTCAGTTTATGCATCGGTGTATGACTGGGTGTGTCAGTGGCTGCAGCAGTGTATGCCTGGGTGTGTTATTGAATGCATTGGTGTATGCCTGAATGTATCAGTGTATGCGTCAGTGTTTACCTCAGTTTATTATTGGATGCATTAGTGTTTGGCTGGGTGTGTCAGTGTCTGCATTGTTGTATGCCTGGGTGTGCCAGTCTATGCATTGGTGTATGCCAGGGTGTGTCAGTGTGTACGTCATTGTGTACATGGGTGTCTTATTGCATGCATTAGTGTTTAGTTGGGTGTGTTAGTGTTTGTATTAGTGTGTAGTTGGATGTGTCACTGGCAATATCAGTAAGTGTATGGGCTTTTGAGTGGCTGTATCAGTGTTTGGCTTAATGTCTAAGTGGCTGTATTGATATGTGACTGGGTGTGTCATTGTCTGTATGGGTAAGTGCCTGTGTGTGTCGGTTTCTGTATCGGAGTCTGGCTGTGTGTATCAGTAGTTGTATTAGTGTGTTACTGGGGTATGTCAGTGGCTATATCAGTGTGCACCTGGGTGTTTCAGAGGTTGTATCAATGTGAGTCTGGGTTTCTCAGTGGCTGTATCAGTGAGTGCCTTGGTGTCTCAGTGGCTGTATTGGTCTGTGCTTGGATGTGTCAATTTGTGTTTGGTTTTATCAGTGTATTTTTGGGTATGTGAGTAGCTGTATTGGTGTATATGTTTGGGTCTGTGAATGGGTATATGAGCATATAACTGGGTGTATGAGTCGCTGTATCGGTGTGTGGCATGGTGTGTTAGTTACTGCATGCGTGTGTGAGTGGGTCTGTGAATAGCTGTATGGGTGTATAAGTCAATCTAAGTAGTAGTTTGCATGTGTAAATAGGTGTGTGACTGACTGTATGGGACTTTGAGGGGATGTATGAGTGTATGTGTGGGTATGTCAGTACCTGTTTAAATGACTCTATAGGTGTGCAATTTCATGTATGAGTACCTGTATGTGTGTGTTTGTGACCTATAACTAAAATTACTGATACACATTTTTATAACTTTACAAATACATTTTATTAACACATTACAAAACAATTTATACCAAACAAATAAACATAACACAACTTATTTTGTGCACAAGTACTTCAGACGGCACAAAAGAAAGTGATGTTTTGAAGCATCTTCCAATACGATCAAAGGAAAAAAGGTTACAGATAAATATCTTGACTGCAATACTTGCAGCAAGCAGTTATCCATGGGCACAACAAACAATTATTTACATGGATAACTTCTATGTGGAAGCACTTAAAAATCATACCATAAAGGGGCCACAACTAAATCATTTGGAACAAAATAGGTGCAGCAGGACAGTCCACCTGTACAACACCCTTGGGAGTACCATTGTCTGCTCAGTCATTATAATATCACCTGCCTTCAAACATTTAAGTGAGGTGCTTACTCAGGTGCATTTTCCCTTATTTTACTGTTCTCAGGTACTGTACTCATACACCAAAATTGATGTATCAATTAACAGTGGGGAAAAAGCAATCATTAAGAGAGTCCAAGAAAAAAAAACCCGGATTCTAATTCTGGATGTGCAGAATATCAATGGGATGACACGCATGACTTGTTCACACAAACAAACTGTACCATTAAAGATACCAAATTCAAAACACCAAGAGAACTTTACTGTTTGCATCCGTCAAATGTTTGCAGATACTTTAAGAAATTATTTGAAACTATGCTGTACTTCTTGGAGAACTTTCTGATTTCTTTTTGTCAAAAGAGTGCCAAGCAAGAGGTGCCCTCATATTCATATGCTGTTGTGAATAAAAGATACACCTAAATTTTGAACAGACACAGTTGAGTCTCTACTTTCTTTCATAAAACAGTATATTACATGTAGCATTCCAAAAGACAGTGAGGGAAAACGCATGCAGCAGCAAGTACTTCTTTTTCATTGACATAGATGTGCAAAGTGCTGTCAGCAGAAATATTTCATTATTTTCTTAGCTCCCATTTGTACTTTCATGCTTTTCACGGTCTGAAGCCAGTTCCTTCTTCCCAGTTCTCTTTGAAAAAAAAAGAAGAAAACTGTTAGAAAAAGCTTCTTATAAACCAACAGTACTTTTTTACAATCATTTTAAAAGTACCCCACACAATTCTCCCAGGACTGCTGACACAGTTTCTGATTGCCCCTGTATTTCAAACTGCACTCCTGTGGGGTGAATTCATATTTACTGACAAGGGCCTCCTTCATGATAGGATACCCCAACCTCTTCCCCTTCTCTAGGGCCATCACCAGGAATATGACTCCAAAGGCCAGCTCCCCAGTCCTCCTCAAAGATCCTATGTACCTCCAGAGCTACTTCATATGCCTGAAACAACCTGTCTATATCACTCCTTTCCTTAGAGGCAGGCGCCAAATCTCTGGGTATATGGGCTCTTTCTTCTGCACTGGACACAGTAGTTTTTTTCTAGCTCTAACAGATATTTGGCCTTCAAGTCCACCTCCTTGATAGTCACTTCATGAGCCAACAAGACCCTTTTTCCTCCAAGGCTCTCTCAGCCTCAGCTTTTCTCTACAGCCATCTGGGTTAGCTGCACTCTCAGGTCCCTCTCAGCCTGTCTGTCCTTGAGCTCCTCAGGGGACTGTGTTGGGAGGAGACACTTCTTCCTGCATCAAATCCAGTAGGGAACTCTCTCTTTGTGAGGGGTCCCGCCTCTCCTCTGGAAACTTTGCTCAGTCACTTCTTTACTTCATTCCTTCCTTCTCAGAGCCAGTACCATTAGTTACCCTGATTCTGAGGTCAACTACAATTAGGATTCTCCCTTCTCAAGAGTGCTGAAGTAGTCCTCCTATAACTTTTCCTGTGGTGCAGATTGCATTCTGCATATGTGCTCCCAGACTGTAAGGGCAAACTAGTACTCACACTTGGATGTACAGGTGAGTAAATGGGTGTGTGAATGCTTTTATGGGTGTATGAGGAAGTGTGGCAGTCACTCTCTGGTTGAATGAGTGATGGGGACATAAGTGCTTTTGTGGGAGAGTAACTGAGTCTACAAGTGCCTGCCTGTGTATGCACATTACATACTAGTAAGTTACATACTATAAGCAAGCACCCACATCTAATTTCAAACACATTCATTTATACTGCCATAATAAAATTAATATTCATTCAGTATACCAATTCCTCCAGTATACTGTCTAGAAACTACATGTTTTCTTTCAGCTTACATACACTCACAATTATTTTTCTAAATATACTTTTATATTTTACAACCTAATTAACATACCTGTAAAAGCTCTTTGCTGTTCTCCCAGTTTTATTTCTATTTCTGGTAACATTTGTTTTCATTTGAAATCTCCAGTCTGAACTCCTGCAAACCACCTCCTCTCTCAGTAGAAAAGCAGGTAAAAAGGCCAACCCTCACCATGTGCTCTTACTTATGCTGCTCTTTTGAACAAATCAGAGCTTTGCTTTCATTTTGTTTTGGTATACCACTTCTAAAAGGTCAGTATTCATTTAACCCGTTCCGCGTTTCCGGCAAAGAAGCCCAATTTGTTTTTTTTTTCCATGAATCCTCTGCAGCAGTCAGCACGGCCCCTGTGTACCTTCACGGTGGATCTGCAAATCTATGTGGGAGTCCAGTAAACCATTTAACATTATACTACAATAGATTTGCATCTACATTCAACTTTATAAGATAGTACTGATTTAGAACATAACTCCTCCATAATAAGGAATGTGCCTAAACCACTCTACTTTTGTGTTTGAAAGTACACTCTCTTCAGAACCCTTCCCCCCACACTGCTTTAGCTCAGTTTCCATAGCAACTGTGGGTGTCACAGTGAGTGTGGGAGTGTCTGTCTGTCTGTGTCAGTGGTTGTGAGAGAGCTTGTAGAGTTTGAATGGACATCAGAGTGGGGGTGAGAGTGTCTCTCTGGGTGTGTGAGTAGGTGTGAGAATGTCTGTGAGTGTGGGTGAGTGGGTGTGAGAGTGTCTGTATGGGTGTCACAATGGGTGTGAGAGTGTCTGTGTGTGTGAATGTGAGCGTGTCTGTATGGGCATCAGAGTGGGTGTGAGAGTGTTTCTATGGGTGTCAGAGTAGATGTGAAAGTGTCTGTCTGAGTGTGAGAGTGTCAGTATGGGTGTCAAAGTGGATGCAGGAGTGTCTGCCTGGGTTTCTCAGTGGGTGTAGGAGCATCTGTCTGGGTGTGTCACTGGGTGTGGGAGTGTCTGTTTGGGTGGCACAGTGGGTATGAAATTGCCTTTATGGGTGTCAGAGTGGGTGTGTGGGTATGTATATATATATATAAATAAATATATATATATATATATATATATATATATATATATTCACTGAAAAAACCATAGGTTTTAGGGAAAGTTATAGTTAGTTGGACATTTCACTCGTACAAAACCAGTGAAATTCCCCCGTTATAGTTAGTTCAGCTAACTATAACTCGCGCCCCCGCAATGCACTGCTGATGACGTCACATATTACATCAGGATCACTGACAGAATATAGAATGCCAAAATATCGACCTGCCAAAATATAGTGGATAAAATATAGAATGCCAAAATATCGAATTCCTATCTACAAACAGGTAAGTACAAAAATATCGAATCCAAAATATAGTTTGTAAATAATATAGGGGCCCATTACGATGTCGGGCGGAAGCACAACCGCCGTGCTGGCGGATGCAAAAAGCACCAGTTACCGCCGGCACGCAGCAGTCCACACGCCCGCCCAATTACGATGCGAAAAGCAGGCCAAACACCGCCGGCAAGCCAGCAACACCGTCCGCCATCAAAGTGCGCCAGTACACGTAGCGGCGCAGCCCAACTGACACACACCGTCCGACGAAACACGTCCCGCCCGGCGCATAAATTACGATGCCGCAAACAAACGGCTCCCACGGCCAAGAGATACCGTACGACAAACCGAAGCGGTAACACGGACGCCGAGCACGGACAACGAAAAGCGGCTCCCGAGCATGAATCCAGCACTGCAGGCCGTCCCCATGCTCCTGCTGATGCACCACCAAGGACGCAACGTACCGCGGAGACGCAGGTAGGCACACACACAACAAGTGCACGCAAACAGCGCACACAGTGCAAGGGCGGAAAAGCGGACAACCCCCACCAGCGCGTGTACACAACACATCCACCATCGCATCCACATATGACACACAGGCCAAATCGTAACATCGCAGAACACATGTGTACACACCACCTGGGACTAGGAACCAACCACCCCGTCACGGCCCCAAAGCGCCGATGACGCCGCCACACATGCGCACAACGCAGAGGCCAACCGCAGCGCCATGCATGCGTCGCACACAGACACAGGGACACAACCAAGCAGCACACACATCAGCCCCACCCCGAACGCACATGACACGTGACAGGCCGGCCACAGACATGTCCCCAACGCCCAATTCACGGACAACACCCAACGCCACACAACCGACGCACACATGTCAGTGAAGACACGCAACAGCAGGACACACCCCAGT
The DNA here is from genome assembly GCA_963921515.1 of Calotriton arnoldi. Taxonomy (NCBI): domain Eukaryota; kingdom Metazoa; phylum Chordata; class Amphibia; order Caudata; family Salamandridae; genus Calotriton; species Calotriton arnoldi. The sequence continues at coordinate 683,062 of CAWUFW010006087.1, read as the reverse complement.
GTAACAAACATGGCGTAGCACACAGCGGCGGCAACACCAACTAGGAGAAGCAGGGCTCCTTCGGGAAGAGGAACGCCAGTACCACACAGAAACACCCATACCACCCTGCACATATGAACAAGACATATAAAACGGAACACCAAAGAGCCCGGGGACCGACAACAGGTGGCCCAAGAATAACATTCACACACAAGGCCCAACGCAGAGCGGAAAGGCAGCCTGCCGCCCACACAAGGGAGAGCAGACAGCACTGAATGACCTTCCATTCCAACTCCGAAACCACAGCCCTACGACAGAAGCCGGTGAATACAGCCATTGTCCAAGAATAGACCAACACAGGCATGCCGAGGAGACCGACCACAGGGCAGATAGCGCATATCACAGAAGCACACAACGGACGGGGAAGAAAGAAGAAAACACTCCCCCATGTCGGCCACATGCAAGTTAATTGGAAGGAGTCACACATCACTGACCTTGAACTGTCTGAGAACCATGTGGGAAGAGGGCCCGTGTCCTCCAAACAAGCCAACAGAACACAAGTCCTGTCTCCCTACGACTACACAGAGCTCACAGCAACCCCGGAGCGTGCACATTGCAGACTGCACACACAGCCGGAGCACGCCACCTCAACGAACCGCTGCGAAATGGCAACCGCAACACACCTACCCAACTACGCCGAACAGCTCAAGCTGTACAAAACCAACCTGTTCCATACATTGGGATGCGATCTCCTGTCCCTGCTGAACGTAAGTTACCGACTGACTTACCGCATCACATTGTTCAGCTGCGTCATGCCCGTCTTCTACTGTCGGAGGTGTCCCTACCAGCATCCCGTCGAGATATGCCTCTCCAACCCGGCATGTCTGAAGGCGGACCTGCTACCACTACTCCTCCCTCTGGACGCACACGACAGGGCCTGCTCTGCCTATGGGGGCATGGCGTATGTGGCCAACATCGCACCCGCACTGAAATGGGACCACTGTGCCTCCACACGACGGATCATCGAGAACAGCTACATCGAATGTCACCCAGCATGCCCCATCATGGTCCTCCAAGGGACAACCTACGAACAACACCTTGACAGCCACCATCCGCTTCATTGGCTGGCAAACATGTACACCACCAATGACATGGAAGCCCTGCTGGACGGCATCGCATACCTGACAACCTGTAAATACGTCGGACCACAACGCAGGTTCCCCGAGTGACCTATGATGTCCAACCCCGCACCCATGCTTAGCTTCCGCACGGACTGGCCAGTCACCACCACAACAGTCATACCAAACGACCGGCAACTGTAACCACACCATCAACGACATCGCCATGACATCGGATATGACCGGGACATGCACACTGTTCCACATCACATCCAGGAACACCGCATGCATCGTGGGAGGCAGTGGCATGGGCTCTGTGTATCGCACCCACATGGACGGAACTGCACGAACAACCAGGACACGACATGGATCCAGCGCCCATGGACACACACACCGCTCAGTGGACATGAATAGGTCGCCTGGAGTCTGTGGGTGCTGCACCCCTCCCACCCCCGCCCCGGGAATCCCATACCAGGACCTTTGCATGGACGACAAGTGCATACAACAACAACACGACCCCAGTGACTGTGACATGTCCAGTAACCACCACAGTGCAACAACAAGTGGCACGCCGCTGCATGCACGCAAGCACATGCCCTGATGTCATCTCACATGCACGCGTGCATGAGGAACAACCGCAGCAAACCTGTCACATGGAACTGAGATGGACTGTGCCCATGATGCCAAGCGGTCTGGTAAGCTACATGTATACCGTCTGTGTCAAAGTCCGCAGCTCCGCAGCTATACGTAAATGTACATTAGCACAGCCTTGGCCAAGCAGATGTCACTCTGAAGCCCACATCCCACATGCAACAGCCAATCACATGTAACCCCACTCCCTATCCCATTTGCAATCATGCTCAGTATATCCTCAACATGTATTCCGCTGCCAGTAGTGTCCACTATACTGCATCACAGAGGACAGAAGACTCAATATAATGTTTGAAACCAAAACTGTCTCCGCTGACTCATTTCACAAGTACGAATGAGAGAGGATGAGAGTATGTGAAGTACACGGCAGTCGTGACATGACCATGTAGTCCACTGGTATTGGATGTCAACGCAAATGAGTAGCACTACTGTGGAAGACACACATGTGTCGTGTGAAGTCGTATGGACGCAGTGCTCAGGTGGGTGGGTGCGACGGGTAGATGCGCACATGCCAAGTTGGAGCACGCCGTGTTGGGAGTGGTCATGAACAGTACACCACCGCTTCCCTGGGCATTGTGAGAGGACACCTGTCGGGGGAGTGAACACGTGTGTGCATAGCAGCCGGGCACACGTACAAAGCGGTACCAGGCGCACCTCAGCCCACCCTCTGTGGACAAGCTGGATCCTGTTGTGCGCCCGCCATGCCCCTGACAAGGCACACACAGCCCCAGTCGACCAGGTGTAACCCCAACATAGTCAATCCGCACAGGCGATACAGGGCACGGGATGGCAGTGGAGCATGGTGTGTGAGAGGTCTCCTCGCGCTCCTCCTGGTCATATCACGCAGGCAATAGAACCTCAACGTCTAGCATGGCACAAGTCAGATGGAAGTGTAGGGGGACGCACCACAGCATGAGCAGCACTGACGTCACGGGAGGTGGCTCGCACCATCCCATCCATTGCCCATCATACCAACCACGCCACATGCCATTGCGACTAAGTGCAAGCGCGTGCGCAACCACCCCCGAGCCCTCCCCAGAGAGGCCAAAGAGTGAATGTGTGGGCCATCAGCCACAGACGGACGCGGCCTGGCCGCAAGGGCAGCCACAGCCACTGGGTGTCGCAGGTGGCGGATCCGGAAGGCGAAGACTGAGGATGCATAGTCCATGCAGGCCGGGTCTCCATTTGGGGCACCACGCAGGTGGACGGCGTCCCGCGACACATCATACCCTGAGACAGCCCACTCGTGCAACTGGACCCACACATACACTCCTTGCCCTCTCTGGTGCGAGCTTGGGGCTGCCTGTGCAAGCGCTAGCCTCGCAGGTGAGCATGCATATTGGGGGAGCGAGGGAGGACATGAGGGCTGGGGCGAAGATGACTGTATCACTGTCAGTAAGTACAAGGGATGACCCAGATGTGGAAAGGAAGAGACGTGTCCCGTGTGTACTGCAACTAGTCGCCAATCCAACTACCCCCATGTCCGGAATGTAAGCCCGCACCTAGGCCCGCCCATCCGCCACATCGAACATACCACCAGCACGACAACCTTCCCATTCGAAACACTGACTGGGGGTGGCGACCAGTGTACAATCATGTGTAGCCTACCCACGCGTACATGTGGGCCCTCCATGATCCATGTCACCTGCGGCAAAGTCATAACATGCGCAATGAGGGAAGTGAGGAGAGCTGTCCGCCCCACGCGCAGAAGGTGCATCAGCTCCACAGACCCAGCAGCGAGTCCAGCAGGGGTCACATGTGCAGGGGCAGCTGTGCCTGGTGTGAAGGCACATGCATATAGACAGCACATCGACCAATGTGTAGTCTGCCCACATCTACAGTCCATCATCATGCGGACATAGGAATTGAACACAGGGCAACACATCTTCAGTTGGTGCACCCACCGTGACCAACAATGCGCAATCATCGACGTACCCGCCCTGTGCATGGCCCCCCACCCAACGGAGGCACATCCAGTGCCACCATCCCACACACACAAGCCTTCCACGGAACATGCTGTGTCCAATGGTCAGTACAGAGTCAGCGCCCATGTGGTGGATCCTGAACAGGAGACACATGCACACACATGCCAGCTCCCACTGTGTACGTCTGCCACCTGGCACGTGCAATGTAACCTCTCACCTGTGACGTGTGACTGCAAGCACACAGCCGTCTTGGCATGGGGCTGTCAATGTGGACACCTGTCAATGTTTCGGGAGGTGTGATCCGTACAGTGCTGTACATAGGGTGCAGTGCTGACACCTACTACTGTCTCATATCCCCTCGTGCCACAGGTCCCACTTGTTTTGGCCGCTCAGCCTGTGCCCACATCGTCGTCGTCGTGTGCCATACTCATCCAGCCGCGGAAGCAGTTCCATGCTCAGCAGACATTCATGTTGCCGTGGCGTTGCCGCTTGACGGATATGCAGTCAGTCCCCATCAGCACGCCCCGCAAGTCATTGGGGCCTAGATCCCCATGTGCATGCACATGGCAGTGGTTTGTATCACTAGCCATTGCCATTGGTGGGAGACCTGTGTAAGTGTATTGTGGCCGTGCCGTCCCAGCTTGACAGCTGGGCTGTGGCTCATGTGCTTGCTCAGTCATGTCAGTGATGTGTATGCGAAATTGCTATGTGTCGTGTTGCTTTGACATGTGTCCTCTGCCATTGTCCCTAGGCGGAGACCGAACATTGACCGCCCATACCAATTGCTGGCAGACATGGAGGATACGGAGGTCATTAGGAAGTTTCGGCTGGACAGGCCAACCCTGCATCGACTGTGTGCCATGTTAGAACCCCATCTCCGTCCCCGCAGGGTGTATCCGACTGCTGTCACCCCCACGGCTAAGGTGATGGCCGCCATGCATTTCTTCGCCACTGGGTCATTCCAGCACACAGTGGGCAGTGGAGGAGGGATGTCCCAGCCCATGTTCAGCAAGGTGCTGAGGGATGTACTGGCAGCCATGATGCTGTACCGGAACAGGTACATCCGCTTCCCCAGGGCTCGTGAATTGGCGGCAGTGAAGGGTGCATTCTATGCCCTTGGCAGAATCCCACACGTCGTTGGAGCCATTGACTGCACACATGTCGGCCTTGTTCCACCACAGGCCACTGAGCACCTGTACCGCAACAGGAAGCACACGCACTCCCTGAATGTGCAAGTGGTGTGCCTTGCGGACATGGTGATCACCCACGTGTGTGCAAAGTTCCCAGGCTCGGCCCATGACGCACACATAATGCGCAACAGCATCTTGCCACGACTGATGTCCAATATGCAACAGGATCGTGCCTGTATTGTCGGTGAGTATGTGGAGTGGTGTAGCGTGCTGGCTGTGCGATGCTGTCCCCTGTCCAGTTGGATTAGCAACGGTTCTCTGTGTCCCTCACACCCAGGTGACTCTGCGTATCCGAATGGGGCATGGCTGCTCAGTCCATTGAGGAATCCTCGCACCCCAGCAGACGATCGCTACAATGAGGCACATGGGAGGACCAGACGTGTGGTCGAGCGTACCTTTGGCCTCCTCAAGTCCAGGTTCAGGTGCCTGGACCGCACCGAGGGTGCGCTGGCGTACTCCCCACAGAAGGTGTGCCAGATCGTGGTGGCGTGCTGCATGCTGCACAATCTGGCCATTCGGAAGCAGATCCCCCTCATCGTGGATGACGGAGATCAACCAGGGCCCCAGCCCGCAGACCAGGACAGCTCGAGTGAGGAGGACAGCGGAGAGGAGGAAGCTGGTAATGTGCGGCAGCAGCTCATCGCCCGCTACTTCACTTGACGGTGAGTGTCCATGTACGATGGCTGATGTGGCTGTATCTGTGCAGGTGTGTGTGTGCTGTGTCAGGGTGGCCGTTTGTTCACTGCGTGCTGTGTGTCAACGCTCCATGGCCAGGGTAGTATGCCACTGTTGGTGGCTGTGGCATTGTGCCCTATTGCTCTGTGCGATGTGTGTACATTGCTTGTAGTTGTTGACATGTACTGTGTGATGGGTGTGTGACACACTCATTGAATGTGCTCCTGTTCTGTCTCCCACCCCTAGGTCCCTACAGGCCCTCCGGATTCAAATGCCATGCCACGCATCAGGTGCCTTTCCGCCCAAGGTGGCCGTTGTATTCCGTACAAATAAGACACAGGGCACAAACAGCAGTTAGTGAAAAAGGTGCATTTATTACAAACTGTGACATGTGATTGTGTGCAAGATGATGACAAAAGTGGTGCGTGCAGTGACAATGAGCTGTCGGTCATGGCTGCGTGATGATCAGGGTGTACCCACTGGTTCTATGTCCATAGTCCAACACACACATGCCATCCAGATGGCTGTGTGGAGTGGGATCGTAGTCCAAGTCAATGCAGTGGCTGGTCAAGGAAGGCTGGCGGAAGGCTGGCTGGCTGCCTCACTTGCGACTGGAGCGTGCGAAGTCCTCCCGGGAGATCTGTTTCCTCTTCGGACGGCCCCTTCCACGTTTGCGAGGGGGTGCCTGCTTGCGACATGCTGGTGGTTGAGGTGTGATCACTGGCTGTGGACACAGGGGAACTGGACACTGCTGCTCCACCCTGCGCCCCGGCAGGTGGTGGCGGAGGGGAGCTGCTGTCCCTGGCTGTGACCTCACCGCCACCACCAGCTGTCCCATGAGGTCCACGATTTGGCCCATACGGGCGTCCATGGACCTCAACACCCCCAGCACCTCACGCGTGTCTGAGGCAGACCGGACCCATTGTCCTTGGGCCTCTTCATAGGCCCCAAGGACTCTGGCCATGTGAGGCAGGGCATGGCTCCCAGGGGAGGCTGGCGTTTCCCTGACCCTGCTCCTCCTACCAGTCCTGCTGCCACCGGCCTGCCCACTAGCCACATTGCTCACCACGGTCCTCGCTGTGGCTCCCAGGGTGGATCCAGTCATCCGGGCCACCACCTGCGCTGGGGCTGGTGCCAGCGGAGACGTGGCGGTGGTGGCGGCGGTGGTGGTCGGTGCGGCGATGGTGGCGGTTGCGGCAGTGGTAGTGGCCACAATGACCGTGGGTGTGGCCGCAACGACAGTGGCAGCAGGGGGCTGTGAATGTTCAGCAGCCCTGGATGATGGGTTGGTGGGTAGGAGGGGTCCTGGGGAGCGGCTGGGCCCTGCCACACCAGATGGGCCTGCTTGGTTGTCCATGTCCGAAGAGGAGGACAGATCCTCCAGATCCGTGTGTCCTCGTTGGGGGCTTGTAGGCTGGCTGTGCTGGCTGCTGGCTCCATCCCCAGCATCCAGCAGTTCGTCACCTGTGGAGAGAATGAGATTAGTTATTGTGTTGCACCTGGCGAAGTATGTATTTGTCGTCTGACATTGACAGTTCGTGCAATCTCGTACATGGGTTTCCCGGAGGCGTGTGTGTGGCTGTAGCATCTGTAGTTGTGTGTGCTTGGCAATGGGACTGTGTGCTGTGCACATGTGGCATGGGACGGATTGGCCATGCCGATGGGTGTGTTGCTGTGCCCCTACTTATTGTGACTCTGGTGTATGCGGGCTCCTGGCCCATCCTGGGTCTGGTTTGTACTTTGCTTTTGGGGTTCAAATGGAACGCTTAGGAACGCATATGGCAACATGGGGGCCATGCCCCAGATTCGCATTTGGGAATGAATATGCTTTTGGGGTTCAAATGGAACGCTTAGGAACGCATATGGCAACATGGGGGCCATGCCCCAGATTCGCATTTGGGAGGGAATATGCTTTTGGGGTTCAAATGGAACGCTTAGGAACGCATATGGCAACATGGGGGCCATGCCCCAGATTCGCATTTGGGAGGGAATATGCTTTTGGGGTTCAAATGGAACGCTTAGGAACGCATATGGCAACATGGGGGCCATGCCCCAGATTCGCATTTGGGAGGGAATATGCTTTTGGGGTTCAAATGGAACGCTTAGGAACGCATATGGCAACATGGGGGCCATGCCCCAGATTCGCATTTGGGAGGGAATATGCTTTTGGGGTTCAAATGGAACGCTTAGGAACGCATATGGCAACATGGGGGCCATGCCCCGGATTCGCATTTGGGAGGGAATATGCTTTTGGGGTACATGCTGTGAGCCATGGGTGCCGAACTTGACATGTGTTGTGGCAGCATGACAGTGCATGGTTTGAGGTGTGTGCATGCTTGACATGGCCTGCATATTTGCTGTCTGTTGTGATTACTGGACATGGCATTGGACGCATCGTTATGAGTGAGTGATGGTTGTGTGCCAGCCAACGTATGGCAGTTGTCCCATCTCCTTGGTGTGCGTGCTGCCCTGTGCCATGTGCATCACTGCAGTGCTCGTGGGGGGGTGTGGCCCATGTTGTGTGTTGTTGCTCACAGTGTGTCGTGCACTTCATTGACTTCTGGCACATGGTTGGTAATGGGCATGTATCTTAGCGTGACTACTGTATGTGTGGCAGCTGTGCGGATGACATGCCTTTCATGAGACTGGGGCTGACGGATGGGATGGATGGTATGTTGTTTGTGCATGGTGTGTCTGTGTGTTTGATGGGTTCAGTGGTGTTCGTGTGCATTTATGTTGTTCCGCTCTGTTGCGTCTAGTGTTGTTTGTCTTACATAGGCGTAGTTGTGGGGTGTGTGGTTGACAGGCAGTTGGGGCTACATGGACAGGACTTCAATGGTGTTTCGGTTGTGTGTGATGAGTTGCACAGTGGCTGCCGTATGGTACTATATTCAGTGTGGCTTGTGCATGCAGACGTGGCTCCTTGGGTGTTGCTATGTCTGTGATGGGTCATGTGGGGTGTGAGTCTGTTGTTCATGTCCGTGTGCACATTGTTCACTTGTTCGTGACGGTGGGCGGTGCTGCGTGTTCGTCTGCTACGTGACATGTCCCATGTGTTGGTCGTGTTACGGTCCTCATGCCTCCAGTAATCCGGCCCTGTCCAGTTTCCCACCTGCAAGTTGTTCGTGCGTGCACTGTACTGGATGCCACATGGCTCTAAGCGGGGGTGCTCCATGTTGCAGGTCTGTGGGGGTGGGAGGGTGTTGTGGGTCGTGGGGGTGGCTGGATACCCACTGACACCGATTGCTGTGGACCGTGATGTCTGCCTTTCGGCTGTCGTTGTGCACTGCGGTGGCTGACACGTGGGTGTGTGGGGATGCTCCTCCTTGCTGTGCTGTGGGACTGGGGCCTGGTGTGTGTTGTACTTGGGCTGTCCACCGTCCCACCCACTGCACTTTGTGTTCCTGCCACTTACCTGTTACTTGTCGGTTGGTGCAGCTGTGGCGGACACATGGGTGTGGTGGGTGCTCGTTGTGGCGCTTCTGGCATATTTGGGGACCTGTTGGTGGTTACGTGGCTGGCTTAGTGTACACATGTCCCCACGCATCTTGCAGTTGTTCGGTTTGGGCTGTGTGTGGTGGTGTCTGTTGCATGTGTGTGTGATGTGTTGTGTATTGTGTGCTGGACATGGGGGTGTTTGTCCCTGGGAGCTGTGGCATGGTGGTAGTGCATGTGAGTACATAGCGGTGTGCTGGTATACATTAGTTTGTACTTACCAGCCTCCACTCCCCCTGCTAATCCGGCGAGGATCTCCGGATGGATTACGACTCGCACCTTCTCCTCCCACGCTTTGAAGGTCTTAAAGAGCGCGGGATTCCCTCCGCCAGTGACGGCAGCCAGCTCTCTGTTTTTGCCCTCCTTCTTCTTGACCAGGCTCTTGACGTCATTCCAACGTTTGTTAATCTCGACTCTGTTCCTGGGCAGGGTCCCGACTGCATTGACCTGGTCTACGATCCGGTTCCACATTCTGTTTCTGGTGGCTAGTGGTGTGTGCTGGACCATGTTCCCATAGATTTGTGGGTACACCTTGATGATCTCGTCGACCATGACCGTCAGCTCCATGGGCGTGAACTTGGGCATCCTTTGTGGTGCCATGGTGTTTGTGGTGCTGGTGCGGTGTGTGTTGTGTAATGTGCAGGGGGTTTGTGGTGCCGGTGTTTGGTGGTGGTGGTGGTGGTGGTGGTGGTGTTTGGTGGTGGTGGTGGTGGTGGTGGTGGTGGTGGTGGTTGTGATGTGTGCGTTTCTGTGGTGTGCTGCTGTCCTTGCTGTGTCACTGTGTCCTCTCCTCTCCTCTCTGGTTTGCAATGTAGCAAGGGGTTGTGGTCTGTGGGAGTGCTGCTTTTGTACTCACCTATGTGGGTGTGTCCTCATGGTCTGTTGTTTTCAGGTGTGTTGTGTCTGGGGTTCTGGCCTTTGTATTTTTTGTTTGTCCGGGGGGTGTTTTCGGGATATGTACTGTGCTTGTGTATTTGTGCGTGCCTTGCTGTGTGGACTTGTTGGCCATGTTGTGTGCTATTGGTTTTGTGTGCGGATGGTTTCTGTGCAGGTACGTGGGCGCCATGGCTTCTGCCGTGTCGATTCTCATCGGCGTTGTTTGCGCTGGCGGGCGGTATATTTGTGGTTTTTCCGCGCTCATGTCGGTGCGATCGTAATTTCACGTGCGGTGTGTCGGCCGTGAGGGCGGGCGGTTTTGTGTTGTCGTGCGTGTTTCCGTCCGTGGCGGGCGGTTTGTCTTCGACTCGGACGTTGGCGGGCGGTATTTTGTGTGCTTTTTCGCCGATGGCGGTATTCGGTTTGTGTAATCGTAATGGCGTGGTCGGTGTTCAGGCGGTGTGTGCGGGCGGATTTTTGCCGCTTCCATGCCTGGCGGAATTATTTACGCCGGGTATCGTAATGTGCCCCATAGTTTGTTAAAATATCAAATTTTTTAAATGTATTAAAAGTAATGTAAAATTAATAAAATAATAAATATAATTAACTGAAACATACTTAAAAATACTTAAATAACCTTAAAATTAATAAATAATTAATGTAAGTTATACAAAAATAAACATACATTTTTATTTTTTAATACATATATATATTAACTTAATATTAATAAAAAATATTCAATATTTTTAGCGTAGGATAGCGTAGGGGTAAAAATTACTATTTCCACTCCAGTGAGTGCAACAGTAGGGAAAGCGTTGGATAGCGTAGGGGTAAAAATTACTATTCCCACTCCAGAGAGTGCAACAGTAAGGAAAGCGTTGGATAGCGGAGGGGTAAAAATTACTATTCCCACTCCAGTGAGTGCAACAGTAGGGAAAGCGTTGGATAGCGTAGGGGTAAAAATTACTTTTCCCACTCCAGAGAGTGCAACAGTAGGGAAAGCGTTGGATAGCGGGAGGGTAAAAATTACTATTCCCACTCCAGTGAGTGCAACAGTAGGGAAAGCGTTGGATAGCGGGAGGGTAAAAATTACTATTCCCACTCCAGAGAGTGCAACAGTAGGGAAAGCGTTGGATAGCGTAGGGGTAAAAATTACTATTCCGACTCCAGTGAGTGCAACATTAGGGAAAGCATTGGATAGCGTAGGTGTAAAAATTACTATTCCCACTCCAGAGAGTGCAACAGTAAGGAAAGCGTTGGATAGCGTAGGTGTAAAAATTACTATTCCCACTCCAGTGACTGCAACAGTAGGGAAAGCATTGGATAGCGTAGGGGTAAAAATTACTATTCCCACTCCAGTGAGTGCAACAGTAGGGTAAGTAATGATTTAATATTTAAATAAAAATAAATTAATTATCAATACCAATAAAAAATTAATTACAATTAATTACCAATTACAAAATATTTAATAATTAATTAATTATAAATACCAATAAATATTATTTATTAAAAATTAAATACCTATTAATAATTAAACAACAACCAATTAATTTCCAATACCAAAAATGTAATAAGTAATAAAAAAATTAACAATTAATAATTAATTAACAATAAATTAATCAATACACAAAAATAATTAAAATAATTACTTAATTACAATTAAATTACTTCCCACCCTATTCCCCTATAAACCCACAACCCACTCCGAATAATAAATTAATACAATTAACATAATTATCAATTAATCATTAATAAAAATTTATTACCAATTAATAAAAATTAATTACCAATTAATAATTAATTAACAATAAATTAATTATCAATACCAATAAATAAAAATACATATTTTCTTAATTACAATTAAATTACTTCCCACCCTATTCCCTATAAACCCACAACCCGCTACAGAACTAAAACGCAAAATTAAATTAAAAATAATTAATAATTCCTAAAAATTAATATTTAATTTACTATAATTAAATTACTTCCCACCCTATTCCCCTATAAACCCACAACCCGCTACGGAATTAAATTACGCAAAAATAATTTTACATAAATTTCGTAACTTTAAAAAATATTAAACATACATTACAAAAATAATATACATTTTTAACTCATATACTAACATACAAAACACTTACAAAAATTCGATATTATTAAAAATTCGATATTTTTTAATGCCTATATTATGTACTTCTATATTTTGAAAATCGATATTACTTACCTTCATTTCGATATTATTAACCACTATATTATGTCCATTCGATATTATGTCCATTCTATATTTTGAATTCGATATTCTGTCCATTCTATATATTTTTTTCGATATTATGTCTATTTACCATTACATCACTCATGACATGGTCAGTGACATCACTGATGACATCATCCATGTGATAATTTGATGCATTTTCTGACACCCTAATATAACTTTTCATACACCCACTCTAAATTTCAGACTGCCATTCTCAAAACCAAAGACACTCCAATACCAATAACTACATACCCACTCACTGATTCTTAGGCCTACACACACACATCCACTCACTCACCCGTACAGTCACTCATACTTAGGGTCACTCAGTACAGGACTATCATATGCACTCATACACTTATATAGAAACTTAAACACTGCCACTCATCAATAGAGGTACTCACACACCTAGTCAATCATGCAAATAATTAATCACACATCCATTTACTCACTGATACAGTTATACACACACCAGCTCACTTACTTATACAAATACTACCACATTCTTACACTCTTATACAATCACTGATACAAGCACACACTCACCCATAAAACCACTCTCACAATCACACACTCTCACTTATAGCCATTTGTATACTCCAACACACATATATACTGCCTTTCACATATGTAGTTACTCACACATGTACCACTGAGATATAAATTCACTCACTAACACACCCTTACACACACTCACCCACCCATACAGTCCATCACAGATGCACTCTTGAAACCATGCACCCAGTGACTCACCCACTCACACATCTATGCACAGAGTCACACAAACCCCACCCACACAAACACTCAGGCACCCGTACAGATACTCAGACAACCAATCAATAACCCATATAGACACTCATGTAGCTATTCACAAACCCATGCAGCCGCTTACACACCAACAGACAGACGGATACAGACATTCACACAGTTTAGTCACTAACCCATGCAATCAGTAAGATACGTTTAATCACTCACTTATAGAGTCAGTCACGCACCTCCTAAATCATCCATTCAGACACTTATACACCTACTCATTCTTCAATACGCCTTTCCCTATATATATTAAACATATTTAAACTTTACAGAAACACACAGTCACTGGATGATGTCATCAGTGATGTCATCAGTGATGTCATTTGAGATGTCATCAGTGATGTCATCAGTAATGTCACTGACCATGTCATGAGTGATGTAATATGTGACGTCATCAGCAGTGCATTGCGGGGGCGCGAGTTATAGTTAGCTGAACTAACTATAACGGGGGAATTTCACTGGTTTTGTACGAGTGAAATGTCCAACTAACTATAACTTTCCCTAAAACCTATGGTTTTTTCAGTGAATTTCAAAGGTTTTTTAAATGCTAATTTCTAACTATAACGTGCCTGAAACCTATGGTTTTTTGAGTGAATTTCAAAGGTTTTTTAAATGCTAATTTCTAACTATAATGTGTCTGAAACCTATGGTTTTTTCAGTGAATTTCAAAGGTTTTTTAAATGCTAATTTCTAACTATAACGTGCCTGAAACCTTTGGTTTTTTAAGTGAATTTCAAAGGTTTTTTAAATGCTAGTTTCTAACTATGCCTACAGAGGTAGGACATGTGAAGAATGAAGAAAAAACGCACAGAAAGAAGCAAAAGAAATGCAGAAAGAAGCAACAGAAGTCCACAAAGACGAAGAAAAGTGCAGGAAGAAGCAAGACATGTGCAGAAAGAACCAACAGAGGAGCAGAAAGAGGCCTTGTTCCAAAATCATCCTGTGCCCACAACTTTTTCAGACGGGTACTGGTGGTAACTGACTCTGACTAACCAGGCCTAGTGCCAGTGCTGTGCTAAAAGACACTTAGAATACAGTGAAAACACCTACATACACTAGGGAACACTAGGCGTTGGGGTACCCCTGTGATTAGCATGACCTCCTCTGTAAGGCCCTAGTAAATAATAGAGCAGGGGGATTAAAACTACCTCTTAAAATGCGCCACGGGGCGCGTTTGCACAGTGGTGAAGGGAGGGGGGGGCCTGAGGTGACGTGTGCAAACACGCCCTGTGGCCGTTTTAATTTGGGAGATTAAGTCCCCTTGAATCCTGAGGGTCCCTGGGGTCCAACTAGCCAACCAGGTACCTCCAGTAAGCGCAACAGAGCTGCGTTGCAGAGAGGTGTAAAAAGGGGCGTGGCCTGGACCACCTCTCTGCAACGCAGGCCTGTGGTGCTTACTGGAGGTACCTGCTGGCCTAGTTGGCCCCCAGGGGCCCTCAGGATTGAAGGGGACTTAATTCCCAAATTAAAATGCGCCACAGGGCGTGTTTGCACACATGTCACCACAGGCCCCGCCCTCCCTTCACCACTGTGCAAACGCGCCCCTGGCGAAGTTCTAAGTTGGGGAATTAATTCCCTTGAATACTGAGGGTCCTGGGGCTAACTAGCCCACCAGGTTCCTCCAGTATGCGTCAGGGAGCTGCGTTGCAGAGAGGTGTTCAGAGGCCACGCCCCTTTTTACACCACTATGCAACGCAGCTCTGTGGCGCTTACTGGAGGTACCTGGTGGGCTAGTTGGCCCCCAGGGACCCTCGGGATTGAAGAGGAATTAATTCCCCAACTTAAAACGCTCCACAGGGCGTGTTTGCACACATGTCACCTCAGGCCTCGCCCCTCCCTTCACCACTGTGCAAACGCGCCCTTGGCGCGTTTTAAGTTGGGATTGTCTCCTTGAATCCTGAGGTCCCTGGGTCCATCTAGCCCACCAGGTACCTCCAGTAAGCGCCACAGAGCAGCATTGCAGAGAGGTGTAAAAAGGGGCGTGGCTTCTGAACACCTCTCTGCAACGCAGCTCCTGGCGCATACTGGAGGTTCCTGGTGGGCTAGTTGGCCCCAGGGACCCCAGTATTCAATGAGAATTAGTTCCCCATCTTACAACGCGCCAGGGGCGCGTTTGCAGAGTGCTGCAGGGAGGGCGGTGGCCTCCGGCACAATGCCGGTCTTTTTTAAATTTATTTTTAAGAAGGGGGCTGTGTGGCCCCCTTCCTTTCCTATTTTATTGGCCCTGGGGACCCCATCCCCCAGGGCCTCACCCCTATTTTTTTTTTTAAATTGGAAGGGGGCCGCGTGGCCCCCTTCCCGATGCCATATTCGGCCCCGGGGACCCCATCCCCCGGGGCATGGCCATGTTTTTTTTTGTATTTAACTTATTGGAGGGGGGCTGCGTGGCCCCCCTCCTCAGGCCATTTATGGCCCCGGGGACCCCATCCACTGGGGCCGGCCTTTCCATCTTTTTAAAAATAAAAAATAAAAATGTATAATGGTGGAGGGGGGCCACGTGGCCCCCTCCCGGGCCACTAATGGCCCCGGGGACCCCATCCCCGGGGCCTGGGCTCGTTGGGGACTGTGGGTGTCCCCAATCCCCCACGGTCTCCGCCGGCTCCCGCGTCCTGCGGGAGCCGGCATTGCTTTTCCACATGGGGAGCTGCTGACATGCAGCTCCCCTTGTGGAAAAGCAATCTGCTTTGCTTCATTGAAGCGAGAGCGGCAGGGCTCCCACCCTGTCATTGCAAACAGCAGTGTCCCGGGGGTGGGCACCCCGGGACACTGCAGGAGCCGGCCCTGGGGGGTGGCGGTCCCCAGGGCCATCAAGGGCTCCAGCAGGGGGGCCGCACAGCCCCCCTCCCAACATCTGCACAGCCCCGGGGAGGTGGTGGTCCACAGGGCTCGAGGGCGCAGTGTGCCCCACCGCTATTATAAATAATGAAAGCCCCAGGGGGTGGCGGTCCCCGGGGCTTGGGGGGCCTTAGAGGCCCCCCAAACTTTAAAAAAACAAGCCCCGGGGGGTGGCGGTCCCCAGGGCTGCGTGCCCCACCCGCAACTCATTATTCAAGCCCCTTGGAGGTGGCGGTCCCCGGGTCAGTGTGGGGGGGATTGGGGGCCCCCCACGCTTTTTTTTTCACTGCCCCCGGGACTTGGCCCACCCGGGGGCTAATTAGTAACAAAGCGCGGGAGCCCGCGCTTTGTTTTTTTTTTGTTTTGCGGCCAGATCCGTGGAACCGGCGCTTTTTGCCAATTTTTTTTTTTTTTTAAATGCTTTCTTTGGGCCCTGGGGGTCCTTGTGGGACCCCCTAAGCAGGCCTAGGCGGTCAGGGTGTTTCTACCCTGCCCCCTTTCCTTTTTTTTCGCGTTTGTTTTACTCTTTTCTTGTGACTCAGTTCTACCGAGTCACAAGATGGCTGCCAACACTTCCTGGTTTGGAGTGTTGACAGCCAATTAGCATGCAGCTCGTGGTCGGGAGGGTGCGCGGATCCACCGCAGCCATAGATATCGAAACTTTTATTTTTGATTTTCTCAGCAAATACTGAACGGATTTACACCATTTTTAAAACGGTCGCTTTCTGAGCCAAGCAGTACCTTTTTGCCAAATTTGGGGCAAATCCGTTCAGTAGTTTCGGCTGTAGCCTTGCATAAAGTTTCCTATGGGAAATTGATTTTTCACCTTGAGTTGCGGGGGGGCACGCAGCCCCCCCAAGCCCCGGGGACCGTCACCCCCCGGGGCTTTCATTATTTATAATAGCGGGGGCACACTGCCCCCCCGCAGCCACGGGGACCGCCACCCCCCGGGGCTTCATTTAAAAAAAAAAAAAAATACCTGTGTGGGGGGGCTCGAGCCCCCTTACACGCCCCGGGGACCGCCACCTCCCCGGGGCACTTAAAATGTAAATTTGGGGGTCCGTTACGGACTCCTGAGCCCCGGGGACCACCACCACCCCGGGGCTGTGCAGATGTTGGGAGGGGGGCCGCGCGGCCCCCCTCCTGGAGCCCTTGATGGCCCTGGGGACCGCCACCCCCCAGGGCTGGCTCCTGCAGTGTCCTGGGGTGCCCACCCCCGTGACACTGCTGTTTGCAATGACAGTTTGGGAGCCCCGAGGCTCCCGCCCTGTCATTGCAACTGCTTAGCTTCATTGAAGCGAGAGCAGGGAAACCTGCTCTCGCTCAATGAAGCAAGCAGATTGCTTTTCCACAAGGGGAGCTGCATGTCAGCAGCTCCCCATGTGGAAAGCAATGCCGGCTCCCGCAGGACGCGGGGAGCCGGCGGGACCGTGGGGGGATTGGGGACCCCCCCACGGTCCCCAATGAGAGCCCAGTGGCCCGGGAGGGGGGCCACGCGCGCCCCCCCCTCCACCATTATAATTTATTTATTTTTTTAACAATGGAAAGGCTGGCCCCGGGGGATGGGGTCCCCGGGGCCATAAATGGCCTGAGGAGGGTGGCCACACAGCCCCCCGCCAATAAGTTTAATTAAAAAAAAAACATGGCCATGCCCCGGGGGATGGGGTCCCCGGGGCCGAATATGGCCTCGGAAGGGGGGCCACGCAGCCCGCTTCCAATTTAAAAACAAAAAAAAAAAATATAGGGGTGAGGTCCTGGGGGATGGGGTCCCCAGGGCCAATAAAATAGGAAAGGAAGAGAGGCCACACAGCCCCCATCTTAAAAAAAAAAAAAAAAGACCGGCATCGCGCCGGAGGCCCCGCCCCCTCCCTGCAGCACTCTGCAAACGCACCCCTGGCGCGTTGTAAGATGGGGAACTAATTCCCATTGAATACTGGGGTCCCTGGGGCCAACTAGCTCACCAGGAACCTCAGTATGCGCCTGGGAGCTGCGTTGCAGAGAGGTGTTCAGAGGCCATGCCCCTTTTTACACCTCTCTGCAACGCAGCTCTGTGGCGCTTACTGGAGGTACCTGGTGGGCTAGTTGGACCCCAGGGACCCTCAGGATTCAAGGAGACTTAATCCCCTAACTTAAAACACGCCACGGGGCGCGTTTGCACAGTGGTGAAGGGAGGGGTCGGGGCCTGAGGTGACATGTGTGCAAAGACGCCCTGTGGAGCGTTTTAAGTTGGGGAATTAATTCCTCTTCAATCCTGAGGGTCCCTGGGGGCCAACTAGCCCACCAGGTACCTCCAGTAAGCATCACAGAGCTGCGTTGCAGAGTGGTGTAAAAAGGGGCATGGCCTCTGAACACCTCTCTGCAACGCAGCTCCCTGGCACATACTGGAGGTACCTGGTGGGCTAGTTGGCCCCCAGGGACCCTCAGTATTCAAGGGGAATTAATTCCCCAACTTAGAACTCGCCAGGGGCGCGTTTACACAGTGGTGAAGGGAGGGGCGGGGCCTGTGGTGACATGTGTGCAAACACGCCCTGTGGCGCGTTTAAGCTGGGGAATTAAGTCCCCTTCAATCCTGAGTGCCCCTGGGGGCCAACTAGGCCAGCAGGTACCTCCAGTAAGCGCCACAGGCCTGCGTTGCAGAGAGGTGGTCCAGGCCACGCCCCTTTTTACACCTCTCTGCAACGCAGCTCTGTGGCGCTTACTGGAGGTACCTGGTTGGCTAGTTGGACCTCAGAGACCCTCAGGATTCAAGGGGACTTAATCTCCCAAATTAAAACGGCCACAGGGCGTGTTTGCACACGTCACCTCAGGCCCCCCCTCCCTTCACCACTGTGCAAACGCACCCCGTGGCGCGTTTTAAGAGGTAGTTTTAATCCCCCTGCCCTATTATGTATTAGGGCCTTACAGAGGAGGTCATGCTAATCACAGGTGTACCCCAACGCATAGTGTTCCCTAGTGTATGTAGGTGTTTTCACTGTATTCTAAGTGTCTTTTAGCATAGCACTGGCTCTAGGCCTGGTTAGTCAGAGTCAGTTACCACTAGTACCCGTCTGAAAAAGTTGTGGGCACAGGATGATTTTGGAACAAGGCCGCTTTCTGCTCCTCTGTTGGTTCTTTCTGCACATGTCTTGCTTTTTCCTGCACTTTTCTTCGTCTTTGTGGACTTCTGTTGCTTCTTTCTGCATTTCTTTTGCTTCTTTCTGTGCTTTTTTCTTCTTTCTTCACATGTCCTACCTCTGTAGGCATAGTTAGAAACTAGCATTTAAAAAACCTTTGAAATTCACTTAAAAACCATAGGTTTCAGGCACGTTATAGTTAGAAATTAGCATTTAAAAAACCTTTGAAATTCACTGAAAAACCATAGGTTTCAGGCACATTATAGTTAGAAATTAGCATTTAAAAAACCTTTGAAATTCACTGAAAAAACCATAGGTTTTAGGGAAAGTTATAGTTAGTTGGACATTTCACTCGTACAAAACCAGTGAAATTCCCCCGTTATAGTTAGTTCAGCTAACTATAACTCGCGCCCCCGTAATGCACTGCTGATGACGTCACATATTACATCACTCATGACATGGTCAGTGACATCACTGATGACATCACTGATGACATCTCAAATGACATCACTGATGACATCACTGGTGACATCATCCAGTGACTGTGTGTTTCTGTAAAGTTTAAATATGTTTAATATATATAGTGAAAGGCGTATTGAAGAATGAGTAGGTGTATAAGTGTCTGAATGGATGATTTAGGAGGTGCGTGACTGACTCTATAAGTGAGTGATTAAACGTATCTTACTGATTGCATGGGTTAGTGACTAAACTGTGTGAATGTCTGTATCCGTCTGTCTGTTGGTGTGTAAGCGGCTGCATGGGTTTGTGAATAGCTACATGAGTGTCTATATGGGTTATTGATTGGTTGTCTGAGTATCTGTATGGGTGCCTGAGTGTTTGTGTGGGTGGGGTGTGTGTGACTCTGTGCATAGATGTGTGAGTGGGTGAGTCACTGGGTGCATGGTTTCAAGAGTGCATCTGTGACGGACTGTATGGGTGGGTGAGTGTGTGTATGGGTGTGTTAGTGAGTGAATGTATATCTCAGTGGTACATGTGTGAGTAACTACATATGTGAAAGGCAGTATATATGTGTGTTGGAGTATACAAATGGCTATAAGTGAGAGTGTGTGATTGTGAGAGTGGTTGTATGGATGAGTGTGTGCTTGTATCAGTGATTGTATAAGAGTGTAAGAATGTGGTAGTATTTGTATAAGTAAGTGAGCTGGTGTGTGTATAACTGTATCGGTGAGTAAATGGCTGTGTGATTAATTATTTGCATGATTGACTAGGTGTGTGAGTACCTCTATGGATGAGCGGCAGTGTGTAAGTTTCTATATAAGTGTATGAGTGCATATGATAGTCCTGTACTGAGTGACCATAAGTATGAGTGACTGTACGGGTGAGTGAGTGGATGTGTGTGTGTAGGCCTAAGAATCAGTGAGTGGGTATGTAGTTATTGGTATTGGAGTGTCTATGGTTTTGAGAATGGCAGTCTGAAATTTAGAGTGGGTGTATGAAAAGTTATATTAGGGTGTCAGAAAATGCATCAAATTATCACATGGATGATGTCAACAGTGATGTCATCGGTGATGTCATTTGAGATGTCATCAGGGATGTCATCAGTGATGTCACTGACCATGTCATGAGTGATGTAATATGTGACGTTATCAGCAGTGCATTGCGGGGGCGCGAGTTATAGTTAGATGAACTAACTATAACGGGGGAATTTCACTGGTTTTGTACGAGTGAAATGTCCAACTAACTATAACTTTTCCTAAAACCTATTGTTTTTTCAGTGAATTTCAAAGGTTTTTTAAATGCTAATTTCTAACTACAACGTGCCTGAAACCTATGTTTTTTTCAGTGAATTTCAAAGGTTTTTTAAATGCTAATTTCTAACTATAACGTGTCTGAAACCTATGTTTTTTTCAGTGAATTTCAAAGGTTTTTTAAATGCTAATTTCTAACTATAACGTGCCTGAAACCTATGGTTTTTTAAGTGAATATATATATATATATATAATGTGTTTGCATGCTTGCAAATAATCACCCCAGCTTTTGGTGGGTTTACAGTTTTTAAATTTGTGTTCTGTACAGTATTATTGCATCACTTTAATTATTTAGTTTTAAGATGTCTTTTATTTTTTTGTGAAGTGTATATACTCTGGTAATTTTTGTTTATTTTAGTGTTTGTTATTACATTGATAAACAGATAACAGTGTTAAGATGTTCTTCAGAGCATTATCCTCAAGATTTTTTTCAGATGTTACAACAAAAATATTGCTAATATTGCTAATTTTGTTTTTTTTAAATCTTTTTTAATTCTAGCTGCTATTTTTATAATTTATAATGTTTATAATTCTGTATAAGGATGGGGGAACTATTGTCTTCAATGTCAAACTAGTTTTTGTGTGTGAGCAGTGGTTTATTTAATACTGTTTAGCCACTGCTTTATTTTCGTATTATTGTTTCGAGTATGAACAAGAAGCTGCTTTTACTAGCCTGAAATAACAGTAAAAAAAATTATAATGATCATATGAATAATAACAATATTACACAGATTGCACATATAAGCCCACAGTTAGCTGTCTTGTTTTAATTTACTACATATCTTTAATTTGCAGCTCCTTCAGTGGTCATGTTCTCATTTGATGTTGGAAATGGCCCTAGAAATATATCTGTACAGTCACCTATGCCACTGAATGACAATCAGTGGCATTACATCAAAGTTGTTTGGAATATAAACAAATCATTTCTTCAAGTGGGCACCCTACCAAGAATGTTTTTGCAAGCATCATCTGAGGGACACTACCGACTACAGTTAAGCAGTCAGTTGTTTGTGGGTATGTACAATGGATTTGTTTATATTTTTAAAGCTGAAGAATAGCTGTAGAATTGGAAATTTCTCTGAAAGTGCATTGTCTTGCTCTGCCAATTTACAAGCCAGTTTTGTATTCAAATTTGAATTTAAAGGTAGAAAAACAGAAAATCTTAATTTTTTATTTTCCGAAAGCCACAAAATGCTTTGTGATTTTTTATTGCTTTTTCATATTTGTGTTCATCCCCATAAACTAAACACCATAAATTCACAAAACCCAAAAGATCAGAGGAAAGAGGTGATGGATAATGTGATGACATGAAAAGGCAAGGATCTCCTCAGAACTGTAATATGTAGAATTACCCAAGATATGTGAAGAAGTAGCCCATTAGAATCTGTAGCTGTCATAGAAAAGGATCACATGGCATAAAGTTTCGGTACAAACAAAATCAAAGTAATGAATGCCTAATTTTATCTCAGCCTCGGACACAAATTGAGGCCACATTCAGGACAATTGTTTTTTGCCCACTGAGCCACTTGATCGGTAGTCTCCAACAGGTCAACCACGAACTACCTGTAGCTCTCAGGCTGTCTTTGAGTAGCTTGCTGCCTGTCATTCGAGTTCAGGAGTATTCTGCTGCTCTCCTTCTAATGCTAAACTTTAAAACTCTATGTGCCCAGCTATGTGGGGTCTCCTTTCTCTCTCTCTCTATTTCATCATTCCATTTCCTTATTTGTTTCTCTGTCTCTTTATTTCTCTCATTTGTTCTTTTCTTTTTTCTCTTTTGCTAATTCTCTGGTTTGTTCCTTTTCTCTCTTTCCTTTCTTTCTTTCTTTCTTTCTTGCTTTCTTTCTCTTTCTTTCTTCCCTTCTCTCTTTGTTTCTCTTTCTCTGGTTTATTGACTATTTCTTTTTTCGTTCCTGTATTCCTCATTTCCTTTCCTTAGCTAGTTCTCTTATTTCTCCTTCTCTTCTCTTCTCTTCTCTTCTCTTCTCTTCTCTTCTCTTCTCTTCTCTTCTCTTCTCTTCTCTTCCTTCTCCCCTAAACATGATGACATTAGTGTATACCTGTTTGGTCTCTTGAGGTACTGGTAAGTCCCTTGTAAAGTGGTATACCATATACCCAGGGCCAGTACTTCAAATGCTACTAGTGGGCCTGCAGCACTAATTGTGCCACCCACAAAAGTAGCCTTTCAAACCTGTCTCAGGCTTGTCACTGCAGTGCCTGTGTGGGCAATTTCCTGCCATTTTTTCTTGACATTTAACACTACTTGCCAAGCCTTCAACTCCCCTTTTATTACATATAAGTCCCCCCTAAGAAAGGCGCTCAGTCACCCTAAGGGCAGGGTGGTATGCAAGTAAAAGGTAGGACATGTACTTTGATAGTGTGCATTTCCTGGTAGTGACAAACAGCCTATTTCATTGTTAACCACTGTGATGCCAACCCCTCTTGTAGGCCACCATTGGGATATTCCTTAATCCTCCTTACTGTTGAAGTTAGATTTAACATTACTGTTTAAGAAATGTCACTTTTAGATTGTGTACATTTCTTTGCACTTACTGCTCTATGTACCTGACGGCCTGTCTCCAATACACATCTGGAGTGGGTGACAGCTATACTTTGTACATTCATTTTTGATAGCCACAAACACAGGATGGTGAGGCTCATCTGCATTCTGAGCACTCATCTGCATTCTTCTGAATAAATCTGCATTCTGATGAGTCATCCTGGGCAGAGAGGAATGGGAGGGGCACTGATTTACCCCCACAGATAGCTTGGCAGATAGGAATTGGTTGAAAGGGACCCATGTGTACTTCAGAGAGCTGCTTTGAAGTAACCCTCTACATCCAAGGCACTTTTTGATATAAGTCCCTGGTCTCTGACTCCCAAAAATCAAACACTTCCGGATCTTGAACTGAACCTCTGTCAGAAAGACTGCTTTGCTGCATAAAGGACTCAACTGGTCTGCTTTTCTGGAAGGACTGCTTTTCCTACTTGTTGCCCTGCTGCCCGCTGCTCTTTGACTTTGCTGTAGGGGAGCAGGGCTCTGCCTTCCCTCCAAGTGATCTCCAAGGGCTTGCTGTCTTGCCTCCTGTTATCTGAAGTCTCAGGGACACAGAGACTCTCTGTAATTCTGATGTTGCTGCTGGACTCTGCCTTCTGTGACTCCTACCCTTGCCTGAGGTCCCCTCTCCAAGCTCTGGGCCTCAGAAGTGGGGTTTTCCTTCTGTGTGTTACATAAATACTTTACACATTGCCTCGTATGATAGGACTCACTGCTCTGTGCCAAGCTACCAGAGGGTGAACACAGGTTATCTTTCAGTGTATATCTAGCTTACCCTGAGTACAGTGGTGGTTCTTGCCTGGCCTGGGTGCATACCTCAGCCAGCCAGGAATCCCAGTTCTAACACTGGTGATCATCGGTAAGGATAGGACTTGTGTTTGTGCTATACCATATAGTAATTCATTGTTCACTACAACTCTATACTTAGACAAATTCAAGCCTTTTCCAATTCTCCCTGTTCTGATATCTTTTGTTTTTCCAAAGTCCTTTTGCCCAAGTCCCATTTTCTCTGCAATATCTGTGGCCCTACCTGGCAATATGGAATTCGAGCTGGCCAACCTAGAGGCATACACAGTGGCCCAGCTCAAGGGATTCTGCCAGGAGAGAGACGTGTTCCATAAGTGAAGTGTCAAGAAGGCAGAGCTTCAGAAAGCCTTAAGAGCATGGGCAAAGGTCAACCCAGAAGAAGTAGATGAGGAGGAGAGATCTCTCTCTAGGGAAGGATCAGAGCAAGAACCTTATAGAGGGTCGCGTCATGCAGCCTACAGAGGTAGGGGAGCAATTTCCTCCCAGGGCTGGAAGTCCACTCTAGAGCATGTAGCAGTGTGTCATCGAAGAGCCTGTCCCCAGAGGAGCTTGTGGACAGAAGTGAGGAGAGAAAGCTGAGAGTAGAGCTTGCAAAGATTGACAGGGAGCCGGCCCTTGCCAGGATTGAAAAGGAACAGGCCTTTTCCAAACTGGAGAAGGAGCAGGCCCTTGCATGTATGGAGAAAGAGCAAGGTCTAGAAGAGAAGAGGATGGCCATGGAGGGAAGGAAGATAGCCCATGATCTTAGCCTCAGAGAGCTGGATATTTGAGTCCTCCGAGTGAGGTCCAGCAACAAAAATATTGGTGGCAGTATACCTGCAGTGTCTTCGCGTGAGTCCAGATTTCTTATCTCAAAAGATATGGCGCCCAGTTATAATGTGGGGGATACATATATAAATAGTTGACAGTCTAAAGGTCCCCAAAAACTCACAGGAGAAAGGGTCTAGTTCACATTCCCTATCGGGCCACCCTGACTAAGGTAGGGCCTTTGGATCCCCAGACTGCATCAGGTAACAGGTTTATCTGGTTCTGGTGGATCATGCCACAATGTACTCTGAGACAGTCCCTCTGACGACTACTACTACTGCACTTGCGGTGGCAAAGTGGACATTTCTCTGCACTTACTGCTCTATGTGCCTGACAGCCTGTCTCCAATACACATATGGGGTGGGTGACAGCTACATTTTGTGCATTTCCTCTAGACAGCCACAAACACAGTAAGGCGAGGCTCATCTGCATTCTGAGCACTCATCTGCATTGTGATGGTACTTCGTAGACAGGGAGGAATGGGAGAGTCTGACACTTACACTTCACTTGGTAGTGTCCTGTACACAAACAAAGCCCTGATTAACCCCCTAACTCCCCCACAGATAGCCTGGCAGACAGGACAGGGTTGAAAGGGACCCTTGTAAACTTCAGAGAGCTGCTTTGAAGTCACCCCTTACATCCAAGGCACTTTTGTGTATAAGTACTAGGCCTCTGACCCCCAGAAATCACACACTTCTGGTTCTTGAACTGAACCTCTGTCAGAAGGACTGCTGTGCTGCTTAAAAAACTCAACTGGTATGCTTTTCTGGAAGGACTGCTTTTCTTCTTATTGCCCTGCTGCCTGCTGCTCCTTGACTCTTCTGAAGGAGAGCTGGGCTCTGCTTTCACTCCAAGTGATATCCAAGGGTTTGCTGGCTTGCCTCCTGTTTTCTGAAGTCTCAGGGACACAAAAGACATCCTGCAGTTCTGCTGGTGCAGCTGAGATCTGCCTTCTGTGAGTCCTACCCTTACTTGAGGTGCCCTTTCTGGGTTCCGGGCCTGAGAAGTGGGTTCAGCAGCTGTTTTTCTACAAAACCGATGCATCGTCACCTTTGCGCCAATTGGAACTCACGCATTGCCCTTTTACGCTGATACAGAGGCTGTTCGATGACAGCGGTTCAACAGCCTGCACGGCCGAATGAAAGGGCTAAGCGCGGCTCGATGATGATGAATTGACTTAACATCAGCGAAGGTCGACAATGATGCATCCTGCCCTCAGAGTCCATGATTTCCTCCATCCAAGGTACTTTTTACAGCAGCCCCTGCGTAAGTCCTGTAGCCAGCCTGCCTACCATCGTGGTCGGCCTTAACTTTAGACTTGCACCAGTCCCTGGAGACCTCAAGTAACTTTTTGACCACTAGTGACTTCTAAGCTGTTTTTTGCACTTAATCTTTAAAAATGTATATCTCAACTTCTACAACGCCATAACCTCCACATGCTTCATTCAACACCCTCTGCATACTCCGCAAGACCTTCTAATGG
This sequence comes from Calotriton arnoldi, assembly GCA_963921515.1. NCBI lineage: Eukaryota > Metazoa > Chordata > Amphibia > Caudata > Salamandridae > Calotriton > Calotriton arnoldi. The sequence goes on along the minus strand of CAWUFW010006087.1, from coordinate 656,718 downwards.
ATCCCCCCCCAAACCAGAAAGACTGACACGCACGCACTCATCACCAGCAGGTGGGACTACGGGAACGCCTTCTATGCCGAAATCAACAAATCTCCGCTCCACAAACTCCAGACCGTCCAGAACGCCACAGCCAGACTCGTCCTCAGCTTCCCACGACAAGACCACATCACCCAGCACCTACAAGACCTCCACTGGCTCCCCGTCGAAAAAAGAGTGAACTTCAAGCTACTCATGCACACTTACAAAGCCCTCCACAACACCAGACCCCAATACCTCAACGAAAGAATCTCCTTCTACACCCCCAAGAGAAACCTCTGCTCCGCTGACCAGGCCTTGGCCGAAATACCCCACATCCACAGAGCCAGAACAGGAGGCAGATCTTTCTCCCACATCGCGGTCAAGACCTGGAACGAACTCCCCCTCAGCATCAGATGAAGCCCCACACTGCAAGTATTCAGGAAGAGCCTCAAGACCTGGCTTTTTGAATGACCGGAGCTGCCGGAATCCCCCCCCCAGAGCCTTGAGACCCTCACGGGTGAGTAGTGCGCTCTATAAATCTCTGAATGATTGATTTACTGATTGGAATTTTGTAGTTATGGTCTTGTTTTACTCAGATAAATATTCTCTATATTTCTACACCTGTGTGGAGACTTTTTGTGGTGTGTTCATTGTGTTACTGTGTGTGTGTGTGTGTGTGTGCGTGTTGCAAATACTTTACACAATGCATCTTTAGATAAGCTTGAATCCTCTGTGCCAACCTACTAGAGGGTGAGCACAGGTTATCTTATAGTGTGTACCTAGCTTATCCTGACCAGAGTGGTGGTTCCTGCCTGACCTGGGTGCATACCTCAGCCAACTAGTATTCTCAGTTCTAACACATATTATGATTAAGACTCTCCTCAAGCAAAAAGTTTGGAACAAAGCACCCCATTAAAAGTCTCAAAATCTTGTTGAATGTTTTGGAAATTGAGAAAGTGTGGGTCAAATTCTGGCCCTTAAGATTAAAGTATGGACTACACAAATTCCATCAAAGCACTATAGACTTGATGGGTCAAGAAATCTGAGATCAAAATACTATTGCCGCTACACTACACTTAACTTTATGATGATGAAGTGCCAGAATGCACAGCTCAAATATCATCATATTTAGCTAATATTAATCTCTAGAAGGTAGCATATACTTAACATCAGCTGCTGTAAACACCTTTGACTAAGTATGAATTTGATAATGCAATCAAAAGGCTACCTAATTGTAAGACCCCCGGTCCAGATTCTATTCCATCTGAATTTTATGAAAACCTTTTCCAATATTCTTGTATCATTCTTATTAGCATTATTTAATCTATTAAAGTCAGAGACCCCACTATCCTTGTCATGGAAACAAACCCACATTGCAATATTTCCGAAGAAGGATAAGGATCCAAACTTGTGTGTATCATACTGGCCAGTTTCCTAATAGTGATTCTAAAGTCTTCATTAAAATACTGCCCAATTGAATTTTACTGTCACTAAGGATCAACTGCAATAATTATGCTTGAATCTGAGAAGGTCTTTGAGAAGGTTTTGGACCAATGTTTGTGCACAGTATTACATCCATTTATGAAGGTTTGGAAGCTCAGGTCAGAAGTATAGAAAGTGACTTGCTTCCCTATTTTCAGGGGAATGCAGCAAGGCTGTCCCTTGCCCCCTCATCTATTTGTCTTCTATCCCAACCATATTTGAAAATAAATTTAGATATTACAGTATTGGGAGTAAACAAAATAGATAGTCAATTTGCAGCATATGCAGACGATATTGCAATTTTCACCAATGATCGGATTAACGCTCTTACAGGTATTAAACATGAGGCAATTAGATTTGGAGAAGTGCCATGCTATCATCTCAATCAAAATAAGATGAAAATCCTTTATTATCACTCTGAGCAAGGGCCCGGTATATCTAAAGTGCCACCTATTCAGTGGCTAAACTGTCATTAAAAATAGTGGAGATGTTTCAACTTAAAATGACTCCTTGCTTAAGAGAACTAGAAAAACGAATAGGCTCCAGTTTAGAAGATGAAGTGGAATTAAAATAACTATGCTTTTTAATTTTTTCACACCTTTGCACTTGTTCATGCATCTATCTTTTTTGCAAAGATTGATTCTGCATTGTCTCATTTTATATGACAGTATAAAAAACCCTGTAGGGCACTTCTTCTGCTCCTTCTTTCTAGGGATGAATGGGCTCTTCCTTATTTGAAATATAACTATTGTTGAGCATTTTTGTCAAGGTTTTCATACTTGTTTGGTTTCACCCACAATCAGATATCACTGAGGGCCATTAATAAAAATGCATAATCCCTTAATGTTCACCTTGATTCTTCATATTTTAGAAGGATAAGATTCATAACGTTATCTGTTTAAGTACTTTTGGGCCTCAATCACACAACATTTACAGAATAAATCTCTTTTTTGGCATAATCCACTACCAGATGCTTTTGTACAGTCTTGGTCTTGCTCCGAGCTTCAACAAATTGGACAGATATCTGATGGGTCTATATTTTAATAATGTACCTCTTTTCCGACTCAAAGCTATATCTCCAATAGAGGATTCTTCAAATATTAACAAATGTGTGAATATTTAATGCAGACTCCATAGTAAAATTTAGGTCTTGAATTTACCCCACATATACAGCTCTTAAGGACCAGAATGGAAAAGGACTTATTGGTTGGATTTATAAAGTTATTTCAGAGAAATTATGAGATAATTCACTCCATTTTGGGTAGTAGATGATTGATGGAAACCAGAGAAAGTAATATGAAGGAAAGAATATTGCCCTATTACTTACTGGTAATCTTCAGTACTCCTGGTCCCGTTGTCCTCGTCCCATTCCTTACAAAGTGGAGATGACCATCTCCACGACAGAAAAAGAGAACAGGAGAATGATGGAACACCTAAACTCACCCCCTTCCACTGGGAGTACATAAGCTGTACCAACCCAGGATTCCGCCTGAACTACCAAGCCACCAACCGGAAGCCCGGCCGTCCAAAGGCCAGGACCAGAGAGCCAGAACAGGAGAGAAACGGCCATGCGGTACTTACCCCAGGGGCAGACAGACAGCACAACACACTGCCTGCCCCCACCAGCCAGCCCAGGAGCCGACAACCAGCGCTGGACAGAAGGCCAACCAGAAACACCCCCTGAAAGAGAGAGAGACAACAGAGACCCAAACACAGACCAAGCAACAGGGTTGCCGGGGTCACAAAAGACCAACAGGGGTCACAAAAGGCCAACAGTCACCAAACTACATACTCATTGGAGACCTGAACTTCCACCTCGACAACCCCAGCGACACCAACTCCACTATCCTTCGTGACAACCTTGCCAGCATCGGACTTAAACAACTCGTCAACACACCGACCCACAGAGCAGGACACACCCTCGACCCCATCTTCGCGGCAGGAAACAGGGTCCAATTCAGCCACACAACGCAGCCACCATGGACCGATCACCACTGCGTACACTTCGCCATCAACAAACCCAAGGCACCCAAACCAGCCCCACGCCCACCTCGAAGGAACTGAAGCAAGGTTACCGACGAGCAACTTAACTCCACCCTCACCCAAGACAACCACAACTGGGCACCCGTCGCAAACAGCGCAGCCATAGAACTCCACACCTGGTTCTTCAACTGCGCAGACGCGCTCACCCCGCTACGTAACCCCGACAGACAACGCCCCAGGAAAGCCGCCTGGTTCACCACCGCTCTCCAAGAAGCCAGACGCACCTGCAGACGCCTGGAGAAGAACTGGAGAAACACCAAGACAACCGAAAACCACACCACCTACAAGGACGCCATGACGGACTACCACAACCAGATCAGAGCCACCAAGAGGAACTTCATCCACAACAAAATCCTGGCCAACTCCACCACCTCCAAAGAACTTTTCAGTGTCATTCAGGAATTCACCAACCCATGCAGCGAAGCCACAGACATCACCCCATCCCAAGACCTCTGCGACAAGCTTGGAACCTATTTCCACCTCAAGATCAAAAACCTCTACGACAACTTCATCGACCATCCACTAGGTGCCACAGACGGGGGCCCCCCGCCCCCCAGAAACACCAGCCAGCCCACCATCTCCAACTGGACACCGATCACGGCCGAAGACACCGCCTCAACCATGAAAAGCATCCACTCGGGGCCCCCACCGACCCCTGCCCCCTCACATCTACCACAGAGCCGCGGCCTCCATCGCACCCAAACTACAATGCACCATCAATACCACCTTCAAAACAAGGCACCTTCCCAGACGACTGGAAGCTCGCAGAAGTCAGACCCCTGCTCAAGAAGCCCACAGCTGACCCCACCGACCTCAAGAACTATCGGCCCATCTCGCTCCTCCCCTTCGCAGCCAAAGTTGCAGAGAAAACAGTCAACAGGAAACTGACACGATTCATTGAAGAGAATGCCGTCCTCGACCCATCCCAATCGGATTCCGATACAACCACAGCACAGAGACCACCCTACTCGCCGCCAGAGGTGACATCCGCACCCTCCTGGACCAAGGCCACTCTGCAGCCCTCATCCTACTCGACCTATCAGCGGCTTTCGACACCGTCTCCCACCGCACACTAGTCGCCAGACTACACGACGCAGGCATACAAGGAACAGCCCTGGACTGAATCCGATCATTCCTCACCGGAAGAAGCCAAAGGATCAGACTCACACCCTTCCTCTCCGACCCCACGAAAATCACCTGCGGAGTCCCACAGGGTTCATCACTGAGCCCCACCCTCTTCAACATCTACATGGCCCCCCTCGCAGCCATCGTCCGACAACACGGCCTCAACATCGTATCCTACGCCGATGAAACCCAGCTCATCCTCTCCCTCACCAAAGACCCCACCACTGCCAAACTCAACTTCCAGAAAGGAATGCAAGACGTCGCAGTCTGGATGACCAACAGCTACCTGAAGCTCAACGCCGAGAAGACAGAAGTCCTCGTCCTCGGTACCACCCCTTCTGCATGGGACAGCACCTGGTGGCCGACCACCCTCGGAAGCCCACCTACCCCCTCAGACTACGCCAAGAACCTCGGCATCGTACTCAACTCATCACTCACCATGAACCGACAGGTCAATGCCGTCACCTCCAGCTGCTTCAACACCCTCCGCATCCTCCGCAAGACCTTCAAGTGGATCCCCCCTGAGTCAAGGAAGACAGTCACCCACGCACTCATCACCAGCAGACTGGACTATGGAAACGCACTCTACGCCGGCATCAACAAGTCCCTACTCCGCAAACTCCAGACAATACAGAACACCGCCGCCAGACTCGTCCTCGGCATCCCCCGACACAAACACATCAGCCAACACCTACGAAGTGTCCACTGGCTCCCCGTGGAGAAAAGAGTCACTTTCAAAATCCTCACTCATGCCTACAAATGCCTACACAACAACAGACCCAAATACCTCAACGACAGAATCAACTACCACGTACACAAAAGAAACCTCCGATCTTCCAACCTCGCACTGGCCGAAACCCCGCGCATCCACAGAGCCAGAGCAGGCGGAAGATCCTTCTCTCACATTGCAGCCAAGACCTGGAACGAGTTACCGGCAGACATCAGATGCGCCCCCTCCTTGAACACCTTCAGGAAGACCCTAAAGACCTGGCTCTTTGGCTAAACAGATCTGCGGACACCCCCCCCCTCAGCGCCTTGAGACCCTCACGGGTGAGTAGCGCGCTTACAATTCCTTGATTGATTGATTGATTGATTGATTGATTGATTGAACAGGTAAACCCAGGCGGTCTCCCAATCAGATCCCAACCAGGCCCGACCCTACTCAACGCCGGAGAGCAGACGTGACCAAGTGCAAACAGGGAGGTAAGGGCGAAGGAAAGCAACAACCAGACCCAATCAGAGGGCAGACCAGAGCACATGAAGAAAAGGGTGACAAGGCCACAGGCAGAACCAGGACCGGAAAATAAACTGCTATTCGGTGCTCACCACCGGGGCATGCAGACACCACCACACAACGACTGCCCCCACCAGCCAGCCCAGGCACCCTCCACCAGACCAGTGCTGGGCAAAGAGGAAAAGCCTGCAGCATACGGCACTTTCAGGCAGCCTCAGAGCTCCAGGGAGGAAAAAGGTTGTAATGCAGGACCGCACCAGTCAGCCAGGAACTCCAAGGGGCACCACCAAGACCGGCCCTGAGTCATCTTACAGCAGCATCAGCAGAGCGTCTTCCAGACCGACCCAGCCCAAAGAAGACGCACCCTCCAACCCGGAACAGACCGGGCAGGGCCGGACTGGCTACCGGGCGTTTTTTGCTGGGGAGGCAGAGTGGGGCCCAGGTTCACTGCGGAGGGGCCGATTTTGTTGCTGGGGAACTGCAGGCACTTCTAAATAAACAATGCAAAACAAATAGCTTTAAAGCCTACTTTTTAAAACATTTGTTTTGCATTGTTTATTAAGGAAAGCCCAGTAGCCAGTCCAGCCCTGAGACCGGGAGGACAGCACCCCAGCCACAAAGGGCCGGCCGCCAACCAACGCGGCTCCTGGCAAGCCCGATAGGCCAGGAGACTGCACAGCACGACGTCGAGGACAGCCCAGCAGCCCGACGAAGACATTGAAAGTGCAACAGATAAGAGCAACCAGCAAAATCCACATCCCATTCTGTCGGAAGACAGAAAAAAAGAACAGGCGGAATGCTGGGTTGGTACAGCTTATGTACTCCCAGTGGGAGGGGGTGGGGTTTGGTGTCCCAGCATTCTCCTGTTCTTTTTTTCTGTCGTGGAGATGGTCATCTCCACTTTGTAAGGAATGCGACGAGGACTGGAGGGCCCGGGAGGTAATAAGAGTGTCACTATAGCATATCAAATGCATGTTTCATGGTTAGAATCTCAACACTATAAGATGTAGCAGGATATTTATTATACTTAATAAAGACACTAGTCTTGGGTTGTTCGGCAGGATTCACTGTCATACCCCAGGTGCTGATATTATTCATGTTTTTTTTTTTAATTGCACCTTAATTCGTGATTTCTGGGTTCATGTATTTCAAGAACTGAGTAGACTAATTAAATAACCAACTCAAGCATTTACTGAACTAATCCTGCGTTGGTAATCTTCAAATTTACCAACCAACTATGAAGTCATATTTTCGGTAATATATAATAATAACAGCTTAAATTAGCACTGCAAGATTTTGGCTAGAAAGTATAGCAAATTGGGGTGCATGAGTGGCTGTCACAATTTATGGATCTTTGTCGCTTAGAGATGGGTACCTTCCAAAAGAATCCTAATCGGGGTTATTTACATGGTGTCTGGATTATTGGATGGTTGCAAGCATTTGTCATGAACATACTTTAGGATAACTTGATAGTTGAAATTCTTAGAATAATGAATGAAATGTTCTTTTTACATGATCTGTTTAAATAACTGCTGGACATATTTTCATCATTCCTGCTCATATTCCTGATCTATATATTGAACTTTGTAATTATTCTGCAATATCTTTTCATACATAAAAATGTTTCCTATTTTGAGAAAAAGAAAAGAAGTTAAAACAAAAAAAGTCAGAAATGTATTTCAAACATATTTGAAAGTGTACAGGTGTACATTTCACTTTTTAAATCAGTCACCATCACAGACATTAAAATATTTCTCATATTGCATAACTCTTCATATGTTAATGTATACTGGACAACATTGAAGGACAGAGCGGTGACGTGTTCGCAAAAGGAAAATTCAATGTAACTGGACGTATGTTTATGCTTTTTTTGTCACAGGGGGCACAGCATCTCGACAGGGAGGATTTTTGGGGTGCATCCGTTCATTACGTGTGAATGGGCAGACACTCGATCTGGAAGAGAGAGCTAGGATGACTTCTGGCGTAAAGCCAGGGTGCCCGGGCCACTGCAGCAGTTACGGCAAGCTGTGCCACAATGGCGGGAAATGTATCGAAAAGTACAACGGCTCGACATGTGACTGCACCACCTCGGCGTATGAAGGAGCATTTTGTAAAACAGGTAAAATGCTGCATATGATATTACCTATCATCATCATCATAAAACTTTATTCGGTCGTTAAGACCATCAAAGTGCATAGGCGTACAGAAGTATAGTAGTTAGAACAAGATTTTCATACTGAAAATTGTAAGCCAAAATAGATGACATTATTTATACAGTGACAAAATGTATTAAAAACCCGAGCCATTAAAATCTAAAAAACAAATTAAAAGGAACTAGCTTCCAAGATGATAAAACCAAACAAGCTAAAAACACATAGAAAGTACATAAAGTGCTAGTGCATAATTAGCAGAAATACAATATTGCACAGTCTTCTGTAATTTAAACATGAGGCATATATTAACATGATCATAAAACATCAAGTGTAGACTGGATACTTTGTGAGGAATGATACTTAATCTAATGGTATACTCAGTTCATTTTAGCATCTTCCTCCTAATGAACCAAAACCTCCCCAGGAATTTGGCCATTGCACATACTATTTGTGGCCTTGTATCTGTCCTGAGGATACATAGGGCCTCTAAATGACTACGGGTTCCTAGTTGTCTACAAGCAGGGGCTAACCATTTAGATCTTGGATTTTTATACAGAGGGCATATAAAGAGAATGTGCTTAGTCGTCTCCTCTATCTCGGGGCAACATGGACAGTTGGATGATTTAACTTGGGAGCCCCTATTCCACGACACAGTAAAGGAGTTTAAGGGAAGACATCCAAATCTAAATTGGATAAATAACTTCCTCTCTTGCAGGACAGTGATGAAGTCCATATAGGGCTCGTACACACCAACCATCTTAAACTCCATAAATTCTGTCGTGAGTCGACCTCCTTTCACTTGTGTGACTGTTCTCTCTGCCACCCATTTCCAATAGTAGGACTTGACCCACTCTCTACTAGGCAGTAAACTAGAGTCCTTTTCTTCCCAAAGGTTTCCCAGGCCTATTTCCAAAAGCAATTTTTTGATGTTACAGAACCAGCCAATTTTTTTAAAACGATCCAACTTAAGAACCACCTCAGTAGCAATCGCATAATGAACAAGCTCAGGTGTTTTTTTAATGCGGAGCCAAAAGAGAAGAGGTCGAAGTCTCGCTTTATCCATTATTGTAGTTCTGCCCAAATCTAGTCGCAAGGGAGTGAGCGGGGTACTCTGGGGGATTGAGCAAAGTGATCTTAGGAATTTGTTCTCTGTAAGAAGCAAGCCCTCCAAATTATCAAATCCCCAGATTTCGGCCCCATAGAGAGCCGAGCCAACCACCTTCTGGTCATAGATCTGTAGCGGTGCTGCAATCGGTCTAGTTTGTGATGACCTATGTTCTAAGATTATAGCCCCTGATGTCTTCCTCTGCTGTAGAATTTGCTTCGAAATATGTTGTTTCCAATCAATTTTTTCAGTGAGGGTTATACCAAGATATACAATGGAATCGACCCTTTCCAGCGGAATGCCCCCCAATAATAGTTTCCCTTCATGTTCTGCTGTGATCCTGGGCTTCTATTGGAATTCTCAAGGGCATATTATCAAGCCCATTATCGCCGCTTTAGCGGCAGTTTCCTGCCACTAAAGCGGCGATAATTTTATCGTCGTTCTTGCTAATATGCCCCTAGATATCTTTACACTACTATAAATTTAAGGGCCGTTTTAATTCGTTTTTAATTTTATCTGAATTGTCTGGATAGCTAAATGACCTTTTTAGCTCACAACAAATCATAGAATTGTTCATCTAATTTAGAAAAAGAAGATTGAAAATATTTTTACATCACAAAGATATGAAAAATGTGTGGTAGCTTTACCGGCTCCAGATTTACCAATGGAGCAAAAACAAGGACAATGCATGCTAATGCCAGAAACTTCTCCTATTCTTTGCTGTTTGATCAGATCCTGAATTTGACAGTATGACAGTAAATAACACAAACACACAGGTTTATTTATATTACAGGCAAAAAAGCATCCAGTGGAACCATATACTTTGATACACTATGGTGGATATGCTATAGACGATCTGCACATCAATGTGTCTCCTGAGTAATACGAAAAAGTCCTTGTATTCAGTCTCGGGTGCTCCCTTGGTACCAAATACTCATCCACCAAGAGTATCGAATCCCGAATACACCAAGGTGATTCAGGTACCAATTTAGATTATAGACACCAGAGCACACCACACAATAGTTACTTTCATCCTGCGTGCATTATGCACCATTGAGAGCAATGTCATCACACACGAAAGAGTCCCAAAAATTTGATAACCGTAGCTGTAGATCTATTCCAAATTTAACGGTGTTAAAGTGCACTGCAAGTGGGTATTGTGTGTTGTTGTTACGTATGGCCCTTATGTGTTCTTGTATCCTCTCCTTGAGAGGCCTCACTGTGCTCCCAATATATATTTTGTCGCAAATGCATTTGATACAATATACTGTAAATGTTGTATTACAGTTAATAAAATGATTCACTGTGTATGTTTTTGCAGTATTGTATTTAAACTTAGTTGTTTTGTTCATTGCGAAACAACATACATTGCACATTCCACATTTATAAAATCCTTTTGGAGCAGAGGGCAACCACGTACTATTTTTCATCGGTGGTATGTAGTTTGGACAAAGTGATTGTCTTAATGTACTTCCCTTTTTAAAAGTAATAGATGGTTTTAACCCTACCTTTTCATGCAAACTTAAATCGTCCATCAGTAGGTACCAATGTTTATTCAAAATTTTATACAAGTCCGTACTAACATACGAATAAGGTGTAATGAATCTGATGTTTTTGTTTCTTTGTGTATTCTTCCTATGTTTGCCTGCCAATAGAGTGTTTCTATCTCTTTTGTTGATTTTATGACGTGCTTTGGTAATGACATCATTATTGTATCCCTGGCAATAAATCTTTTCTCCACTTGATGTAGCTCATCATCCAATTTTAATACATCACTGCAGTTTCTCTTAGTTCTCACCATTTCTCCAAATGGGATTGATCTTATTTGTGAGGGTGGATGTGAGCTATCGGCATGCAACAAAGCATTGCAAGCTGTTGGTTTCCTGAAGGGTACTGATAATAATTTATCATTATTTACCACAATGGTGATATCCAGAAAATTGATCTTAGTAATACTTTGTTCCTTTGTAAATCTCAAATTAAAAGGATTGTCATTCATATATACAAACAGTTCTTCTAGGCCTTCAATGGTACCTGACCAGAACATCAAAATATCATCAATGTACCTGCCTAGGTACAAAATATTTTCCATCAGGTTAACTGGGCCTTTCCGCCAAAGATGTACTTGTTCAAAATACCCCATACAGAGGTTAGCAAATGATGGCGAAAATTTTGCCCCCATAGCCACTCCTCTAACTTGGCGGAACCAACTGCCGTTGTGTAGAAATATGTTGTTGTTTAATACAAGTTCTATCATATCCAACAACATAATAGAATGTTCGTAAGTATCTATTGGTCTTGTATCCAGAAAGTGTTGTACTGCATCGAGTCCCAGTTTTCCTGGTATACTAGTATACAATGAACATACATCCATTGTTACTAGATAGTGTCCATACACCCAATCTAATATCACCGAAGCTACCTGGGCTGACTACCTCTTTAAACATTTCAATGACCAGGAACCAGAAACAGCTACCTCCCTTGCCCATCCGGGAAATTCTTGTATCAACAATTTTATAATGGCAGGAATAATTCAACACCAGCCTGGCGATGTCGACACAAGACAACACAAACCGGAGGTGCAAGGGACGCCAGTGCCACTAGGCTCGCATAACTTACCAAGAGCAGTAGACGAGCAAAATGGTCTACTGGCTACGGCAATAAGGAAGCAAATAGCCAGAGGCAGACGGGCAGGAGCGCCTGGCCCAAACGGCATACCGCTGATGTTGTATAAACAGGATCCAGAATTTTGGTCCAATGCACTAGTACCTGTGATAGGACATGCTTTAAGAACTACTGCATATTCAGAGTCATGGAGAGGCTCAATTGTCAGCCCTATACACAAGCAAGGAGCAAGGTCTGAGCCAAATAACTACTGTCTGATAGCCCTCATAGATACGGATGCCAAATACTATGCGGGGATAATATTAAACAAACTGGCTAGCTGGTCTTCCACGAACCATATTATACCCATCACTGAAACAGGCTTTCGCCAAGGGCATGGCACTATAACTAATATTATGGCCATAACTATGCTTATGGATGCTGCGAAGCAGGGTAAATACCCCTTATATCTTTGCTTCATAGACTACTCCGCCGCCTTCCTTCACGTCGATCGTGCCAGGCTCTGGGACAAGCTGAATAGAGGGGGGATACCACCAGCTCTCCTACATCAACTTATACAACTGCATTCCAATACGTGGATCAGAATCAAATTAGGTGCGGGGAAGCATATCTCAAGTAGAATCACTACCACAAAGGGGCTAAAGCAAGGATGCGTTTTAGCCCCCTTGTTATTTAGCCTATTTTTGGCGGACCTACCGGCAGAATTGGATAGATGCTCTTCACATGCCCCGAAGCTTGGTGACATGATTTTGACAAATTTGCTATATGCTGATGATTTAGTTTCGATCAGTCGAACTCCCATTGGACTTCAGCATCTCTTAGATGCAACCAACAAATTCTCGAAATGGAATGCTTTAAAAATAAACTATAATAAATCCAAATTATGGCAGTAAGTCAACGAAAGAAGGCAAAGTTTAGCTGGCATCTGGATGGCAAACGTCTAGACCAAGTAACGAAGTATAAATATTTGGGCGTGCTTTTAGATCAAAACAACTCCTTTAAGCCACAGTTGGAGTCCCTACGGAGGAAGGGAGCAATGACCTATCTTGGACTGAAACCCTTGAAGAAGCTGCTACCAGACCCAACACTTGATCCCTTTTTAAAAGTCCTGCGAGCAAAATTGCAGCCTACGATCACCTACGGGAGTGAGTCTCTGGGTGGAAAAGACGCAGTAATACTTAATAGTGTAATAAGTAATAACAACGTCGTATCGAGCGATTTTCCAGCTTCCCAAGTACGTTTCACCGGCCCAAATTAGGCTGGAATTTGGCCTCCAAAATCAGGTGATCGAAAGAAAAGGAGCTTTTGTAAAAATCTGCCATAAAATTAGAACCGCTGATGAAGGGTCCTTGAATAACCATCTTTGGACTGAGCTGTCTCGAACAGGAAAATTGCCAGCCAATGTGTACCTTCAGGATTCTATTCACACTTTAGGTCTGACAGATGCCTGGAATATTCCAATGGGCCATTCGGCCTTCAAAAAAATAGTAACAAAGTCAACAAGACTCATATCAGCCATAGAGGAGAAAAAAGCATTATCTAAACGAGCTCATGGCTGGGTTGTACTCAATAATTATGATGTCCTCAAACCCCAGCCTTATTTCGCGGCTGGAACAAAGATAGTGATTAAGGAAACATTTTTAAGACTTTGTTTGGGAGTTGGTTTAATCAATCCGTTTTTACCGCCCTGGGAAAGAAGAGGAGGAGATCAGCCATGCCGTCTGTGTGCCTGCGACACGGAGAATCTTGTTCATATTGTATGCATCTGCAACAAGCTAAAGGACATACGGAAAACTTTGTGAAAGCCACTGTTTAACCAGTACGGAGTAAGGTCCTGCAGGCAGGCGGTGATGCTGTGCTTTAATCCAACTTTAGTTCAGCTAAACTGTCGTCTTACACATTTTTTTGATTTAACAGCACTAAGACTGAAAAAATCTATTCCCAGCAGTTAAGATGGTGCCACGTATAACGGGTTTGGGCACGGCTTGAGCCAGCCCTGTAATGATCAAAATGGCTTTTTAATAATGACATCAGGACATCATATTTAGGAGTAACAAGGACCCGTTACTTGTCAAACGGGAATACCATGTCCATCTAAAAGATAGCTCCTAATAAATAGACTTTCAACGGACTGTGCATTAACTGTGTTAGCGATGTAGTATTCTTGAGAATAATTTTTAGTTTTTTATCTACAAACTAAAGTAATTCATTTTAAACTTTGTAAATTTTGTATTAGTGCAATGCTCTCTGATTTTATCGTTAATGATTTGTATGCAATGGTTTTAATTAATCACGCATAATAAATTTACTATTACTATTACATCTCCAATTTTGCTCAGGATATCGCATGTATCCTTGATATAGGAAGGGAGGTTAACCACCAAAGGCTATAAGAATAGATCAATGTATTCCGAGATTTTCTCCGTGGGAGACCAAATGCCCGAAATAATGGGCCTCCCCGGAGGAAACTCTCCTCCTTTATGTATTTTGGGTAAACAGTATATACATGGATATGTTGGAATACCATTGAATAAATATTTGACCTCCAAATCTGAGATCAAGCCCAGATCCATCCAATGTTTCAATTTACTGTATATGAGCTCTTTTGTATGTTTTATCGGATTTGCACTGAGCTTCATATTTGTCGTCGTATCCCCTAGCTGTCTATCTATTTCAGCCATATAGTCCGAATGATTCATTAGCACTATATTGCCTCCCTTGTCAGCCTCTCGGATGACAAGGGAGTCTTTATTCCTTAGATTGTCCAGTGCATTTCTTTCCTCTACAGTGATGTTCTGTATGTGATGATGGCATTTGGAGTAGAATTTATCCTCCATTTTATATAAGTCAAGCATAACATTCTGCTGAAATTTATCAATGTTATTCGCTCCTGGCAATTGTGGAGTAAATTTAGTTTTTAACTCTTAATCCACTTTCAATTCTTGTATATGTATTCAAGTCCAAATCTGCAGCCACTGTTTGTAATGACGGATTGTCGTCTTGATCATCTAGGCTCCACAGCAGATGTACATCCTTAATCTCTCTTGACTATGAGTTTTATTTCATCTTTTCCATCTTCGTATACTGTTTACGATGGATGTAAATGGTATCTAGTTCATCTGTATATAACCAGACACATGGTGGTTTGGAGGATGTGGTGGCTTTTAAATCTATCCCTTTGGTGCATTGAACTTGCACGTTTTGACTTTGAGTGGTTTAGACTCACTGAGGGATAATGGATTGTCCTTGTCTTTCTTTCACTTTTGGTGATTGGTGGCCTTAATAATGAAATTAGCATTCACTGACAAATTGATTATTTTAACACATAAAAAATAAGTTTTGAAGCTGTGTTTTTAAAGTTTATAGGGTATACATGTTACAATTCATGTTTTTATATGTAATTTGCAGCCTTGAGGAAGCCCAGGAGGGCGAAACGCGCGTCGGCTGCTGTGTTGTATAAAGAAATAAAATTTGAATTTGGAATAGATCTACAGCTACGGTTATCAAATTTTTGGGACTCTTTCGTGTGTGATGACATTGCTCTCAATGATGCATAATGCACGCAGGATGAAAGTAACTATTGTGTGGTGTGCTCTGGTGTCTATAATCTTAATCCAGTGGAACCATAACATTTTAAGAATAGTGAACAGGTTGTAGTATTCGATACATAGTTGAATTCATTGAATGCATTTAATTTTTTATGAATTTTTGAATGTCTGTCCCTGAATCATTCGTTATTGCAAATCGTTTCATTTGTTTTTCTGGATTAGAGCCACTTCTCTCTAAATCTGCTACTCAGCACACATGTAACACCGAATACTGGAACTTGGTTAACTCTAGGTCGTTCAGAAAGTTGCAACCTTATTCCGCTGGGTGCGGATAAAAGACACTGTGCACAGGACAGTTCTGACCAGAGCAGGGGCAAGCTCTTCCGCGGGTTCAAATTATACAATATTTGTGACCATGAAACAGCAAAACAAAATGTAAACTCTTGCAATGCGAAATTGCTACTTTTGTAAGCAGTCGCGGCTCGTGGAGGGAGTGCTGCAGGGCGGTGGGGCGGGGCGGGGGAGGGTCAGGGTGGGTGGTAGTAAACTCCGGCCGAACGGAGGTAAGTACAGAAATAAATAAATAAAACGAATTACATTGCGCGCACTGCAACGCCAAATGGCGACGCACCAGTGGTGCAAGGGCCTTGTAAATAAGCCCCAAAATACGCAGTGACCCGTCATTATACACTACTGCGTCATGCTGCCACCTTAGGACGGTGACTGCAAAAACAGCTAATACCTGCTGTACATATTGGCCAAGATTCCAGTGGTGACATCACTTTAAAAAATGCTTGCTTCATGTAATAAAATAACACACAAATGTTAATTTAAACATGTGAACAAGTGAGCTATTTTTGGTGTGTATTGTATGTGTTTGGTGCACAGGTGTCACATTTTGTATGCAATGGGAATGTGTAAACAGATGTGTATTCAATGGGAATGTGTAAACAGATGTGTATTCATTTAGCGGCTGTAGAAAGTGACAAATGATGCACATTCACAAGTTTCTACATTTCCTATGGATTTATTTACAGCCTGTATCTGTTCGGAAGACTGGCATTTGTTCTGATTCTGTTTTGTGACTATTAACATGAGTGTAAGGATGTGTATTTTTGCGTGTCTATGGTATAGACCGTCGCAACATTGTTTTGTTTATTCTCTCTCAGTAGTAAAATGGACTGCGTGTTGCTTTGAGATTCTCTCACATATTTGACTCCTGTCAACGTGTGCATTCTGCACTGAATTTTATATTCAGAAGGTGGTTTGATGTTCTTTATTTTTCCAAGAGTGTGTGCATCTCCAGTTCACTGCATCTTTATCAGCGATTTGTTCAATTTTACTCAAAACAATATGGTGACTGTCCAGTTCCATAGAAACGGGCCGAACATAAATGTGCATACATTCGAGGTAGCTGTAAGTGAAGACCTTGTTTTAATTAATTTAGATATTTTCCAACACTGTGGAAACACAGTCAGAATTAGAGAGAGGTTTAGGCACATGCCAAACTTGGTGACATATATTATGGACAATTTAGAGTTGATTCTCTTTGTGTGCGTTCTGTCATGTAGAATCCATGTAGATGTGTTCACACCACAACCTCAAAATGACGTCTCTTAAACTTTGCCCAATGATTTGCATGCTCAATGAAACATAAACTTCAGGAGGATGTCTAAAATTTGATGGACGTTGTTATTTTAACTCTCCCTAAAAAATGTTTTGAAGTTGTACAGCTTCCGGCAGGGGAGCACTCAATGAATGCGAAGCATCGCTGTTTGTGTAATAATAAAATGAAGCATAAGTTAAAAGTTATTTGAAGCAGTATCTGATACAGATGTTGTTTTATTTATTTTAGAAGTCTCTGCGCTGTTTGCTGCAGGCACATCAGTTACCTATGCTTTCCAGGAGCCCTATCCCGTGACCCGGATTGGCAGCGACCCCCCTTCATCTATTTATGCAGATACAAGTCTGCCAAAGGAATCCATTTCATTTACATTTCTGACCGCTCAGGCTCCTAGCACCTTATTTGTCTTAAGGTACTATTTCCAGAATTCCATGGCCGTGATTCTCTCCCAGAACGGTAAGGCACGTTCATTTTAGTGTATGCATAAATACTATAAAGATTCATTGTTTGGATAATTTATGGAGTCCACTATTTTCAGTTTCATGCATACGAACCATCATTTGTATGTCTCTTGGCATTATACCTTGCAAAATAAAAATGTGTACAGCTCTCTTTCTTGTCTGTTGGCCAGAAGCTCAGTTCCTGAAGTGTCACGAGGGACTTCGTACAGGCCTTCATAATGCCTCATAATAATTTAAGACGATATATAGCAAAGCATACAGATGTTATGAGAGAGTGAAATAAAACAGCCTTTATTCGGTCTAGGTTGTACCCGATTACCTGATTGAAAACTCTCCATATCACCAAACGCATGGAAAAAGGAACCCCAGCTGAGCCGAGGCTTCACTGTAATGGACTGGGATTTGTTGGATTTTTTAATAATTAAGATGACCAGTGACATCTTTTTCAGGTCATGAACTAGAGGTACCCTGGTAAAAGTTCAGTTCAGTTCATACTTTATTAATGTTTAGACACTGTCTTTAAAACATACATTTTAAAACCAGATAAGATTTTGTTTTAAAAGGGGGAAGAAGAAAAGGAAAGACCCCCCACCTCTCTCCCCTGCTTGTAAACCAGGTTAATACCCAATGCACCGTCATCTAGTGCATATAATCTCCATTCCCCAGACATCTGAGCCCATTGCATCGCTAATCCAGACAAATTTAAAAAAGAAATTGCCAGTGCGCATGCCACATCAAAACATTCCATATTTAACAAAAGTGCAAGTGCATCGTTACGACAATTTATGTCATATCTTATAAAAAGCGGTTTTAAAATCAAAAGACGAAGCGTATTAAAATGACGGCAATCAATTAATACATGGACATTAACATTTTGAAAACGCAATCAACTTGTGCAATTATTCTCTGAATCTAAGAAAACTTTAGATTTTTCAGCTCTTATATATTGCACATTTAATGCTACCCAATATCTTAATAGTACTAAACGTAACGGGTTGTCAGGAAGTGCTGATAAACACACAAATGCATTCCTATTTTCCCAAGAATCTACCAAGTACTTTGCAGAGGGTCTGTTCCTTACATGCTCCATATCAGCCAACCTGTACTCTTTTGTACAGGCCATTTTAAATTCTGCTTTAGAAAAGTGTGAGGCCTCAATTATTTTGAATTCCATTTTGAAGTTCCTGCGATGGTTTCTAGCCTTTTCTTGACCTTCATCGCCCACTTTAGTTCACTCTTTCCTATTTCAGCAGCACATAAGGATGATATCTTCTGTACCTCTGAGACCCAAAGTTTATCCCAAAATCGAAAGGTTGTTTAATAGGCTAAAAAGTTCCAAGCCTGCAAATTCCCTTCCAATCTTATTGCCTGGGTCATTACCCCTTTAGGGAGAGCCAACAATTTTTTCAAACACTTACTTTCACATCTCACCCAGCTTCCCTCTATACTTAGGGCTAGTAACTCGGCCCCGTAGAGGCATTGAGTGGGGACCATAACATTATAAGCTGTCAAAAGGGGAGTCCAGGAAGGGCCACCGAAAGTCTTCTTAAAGCGAATAAGGCCCCCTATCATTGCTGCAGCCCTCGTCTCCACCAGTTCTTTATGCAAGACCCAACTCAACTGTCTAGTGAACGTCATACCCAAATTCTTATATGAAGACACAACCTCAACCCTGCTATTACCTAACAGCCACTTATACGGTTTACTTTTTTTCCCAAACAGGATTATTTTTGTTTTTTCCAGGTTCACCTTCAATTTATTAGCTTCACAATAATAATTGAATTTGGTCAACTTCCTCTGCAGGCCTACTTGAGTCACGTCCAAAATTGCCAGGTCATCTGCATAGAGTAGGCACGATCCATGTCTACCCCCTATTTTCGGGGGAAAAGAATGAGTTGCTGCCAACTCTCCCGGAAGGTCAGCAAGGAACAGGGAAAACAGTGTAGGGGCCAGGACACAACCCTGCCTTAACCCATTTTCCAAGGGGATTCTCACCAAAAGGGGCCCATCTAAATTAAGCTTCACTTGGGCGCAGTTCCTGGTATGCAATTCCTGCAGGATTGCAATTAAGCAGTTTGGAATACCCTGTTGTCTTAGTTTTGTCCAGAGTATACTACGCTCAACCAAACCGAAAGCCGGACTAAAATCAGCAAATCAGCAGAATAAACTCCCAGTTGTTTCCTTTGCCTTCTGCCTCAAAGCCCATAGACTGAAACAATGGTCTATTGTTGAGTGCCCGGCTTTAAAACCCACCTGCTCCATGGGGATAATTCCGTTTCCCTCAATCCAATTCTTTAAAGCCCTTAATATAACTTTAGAGTACAATTTTGTGCCTACATCCAACAGACTTATCAGACGATAATTGCCTGGAACATTCATCACACCTTTTTTGTGTATGGGTTTGATTATTGCACCCTTCCAGCTTGGAGGTATTATACTAGTCTTGGTTATGGATATAAAAACTTTTTAAAAGAATCCTGCCCACCAAAATGGGTTTGACTTAATTACAATTGCTGGCAAATTGTCCGGTCCTGCTGCCTCAGTTAAATTTAGGGAGATTATCAACTTGGCAACAGATTGGATGGAGAACGACTCCAAAGCTTCGTCCCCTAAGTTTGGCCAGCACTTTCTCACCACTATCTCCTTAGGCTTGAAAATATTAGTTAGATAAGCTACCCAATCAGTTTCTGGCACCATGCATCTTGCCGGTGGGGAGGCAATACAGCTTCCCCTCTGGTCCAACTTCCAGAACTTCATCATGTCCTTTCATTGTAGTGTCCTAATCATAAGATCCCAATTTGACTGGAAGAAAGCCTGCTTCTTTCTCCCAACCAGGGCCTCATATTCCCTTTTCTTACAGCAATAGATCTCATTTGACTTTACGGGGCCGACTGATCGCCTCACCTTTCTGCCTTCCTTAACACCTTCCTAGCGAGTACATACTCTTTATCAAACCACTGCTGCTTAGAATACTAGCATGTCAGATCCTTTTTTACTTTCTTATTACATAACCTTACTGCTGGTCTCAGTCGATTTACAACCTCTGCAATGGTATTTGCATTCTATACAGCATTTGGCTCTCCTACGTCCCTATCACGGTCCATCTCATGAAGTATTTGATATACTGAATCAATTGGTCAATATATTTTCCATCTATTCTTGTTGTTAAGCATTTTGGGAAATCTACTTCCATTGGGATAACTCGCTCCCTCAATATTGGTGCTGCCTCTATGGCCAATTCTAGCCCCCAATGATCACTTCCCCTTAATCTTAGCACCTTGAACTCTATACAGAGGTCGAAAAACCATGCCTGAATAAACATATAATCAATAGGGCACTGCTGTTTCCAGTGTTGAAACATTTGGGCTGCTGGATCATCCTCTTTAAAATGACCATTTAGGAGTACAAACCCTAAATCTGCAAGAAAACTTGCCATTTTCCTTTCAGACTTGGACTGTTCACATTTTGGGAAATTTGCATTGGGGATACTGTAACATTTTAACATATCTGAAACCTCAGAATCAACCTTCCCCAGATCTAAGCGTAGGTTAAAGTCCCCTAGGAGTAGAATCGGGGGACCCCTCGGGAGCTCTGCTAGCTCTACCAGATCCGTCTGGAACACCTCTCACATCTCCTTCCGAGAGTCCTCTTAATTTATGTAAGCATTCACAAATATCAACTTATTTTGCTGCAGATAACCCTCATAGAGATCCAGTGAACAAGCTAATAGCCAATCACTACTTGTTTCGATAATTTTTGCCCTCTTACTATGTTTGGTAGATACCAATGACAATAATCCACCTTTCAACTGCCCAGGGCGGATTTGGTTCCATCTTTTATAAAATGCATAAAACCATTCTGGTGGTACCCCTCACCCGCCAACCAAGTCTCCTGGAAACAAATTATCTAATTTCCCTCCCATGAGTGTGAAAAATCTGTTGTTCTTATTAGATTCCTCTGCCCGTGTATATTCCAGGAAACAACCCTGAAGCCGGCGGGTGCGGTGATTCCCTAATCTCTCTGTCCCCCCCATGAAAGAATACTCACCCTATCAATGCTTAGACGCGCAAACCTATTGCACAGAGGGATCAGTTCTGTCAATCTCTGCCTTTGCTGGGACGGGACAACAAGGGGTTCCGCAATTCAACCTTACCACCCGGGATGGATTTGCCTCTCTCCCAATCATGAAATATAACTGTTCCTGACTTAAACCTGCATGGTTTACTAACAAGGGAGGCTTTAAGCAGGAAGTTTCCACCTCAGCTACCTGCACTATTCTTAGTCCTGATTTATTCAACTCATCACTTGCCTCTAGTACCAAATCAGCAAACACTGAAGAACTAAAATAGACTTTCGTTACCTCTCCACCTGCTTTGGACTGGATAATGGCTATGTACTCACTATCTCTTGACACAACGTCCTCCAGTACCTTGCAGTATGAGAATGTTGTCAGAATACTTGACCTATTTAGAGGCTTCCACTTGTTCACTTTTTTCCCCCTCCGGGTCACCTCCAATTATGCATAATTTACTTGCGATGGTCTACGCATGGTATATGCCTGCACTGGAGCTATGTCTTTTCCTAGATCCCGAGGGCCTCAGGATTTTTAAAGCTCCTAACACTCTGCCGGGAGGGCATCCTACCCTTGGGGCTTTTACTGGGGTGGGCTTTTCTTATTGGCTTAGTGCCCTCCTGTAGGTTGGCAGTACCAACTAAACCCTCGCCTTTACTCTCTTTTAACACTCCCCTCTCCTTAGGACCCGCCCCTCTTATCATTTGCCACCTCTTTATCGATGTAAGTGGTTCAGCTTGAGCATGGGCTTGATCCGGCCTGCACTTTTGGGCTGGCGGTCTTGCTTTTAAGCCCTGACTCCTTTTTCTCCCTTTTAATTTGTCCAAACGCCAGCACATCGCCCACCCTTTGTTCCTTCTCCTCACCAACATTGGCCCTTTTGACACATAAACTGTGGTGTGTTCACATTCCTCTTGATCAAGCGGCATCTCTTTTGACATCGGTTGAGGGATTACTGGTCTTGCCAATGAGGGCATACAAGAGTTAATTTCTTTTATTTCTAACAAGATCTCCTTTAACACTCCGGCCTCCATTCTCAATGACTCATTTGCTGCTAGCGATGCTTCAAATAGCCCATGTAGTGTTTTCTGCATCAGCAGAAGAACGTCCAACATTGGAGATGGACCTGACATCAGAGAGTCAACATTTGCAGCAGAGTTCACCAATGTCCCTAGGATGCTACTGCGGGATCCACCTCCAGTTATCTTGGGTCCTCCTAGTAGCATCCTCCTCGAATGACCATCTGCTGATGGACCTTCTGTAGTGACCTCTGTCCCTGACCTTGTACCTTCTCCAGAGCCCACAAAACTCAGCTCTGAGGGCCGATACAAGCATTTGGAAGAAGAAAGCCGGGGATGAATCACTCCTAAGGGCCCAAATAGATCCTGAAATTCCTCCTCACGTGCACTCGTTGTCTCCTGAAAACTGCCCCCCAATGAAACCGCTTGTCTCATTTTTGTACCCTCTGCTAATATAAAGGACTTGAAATGCTTTCCTACAAAGTCTTTAATTGAGACCGCCAATGATTTGGCTGACAGATGGGCTTTGTCTATTACTGGAGTTCCCCCAGATCCTGCTTGAGCTCCTTCAACAAGGGGGGAAGGCACAGGTTCTCCTTGTCTTGATGTAACCTCTCTCTTCTTTCCTACATTCTTTCCTTTTATTGCGCTTTTTTTCTTTAATGGAGGCATCCTTTTTTGCAGATTGATGGAACCTCAAGTGATACTTGAAAGCGCACTCAGCAATTACACTTGCTTCTCCTCCCTGTTATGTTTTATGTCTTATGTTTGTGTCTTCGAATCTTCAGATATCAAAGCCTAAAGCCCCCTGAGCCCGCTGAGCCCATTGAGTCTGCTACTTTACCTGGGGGCTGGGGCTGCCACTCTGCGTTATGTGTTACACCACCACCTATGAGAGTGCCGATGTTAGCTCCTTGCGCCTTATGAAGACAATACCCCTTCTTACTTGGGTCTTAGTTGTGTGTGCCTCACGTTGCCTCACGTTGCTGCTCAGGTAATCCTCCGCAATGCCCTCTCAGGGTCCTCCACCCCAGGCCCCCATCGGGAAACCAATCGACCTCCAACAGCCACACTTCCCCAACCACACTACAGCTAAGTGACTGAGCGAGGACCATGTGCGGAGCCCTCCCCCCGCTGCACGGGACACAGGGCTCCTCACCTGCAGGAAGAAGCAGTCAGCAGCAGGCAAGGACAAGCGTGGGCCACAATCAGGCTCGGAACAGGTCGCACCGGTGGCCAGAAGCGAGGCAATCCCAAGGACAGGGAGGATGCCCAACAGAACAAGGTGCCACATTGGAGCGCTCAACTCAGAGGATCACGCCGAGGGATCAGCTGTGGGGGGCTGGCAAGCAGCTGCACCCTCTTCGGACCAGAAGCTGGAATGAGAGTCCCTGAGGGCAGCAGCAGGCGGGCGTGCCTTCTGCGTCGGCAGTCCGCTACCTATATTGTCGGCAGTCTCCTGCTGTATCCTCCAGTGTCCTGCCTCAGCAGCAAGGTGGATTTTCCTGGGTGGACTCCCTGGCAGCGATCCTTGATCCCTCAACCTCCTGTGGTGTGAAGGAAAGGGCAGTGGCCGAGTTCAGTATTTTCGTCACAGCGATCCGATCCAGCAGCTGCAGCGGGCGGAGCACGTCCAAGCATGATGATGCGGGCAAGCATTAGACTCAGTAATCTGACCCTGTGCAGAAATGTTACACATTCACATTCAGATTTGCAGCCTCGATCCCCGTAAAAGGTTACTAAGGTGTACAACTGGAAGGGTTATAAATACCCAATCAAGGACACATTGCGAAGGTATACATAGCGCTACATCCTTCATCTGCATATTGTATGTGACAAACAACACATTATACTCATAGATGGAAAATTAAATTAACAAGTTCTGATTCAGTTATTTTGATGCTTCGTCTTCCTTTGAATCCGAAGTCACATAGGAGAGGTAAGGCCACCAGCTAAAAAGAGAGTATGGGGTTAAGGCTGGTGGTGTCTTGAAATGTGAAATACTGGGGGGGGGGCACATTGGGCCACAGAACAGATAAAACCGGTGGGAACACCAAAATAAACCTCATTAACCAGTGACAGTTGTCACTGTGAAGTTAGGTCAGAGCTTCATGGGAAGAGGATCTCTTGTTTTGCTAATAACCTGCTGCCTTTTAATCTATCTTCACAAAATTTTGTAAAAAATATTTAACTACCTGCAACTCGGGGGCTGTGGCCAATCCCACACCTCACACGCCCAATGCCATGCATGGTAAAGAGGTTGGCAGCCCGTGAGGGGTTGGCACAGTGATGTCATCAATGATGTAATTCAACATGTCATAAGTGATGTAATAAAGAGGTCATAAGCTCGGCATGGTGGGGTGCAATTTACTGTTAGCTCAGTAAACTATAACTGTTGAATTTCAGTGTTTTTTTATTTTTAAACATTAGTTTTTTTTTATTACAACACCTAACCATAACATGACACTAAACTTTGTTTTTTTCAGTGGATATATATAGCACGAATACAATCCGTAAACAGGGACCAATTTTAAAGATTGGGAGAGTGTGATTAAGCACTGGATTACACAGGCATGACTAGTGCAGTTTCGTTTGTGACAAGTATAAACACATTAAAAATGAGTGATCAGTGTAAAAGGAACATATTATATCAGTTGGTTGCTCCAAATAGCCAGCGCCAGTCTAAATGATCTAAATCAGCACCAGGTAACTAATTAGGACTATGTTACCTTTTGCATCTGAATGAGATTTTCTCCATGTAATGCTTACCAAGACAGCTTCCACCTCCCTTTGCCCCATGCCCTGATTATGCAAATAAACATTGGTGGTGAATTTCACACAAAGAGAGAAATGCTGCTGAGTGGAGCCTTTGTGAGGAGGCTTGTTTGGGTACCAAATCTCCTACAAACTTTCTGTGAGACCTGGAGGAGGGGCTATCTAGACTATAACTATCGTGGGAGACCCGTGGGCATGGGACGCTGTTGAGAGGAGCCTTGTTCTGAGGAAGCTTGTTTGGGGACCCCATCGCCTACAATCCTGCTGTGAGCCCAGGAGGAGTGGCTATCTGGACAATAACCATTGTGGGAGACCCGCTGGCATTGGATGTATGCGGGACGTGCCCAGCTCATGCCTGGGCCAAGAGTGGACCCATCAGCACCCATCAGAGCCCTGAAGAGGCTGGGCCCCCTCTCTTTTATTTGCTTCCTGGAAGTTAAACCTTCTACATTTGCCAAAGGTAATAGGATGATATTGTAGTGTTGAATGTAGCCTTGGAAACTGGGGGAGTCACTTGATTTTGTGTATCAGCTATAAAGCAACATAGGGAAAAAAAAGATCATTTGTGCGTCACCTGCTCCAATTTTTGCAACCAAAGGTACCTCTATTGATAAAATGTTATAAAGGGCTGTGAGTGGTATTAGCATGGAAATAGTACTCACCGAGAGAAGACTCTCTTTGAATTCTGTCACAGGCACAGGTATATTCTCTGCAGTTGAACCAGTACCCTCATCTTTGGTAATGTCACCTCATGGCACCCATACAAATCCCCTGGAGTTGGCTACAACACAAACCGGAAGTCTAACACAGGCCACTCAAAGTAGCCCTGCGAAGACAGATAAAAGTAAGAGATTAAAGTGGGGTACTCCGGCTAACCTGGCAGAGGCTAGTACACAAGCTGAATGCAGCGATAGCCAGCAGCTCATGGAGGGTTGTTTTTCTAAAATGAAAGAGCTTTTGCAAAGTGAGCCATTCCCTTTGAACCATCACCTAGAAGCTATAGAGTCACAGTTTCCCCTTCTGATGTTGCAGAGGCTTTCCCCCTGGAGTTCTCAGAGTCGAGTTCTCACTGATATTAATTCGATGTCTGAAACACAGCGTAACATGAGTAGTATGAATCATATAGAAATGGCGAGGGTTAACCCGATGTCCATTAATTCATCAAATGTGGCACCCGAGGGGCCTGGTCCCACTTAACAAGTGGCCCTGGTAGGCATCAGCCCAGCAAACCCCTAGCAGCAGTGGGGGTGGGTCTGTTACTAGGTCACCAAGACAGGGCACAGTAAGAGGGAAAGAGGCCTTATTGTATCTCTAGTGAAGTGCACATCAATCTCGAATCTGCAGCCTGCCCTTAGGTGGCCGATTTCATTGGAGTACCTCCCTACAAGAAAATCAGATGGAGTCTTTTGAAGATATGTTCAATAAAGTTTTAGATTGGCTTGTTCACCACGGGGATTTCCCATTTCACCAGGTAGATTGTATTTTGCTGATTAGGAGGATTGGCGGTATTAGCCCTGGAGCCGTACAAACCTGTGGGGACTGTGTTATTGTTAATTTTAGTTCCCCACAGTTGGCACAAAGGCTTTTGTTTGGTGATTTGAGTA
This sequence comes from Calotriton arnoldi, assembly GCA_963921515.1. Classification (NCBI taxonomy): domain Eukaryota; kingdom Metazoa; phylum Chordata; class Amphibia; order Caudata; family Salamandridae; genus Calotriton; species Calotriton arnoldi. Next base: position 629,830 of record CAWUFW010006087.1, on the reverse strand, counting down.
AAGACCATATCTCTGTGGTACAACTTGGTATTTTTTCCAAGCTATGTTTGTATATGCCTTTACCCACGAAACTAGCAGATGCCATAGCCTAATGAAGGAGACCAACTATTTGCCAAACCCCCATCTAAGATTTTAGCATTACAGCAACCGGACCATCTATTATTGCTTTGGATTGCAGCTTTTGGTACCAGTTGCAAACCGATTTGAAACCCTATTGGATATTGCCTGAGCAGAAGGAGGCCCTTCATTGCCCTTGCTAAAGGTGCATAACAAAGGAACTGATATCTCTGCAAGGACTGGTTATTGGGTGTCCGCCAGTGGCAGGCGCCCCTTCAATCTTATGAGTTGGATTGTTGCAGGTCTAAAGGGAAATGTAACTGATCCAGACTGGCTAAATTTTATAGCCAACTACGATATTATTGCATTTCAGGAGACATGTGCCACTTCTCCATTCTCATGTGCCTGTTTTGCTTGTTATTCCAGCCCTGCTGTGGCATCTATATGGGGGAGAGTCAGGGGAGAACTTTAGGTTTAGTTCCAGCTGAATCTCTACCTAAAAGTGGCTGTGATTGACTCTGGTAATGCCGTTTTCCGAATTCTGCGTGTCAAGGATTATTCGAGCCCTTTTTATTTTAATTTCATTAATGTGTATAATAATGATTTTTCTGATACAGTTTGTGTACATTTTAGAGAGTTGTTTAGTTTTTTAAGAAGCCTGTTTTTAACCTCCTCTGTTGATTCAGTACAACCAAAATATATTGTTTGTGGAGATCTTAATGCCAAATTCATAACAAACATGGAGGCTCTGGGCACCAAGGGGCCCTCTAGTTATGAGGATGTCAGTGAAAGCAGAGGTGTAGAGATGGGTCATTACCTAGCAGAAAATTATTTGGTGGATATGGTACCTTACTTCAAGGGGAATGGCCAAACCATACTCTCTTTCAGAGGGAATGGACGGGCCTCCACTATTGCTTACATTTTTGTTACCAGAGATTTCCTTCCCTGGTTCTCTCAGAGTACCATAATAGAGACTCAGTGGAGGGATCACAATGCACTGACTGCTGTCAGGCATTTTCCGGTTCATAAGGATAACAGCCATTGAGATTTCCCAACACACTGGAGACAGCTTAAGATTGATATGGTTCCTTAAGGAACCTAAGGTTACTCTATGTTTGCTAGTAAATAAATTTCTGCTATTCTTTCTGGGTTGTTTAGCAGAAGAGAGTGGACCACTATAGCTCTTTAAGCGCAGGCATTAGGAATCATTTGATGACATTTATCAGACCACTTCCTAAATGTACTCAGTGGTTTGATGGATCCTGTTCAGTAGCTAATCGCCGCTTGAGAAGGACTCTTCTTAGAACTAACCCAAGGGACAGCAAGGAAGTCATTGAGGCAAGGAAAAGCTACAAACTCACCATCAGGAGTAAGAAGAACTACTTGATAAAGAAAGATTGGGAACTGCTTGTGTAGGCTGCCTCGAGAATCTGCAGAAAAGTGTTTTGGGATACTGTTAGCAAGATCCGATTGAGAGATGCCCGTCCAAACATGGTTTTAATTTGTTGTATAACAGGCCCAGTTTTGGTTACATGCTTTAGTTCCATCTATCAAGTAGTGGAAGATAAGTCATTAGCTGAATTACTGAGGGTTAGGCTGTGCAGTACTTCTCCCTTGCAATTTACTCTGTGTGAGGTCGAGGATGCAATAAAGGAGAGCCAGCGAAGGAAAGCTCTAGGACCGGTTGTGGTTCCTATGGACCTTTTTAAAAGTAACAGTGACCTCTGGGGCTCCTTTCTCACTAATTTATTAATGTAACTCTTTTAGTTCTAAGATCCCTAAGTCCTGGGCATTATCAAATTATGTTCCAATCTTCGAGAAATGTGATCGAAAGTTGCCTAAATGTTATCACCTGATCTCCCTCATAGACAGCACAGTTAAAATTTTTGGCCGGGTAATTTTCAAACGGATAAGAGCTTGGTCATATCAGAATAACATCTTATCCACTTTTCAATATGGTTTGCACCCTGAGCTGGGTATGGTGGAGCCTGTCTACATTTACAGCTGATCTTGGGTAAATACACAATCGTTAGACAAGGTCCACTGTACTTCGCATTTATGGATCTGTCCACAGCTTTTGATTCTGTCAATAATACTAAGATCTGGTTAAAGCTGTTGGATATGGGCATCGAGGTAACCATAGTAAATTTCTTATATTTTTTGCACTAAAATTCGGCTGCCAAGGAGTGTTATAGTCCTGCCGTCGAAATTTCTAATGTTTTTCACTTAGCCTGTGGGGTGCAACAGGGTTGTATCCTGGCTCCTCTTTTGTTTGTTTTATATGTTAACAACTTAAGTCCTCGCCTGGGAAAAGCTACCGTTGATGTTCCAAAAAATTGCAAATATATCAGTCCTGGAATTACTATATGCCAATGATGCCGTTTTGATGGCTAGGAACTCGAGAGCCGTGCAAAGCTTAGTGCAATCCTTTGCCTCCTTTATGTGTAGTCTGGATTTAGGAAGAAACGTTGGGACATCCCATATAATGGTTTGTGCCCTAGGGCAGAAAAGTATTGATAATTAGGTGTTAGAAATGGGGGGGTCTCTAGTTGGCAGGTTGTTACCCTGTCCAAGTAGGGACCCTTCTACCTAGTAAGGATAAGGAGGATACACTCCTAAAATAACCCCTGCTCACCCCCTTGGTAGCTTGGCACGAGCAGTCAGGCTTATTTCAGAGGCAGTGTGTAAAGCATTTGCACATAACCAACAGTCATAGAGTGAAAACACCACAAAAGGACACCACACCAGCTTTAGAAAAATATCCAATAATTTATCTGTTCAAAACAAGACCAAAAACAATAAAACTCCACCATACAGTTCTTAGAAATATCAATAAGCAAAAGTAGACTTAAAATACAGTTCCTTGAAGTTGACAGCTCTGTCCGGGGCTATCATGGCATCGTGCACAACAAATCCAAACAGTTCTTGCTGACCGCGGTGTCGCGGGCCAGCTATGGCATCGGAGAGACATGCAAAACAGTACCTTTAGAATTGCAGGGCGGCGTCGACCACTTTTTGAGTTCCGAAGAGCCTGCGTCGGCACGCATCGGTTCCGGAGGTCGATGCAGGAGTCGTTGGGCCCTTAAAGTCACATGTGTTGCAGATCAAACTCCTCATCGTTGAAGTTGGGAGCGCCGGCGTGGCAGGCGTCAGGGCTGGGGTGTGGCATGTGGTGCCCCCAGGTCGCGGTGCAGGCAGTGGATCGGTGACGGTCATCCAGCGGCATTGGTAAGACCAGGGCTGTGGTGCAAAGTGATGCGGTGCTCGTCGCGGTCCTGGCATGTCACGGTGCAAGCAGCGGCGGCGTTGTAGCTGAAGCGCTGTCATCGGCTGACGAACTGGAGTCAATGGCACCGGCATCAGTAGGCCAAGGCTGCGGTGCGGGATGACCGTGGTGCGTCATGTAACTTACGAGGGGTGCCCTCAAACCACGGTGCAGGCAGCGGCATCAATGTCACTGTGGAGCGGCATCATCGGGGATACCACAGCGGGGCATGAAGCAAGGCGGTGCTAAGTGCGCTGCCCACAGGTCACGGTGCAAGCAGTGGCTCAGTGGCGGCATTAGACGTCGTCGTCGTTGAGACCAGGGTTGCAGTGCTAAGTGCGGCTGTGCCCTCCGCACTGCCTTCAGTACACGGAGCCGGCAGCAACATCAGTGACGGCGTCGGGTTGCTTTTTCGTCTGTTGCAGCACAAAACACACAGTTCCCAGTGCTGGTAGCAGATGAACTTGAAATCCTTCCTGTTCCTGAGACTTCTTAAACAGGGGGCAAGCTCTACCTCACGTCCTTGGAGAAAGAAGTTGCAGAAAGTTCAGTCAGGTCCTTTCTCTGCCCAAGACAGAAGCAGCCATTGCATGCCAACACAGCAAAGCACACAGCAGAGTGGTAGTTCCTCCTCACAGCTTCTCCAGCTCTTCTTCTTGGCAGGTTTCTGAGTCCATAGCCAGACAGTCAATCCACAACCCAGCAGAGGCACATAGGATAGTTCACACAGGATAGTTAAGCAGAAAAATGAGTACTTTCTAAAAGTGGCATTTTCAAACACATAATTTAAAAACCATCTTTACTAAAAGATGTGATATGAAATTCTGAGTTCAGGCATACTAAACTCCATCCTCCTATCTTGTCCTATTTTGTCTCAATGGAAAGTAATACTTGTAAGATGTTACAAAGAATCTCCTATTCTATCCTATGGAACAGATAGCCTTTCAATAGTGAAAAACAAAACACACTGTATTTCACTATCAGGACATGTCATACACGCCAGTACATGTCCTACCTCTCACATACATTGCACCTTGCCCGTGGGGGTACCTTGGGCCTACCGGAGGGGTGCCTTACATGTAAGAAAAGGGAAGGTTTTGGGCCTGGCGCATTGGTGCACTTGCCAGAGCGACGTGGCATTCACAACTGCTCACAGACACTGCAGTGGCAGGTCTGAGAAATCTTTGAAGGGCTGCTTGGGTAGGTGGCACAACCAGTGCTGCAGGCCCACTAGCAGCACCTGATTTTCAGGCCCTGGCACACCTTGTGCACTTTATTAGGGTCTTACCAGTAAATCAAATAAGCCAAACTTGGAAACACCGATCCATAAATATGATTTACCATAGGAGCTCTTGCACTTTAACACTGATCAGCAGTGAGAAAGTGCGCAGAGACACTAAACCAGCAAAAGCAGAGTCAAACCCAGGAGGTCAGAAAGCAAAAAGACTTTAGAGAAAGGTCTATGATGTGTGTGAGTAATTTTTTGTTATCTTGGGGCTACCTTTAATTCGGGTGGTTCTTGGCAGCCACAGCTTAACATTTCATGTATAAAATTAAGTAGGGCTTACAGGCCATTTTAAATCTCACACATACAACCTTTAGGGGCTCAGTTTCACCATTTTAAAAACCATATACCCAACAATGTGTCCCAACAGCCGTGTATGGTGTCGGGATCTGGGGTTGTCAAAATCCATCTGTTCTGCAGGTCCAAGAAAATCGTATCTGCAGGTGGCTTTTTAATCTGCCGCCCTCAAGCTCACCTTTTATTTTACGTTCAGAGTTGAACTTACTGTATATCTCTGAAAGGATAAGGTTGGTCCCGCTTTTGTTTTGGGTTAGCATTTGGAACAACACTAAGGCTAGTTTTAATATGGAGGCAATCCTAGACTGCCTAAAACTTGCAAGAAGTCTCTCTATTCCCTGGCTGAATTATGTATACTGGTCTTTTAATGAATTTGGCTTATCTAATTCTTTTGGTGCACCGCTCACTTTAGGTAAATCAGATAAATTGCTGATTAAGAACAGCTTCAGAGTCCTTTATTTAAACTAGAGTTTGGATCAGGAACACACATAAAGTTCTGTGAAGGATTATTTTTTAACTTTAGCATTAATAGATTTAGCATTTTATCTCACATTAGAGTTGACCAGATGGGAATTTTTCATTTTAGGGCAGGTGCAGTGTGGAGATTAGCATGTTTTCAGAAGGAAGTTCATCAATGGAAATCCAGTTTGCCTGCCTGCCCTTGTGATGGGACTTCCTCCAAATCATTGCTGCACTTCCTGTTTTTTTGTACATTTTTTATTCAATTTCTTAAACTAGTTTTAAAATATTCAGCTATTGAGAAATGTAATGAAGCTCTACAGTACCTGCAGCTTTTAGGAAGCTAAGATGTGTGTTTTAGAGTGTACACCTTTCTTAAATCAGCAGGAAAAAGAAGGAAAACAATGGAGGGCTGTTAACCTGGTTATATAGATGGAGAGACTTTACAAATGATGAGTTGAGCAGTTTTAAATTGGGCCTGTATGCGCTTTGTTTGGGACTATTAGGATGATGCCCTTTATGAAGAAGGACTTTAAATGTTTGGTTTCAAAAAGATCTTATCATTTTATCAATTCCATAATTGTTTTACTGTGTGCCTTTGTTTTTATCCTTTATGGTTTGTTGTAAACTGAATAAAGATGGTTTTGATTTGATTTGACTATGTTACCTTTTGCATCTGGATGAGATTGTCTCAAAATAATGCTTTCCAAGTCAGCCTTTGCTTCCCTTTGCCCCATGCCCTAGATTATGTACATCAAAAGTTGTGGTGTATTGTACATAAGGAGAGAAATCTAGGACTATTAAATAGTATGCCACTTCCCATTCATTCGTCCTTTGATTATTCACACCCCAACTTTTGAAAAAAAATCTATCAACTCGTTTTCTGAAACATTTATAATATAGCTGAGTTTCTCTTGGAGTGAAATACTACAAGTGAGTCACAGTATCAACTAAGGTCATAAATGAATTACCAAAATTGCAATTAAAATGGTTGCCAGTCCAGCAATCATGTATTCCATAAAAAAAGGAGAAGATATGCTTTGAGACAGAGTTTCATTGAGAGAATTGTGTACTGATAGCAACGTCTTCATATCTTTGCTTTTAGAAATAGATTTCGGTTAGTTTATGGTTGATCTCATGATAACATTATAGAGAAAGTGCCTATTTTCACAGTGTACTGTGGCTCTTAGGGCTGTGTTGGTAGTAGGATAGCTCAGTGTCAATAGGTTACAGAATAGCAATGCAACAGAAATTGGAAGCTTCTTTTGCTGTACCAGAGGACCACATCACTCTAAAACCACAATTTCACAGAACATCACACTACAATACTATGTGGCTCACTTTGTTTGTAGCTTGTCTGAGCTCAGATGCTTAAGTCTGCAAGGGACCCTCGGGGCTACAGAAATCTACAAGCACAATGTAATTCAATCAAGAAGAAATTTGAGGTTCATACAAGGACAGAGATATCCAAGTAGCCACAAGTTATGTATTAAATGCCACATATGTTTGCGAGTGAAAGTCGGAGAAATTGGGATACAGAGAGATAATACAACATTGTGGGGTGATTCTAATACACTTTATGGTAAGGATTTATTCCTGGTCCTTATGCCATCTAAAGGAAGATAACCTTGCTAAGCTGTGTGCTTCTTGGTCTTTTTAGTGATACCAACAGAGAGACAAGGATCAAGATCCTGACTGAGGTTAAAGTGGACTTTGCCAATCTGGTGATGAAGGTATGGCATTGTGGAAAATGCTACTCAGGGACATTAGCATTACTGCAATAATTTCTCTGAGATGTGAGGCAGACACAGACAATGAATGACATAGTTTCAATAATCTGGGACAAGCTTGAAATGAGAACTGCTTAAAAGAAGCTGTACAATATGGAAAACAGCTCAACAGGAGGAGTTTCCTGCACAGGATGAATCAGGATATTTGGCAGCGGGATCCATATGGTTAAGTTCTTCTGTTTTCACACTGTCAGAGTGGGAGCATGTTCTGTTTGGAGTCAAGCCACAGCGTGGTGTGATCTGCTTCAGCCAGTTTGTGTGTCAGTGATAAAATCCATTTAGCAGGGTGCTGCAGAGCCTTTGTCTTGAAGATTCATTGCCCTCTATTGAGAACAATGGGTTATTCTCAGTTACACTCAGAAGTCTTTTGAAAATGTCTTGACTTTTGCTGTCATACTACTTTCCTTAGCAGTCCTTGTCCATAGACATTATGCCTAATGCAATATTGAATTCTTAATTTGTTGTGGAGGCTATGTTCCTGGGCTTAGATTAAATCTTCCATGGCTCTGACCAAGAGACACTTTAGATTGAGTTGACAGCTTCTCTCTTCTCTCTCCAAATAAGGGTCTGAGCATCATAGCTATCATGCATTGCTTTACTGGGTTTCTGGGCCTGTGGACGTACAACAATATACTCCAGGGAATCTTCTTATGGAAGATATCCCATTGACTAGCAAGAGGGTCACTTGGTCCACTGCAATAAAACAGATGAATATACCATCTTGGTGGCAGTCATCTGCAATATTTTGAGCCAGCAATGACTGATGGTTCTTAACAAATCTGTTCCCTGAGGCATCGGTGAGTTTTGTGAGAATATGTATGTCAGTGTTGACTCACCCCCAACTACCAGAATAGGACTAGATTGCAGGATGCCTCTGATCTGTTACCCATCACACCAACCACTACAGTTGTGCTGTTTAGTAATAGTGCTTCAGGTTAGATGCACCTAGTACCACTTCCTTGGAAGAGAGTGGTAGTTTGTTTAGAAACACTTTGTGTCTTTGCCCACTCCTTATGAAGTACATACATTCTGTATTATTCAGTTAGGAGAAAAAGGGATCGGCAAGCATACTGGGATGGTTGCAAAATAAAATAAACATGTTTTAGCAACTGTATCATCTTGCACATAGCATTAAGCGATAGTTTTTTTTCTCAAAAATAATACCACACCTCCGATGAATGATAATTTTTTGTGGAGTTGACGCCCACGAGGTTGGCATCCATTCAGAGCACGTGGACACCAAAGTACTTTATTGTTTTTTTGTTCCCTTGCCAATCCTCGGTGGTAGTCAGTTTCTGGTACCCAAGCACATCTAATGACTTCAATGGCCATAGACAAGACTCGTACATTTTAATCTTCTGCCCGGAAATTGTCCCAATTCTTTCCAAGGCACTCAGTGATTGTTCCAGGTCTTTCCTCCCATTGTTGAGGAATATTAACACATCACCCACACATTAGAAATATTGCGAATATTTTAACCCACCTCTGCCATTTCTGCCATTGTCTTCATCACCAGGGCAAAAAGAAGTGGGCTCTGATCATACCTTAAGGATTACAAATTAATAGAAATACATGAAAACATATACCAAAAGAAAGGAACATTGAATAATGAATGGGCAATGCTTATTGAAGAACACTGCACCATGTTACAATATGTTTTACAGCTTAAAACATGAACATTTCTTTGTATGTAAATATTACTTATAGATAAAAAAATCAAAAAATAATAAAAAATTCTATCTTATACACAACTAAAATGTGAACACTTCAGCCTGTAAATGATATTACACACATGTATATATGGGTGTTTATAATGTACAACTAACTTCAATAGGAAATCAAAAATTCATACGTACCATATTTATATGATGATATTTATGTTAGGGAGTCTAACTATGTATACTTCCATACAATTTCCCTATATATTATAATGCTGTGTATGTATCTATACGCATATATTATTAAAGCATTATATATAATCATTTTTAAGTAGGTCAATATATAGATAAGATATAAGTTGATGAGTGGTATGCTTATGGGTGTGTTTTCTATGGTAACACATATCTGTCACAATTTGTAAATATATTTAGCAAATGTGAGTATAACTACTTAACTATTGAAATATTGGAGGGGAAATACTTACAACACTGCCCATACCTCTACTTTTTGACTCATCCTAAACCTCTTTCAAACTATGCTCCTACCTCCACTCTCTGACTCATCCCAAATCTAAACTACTACTATGGACTGCAAAATAACCCTTTCGAAACTCTTACTTCCTTTAATCCTGCTTTATCCTATTCGTCCAACCAACAGGCGCACATATCTACCACTCCAATAACAATTTACATTGCCCTCTAATAATCCACCCAAAAAAACTATCTATTCCTTCTAACCTATGCACTTAAGGCATGCAATCTCAATAAGTACTTACTTAACACAATTTCGATCACTAATTCCCATGAAGAAGAAAAACAAACCTTTTTACTAATCTACTAACTTAAAAACTCGAGCCTTGGTTTTGGAGTGGTTTGCTACTCTCTGAAAAGCATTTCAATGCCTCGTTAGTGGTAGTAAACGCTATATCAATGCAATTTACAAGTACATATATGTAGTGGGACAGTTTCAACAGTTGCAATGCCAGAGGGCTGTCTTTTACATGGAGCATTCATTGGTTGTACATAAAGAATACAGCAATAGAAGTTGTATGCAACATGCCTAGCCCATGCCAAAGTTCCCCTTGAAGGATTCTAAGTCTAAGATCACCTTGAGGCTAATTCCACAACGGGCACTTTCTAACAAAGGAAAAGATACGCCAGGTTGTCTTCTAAAATGGGGAAGAGATCAGTGGGCATGAGGTTTTGTTTCTTCAAATAAGCGAACACCACTATTTTGATATTTCTATAATGGCACATTCAGTAATACATAAAGGCTCTTTGAGCTGTGACAGGGCACAAAAAGAGGCTCACGTCGGAGGATAATTCATATAAAGTTGTGCAATAAGAATGATGACCCAGGTCACAAATAATATTGGTAAATATTTGCACTAATATCAGTCTTTAATTATTTTGGGAATTTGCTGGTCAGTGCTGTTTTCATGCTTAGCACACCTCTTAAATGCCTTAAGCATATCCTAGTGCTTTGCGATATAGCTTTGCAGGACTTTGTAAAGTAGTAATAAGATCACTGTTGTGGTATGTTGAAAGAGCATCCTGCAGTTTAACTGTTCCATATTTTTTGTGTTCTTGTTTAAATTATTCTCTAGAGTCGAAACATGCTTTGTTGAGATGCAGTTAGAAATGTTTTAATTTTTTTTCTGGACAATCAGCTTTTTTGGCAGGTCATTAACTCCCATACTAGGCCCATCCCCTGCATTTTATCACAAGTACATTATGACTTTATTAAAATTAGGTCTGCTTGTCAGGACAACAGAATAATACAAAAAAAGCAAGTGAAGGTTTCACAGGCAACACACAACATGTTTTTAGCTATCTCTATAGCTTGCATTACAAGATACAATACTCTCGAATGGATTTATGATACACATTGTACCAGAACTTGCCCTGTCACAAATAATTTTGCCTATACCCTCCAATATACATACACTTATCCAGGAGATTCTGTTAATTTGCAAAGCTTTGCATGATCCATGTACGTGGACGGGAATGGGGAATACAAATCAATAGCGTTACCTTGCATTGTAATGTAGCCTTCTCAGCACCTCCCTGAACCACGTAGTCATTTGTAACAAATGTTTTGTAAGATCCCTAAAACACCAAATAATTCTCTTAATTTGGGGTTGATACATTCTAGTTCTACTTGCAATTGTATATGGTTTCATAATGTTTCTTTTGATCACTGTTTTATAACTTTACAAAGTACTGTTTTTTTTTATCTCTCTAAGGAAGTTTGCAGGTACGATACCAAATGAACCAGGAAGGTCCCATTGTGCTAACTGTAGATTCAGCAAACTTTGCTAAGAGGAACCTACACCACGTTCAAATACACAGAGAAGGGAAAGAGCTTTCAATTCAGGTAACACACTGTGACATGCTTTATATTTTTGGAATCACATTGCTGTTTAAATAGAGGAAACATGAACATCTATTCCACAGAAATTATGTTTACAAAATGAATTATTGTTCCTGTTGCAGGGTACTTGCAGAGGAATGTTACAACGTGTCTCTTAGTCATTAGATGGTGGTCAATGATATCATTGAAAGGTATTTTATTTATTTCTTCAAATATTACTCCTTCTTCAAACGCGTGAAATATATATCTCCACTGCACATAGTGCAGTGAAAGTGGTGGGGTTGCTTGAAAACACCTCCCAAAGGGAATAATGATCGAGATCTGACTTGAGTTAATTCTAATTATTATTGGAGCTTGGTAGGTTATCACACAAATGTTGAACATTAATTGATGCAGAATCCAAAACGTGAATGGTTGAAAGGAATCAAAGCAAAGTTTAGAAGGATTGAAAGTCACACACACAGATTAAGTCAGAGTTTAATTTGTGCAGGTGGCACAACCTGGCACTCATTTTTGGGGATCATCAGACATTGACCAGAAGCATGGTAGAGAAAGCTAAAAAAAAAACAGAGAAAGAAACAGGAAGAAAAATAAAAGAAAAAATTGATAAAGAAAGTGAAAGAGCTGGAAATGAACTTGTAAGAGTAAAATAAAGAGGCAGTAAATGCAGGGTGGTGGAGAAAAGAGGCATGAGGTGGAATTAGGTTTAGACTGCCCTTGTATTCAACAACCCAAGCATTGTGTAGCAACTGGGTTCAGAATAAAACATATGGGCCCTAGTGCTTATTTTTTAAAGAAGTTGTGCACTTGATAAAGGGCTAACATCATTCGTTGATCAACAAATTAGGAGAACTTCTGTCTCATCATTTGTTAGAAATTGGGTTTTTGGTTGACTGTGGTGTGAGCCCTGGTCAAGCAGCAACTGCAATCCTGGTCAGGGAAAGGCACAAGCAAATCCCAAATTAACCTGTGCTCACCCCCTGGTAAATTGGCACATAGCAGTCAGGCTTAACTTAGAGGCAATGTGTAAAGTATTTGTGCAACACTTCAAACAGTAAAACAATGCAAACAGTACACAAAAAGGACCCCACCTCAGGTTAGAAAAATAGAGCTTAATTTAGTTTAAAAATAAGGCAAAAAACAACAAAAAACAAATGAGTAGAACTGGAGATATTTAATTCCAAAGTTTATAGTGAAAATAGCGCCAAGAAGCACAACGTGCTATTGAGGATATCTGGTTGCACCGGACTGGAACAAAGTCACAAGTTCAGGCTGACTGCGATATAGTGCGGTCCGACTACAGGGACCCAGTTAGGCCCGCAGAACAAAGTACCTTAAATCCTGGTTGTGGAATGTTGCACGTATCTGGGTCGAGGATGCGTCATGCAGCCAAACCAATGCATCAGTCCCAGGATGTGGCGAGTCTGCAGTGTGAGGTCCTGTTGTGTTGTAGCTGAGGATCTCACTTACGGGGCTTGCGATGTGAAGTCTGGTGTCGGGGATTAAGTGTGCAGCTGGCGATGCTTTAGTTCCAAGTAGCTGCAAGGCTGCGATGCAGAGTCGGCCGTCGTCGTCAGGGCTGCCGTTGATGAGAGATGCAAGAACCTGGGCTGTGGATGCACCGCCCCACCTGGGTGATGCGTTGGTTCAGACACCTGCGGTGGGCAATGCAGGTCTTTGTGATGGGCCCAATCCACACAGCAGCGGATATTTGTCGGTTCTGCTCGGGATGCATTGCTCAGCAGAGAAGATGCGTTGGCTCTGCTGGCAAGCACCTTAGGCCCACTTCCAAGTGTCCTGGAGTGGAGAGGCACCCCGTGACAGGGTATACTCACAGATTGCAGAGTCCAGGTGCAGGTACAAGGTTGTTGGAAGCCTGTTATGTCCCTGAGGCTTCAGATCAGGAGACCAGCCAACTAGCCCTTGGAGTCACTCTGGTTTCAAGAGATGCAGGTTCAGTCCTCTTCCCCAAGGCAAGAGGGCAGCAGACAGCAAACCAGGACAGCAAAGCAGGAGTCCAGCAGAGTGCAGTCCATCAGAGTTGCACTTCTTCATCAGCACAGCAGTCTGTCTTCCCGGCAGAGTATCCACAGCTCCAGAAGTGTACTGAAGAGGTGGTGGCTGAGGTCCTACTTTTATACACAGTTATGCCTTTTAATTGGGGAGAAGCATCTAGAGGCAAGCCTTTGAAGTGCACAGATGCTCTGCCTTATCTGCCCTGGCTCCAGACTAACTACAGGGGGTATGCATAGTTTTGTGTGGAGACAGGACACAGCCTATTCAGGTGTAAGTGAGACTGGGTCAAACTCCTGCCTCCCATCCTGTCAGCGAAGGCCCACTCAGTCACACCTAACCTCCAATTGTATGTGGCTGTCTAGGAGGAATACACAAAGCCCAACTACCAACTACACCCAGTCATGTGACTAGAAACAGGCTCCAGGCACCAAATGGTTAAGGGCCTTATTATGAGTTTGGTGGTTCACGAACCGCCAGGCTCACGGTGACAGTCTCCCGGCCCCCCTATTACGACTAGAGCGGTCCGGCCACCCTGGGACTACCACACCCGCTAGGGAACAACCGTTCCCTGGCGTGTGCATGTTGGTCATGAGGCCACAATATGCTTAGTGGGGCCGCATTCATATTACGAGTTTCCTCACCGCCACACTTTTCATGGTGGTGCGACCGCCATGAAAAGTGTGGTGTTGAGGAAACAAAGGGGAACCTACAGGGCCCCCTAGTGCCTCACACCATGTGGCTGCAAGCAGCCGGGCACAACATGTGCCCCCCTGTGTGCATGCACACCAGTACCTGCAAGGCATGGACTGCAGCAGTCCATGCCATGCAGGTACTGCCTTTGATGTTCCCATTGCAGTGCCTATTTCATCGGCACCACCCTGAAAACACCAAAGAACCACCCTCCAGACAAGAGAAAACTCCTGATCTGGCGGGCAGTTCCTACACAGGTCATAATAAGGACCTAAGGCAGGAAAATTCCGGCACTTTAAAAAGTGGTATTTTCAGAATTGCAATTTAAAACCCGACTTCACCGTAAGTTAAAATTTTAAACTGTCATTCCAGAGACACCTAACTGGAAGGAGTTATCTCTTCCCATTTGCAAATTACACTTATAAAATGTAATCAGGAACTCCAAAGTTATCCTATGGGAGAGATGAGTCTTGCAGAAGTGAAAAACTAATTCAGGAGTTTTTCACTACTAGGACATGTGAAACTTAAAAGTGCATGTCCAACTTTTTAAATACACTGCACCCTTCTATTGGGGCTGTCTAGGGCCTACCTCATGGTTACTTATATGTATTAAAAAGGAAGGTTTGGGCCTGGTAAAAGAATTATTTTTCCTGGTCGGAAGGGCAAGTTAAAACTGCATACATAGGCTCTGCAGTGGCAGGCCTAAGATATGTTTACAGGGCTACTGAATTGGGTGACACAATCAGTGCTGCAGGTCCACTGGTTGAATTTTATTTACAGTCCCTGGGCACATGTAGTACCATTTCATTAGGGGTGTATAAGTAAATTAAATATGCCTATTGGGTATAAGCCAATTATTCCATGTTTTAAGGAGTGAGCACAAGCACTTTATGTTTATGTTTTGGTTTTGTAAAGCACATGGCTGCCCGAGGGCTTCCCTGTGCTGGTGAGTGCTGACTGAGTAACTGTGCCCACTAGTGCATTAGAGAGGAAACAGCCCGGTCTTAAGTTTTTTCCTAAAGGAGAGTTCATCTTGCAGTGATCTGAGGCCAAGTGGGAGCTCATTCCACAGCTTCGGTACCAAGTGTGCAAATGATCTTCCTCCCCATCTTGTCCTTTTGACTCTGGTCGTGCTGAGGAGATGTAATTGAGAGGCTCTTAAGAGTCTGGATGGAGCATACGTAGATACCAGATTTCTGAGCCTTACTGAACCTTCAGTATTTATGGCCCTATGTGCGATACAGAGGGATTTGAACTTGATTCTTGCCTCAACCAGCAGCCAGTGGAGCTGTTTAAAGGATTCTCTTACTGAAACGTGGCTTTCTTAGGCGAGCCCACATAAAGAGAGTTGCCATTGTCCAAACGCGAGACTATGAGGGACTGAATCATGATTTTTCTTAAATGATCTGGGATCAATGCTAGTATCTTCCTGATCATTCTAAGTAGCCCGAAGCAGATTTCAGACAATTTATTTGCTTGGTTATCCATTGCAAGGGCACTATCCAGCCAAATTCCCACATTTCTTATAGAGGATTTTAGGTCAGGAGGGTTGCCCATACCAATTGGCCAAATATCCAAAGGTCTGGGTATGGCCAGGTTTCCTACTATCATTAGATCCGTCTTGTCGCCGTTTAGCTTTAAGCAACAGTTCGACATCCAGTGGGCCACTTTATACAAGCAGGGTACCAGTTTTTGGTTTCCAAAATTGGGTCCATTTGTCAGAGAGACAACCAACTGGGCAGTGGTTAGCAGTACTAAAGTGCACAAAGTCCTAAAGCCAACCAAAAAAAATTCAGCAAAAAGGGGAGAAGGAAGGCAAAAAGTTTGGGGATGACCTTGCAGAAAGGCCATTTCCAACATCGTTTATCTCACGCGCAATTGGTTATTTCCTATTTACTGCCTAGGGAAAAAGGTATAATGCCAATGGATTTATGTATCTGTTGGTTAGACCAGCAAATAATGAGTCAGATTATTTTGGAGAAAATGGACGTACTGGCAATAGAGGAGGCTCTCATTGTAAAACTCTTTTAAAGGTCCTAAGTATCCTTGAAATCAAAAGAGAGCTGAGCAGGACTCAAAGGTGACTGTTCAGTATCATTAAATAGTTTTCATAGATATAAGTAAAGGGTCAGCATTTCATTGCTGTTATTGTATCTACCTGTACATCAAGCACATCTCTTTAATGTGCATACAGGTAGGTGAAAAGTCAATTTGTCTTGAATTTTCCCAGTTGGAAAACAATGACACAGATCTGATTTCTGTGATATGTTATGTTATGTTAATTATACTTATATAGCGCGCAGCTGCCTCAGTGAAGAGGCGTCCCGGCACTGGTAGCAGTGTCAGTAGAAAACTAGAGGCTAGACCAAGGGGAACAGGTAGGTTTTGATGGCCTTCCAAAAGGTTAGCAAGCAATCCAGACGGCGAATCTGAATAGGGAGGGTATTCCACAGTTTTGAGGCTAGAAACCGGAAAGACCGGCCCCCAGCTCTAAGGCGCTTCACCCGAGGGACCGTAGCCAAATATTGCTCAGCAGAGCGTAGCTGGCGGGTGGGTACATAAGGAACCAACAGATTAGACAGAATCTCAGGGGATGAAAGCTTTAGTATTTTGAAAGTCAGGCATAGCGCTTTGAATTCAATTCTTTTGGAAATGGGTAACCAATGTAGACGGCGTATTGCACCCGTCACGGAACAGGTTCTAGGGAGCCTCAACAAGACTCGGGCGGCTGCATTCTGGACTCGCTGAAGACGAGTCACTTCTGCCTTATTAGCGCCTAACATGAGTGAGTTGGAGTAGTCCAGTCTGGACAAAATAGTCTCCTGGGCTATCAGTTGGCGGGTGGGTGGATCGAAGAACCCCAACATAGGCCTCAGGCCCCGGAGTAGGGCAAAGCAGGTGCCTGCAACCTTCTTAGTGTGCTCCTGAAACCCAAGAGTGGAGTCGAGCCAGACCCCAAGATTTTTTACTGCCGACTTAGGGGTGGGGGCACTGCCCAAGGTTGCCGGCCACCATTGCGTGCTCCAGAGCCCCTTATATCTCCCCACCAATAACACTTCTGACTTATTAGCGTTAAGTTGAAGGCAGTTGGTGGTCATCCACTGCGCGACCGCCGCTAGGCCACTCCGGAATTTGGAGGCACTCTGCGTAGGATCATCGGAGAGGGCCACCACCAGCTGCGTATCATCAGCATACGAGACCATGGTCAAGCCATGGTCTCTCGCCACCGCAGCCAGGGGTTGAACGTACAGGTTGAACAAAACGGGGCTCAATGCCGAGCCCTGGGGGACCCCCTGCTTGATGGAATGGGCGTGAGAGAGAAAGGGGGGGCCATGACCTGGAATGTTCTGTCAGACAGAAAAGATCGAAACCAATCCAAGGCCAGGCCTACCACCCCAGCCTCCTCTAGGCGGCGTAGGAGGATCCGGTGAGAGACCGTATCAAAAGCGGCACTTAGATCGAGCAATATCAGGGCTGCGGTATGTCCCTCATCCAGGTCCGCAGATGTTCGCTCACCGCTAAGAGCGCAGTCTTGGTGCTGTGGCCAGGGCGGAAGCCATTCTGGGAACGATCTAAGACGCCGGTGTTGTTCAGAAAACTCGAAAGGATGTTATTGGTGTGGGCCTCAGCCACTTTAGCATCCCAAGGCAATAAAGATATGGGACGGAAATTTTCCGGTTTAGTCGGGTCCAGTGAGGGTTTTTTCAGCAAGGGGACCACCCTAGCTTGCTTCCATAGCCGAGGCACCACAGCAGTGGCAAAGGAGGAATTGATTACCTGGCACAAAGGTGTAAGTAGTGCAGGTAGGGAGTCCACAAATTGGGCAGGCCTCAGAGGATCCATAGGGGAACCCGATTTGACCTTCCTACTCAGCGTGAGAAACTCGTCCTGGGAAATAGGGGGGATAGCTGCCAAAGTGAGAGTGGGGAGGGAAGCATGCGAAGCAGCGGGATCGATATGGGGTATAGGGAAGGATTTGTAAATGGCTTCCACCTTCTTAACAAAGAAGGTGGCCAAGTCCTCGCATAGCTGCCCAGATGTGATCACCGGGATAGAGGGGTCTTTCCTGTTTTTGAGGTCGTTAAGTATTTTGAAAATGCTTTTAGCAGGGTTCATACTGGACTTGATCTCATTAGTGAAGTAAGCCGCTCGTGCCAACTGTATGGCCTTGTGGTAGCGCTTGATCGCATCCTGGTATGACTTCTTAGCCCCCGGGTCATAGTCCCTTCTCCAGGCCCGTTCTAGTTTTTTACAGGTACTTCGTAGGGCGGCCAGAGAATTGTTGAACCAAGGATTGGAACTCAAGCAGCGACCTTTGGACCATTTAGCAGGAATGAGGGTGTCTAGGGCATGTAAGATCCAATTACAGAGTGATTTATACGCCCGATCCGGATCAGTGGCTGGAATAGGGGAACAGGATGCCAGGATGGCATGCAGGTCTTCCAGTTTAAGTTTATGCCAGCAACGTCTGAAGGTGGCCTTAGGGTCAACTCTGGGCACTGGCTCAGATAGCGGGAAGGAGATGGAGACCAAAAAATGGTCGGACAAACACACCGGGCTGGGTGTTTTGACCAGAAGAGATGGAATGTTAGAAAAAACAGGGTCAAGCAAGTGCCCAGCAATATGGGTATGGCCCACCACAAGCTGTCTTAATTGGCAAGTGGCGAAGTCTGCGACAAGCTGCTGATTTCAGGGTCAGAGGGACGGTCAAAGTGTAGATTTAGATCACCAAAGAGACTAAAATTCGTGGCCGTCAACGCCAGGGAACCCACGGCCTCAATGATTGCCGATTTTAATTCCTAGACCGGCCCCGGGGGGCGATAGACTAATAAACCTGTCATAGTAGAGTGGGCGCTAAAGGAAATTACAAAACGAGCGCATTCGCACCCGGTCACATCCTCCTTAACAAATGAGCAGCGGTGACAGGACTTAAAGATAACAGCTATGCCCCCACCTCTAGACTCTCTGTTTACAGTCAGAATACTGAAACCCGGGGGGAGTGCTAAGCCCGGTTCAGCCACCATAACATCAGTCAACCAGGATTTGGTTAGAAAGAACACATCAGGTGATTCAGCCTCTATTAAGTCGTAGATCTCCATGTAATGCTTAGCCAGAGAACGGACATTGAGGTATAGAATTTTCATAGAGGGCCTGAGTGGAGACAGGGGACGACAGGGGGGCAGTGCGGGATAGGCGTCATAGCCACAATTAAGACAACAAAAATGCCCTTCCACAGCATCCACCAAGGGCTGTCTGCATGGGCTTACCCGCCGGCCGATGGACATCAGGGCTTCTCTGGTATAGATTGGCACATCAGACTTAAAACCGCCAGCATTTCTGGCGTCTGGCGACGTCCAGGTGCGGACGGGCGCAGACGGGCTTGCCTTTGGCGCGCCTTCGGCTTGCTCGCAGACTTTGCCGCTTGCCAATTAAGACAGCTTGTGGTGGGCCATACCCATATTGCTGTGGAGAGTCACAATGACACTCTGATGTAATCTCACTTCCTCCCATTGCCCTACAGAGTTCTGTAGGGCAAGCATTTAGATGGGCCTTAGATGATCTTATTCTGTGAGGAGACACATAATACAGGGTTGCAAAAGTCATAATAGTCAATGGTTGCACATAAATACATACCATT
The DNA here is from genome assembly GCA_963921515.1 of Calotriton arnoldi. Lineage (NCBI taxonomy): Eukaryota > Metazoa > Chordata > Amphibia > Caudata > Salamandridae > Calotriton > Calotriton arnoldi. The sequence goes on along the minus strand of CAWUFW010006087.1, from coordinate 610,301 downwards.
TCAGGCATAGTGACCTGTCTATTATATGCAGAATCATACATAATGTTGGAGTTTTTTCTTTAAATCAATCACAAGGACTACAACCGTAATCAATGTAGCTAGATGCTTAAATGTTGCTTTTCAAAGATGATCTGTGACACTATATTTTCTTATACATGTAATGAAAGATGAAAAGCTTTAATAGACAGGGCCTATGAAGTAAAAAATATTTTAATAAAGAATGGAAAGTGTCATTGTGTGTTTTTTAAAATGTAATGTTTTTTCATTGATATCAACCCGATTTAACAATAATTGGTAGTATTACAGATCACTATTTTGAAAGGCATAAGTAACCACTAACAAATAACAAAAAATATAAAGCATTGTAAGAAGTAATAATACAGATGATATTGATAAATATGATAAAAGAAGGGAAAATGGAAAAACAGAATTAACGGAAGAATGAAAACAAAAGTGTGTCACAATATATAATATGTAAATAATAATCCACCAGTGACCAACATAAAACAATTAAAAAGTAGTGTAGAAGAACAGTAATGATGTACATCTATCACAAAATATAAAGGCTAATTTGTTGAACAGTGCTGGTGTTACAAGAGTGTTAAGTTAGAAAAATTTACAAAATAACCTAAAAACATCACTATTATTCTTATTTTTAACTTGAATAGAAACAGCAGCATCAATTCAGTGATTGCCAGAAACACTGCCCCACCAAGATGTAATCTGTTTAAACTCTGTAACAATAAATGGATCAACAATATATAACATTTGTAAATGATCATTTGCAGAAAAGGTCGGAGATACTAAAAAACTTTTTTAAATATTTAGAGGCGGATAAGTTTTAAATATTTTTTTACATTTTAACCAAACTGATTTTTCAAAATGAAAACACATACTTATATTTCAATAATTTACAAAGCAAAGTATCTTCTTTAGCTTTAAATGACCAGGAAAGTCCTTCTTCGGAATCCACAATCAAAGTCTGAATAATATTATTAGCCTAAAAAAGTGAAGAATAGAAACTCGTAGACACTGAAGAATTAGAATCAAGTAACTGATATAATAAACTAAGGTCCTCATTAGGATGGGGGACGGACGGAAGTCTGTCCGCCATCCATTTGGAATGGGGACTGCCCGCCTACAAGGCGGAGGTCCCACACTCCTAATTACGATGCAACCACCACCACGGCGGTCGCAATGCCTATTCTTTGTATTGCGGCGGGCTGTCAGTGGTAGTCCCACCGTCATCGTAATCTGTCCCTAAGTTCTTAAAAGAGAAATCAAAGAGCATTTCTCAAAACAAACCCAAATAGGAGACATAATCATGCAATAAAGTGCATGCTTATCTAATTATGAAAGATTGATGATAAAATTTAGAATCTGGAAATCTGACAGCACCCTTCATTTAAGGTCTATTAAATTTTGAAACAGATATTTGAGAAGACATATTGTTCCATAAAAAGTTTGAATATAACAAATCAATTTGTTTGAAAAATTAATTAGAAATTTTAAAAGGAAGCCTATAGAGAACTTTGAAGAATTGAGGAGCAATCATAATGTAACATATTCCACCATGAAAGTGATAAGGGATCCCATGTTGTTAACAGGTTATTAACAAGTTATTAAGTTTAGTTTTAAGAAAGGAAAAATTATATATGTTTTTTTTAATATCAGAAAAACACCAAATATCAAGATATTTAATTTTTTGGTAGGTCAATTCAAAATTCAAATCATCAAGTATAAATAATAAACATAATTAGTTTAACGGAAGAGCTTCAGTCTCAGAAAAGTTGCGGTAATTTCCAGGGACAGCGGAATAAAATTGAACCCTGTAAGAAATTGGGTTACTGGTTGGTGGGGGTGAAACTCTACTCAAGCAGAAACTACAATCCTTGTCAGGGTGAAGCCACAAGCAAACCCTAAATTCACCTGTGCTCAACCCTTGGGTAGGTTGACACAGAGAAATCAGGCTCAGAGGCAATGTGCAAAGTATTTGAGCCAACAGTAATAAAATAAGAACACTACAAAAAAAGTATCCCACTCTAAATTAGAAAAATAGAGGAAGTTTTAATATATAAAGCAATGCCAAAATGACAAAAATCCAATCAGTAGATCCAGAGATATGATATTTTAAAGATTACAGTGAGAATAGTGCCAGAAAGCCCAATGCCTTTTTGCGGCTATCTGGTCGTGTGAGACCAGGAGAAATTTACAAGTTCAGGCCATCCGCGATGGAGTGCTGTTCAGATACAGGGACCAGGTTAGTCCCACTGAAAAGTCACCTTCTCAGTCCAGCGCAAAGAGTTCCGTTCGCAGTGTGGTGTAGCACAAATAGCAGCCCTGCCATCATGGATGGGAGTCACAGTAGTGCAAAGACCCTGCTGTTGTCACGAACGGACTGGTGCTTTGCACTGGGGCTCCCCACAACCAGTCGATGCTATAGCGCAAAGGGTCGTGCTGGCAGAACTTTGCATTGGCGGACTGGGCGAGTGGCAAGGTTTTGGCCCCAATGGGCCCATTCAGGGTCCTAACTGCCCCAAAACTTCAAATCACTCTCTCTGAGACCACATCAACATTCCAGGACCTGAGAGACATCACTTGCAGTTCAGGAGCTGGCTACAGCTGGATCTGGGTGCTGGCTCAGGTGGTTGAGAGCTGTTATGTCCCTGTGGCCCTGAACATGAGGCCAGCAGACTAGCCCTTGTAGTCACCCTGTGAGCCCTGGTTGCAGGTGCAGGTCCATTTCCCTCTGACTCTGGCAAGAGAGCATCAGGGCGGCGGCGTAGCAATCCAGCAAGGCAGCTGTCTAGCAAGGCATTAGTCCAGCAGGGCAGCAATCTAGCAGAGTGGAAGTTATTTCAGTAGCACAGCAGTCCTTCTTAGTGGCAGAGTCTCCACAGGTCCAGAAGTGTACTGAAGAGCTGTTGTCTGAGGTCCGATATATATACCTCATTCTATCTTTGAAGTGGGATAACATTCTACAGGTTTTCATTTGAATTCCTCCAGCTTCCTGCCTTCCCTGCCCTGGCTCCACACTAGCGACAGAGGTATACAGTCCTTTGTGTGGAAGCAGGTCACAGTCTAGTCAAGTGTAAGTATGGCTGTGCCCAACTCTGCCATTCCATCCTGCCAGTGATGGTCCATTCAGGAGCACCTAAGTTCTCTATTTTGTGTGGCTGTCTAGGAGGAATACACAAACCTCAACTGTCAGCTGCACTCAGTCATGTGGCCCTTAGACAAGCTGTAGGCACTAAATGGCTGAGGCAGGAAAATGTCAACTTTCTAAAAGTGGAATTTCCAAAATTGTAACTAAAAAACTGATTTCACTATTAGAGAGGATTTTTTATTACAATTCCAAAGACACCAAACATGAACTGATGACCTGTTCCCATTTGGAAATTATACCTTATTAAATCTGATAGTGCAACTCCAATATTATCCCATGGGAGAGATAGACCTTGCAGTAGTGAAAAAGGAATGTAAGAGTTTTTCACTACCAGGAAATGTAAAACTTAAAAAGTACATGTCCAACTTTTTAAATACACTGTACCCTGCATTCTGGGCTGTTCAGAGCCTTACACTAGATGTGACTTATGTGCATTAAAATAGATGGTTTGGACCAGGCAAAATGTTTACTTTGCTCAGTTGACATGACAGTTCAAAATTGCTCACACATGCTGCGATGACAGTCCTGGGACAAGCTTAAAGGGCTACTTGAATGGGTGGCACAATTAGTGATGCAGGTCCTCTAGTGTATATCGTGACAGGGAGAGATCTTGTTGAGGTCACAGGGCATTGGAATCTATATTGGTAGTATGAAAAATGATACCCCCTACACCATAAATTTGTAAAATGATTCTATAGGTCATGTAATTAATCCTTGCCTACTCTAACCACCTTCCTTCGGATATTATTTATAGACATCTTTATGTGTATCCTCACACTTTTATACCTACAATACTTACATAACATTGACATCAAGACATACCGGCACACGTAATGTACAATGATTTTAAACAATAAAAAATGACTTTTCTACACAAAAGACTCTTTTGAGTGATTTATTTTAGTGTGTCCACACGAGTGACGGGAGCAGCAGCACACAGGAGGCCTCACAGGAGCAGGGCTCCTGCTGGATACAGGTTCACCTTGAGAGACAACTAGCACCTTCATATGCAGTGATGATTTGGAGAGCATGTCCTTTTAATCCACGGGGAATCCAATTCCAATGCCTCAACCATTGATATATAAAAATACTCTACAAGCAGAATGACACAGCCCCCACAGTATATGTAAGAGCCTACACTTTATTTGTTTTGGCACATTGGGTGCTGAGTCATTTGGGTAACTTGGACACTTACATCTTATTCTCTTTCCCATTTTAGAGTTTTTTTTCCAAATAAAAGGGGTGAGAAACCCCTATGGATGACTGCTACCTTGCCCGCATCATAAACTGGCTCGTCCCTAAAAAATAGGGCAACAGTATGTATTAGGTTTTGGTGTCGGTCCCAGTGATAATCAACATGATGGTGGTACACCGTTGTTCGTATACATGACTTTAAGCAATCACAGTACCTTTTATGCCTTTTGTAGTGTCCCCAAAGGCATTCAGCCTTGAGGAAGACCTTCACAAAAGTAACACGTCCTCTGGAAGGTTGAAACACGTCAGAGTAGGTAACCGTGGCCAGAGGGCACACACACCTGCACCAAGTGAAAAAAGACACCTTTCAAAACAGTTGAGGGATCTATACCACCTATAGTACGGAACACTGGAGGAGTATATGTGCCCCAACCACACCGGGCCCCTTGATATCTGAAAAATCATACACTTGGAGAAAAATAATATATCCCCAGTGACATAAAATCAATATTCTTATTCTTATGATGAGCACTGTGTATGTGGGACACTTTTGTTCATGGGACACTTTTGTATGTTGATCCTAGAAGCAGAAAGATCATTGTTAAATGCTTATGATTGTCAAGAACAGTAGCACTATGGAATAAATGCATATGTACATGTAACTGTATATGTAATTACAAGGTATGTCATTCCTGTGAGTATTTTCAATGTTTTCATTCAGAATATTAGTTATGTGATGATGGTTTGTATTGTCTGACACATTTATATTTGTGGACACACTAGAATTAATCAGTCAAAAGATTCTTTTGTGCACAAAAGTCATTTTTCATTGTTTAAAATCATTGTACATTACATGTGTGCCAGTATGTCTTGATGTCAATGTTATGTAGGCATCATTAGTATAAAAGTGTGAGGATACACATAAAGAAGGCTATAAGTAATGCTCCAAAAGAAGGTGGTTAGAGTAGGCACAGAATAATTATGTTACCTATAGAATCATTTAACAAATGTATGGTGTAGGGGGTATAATTTTGCAAATCCACTAATAGCATTGAATTAACATTCCCTGGGTACATGTAGTACCACTTTACTAAGGACTTATAAGTAAATTAAATATGACAATTGGGAATAAGCCAATGTTATCGTGTTTTAAGGAGCGAGCACATGCACTTTAGCACTGGTTAGCAGTGTTAAAGTGTGCAGAGTCCTAAGGCTAGTGAAAATGAGGTCAACAAAAATGGAGGAGAAAGCCAAAACGTTTGGGGCAAGGCCACCCTAAGGCTGATAGGTCTAACAAATCCCATCTAAAAAGGGTCCTAGAGATGTTACAGAATTTGACATGTAAATGAGAATGTTATCAGCATAATCCAAAACTTTGACTTCAAAGTCTTCATATTTAATACTTTCAATAAAGGATTACATCTTACTTTTTACAGAAAGTGTTCTAGGCAAAGCATATTGAAGGGGAAAGTAGATAAATAATTTTGTATAAAAAAATACTTGCGTTAGCATCAGAATATGGAGTATCTTGACCAATTTTAAACACATAACTGGCAAATCCAAACCAATGTAGAGTTTTAATTATATACTGACAATTAACATGGTCAAAATAATTTTGAGCATTTAATTAGATAGCTGCAATGGCCAAATTGAATCAGAGTGCTTTAAAAATAATATTACAAAACATGCAAGCATTATCTGAGAGTAATCTTCTCAATCTGGATTCATCAGTTTTAATATAATTGGCACTAAGGGACTTCAACCAGGTAGCTTTGACTTTGGTCTATATCTTACAGTCACTTAATTAAGGGGATAGGTTTGTAACGGTCACAAAAACTTTGATCCTTAAATTGTTTAGGAATGACAACAATAAGGACATTTAGAAAGGTACCACCAGCCTGGGAATTATTGGGAAATATGCTGGATCATTCCAGTATTGTGGATGCAAAAAAGAAGAAGAATGGGGTAAAAGGTCAATGGAAAGACCTCTCATTCATGTGCTTTAGATTTTTTCTGTGAATGAATAACAACTATAATTTCTTCTAAGGAAAAGTCATGCTATAATTGATCCAACTCAATATTTCTTAAGGGTTAGGCTTTAGAATACTGGAGAAAAATGTTTCAATGTATGAGATTAGTATTATCAGAATAGATGGTTTTATAAACATTTCCAAACATATTAGAGCTATGGAAGTTAAACCACAGCAGAATTATCAATCCTCTCAATTATGTTTGCATTCTGTTTTCACTTTTACATAATTGTACAGTAATTTCTCAGTCTTGTTTATGCCAGTATAAAAGTTAGATTTTATACATAGAGGAATATTGCACGCAGAGATGTAGCTAATTTGGTTAATTTAATTTTAGCTTTGCTAATGTCATCTAACGCATCAGACAATTTGGATGGGAAGTAGGAATGTGCTAAATTTTAATGCATTTGAGAAGAGAAGCATTTTAAGCTTTGGATTGCTTCTTGTTGTCAGCAAATGAAACAGAAAGAACTCTAAATGCCACTTTAAAAGAATCCTAATTATTAACAATGTGAGTATTAATAGGATTACTAAATCGAAAGCAAAACACTTGCAAAGTAATTATATACTTTCACAAAAGACTAAGCTTGAAATAAGGTAGATAGTATATCAGTCTGCCATATTTGTACTGAAGCTCAACACCCTCAATTGAGTGGGTGGAGAGAGGTAAGGAAGTAAATTAGTAATCCTCATCTTGGAAATCTTGAATAGCAAAAAAGTGAGATTTTACATCTATATGATAGCAGAAAATATATATACATAAGTAATTATTGACGTCTTTTTACATTTTTTAATTGGCCCTCAAATATTAATCCATCTACTGTGAGGAAAGAACAAATATTAAGCATATTCTTTGCATGAGTAAAATGACATATAGCACAGCACTTTTGTATTAGACTGAAAAAATATCCAAAATATACTTGTACTGGCAAAATTCTTTCCCATTTAGGCAATGAGTTTGAATGCATTTCTAGTCTTCGTTCAATTCTTTTTAATCATCTTTCTTGAGTTCACCAGTTAAAATGACAGTAAAGCTTACTTGTATAATTTTCAGATGAAGCTGTAACACTTTAAGTGATTGTGGGATGCTTCACAATAAAATATATGCTTTCCAATTCAGTTAAGCAAAGCAATGAAATTTGGCTGCAGACAGGAGAGTAAGAATGGGAAATACAAACATGAACTTATTGTTACTAGTTTGTTTCAATGTTTATTTTGAGTTTAATATATATATATTTTTAATTCCAACCTCCTTGCAAAGTAGTTCTTGAAAACACAAACTAGTTAAAGAATGTGCAACATAGATAAATGTCCTTTTAATATCCTTCAGGTTGACCAACTTTTGAAACTTAAGTATAAATTTGCTGTAGACATTGAATTCAAAGGAGTGAAACTGCTCACATTGGGCACTATTTCGGGTAAGTTTGAACGCATCTTATAACTTACAAAATGATTTCAGTGTGCAATCATGTGATATATTCAAATGTAACTTCACAGGTGCATTCTCTTTTGATATGATATAATAAATTAGACTACTAGACTACTCTGTATGAATATTGCATGTATTATCATTTATGTGTCACCTACTTTAATAAAAAGCACTGTGCTCATCTGCATTTATGGTTTATTACTTGGTATTTTTTTATTTGTATATGTTTTAAAATAAGGTACTTATCTAGCACTCGGATATACTTAAATTCTTACAATTAGATAAAGTATCATTGAGGTGAGATGTGACACTGAGCAAGGTCATTGTGACATTCAGACTGTTAGGCTGTAAACAGTTATTTTCTCATGTGTTTTAAGCTGTACTTTGAAATTACATTGAAATTTTACCTTTGCATTGTTTTAATAAATTTGTAAATGTGTGTTGGTTAGCACAGTAGGTGTAAATAGCATGTGTTATAGTTAAGCCACTTTTTACATAAAAAAGGCATTTTTTGATTTGCATAATCCATTGACCACATTGACAGATTTGGTTGAAATCTGAAAATTGCTTTGTGTAGTCTGGCAAAGTCCAACATCTCAAACTTCTTACAGATCCTTGCACAAAAAAGATGGGTTAAAAAAGATGTGTTTTCCCATTTTGCTTTCATAGGAATATTTGCTTGTGCCCACAGTCCATGCAGCTAAATAAATGCACACCAAACATAAAAAGAAACTGGCTTTTTTCTCACAAAGCGTGCGTTTGTTGATTTGGTGTTAATCAGTTCAGTAGTTTTTGAGGTATAAGCATTTTTAAAAAGTTACAACATGGGCTTCAAAGGGTTAATGTTTGTATATATAGAGGTGTAGAGGTGTGGAGAGGTGAGGTGTGGCGCAGAGGCCAGAGCGACTGCCTCTAGAGCTTGGGGCTCACGGTTCGATCACTGGCAGCAGCTCAGCTCAGCACCATGTGACTCTGGGCAATAGCTCACTTAGTGTCCCCGATGGCCCCCAGTGCCTTGAAACTTTAAGGGGTGATATGTTTGCGCTTTACAAATATGAATTGTTGTTATAATTATTATTATTATTATTATTATTATTATTATTATATCTTGGCAATTTGAAATCCGTGGAATCTCCTGAGGATGAGAAATTTAAAAAATGATGGCATTTAATTGGACGAGGAAGCCATTTCCTTCCGTCATCCTTTTATTTTAAGCGGTTCCATCGTTAGTACTGGAGATCCAAATATTCAGAATTACGATGAGAAGAGAGAAATTTCTCTGACCCTGCATTCTATAAAAAAATGACATAAGGAGATAAGTGGAAAAGTGCCCTTACCACTCTATATCCTTACCCACCCCTAAACACTAAAAACACCCTTACCACCCAATACCCCTACCTACCCCTAAACCCTAAAAATACCCTTACCAACCTCATACCCTTACCCACCCCTAAACCCTGAAAGCACCCTTACCAACCTAAATCCCTATCCCTCACTAAACCCTAAAAATGCCCTTACTACCCTATACCCTTAGCCACACCTAAACCCTAAAAACACCTTTACCACCTAGTATCCCTACCCACCCCAAATCCCTGCAAAACCCCCTTGCCACCAATAACACTACTCACCACTAAACCCTAAAAAATGCCCTTACGCTTAAGCTGGAGCGCTCCAAACCATCAGCTGTGCTGCAGGTCAGGCCCCCCAGCTCACTTCTAAATGCTTCAGCTTTCCTAGTTAAGAAGAGATCAGGACTCTGAGAGCGCCTTTAGTAAGGTTTATTTGGCAAAAGATATGATCAACGCTTTTCGGCTGGCCCGAGCCTTGCTCACGATAAACAGCGTAGTCATTATCCTGCATTTAAAAACACAGTTACTTCAATTTTTCTAGACCTAGATGTAGAATATTCAATTTGGATGCTAAACTGTTGGCAATATTTGTATAGACATGTTACATATATACGAGTGTTATACAAAAAAGAAAAAAGGTTAATTTGATATTACAGTGAACTCAATTACACTGATTCCACCACAGAAGTCTGCAACACAATAATTCAACAAAAATTGAAACACATCACACTCTACATTCACATGTCGCTTTACATCAAGATGAGTGGGGTATTAGTTTGCTACACGAATCCTCTATCTTCGGCGGTTACAACTAGTCGTCTTAATCCCGAAAAAGATAAAGCTGCACCACTGATAATGGCATCGGAGGAGGTTGAGGGCGTCATTAAAAAATCTCGGGCTGATTGCGCCCCTGGCCCAAATGGGCTCCCCCAAGCACTGTTTAAGCACTTTGTATAACACTGGGCTGGCTTCCTGTCATCAATGTTCAAATACATCTGGGAAAATTACATAGAGGCACATGCATCAAGCATTTTATCGGTCGCAAACGGGCCGATTCGCAGAATCGAGCCGTTTGCGACCAATAAAATGCCTTTTGCGATGCAGCGAAGGCATTGCATCCGCAAAATAGGTAATCGCAATTTTTGCAATTACCTAATGTGCGAATGCATTTTGGGAATCGCAATTTGCGATTCCCTAAATGCGATGCATGTAGCATTTTCAAAATGCGACTTTGAATTTAGGATTCGTAAATTACCATCAACTTCAAGTTGATGGTAATTTGAGAATCCTCAGAGAAATGCACAAAAGTGCATTTTTCAAAGTGCCATGTGGCGCATACACATGCCCTTAGGGCATGTGCGTGTGCCACATGTGCACACTTACCTTTTTTGGGGGTACATCAGGGGGGCCTTAGGCCCCCTGGCACCCTTGCAATTGCATTCGCAATTTGCGATTACCAATTTGGTAATCGCAAATTGCGAATGCATTCCCATTCATTCCTATGGGCCTATAGGCCCTTAGGAATGAATGGGAATGCATTCCCTAATAGCGAATCGCAAAAATATTTGCGAATCCTTCATGCATAGGCATTTGCGATTACCAAATAGCAAATCCTTAAAATTCGCTATTTGGTAATCACAATTGATTACCTTGATGCATGTTCCCCAAAGTCCCTGATAGTTGGAGGGGTCAATACTTCATCACATTTTTAAAAAGGGTCAGGGAAGTTCACCCAGTAATTACCGGCTAATTGCACTGATGGATGTTGAACTGAAATACTTCTACACGCTACTATTACATGACTTGGAATCTTGGTCATATGAAAATGGAATACTACCCTTAAATCAAACTGGCTTCTTAAGGGGTCAAGGCACTATTACCAACCTCATTGCCCTGAGCCTAATCACAAATAGAGCAAAGGCTACAGGGACATCTCTCTACATGTGTTTTGTAGATTTTAAGGCAGCTTTTGATTGTGTGCCACGGAACAAGCTTTGGACCAAACTTCAGCGATGGGCCATTCCACCCAACATCCTACGTGCAATTAGGCTGGTTTATTCGGACACTTGAGTCAAGATAAACATTGGTGATGGCACGCACGTATCAAAGAAAGTGCAAACAACAACTGGCATAAAACAGGGCTGCTTGTTAGCCCCCCTTCTTTTTATTTTGTATTCGGCGGGTCTCTCAGCAGAGCTAGACAGGCAGATAGCCCATGCCACGAGCGTTGGAGGATGACCAATGTCTCACATTTTATACGCCGACGATCTACTGCTGTTCAGTAGCACTCGAATAGGGCTCCAAAGGTTGGTTAATTCCCTTGGTACTTACACAGAAAAGAATGGCCTGGAAGTAAACTATAAAAAAACTAGTGTGGTTGCTTGCAATCAGGGTCCTAACAAAAGTCGAAAATGGCATCTTAATGATAAAGATAATCAGCGAAGTTCTCTCCTACTTATATTTAGGGGTCAAAATTGATGCAGATGGCAACTTTGCATCTCAGAAGAAGGTGATTAAGGCAAAAGCTCAGGCCATAATTATGGCTTTTTAACATTGGCCAGATCCATCAAAGGTCATGAGCTGAAATCTATGGGAGCAGTTATGAAAGCCAATTTCTTGCCAACTCTCGCATATGGAGCAGGGATAATGCTAGGTGACAAGGCTTCTCTGCTTGACAAATTGTTAATAAGAGCTTATAAACAAACCTTCAGGTTACCTAGGTTGGCCTCGCCCGCTCAACTCCGTTTAGAGTTCTCTCTTACAAAACAGTCTCTTGCTAGGCCGGCTGAATTTGTAAAACACATGGGGACTGTAGAACAGTGTATCAATCTTGAGCTCCTAATAGGGAAATATAGTTGAGCCAAACCAGGAGCTCTTTATCTATGCTTTGCAGATCTGAGCAGCACCTTCGACTTGGTAGATCATAATCTATCATTGGGCAACTTTGATCTCATTAGGTGCACCCAGACCCATTGTGGGGTTTCTATCACGAGTCTATGAGAAACAAGCTAGTCAGGTACTTTTTAATCCACAGGGGGAATGTACACCGAAATTCCAAGTGGGGCGTGGTATCCGACCGGGCTGCGTCTTGGCACCTCTGTTGTTTTCTTTATTTACTAATGGGGTGGACAGTCATTTACAGACAGTACAGGCCGATACCCCTATGGCTGCTAGGCAGCCAATACCAGTGCTGCTGTATGCAGACGATGCAGTACTTTTAGCTAGAACACCATTGGCCCTGCAGAAATTGATGAATGCCTTTGGGGAATATATGGCTTCTAAAAAAATGGTCATAAATAAAACCAAAATGTTTACTATGATATGTAGTCAAAGACGAAAACTCTGTAGAACCCCCCTTTCTATATTGACAATACCCGAATTGCCTCAGTTAATTCCTTTTGTAATTTGGGCATCTCATTTACAGGAAATGGTTCTTGGCAACAACACATGTTAAATACCAGAGACAAAATGAGCAGGGTCTCCCAGGGGATTTTAAAATTTGCTTCTAAACTGGGTAGTAGACCCATCCGAGAAATGGTTGCCATCTATAATGCTAAAAGTGTGACAACTGCAACATATGGGGCAGGCCTCTGGGCCTATATAAATAGCCACCTATTACAAACGGAGGAAAATAAATTTTTAAAACGACTGTTATGTTTGCCACCCTGTGCATCTAATATGATAGTACACAACAAGGCAGGCCAGCGGTTCCTTGAAGACCAATTATTGGTGAAACCCCTCTTATTATGGACATCGATATGGACAAGGGAAGAGACTAGTTTCACCAGAAACATCATTCTCGACTGCTTAACCATGGATAAGGCTTTAAATATACCTTGGTTATCTTATATTGACTCTTGCCTGGGTAAATTATTTAAATTGTCAATTTGGTCTGACCCTATCCTGTTTACATTATTATCTAAGAATAGGACTAAAAGTATATTTATTTCAAACAGGCAAGATACACGTGAGTCAGACAACGAGTTTAAATCATCAGTCGTTTTTTATAAGTCACTGGATAAGGAGGAGGGAGATAACAATTACTTGGTCTCTGTAACTGTCACACAGCATAGATTTGTGTTAACAAGGTTAAGATGTGGGATAGTGCATCACCTTGTTGCTTTCCCTCCATGAGATCCTGTCCCCCCAACATATATCCCTGTCCCTGCGATGGACAAAGTAAACAGAGCACCCTGCACTTTTTATTATTTTGTAAACTGTACCGGAACCCCAGGGCATTGTATTTAAAACCTTTGTTATTAACCCGGAATATTAAATCTTATAAAGTGGCGATGAATCATTTGGTGTCATTAGGCAATCCCTTTCTGTGCTACAATATAGCACTTTTTATATTAAGCGCAATGAAAATAAGGAAAGCTTATTATAGCGGATCATGAATCAGTTATCCCTTTTAACTATATTATATTAGATGATGACTGACTATCTTTCATTGTGTTTTTTAGTAGCACTAAGATGATATGGATTTTATGATGTGATCGTTTTTTTATTGTCTATATTTTATATTGGTATGTTGTTTTTATGGATGTACTTTTATGGTTGTTTTGTCTTCAACCGAATAAAGATCATGAACTGAACTGTAAAGCTCTGTCATAAACTGTGTGCAGCGGACGATAACACCTTGGCAAGTCTAGTCTGGTCCGAGATTAATCTACAATGGGGAAACTGCTCCCACAAGAAACATCTTGATAATGGCATTAGGTTATTGGAGTTGGGCGAACTTTGGAACTCTAATATCACGGTCCATCTTTTTAGAAAGTGGTAAATAAGTTGACCAGATTGCAAAGTTGGACCGCAGACAAGGAAATGCTGTCCAACCGTCGTCACGGTTGGCTGGTGTTGAAATCTTATTCAATCCCAAGGGAATCGCTCCTGCTTGCAGCACCTTAGGACCGGAAGTTGTAACAGACATTTTTGGCCCTCAGATTTGGAGAGATTTCTGCGCTAGACTTCATGCCAAAATGGAGGATGGACGGAATTTCTGAAGTCCGGACCTGTCGCTTGTGCCATCGGGAGATCGTGACTCTGCTCCACGTAACATGTATCTGGCCCTATGCTAATTGTCCAACGTATAAGCCTACTTGGCGTGAATTCCTTGATTGGGGAATCAGATCCTGTAGGACGGCCCTTGTGGAGTGAATGGACCCAGTCAATACAAGGTTGAATATTAGACTTGTGCAGTTTTTGCACATTTTAAAGAATATTTTAAAAGAAACTTGACTAATATAGAGCACTGAGTGAACTTTGGGGGGGGAGGGCCTAGAACTTGATTTTAAGCCATGACACCCCCATCGATTTTAGGTTAAATTTGCATGAGCAGGTAAGCGGCTTGAATGGGCTGCTAGGGTCCCCCAAAGTGGTGGTTCCTTATCCCGTCCTGCCAAGGTTAATTTGCTTAATCTGGCCTTTTGCCTAGCACATTGGCACCTTAATAAAGCACAGACTCGTATATAGGCACCTTATTTCGCTATAAACCATTGTTCATTTAGCATAGCACTTATACCCGCTCCCCCACCCTGCACAAAAGCACTTTTGCTACCTATAGCGGTACATTTGGGAGCATGATAATTTGCAGCTCTGCATATTTTCATTTTTCTCCAATTAGGGTTATTGTTGGTGTTTGATCAGCCATCCCGTGATATTTAATTCCTGTACTGGGCATTTATCCTTTTAGATAGGAAGGTTTGAAAGATAATGTAAAGATCTATCAATATGGTATTCAATGGCTGAAGCAGACATAAGAATTTTTGCATTCTTTGTTCTGTATGATTGAGCTGTGTTTATGGTTTTAATTGACTAATAAACTTTCACTAACATTAACACTAACATTATAGTAGGCAAAATTGCGCTAACCCAGAACCTACATCTATATTCTATCTCCCAAGTGGGATGTTATCGCTATCTGCTTATAACAATTTTAACAAACAGTAATAAATAATAATTCTAGCAGTCTTAACCTACTGGAGGTACGGTTTCTGTCTTGTGCTTATTAAGTCAGTATATCACCCCAGTGGATAATGTAGTTGCCTACCAGTCCCACTCTAAGTGCCCAAATCTAGAAAACAAAAAAGAAATCAAATAAAGAATGATTACCAAAATGCAACTAACATCTCTCGTTAGGTTAAAAAACAAGCAGTGGTTGACTTCACAGCAAACAATATAGTTTGCTTCACATCACTCTTCACTAGATTGTCCCTTATTGCCATTGTAATGAGGGCCAAAGTCTTTAGAAAATATGAAAAATTGGTCTATGGTCAAATACAGCTTATGGTTGCTGTCTGTACAGGGATATGTGCATGCATTGGTCATAAACTACTCCATAGAGGCAACTCTTGCTGATCACAGTGAAGAGCATACACAGCATGGATTGGCTACTTGGAAGTGTTTGGCAATAGGCAGTATCCTTGCTGCACAGGTTAAAGGTAGGCTATCCTGTTCTAGGTTAAACCTATAATGGCTAATAAAACCTCACCAAAAGAGAAACAGCCCTCATCAATGTAAACATATTAACACTGATAAACACATAAGCATCCACAAACTAATATGCCATTCAAAGAAAGGGAACTGAGGGAGAACAAGTTATTTTTATTTCTTTCTTAAAGGGGCAACACATTGCAACGTTGTTTTACAAAGTAGCAGCAAGAAGAAATTAATCTAAGATTATTCTGCTTGAGTTTTTTTTGTTTGGGGAAGTCACTAAAATATTGCTTCTTCCTTCTTTTCTTTCCTCCAGTTTTGTGTGCTTGGATTAAAGCTTCATGTTTTAGAATCATATTTTAAGAATGCTATAATTATTTTACACACTGTAGAGAATTTGGGAATGTTACAATTCTATCTGATCTTTTAGGAGTTTCTAATTATTTCACTGATAGGTGAAATGGCTGTCTCATAAGAATCTTGGCCAATATGTATTATCACATTTACCCACAGGCACAGAATGGGCAAAACCCATTTTCTAAAAAGACAGTTTTTATAGCAGGTCAACCGCCAAATACCCTTGGCTTTAAAAATTCAATGTAAGTGGTAGTGACAGGTACCTGTGAAAAGAGTGTTGCCACCATGCATGTGAAATAGTGGTGAAAACATAGCAAAAGACTTTTCAGGTTCCAACACAACTCATAATTGTAAGGTGTCCCATTGCTATGTGTGATACCATATGCTAACCCAACTGCTCTTTACTGTTGGGGCTTTTGAGCCCTTAGTTACAATGTTAACAGAAAAATTTCAAGCCTCAAAATACAATGTGCTGTATGTTAAAAGGTCAGAATTGCCTTAAAGTGAAGCATTTGTAATGGGGACCCATGGCAGCTATAAGTGTCAACACAACAGCAGCACCACCTTACTGTAGTCAGGCAAAGAGTGCAGAAAAGCAATGGTGAGCATGATTAAACTATCAAGTTTCATGTGCCTTATGATCAAGGGCTACAAATGAAACTGGTGTAATTCAGAATTTGAAAGGTTTGACAAAGGTACTAAGCTGTTGGCAGTGTCATAACATTCAGTAAGGAGTAGGTGAATGATCACAACTGCGTCCAGGAATTTGTTTATGAACCACTTGAATATAGCACTCTTACTTTTTTTAATCAATTAATAGTTCTGTAAACCAGATAGAGTCCAGACAGAGTGAGTGTGATAGGTGATGAGAGATAAGAGAGTGTAATGTGGTGTGAAAGTGAGTGAGAGAGCAATAAAAAGACCTTCTTTGCTTAAAACAGTTTCACATAAAACCATTGGACACTATATACCCTGCATTTCTCCTCCTTTAAATTAAATACGTGCTCTACAACAATCACTTAAAAAAGACTGTTTTGTAAACACTGGAAAAACACCTTTTTATATTTTGGGGATAGGTAGCTGTATAAGCACTATTTTCAAACATTTTGGAAAACAGTGAGAAAACACCAATAAAATCCACACAAAAACTAAAGACTGAAAACAGGACAGCCTAGCTAAAGTCCATAAGCAACTCATGCTGGTTATTGAAGAGTGTTTAAATGTAGGTTCTGGCTTAAAGACAAAGCCTGTTGCCAACTACCTCGAAGTAATGGGAATGTTCATTTTTTCTAATTATTTGTATCTTGAGTGAATACTTTGCAATACTGAGTATCGATTGGATATTCTGCTTTGTTCTGGTTTACGTTTGGATTTTTTTTAGCTCTTTTTATCAATTTTTTGGGGGGATTGTATTTTCTGTATCTTTATTTTACTAACGAGCGCTTCTTTTATGAAATTGTAAGTGTTATTTTATTTATTAATGTTACTGAGAGGATTTTATTATTTTTTTATTTTATTTTTTCTAATGTTTTCTGTATATATATATATACATATATATATACATATATATATATATATATATATATATATATATATATATATATATATATATATATATATATATATATATATTTCAACAAAGCATCAAAGCGTTCCCCTGTTACCGGAGCTCCTGGCCCTTCAGGGTGGCCTCACTAAATGGGCACGGGGCAGCCCACCAACATCTTCCTGACAAAACAAGGTGAGGCCCAATACAGTTGAAAAGGCTTTATTTCAAAGTCTCAAAAGCGCCTGCTTCCATGCGTCTAACGTTTCGGCGTCATGCCTTGTTCACAGACTGGATCACAAGCGCCCAGGTGCGCTCTAATTTAACCGGTGCACCACGTGACTGAAATCTTAAACTACCGCTCCCAGAGTGCTTTATGCATGTTTTTTCAATACATGGTGACAGTTCCATTTTTTGCAAAAGCACGATGTTCAAGTGGAATTGTATTTCAAACAGTCAGGTGGGTACTAAATCACCGTGCTCTTACTTGACATCTTTGACTCTGGAAAAGTCATTTCCACACTGCACGATCATGACAGGATGTCCCTCTGTCCGAATCCCTTCCACGCGCCGACCTCTTTGCTCTAGTGGCAATCCTTCGTAGGTTGGGAGGCGCGAGTGAGCCAAGCTCCTCATTAACATTTCAACGAAGCATCAAAGCGTTCCCCTGTTACCGGAGCTCCTGGCCCTTCAGGGTGGCCTCACTAAATGGGCACGGGGCAGCCCACCAACATCTTCCTGACAAAACAAGGTGAGGCCCAATACAGTTGAAAAGGCTTTATTTCAAAGTCTCAAAAGCGCCTGCTTCCATGCGTCTAACGTTTCGGCGTCATGCCTTGTTCACAGACTGGATCACAAGCGCCCAGGTGCGCTCTAATTTAACCGGTGCACCACGTGACTGAAATCTTAAACTACCGCTCCCAGAGTGCTTTATGCATGTTTTTTCAATACATGGTGACAGTTCCATTTTTTGCAAAAGCACGATGTTCAAGTGGAATTGTATTTCAAACAGTCAGGTGGGTACTAAATCACCGTGCTCTTACTTGACATCTTTGACTCTGGAAAAGTCATTTCCACACTGCACGATCATGACAGGATGTCCCTCTGTCCGAATCCCTTCCACGCGCCAACCTCTTTGCTCTAGTGGCAATCCTTCGTAGGTTGGGAGGCGCGAGTGAGCCAAGCTCCTCATTAACATTTCAACGAAGCATCAAAGCGTTCCCCTGTTACCGGAGCTCCTGGCCCTTCAGGGTGGCCTCACTAAATGGGCACGGGGCAGCCCACCAACATCTTCCTGACAAAACAAGGTGAGGCCCAATACAGTTGAAAAGGCTTTATTTCAAAGTCTCAAAAGCGCCTGCTTCCATGCGTCTAACGTTTCGGCGTCATGCCTTGTTCACAGACTGGATCACAAGCGCCCAGGTGCGCTCTAATTTAACCGGTGCACCACGTGACTGAAATCTTAAACTACCGCTCCCAGAGTGCTTTATGCATGTTTTTTCAATTCATGGTGACAGTTCCATTTTTTGCAAAAGCACGATGTTCAAGTGGAATTGTATTTCAAACAGTCAGGTGGGTACTATATCACCGTGCTCTTACTTGACATCTTTGACTCTGGAAAAGTCATTTCCACACTGCACGATCATGACAGGATGTCCCTCTGTCCGAATCCCTTCCACGCGCCGACCTCTTTGCTCTAGTGGCAATCCTTCGTAGGTTGGGAGGCGCGAGTGAGCCAAGCTCCTCATTAACATTTCAACGAAGCATCAAAGCATTCCCCTGTTACCGGAGCTCCTGGCCCTTCAGGGTGGCCTCACTAAATGGGCACGGGGCAGCCCACCAACATCTTCCTGACAAAACAAGGTGAGGCCCAATACAGTTGAAAAGGCTTTATTTCAAAGTCTCAAAAGCGCCTGCTTCCATGCGTCTAACGTTTCGGCGTCATGCCTTGTTCACAGACTGGATCACAAGCGCCCAGGTGCGCTCTAATTTAACTGGTGCACCACGTGACTGAAATCTTAAACTACCGCTCCCAGAGTGCTTTATGCATGTTTTTTCAATACATGGTGACAGTTCCATTTTTTGCAAAAGCACGATGTTCAAGTGGAATTGTATTTCAAACAGTCAGGTGGGTACTATATCACCATGCTCTTACTTGACATCTTTGACTCTGGAAAAGTCATTTCCACACTGCACGATCATGACAGGATGTCCCTCTGTCCGAATCCCTTCCACGCGCCGACCTCTTTGCTCTAGTGGCAATCCTTCGTAGGTTGGGAGGCGCGAGTGAGCCAAGCTCCTCATTAACATTTCAACGAAGCATCAAAGCGTTCCCCTGTTACCGGAGCTCCTGGCCCTTCAGGGTGGCCTCTCTAAATGGGCACGGGGCAGCCCACCAACATCTTCCTGACAAAACAAGGTGAGGCCCAATACAGTTGAAAAGGCTTTATTTCAAAGTCTCAAAAGCGCCTGCTTCCATGCGTCTAACGTTTCGGCGTCATGCCTTGTTCACAGACTGGATCACAAGCGCCCAGGTGCGCTCTAATTTAACCGGTGCACCACGTGACTGAAATCTTAAACTACCGCTCCCAGAGTGCTTTATGCATGTTTTTTCAATACATGGTGACAGTTCCATTTTTTGCAAAAGCACGATGTTCAAGTGGAATTGTATTTCAAACAGTCAGGTGGGTACTATATCACCGTGCTCTTACTTGACATCTTTGACTCTGGAAAAGTCATTTCCACACTGCACGATCATGACAGGATGTCCCTCTGTCCGAATCCCTTCCACGCGCCGACCTCTTTGCTCTAGTGGCAATCCTTCGTAGGTTGGGAGGCGCGAGTGAGCCAAGCTCCTCATTAACATTTCAACGAAGCATCAAAGCGTTCCCCTGTTACCGGAGCTCCTGGCCCTTCAGGGTGGCCTCACTAAATGGGCACGGGGCAGCCCACCAACATCTTCCTGACAAAACAAGGTGAGGCCCAATACAGTTGAAAAGGCTTTATTTCAAAGTCTCAAAAGCGCCTGCTTCCATGCGTCTAACGTTTCGGCGTCATGCCTTGTTCACAGACTGGATCACAAGCGCCCAGGTGCGCTCTAATATAACCGGTGCACCACGTGACTGAAATCTTAAACTACCGCTCCCAAAATGTTACTGAGAGGATTTTATTATTTTTTTATTTTATTTTTTCTAATGTTTTCTGTATATATATATATATATATATATATATATATATGAATTTTTTATAAAGTTAGTATATATTTATAGGTGGCAGAAAAGTGTTTAGGTAAAATACTGTACTGTTGGTTATTTTATATTATATTATAATATATTTGTAAATATTTATAATAGTAAATGTCAAGTATCAATCTGAAATTTTGCCTCATGAATTATTTGTTTCATATATCAATATTTTAAATGTTCTTTAATAATATATACAAATACACTTTGGTATAGTGTGAATGTTTGTGTTTTGGTCGGATTAAATGGTGCTATTAAGTGGGCTCTTTTTAAAGTAGTGTTCTTGCTATGGAGTCTAGATATGTATGCCTGGGTTGTTAGAAAGGAGTCTTTCTTTGAATGCTTTCAGTTACTGCACTTGTTTTGTTTGGTTGGTGAGTTTTAGTTTGAGTTGGTTTAGGGATTGCTCTATTTTTCACTCCTGGTAGCCTTGTTCTTTTTTAGGTATTTCTAGGAATTGGCAGCATGTATGGTGACTTCTTCCAAGGGTTCCTTGGAAGGAATTTTGCCATCTTTCCAGTTGGTTATTTGTCTTTGCTTTTTGGGACATGGTGTGTCATAGATGATATATGGTAATGCTATTAGTATTTTATTTTGTGTGCAAGTTTTAGTAGCATACTCTACACACTACTCAGGGAGGTGCCTGCATATGCTCTGGGTTAAGTGATAATAGTACCCCTGAATTGCAGTGTGTGGAAGATTTTAAGTTTGGTCAAAATCATTGCCTGTTCAAAAACTATGAAGATTTTTGTGGATTACAGTTGTTAGTATGTGTTTTATATGTGTTAGCATGTCACTGGAAGATGTACTTTATTTGTTCTATAACAGTGCATACACTAGTGGGATGTTTGTATTTTGATACTGGCCATGTATTATGTATATTTGACTGAATGGTGTAGGGCACAACTTACAAGTTCATCATCCAAGTGTTGCACTGATTCAATTTTAGTAAATTGTATTAATAGCGGAAAGGATTTTTTTCCATTGTTGTGGTTGTCATGTAGTCTTTTTTTATGTCTGATTAACAAAGTGTTGGGGTGTATCTATATCGTCATATTTTTTGGGTTCTACTGATGTTTCCATTTCAGTTCTATGTATTATGGTAATTAGTATTCTTAGGGTTGGCATGCCAGGGATTTGGCCTGTTTCTTGTTCAAGAATGTTTGGTATAATGTTTCTAAGTATTGTTCCAGTTGGGTCTTGTGAGCTCATACTGCTCTCTTCTATGTCCTATAAAATATTTCTGACTTCTATTTCAGTAATATTAGGGAATGGTTATGTCCCTTAGCACTTTCAACTATTTAATTTTAGTGGTGTCCCTGTCACCCATGACATGCATTTGAAAACTATTTGGCACATTTCCAGTGTGTTTTGTCACTGGTGGTGCTCTTCTTACTATACAAATATCCTCTGTAATTTAATAATAGCTTCCCTTTTGTGGATTTGATGTATTTTTCTATTTCGGACAATTTATCAGTGAGTTTTAGAACATTGAAAACGAACATTAATTTTATTCAAAAACAAATACGCCATGTTATGTTGATTTTAGGTTTTGGCAGAGAGCTAGATCTTTAACAGGAAAGCGCTGCTTTTTTGTCAATCTGTTTGTCAATCTGTTTTAGTAATTTCTGAGAAATTAAGGTTTAAAATGTATGTATATGCGACGCGGAGCATCCACAGATCTGACAGATCTGATTGCCTGCTGTCACATCAACAAAGATGTAGCAGCAGCCATTTTAGGACTAGTGGACTCAGTCCGCTGTCCTTGTAAAAAGTTTTTAAAACATATAGGGTGTCAGGGTAGGGACACCCTCACCTCCTAAGTCTGGCAGGGGTCAAATAAGGACCCCCATCCCAAAAATCATAATTTTCTTTAGTGGTTCCACGGATCTACTTAAAAAAGACTCCTGCCTTTTAAAAAGTGAGCCCCCCATGTGGGTCAGAGCCTAGGGATCACCAGCATTTTTTCTGGTAGTGAGGTGTGCATTCCCTCCCTCCCTGACCCTCTGTAAGATGTAAGACCCCGATGACCCCATCCCCCAGGGCTGATTCGTGAATTATGGGGAAGGGTCCTGCGGCTCCCTTCCCCGAGCCTCTTTTAGGCCCAGGGACCCCAAACCCTGGGGCCAATGTGTTTTTTTGGGGGGAGCGGATGTTGGGCCCCCCTCCCAGAGCCGTAAACTGGTCCAGGGGACCCTCTCCCCTGGGACACTGCAGTTTCCGGCCCAGGAGATTGCATGGAGGCAATACAGATATATTTCCCAGCATTAACTCTACTGGGCAGGGAACACAACTTTGTTTCTGCCGGCAGGAGAAGAGAAGAGAGCTGCTCCCTCCCAGACCTGAACAAAGCAATGGAGCTGGCTCCCTGTGGGTCCCAGGATGGGTACTGGCTTGGGAGCCGGCAGTGGCTGCTGGGGCTTTGGAGCTCTACCGTGGCCCCCAGGATTTGGGTATGTTGTGAGTAACCTGGGTGGTCACCTGGACAGCCATACAAAAATTAGTAAAAAAAGAACAATGGGGACCCATGGCAGCTATAAGTGTCAACACAACAGCAGCACCATGTATAAAATATATGTTGATGTGTTGCCCCTTGCTAAATCCAATAGGCCAGCCGCTCTTAATATTTTGGTGTTCTGACACTTTGAAAGAGCCAGTAGGTCTGCGGTACTTAAAATGAGACCTTTGTATTGCTATGTGACATGTCAGCCATGCTTGGCAACGGGTGGTTGGGCACAGGCCCTAGCACTGCGCCCAACATTATGCCGCGCACTGTGATGGACATCTTACTTATGGTAAAAACGCATAGAGATTCCCCAACATAAAGGTTATAGTGATGTTATAGTTAGCAACTGTAATAATATCTAACTATAGATTTAAAAGAAAATCTTAGAAAAAAACAAAGGTTAAAGGGACATTATGGAATGGTGAAAATATCAGGTAAAACATACTGTTTTAAGCTCAGAAAACCACTGAAATTCACCAGTTATAGTATCTCAAGTAACTATAGCCCATACTCTAAAGTGACTATGACATGTGCCCTTACCATGCATGTTAGACTCTGCATCTTTGGCGTGGTTCCCCTGACTTTTTGCCTCTACGTCCTGTATCTTTGATGCTGTGCTGGATTTTGTTTTTGCTGGCTTAGATGCTTTGGGCGCTTTGCCACTGCTGATCAGTGTCAAAGTGCAAGTGCTCCCTGTGTAAAATTGTTATTACAATTGGTTCTCCCTGATTGGCATATTTGATTTACTAGTAAATCTCTAGTAAAGTGTGCCAGGGCCTGTAAATCAAATGCTACTAGTGGGCCTGCAGCACTGATTGTGCCACCCACATGAGTAGCCCTGAAAAGGTCTCGCTTTCCTTTGTGTTTGGTTTGCCGCTCTGCCTACCTGCTGCTTCCCCAGTCCGAGGGGGCTGACACGGGCGATTTTGCCGCTCCTGCCCGCACCTGAATTCCTGCAACGGTCCGAGGGGACCGCAACATCCAGCATTCCCTGTGTGGCGCACGGCCACAAACGTCATCAAGAAGTGCCAGGAGGCGCTCCAAAAGTGCCTGCGGGCTCCTGCAGCGCGGGCGAAGCCCGGGCCAAGGGCGGGCCCGTCCGTGCCCGTCGGAGACCGGAGGAGACTGGGCTGGGCCCCCCCTCTGAGATCGGCACTAACAGATGGTATAGTGGATGTTTTTTTTTTTGTTTTGTTTTTTTCCTCATTCGTCTCCAACCCCAAACAACTAGGAAACTGGGAAGCCGCCACTGCTACTCAGTTATGAGACGTAGGCCAACGAGGTACAAACCCCGCATCTCTATCGCACGCCTACCAGTGGCAGACAAACCCCCTTCCTGTTGCTGACCTCTCGTTGTCGAGGAGAGGGTGGTCGTACTCTCTTCTGATTACTTAAAACCGGCGACTGTTGCTGTGAGCCCTTTCAAAATCGAACCTGGGGGCCAAAAAGAAGCAGCACAGCCTAACACAGTCTGAGAGCTTCCTATGAGGCTTAATCATAGGATCAAAGATTATGTAGATGATCTCATCAACACAAGACAAGTAGTTGCTGTTTAACCAGGAGACCAATTTATCAGGCAATCCCAAATGGCTTTCTTCCTACTATTTCCCAATCTGACCAAATCAATTCTAGCAGTTTTATACAAGGAGGACAGCCATTCTGAATGCGTGGGAGGTATGGCCTCAGCCCATCTCTTACATATTTCTCGTCTAGCCAGCAGAATGGCATAGAATAAAAAGCCTCTGCTCGAGCCTGTAGTTTCACTTAATATGCCAAAGATGATGAGTCTGAGGGAAATACGTACTGGGCACCCTAGAATATCCGTAAGAGTGTTCCCTACTCTCTCCCAAAATTCAGCATTAGCTGGGCAGTCCCAAAACATATGTGTATCTGGGACATTTTCCATATGGCATTTTTTGCAGCTGACAGGGGGGCCCTTGGTCATTTTGGAAAGTCTCGCCGGGGATAAATAGGCCCTATGTGTGGTAAAATAATGGTTTCTTCTAAACCAGGCTGGTTTCACAACTGTAAACAAAGTATTAAAAGAGGTTTGCCACAGTTCTACCCAGTCTATATCTGGAACAGAATCTCCCCATAATTCTTCGGCTAATCTGAAATCTCCATCTATGGTCTCTTCAATAGACCAATAGAAGAACGATACTTCTTTCTTTCCTACAGACTATATATATTATGCGAATAATATA
Organism: Calotriton arnoldi; assembly: GCA_963921515.1. Classification (NCBI taxonomy): domain Eukaryota; kingdom Metazoa; phylum Chordata; class Amphibia; order Caudata; family Salamandridae; genus Calotriton; species Calotriton arnoldi. The sequence continues at coordinate 584,843 of CAWUFW010006087.1, read as the reverse complement.
GATAATATATATAATATATAATATGCGAATAAGATAGTGGATGGTTTTGTTACATTTTTATAAACCGAAAGCCGAATGGGACATTGACACTGATACTTTGTATGTTAGATCTCTGCCATAGTACCCCAGTAACGAGATGAATAAGCGAGAGGGAAAGGGAAAGGGTGTGCAACCAGGTGGAAGCATCGTGGGGACACTTGATCAATTTTTGATAAGGGCAACCTCTGTACTTGAACATGAGATAGAAAGGACGGAGCGACGCCTATCCCTAGAGCCTTTTCCTCATAAAAGATCCTCCCTGGGGGGTATGGCACCCCACATTAATCCTGACTGGCGATCAAGCCCAGACAAAGTGATTGAAATAGTATCAGACATAGTTCCCGAAACACTAACAGGACCGATACCTTGTGAGCCTGAGCCAAATTGTTCTACACAAAGAGCATCAACCAGGGTGACAGGACTGATAAAATCTTCAGGATTGGGATTGTCCCCTGACCCTACTGTGAAGAGAAAGAGGGGGGGGGCACAGAGACCTAAACTTGCAAAAGCACCAAGGCTGAACAAAAGAGAGGGGGGGCAAATTAGACATAGAAACAAGAGCCTTAAGTAATGTGGAAATGCCGAATCCTGACACTCCTCATGCCCCTTTTCCGGCAATGAACAAGGCCATGTGGCAGAGACTGGAAACTTTGGTCTCCACTATGTTAAATCCCATCATACTGAGATTGAGCCGGATTGAAGAAAAAATAAATGGTCTCGAATCTCAGGCCAAGTCTAATTTTTGTGTAATGGAGGCACAAATAGTTAGAACCAGGCCAATGCCACTGCCAAACGGAAAACCTCAGACCACCCAAGAGATAAGCAAATCAGCCCTAATTGTAAAATCAACAAAACCAACAAGCCCGTATGCCAAAGTCTGGTACTCCCCACAGCCACTGACTCGGCTAATAGTACGGATGAGAATAATACTATGAAAGCCGATACATCAAGCGAATTTGCCCAAACCTACACGAGTCCATCTTGCGCCAAAGAATTGAATAAAGCGGCTGTTGAAATCAATCCATTAACGAACAATACTAATTATGTAACAAACTGGCTGAGTAGAATACCATCAGGGAAGAGTGGCCTTGGAGACAACAGAAAGTACGAAAGACCGGATCGTGGATCATCAAAGGCTGGATTTCAGACCTTACATTTGCCTCCTGCGGCTGCTCCCCTCGTGGTGGTACTGGGAAATGTGCCATCACTGAGGGATGTACAGGCAGAATCTACAGATCAATTAATGACCAAAGCTATGCATTGGGTGGATCAAAAACTGAAGGGGGTGGGGGTTCCGGATGGGGACATACAAAGTCAAATGATTATGGCTAGAAGAGTTGCTTGGATAGGGCCCACAAGAAAAGAAATGGGGGGAGATTGTGTGGTACTAAATTTTAACAATAGCTTCATCGTCAGATTCATTTTGGATAATATGGGAAACAATTTAGATAGAAACCCCAATAATATTATTGTGCTACCTTTGGGTTTTTTCTATCGATCACCTTTTCCGCAAATAATAGGGAGCCGCCCCCAATGTATGGAGAGTCAGACATGGGTGGCACGAAGAGGCTTAACTGGGTTAACCGACTTAAGACTCGAAAATAGATTTGCCCCTTTCTCTGACTTAGAAGCTTGCGATTGACTACAATCAGTATATCCAAATGATATTGAGAGTAGTGAAAGCTTGCCCACACTCGTCCCTGATATTGATGATAGTTTACAGTCAGTGCAATTAAACCAAACAGAGAGCAGTGAGAACCAGCCCATCCCGGCCCCTGCCAACGGTGATAGTTCACAGTTACTAATAAGACAACAGGTGACGCAAAAAGCTGGTTTCAAGCTAGCTCCTTGGCATACAGTGGGTAATGTCCACAAACACTGCAACAATAATTGGCCAAATATATGGCAAGAACACGAAAGCCTAGTGTCAGTTTCCCTGCGGACGCTGCCTGGGGAGGTTGAAGTAAAGGGGATGGAAATAACTTACTCACCTGCCCATCAGGAAATTAGTAATCAGGTGGACATTGATTCCCCCACCGGGGAGTCGGCAAGCCCGTTATTAGCTATTGCATCTTGGAATATTGCTGGTTTACAATCTAAGATTGCGTCCACAGATTGGTCATCATTTATAGAGGGGCATGATATTTGGGCCTTTCAGGAAACATGGACACTGAATTCTATTTTCCGCCCTGGTTACCTGAATTTTGTAAAACCTGCCATTGCCGGATTGAAAGGGAGACCCTCTGGGGGGCTTACTATCTGGGTAAGGCAACATCCAGGATATCGAGTTGAAGAGATACCAACGGATAGCCCCGACATCTTGGCCATCATACTACGTTTTAAACACGACCTAGACATAATAGTGATTAATGTATATGCGAGAGGTATGGCGGGTGGGAAACTCTCACATACTGTCTCCCTACTAGACACCTTCATTGAGAATCACAGGGGGAAAAACTATATGGTAATTGCTGGTGATTTTAATTGCACCTTTGAGCCCCTAGGTTACGAAGACGGCGGCCTCAGTAGCGATGAAGATTCGTTTTGGGGTATCCCATTGTTAACATTACCCCCGATAAAAAAATGGACAGAGGCTGCACTTCAGCTAAAAAGCTTGTGCCTGGATCGGGGTATTAGGGCTGTAAATGGGAGGACACCAACTGACAGCGAGGGCCAGCATACCTATAATAATGGGGTAAGAAGCAGTCGAATTGACTATTTTCTTATTAACTTGGAGCTGTGGTCCCAATTAATCGATATGTTGATCCAACAGAGAACCGAGAGTGACCATAACCCTCTATTACTAACCCTACAGATAAAGGGGCTGGATACACAGTCGGAAGTGTCCGAGATAGTGACTGCAGATGTAATCATGACAAATGACATGAGAAGGGTAAAATGGGTAACACTAATGGAAAATGAAAACACTTTAGAGCAGATGAAAAAAGCAGTGGAAAATACACTAACAGCTATTTCAACCCTAGACACTCAGGATGACTTAGATACTGTGATTTCAAAGGCACTTGTAGAGCTGTTTGCAAAGCTTAAATGCTTTTTTATCAAGACTAATAAACCCAGCAGTCGAGAAGTTCAGAAGTCAGCCAACTGGTGTAACAAGGATTGTAGAGTTGCGTATAAGCATCTGTCACAAGCCATTAGGGAAAAAACATTAGAGGAGGTCAAAATTGCACGGACCGCGTATAAAAAAGCCCAATATATAGCTAAAAAGGAGTTTGATGAACAAAGATGCAAGCAAGTAATGGGAAAAATATGCAGAAATTCTGGCAGACAGTAAAATGGGGTAGTGGTGTAGTTAGGCAAGCCCCGGTCAACAACGTAGCACCAGAACGGTGGGTTTCCTACTTCCAGGCACAATTTGCTGCCACGCCAGATAGTCTTGGCAATCATTTTGAAGTAGTTTCTGACTCCACGCTGACTTTTGGGATTGGGGAGATTGAAATTGCCCTGGATGCGATCCCAATGTGAAAGGCTCCTGACCCGGACTGTATTCCGTCCGATCTATTCAGATACGAAAGGGCCAACTGGCTTAAATATATTCATACATTAGCTAATGCTATAGCCAGAGGGGCCCCAATCCCAGAATCTTGGCATGGTGCCGAAATTATACCAATATATAAAAAAGGGGACCGCACTTGTCCAAGTAATTATAGGCCAATAAGCTTAATAGACACAATGCAAAATATCTTGGCCAGGCTTGTACTGAGTAGAATTAACATGTGGATAGCCAAATATGATATTTTATCAACATTACAAGCTGGTTTCCGCCCCCATGTTAGTACTATCGATCAAGTTTTTAGGTTTATGCTGGTCTATTGGAGTACCGTAATTATAGCTGGAGGAACAATTTACGCAGCTTTTATAGATTTAAAGTCTGCTTTTGATTTAGTCCCCCGCAATAAACTATGGGAATCCTTAAAGGAATCGGGGATGCCTTCTGAACTTTTATTTTTAATTGTTAAACTGCATGAGTCAAACTACGCTCAGGTCCGCTGGGGATCGCAAGGAAAGGTAACGGACCGTTTCCCTGTAAACAAAGGGGTTCGACAAGGGTGCGTCTTGGCTCCCACTCTTTTTTTTATTGTTTATTAATAGGGTTGTCACTTATTTTTCTACACATCCAACAGACGCACCTACACTTGCCGGTTCAAAGATACCACTACTAATGTTTGCGGATGATACCCTAATTCTATCCAAGACACAAATAGGACTGCAACGAGCTTTGGATAGATTTACGGTCTTCTGCAATGATCATGACTTAGTGGTTAATGTAGACAAAACGAAATTCATGGTCTTACATAGACATAAAACAGTGAAAGGGAAAGTAGTTATGGATAATGCTCTGTTGGAACAAACTGACACTTTCACTTATCTGAGGGTCACCCTGGGAAAGAGGTTAAACTGGAAACCCCAGATAGACTTATTGGCCCTGAGGCATGCTCAACTTGCAGGTGCCTTATTAAAAGAGCACCGACTTTCACAAACTAAGCCGGTAGGCCCTGCAATAACGATTTATAATGCTAAGACCAGGGCCACAATATTATGTGGTGCAGAGCTCTGGGGCTTTGAAAATGTAACACCTTTAGCCATAGCCTAGAATAAATTTGTGAGATCCCTAACAGGTCTCCCACAATCTACCCCTCTTAAACCCCTCTTCTTAGATTTGGGTTGTACTGCAGTAGAGGAGATAGCTCGAATAGGCCTATAGCATATTGGAGAAGGCTCTGGACTACACCGGAACTGTTACCCTATGCCAACGCGTTAAAATATGTAAGAGAAATTGACTCAGCATGTAAAATTAAATGGTTGCAAAAGGTCAGGTGTACGTTGGTTGATATGGGGCTTAGCCATCTGTGGGAGGATCCAGTAGGTAGTTTGTTTCCATCAAAAAAAGATTATAAGGAAGCATATTGGAATATGGTTAACATCAAATCCATGTCATTTATCCAAAACACTTCCCTTACTGGTATTTTTCTGGAGCACAAGTTTGACCAAGGTTTGAAGAATACTGGAACTTTATTTCTAGACCATGTGATAGGAAGCTGTACCATCAGTTTAGAGTAGGCTCACTCCCTGTAAAAACGTTTACGTTAAAATGGCAAAATGTAATATATATTAAATGTCCTTCATGCCAAATGATGGATGAGTCTATTATGCATATACTGTTCGTATGCTCAGCATACAAGTGTCCCAGAGATAAATGGTTAAAGCCGATTTGCTCCAATCTTGGCACAAGATCAAGTAAAATTGCATATTGTATATTGAAAACAAACTTGAATGAAGATATAGTAATAGCAATGGCCAAGTTTTTGAGCTGGATGTGGGACATACGAAGGAATAACATGAAGAAATTAGGTGCATCGAATGTCAACCCTGATTTTAATAATTCTTAATAGTTTTTACATATTGTCATCTGGGGACTGAAAAACTGTATATCCAAGGCTGCTAAATTTAAACTAGGGATTATATGTGCAATATCATTAAATATCAAATGCTTTTTAACTTCTTAACATTTTTTAGTACTTCATAACTCAATTGACTCAATTTTTTAATTATCTGCAATATTTTAGTATGTTTTAATGAAAATTAATGTTTTGTATTGTATTGTTTTATTGTGTCTTTAATGATTGAAAATATCGAAATAAAGACTAAATTGAATTGAAAACATATCTCAGACCTGCCACTGATGTGTCTGTGTGCCGTTTGTTAACTGCCATGTAGACCTCGCAAGTGTACCTACTTGCCGGGCCCTAACCTTCCCTTTTCTTACATGTAAGGCACCCCTATTGTAGGCCCAAGGTACCCCCCTTGGCAGGGTGCAGTGTATGTGAAAGGTAGGACATGTACTGGTGTGTGAGACATGTCCTGATAGTGAAATACTGCCAATTTCGTTTTTCACTATTGAAAGGCTATCTGTCCAATAGGATAACATGGGAGTTAATTTGTAACATCTTACATTCATTCTTTTCTTGTTTAACCATTCTGTGTGCCTCTGCCTGTTTGTGTATTGACTGTCTGGTTTTGGAGTGACAGGGGATGGGGATGTGAATTTACTGTAGACAGCCACTGGGGGGTTCAGGTGTGCCTGGCCCTTCCTAGATGACTCAGAGCTGAGCTGAATGGGGCTTGGCTGCTTATAGAGTAGTGGGAGATTTCCTTGCACCTGAATAGGGCTTGTCTCAATTGCACAATGCTGTCTCCACCTCATGAGGTCATACTGCACCAGTGAGGACATAACTGGTTTGCACTGGGCTCAGAGGCCCTTGCATAAAGAGAAAAATGACATTTTGGGGTATAAGTATTACACCTGAAACTCCAGAACTTTAGATCACTTCTGGACTCAAGAGGAACCTTTGCCAAGGAGAAGAGCTGAGGAACTGTGAGTACTGCCCCTTTGCTGTGTGCTGTGTGGGGTTGGCCTGCAGTTGCTGTTTCTGCCAAGGAGAGGACAAAGACTGGAACTTTGATTTGAACCTGCTTCATGAAGATCTCCAAGGGCCTGAAGTGTGCTGGCCTCCTGTTCTGAAGTCTCAGGCACACAACGACTTCACCACAAGCTTCCCTGAACCCTCTTGTTGAGAGTTCTGACTTGCCAGGAGGTCCCTATTCCAGGTTTGGGCCTCTGGAGGTTGTTCCTGCTGTTGGGAGCTGGAAGAAACCTAAAAGAAGCAAAAAAAACTGTTTCCGACGCGGTCAGCGATGCCGCGACCTACACCGAGGCCCGGGGCAGCGCTCGTGAAGTGAACGATGCACCGCCTGGCATCCTGCACCGCAGCTCTGACACCTTTCGATGCCTGCTGACGCCTGCAGTTATCGGCCGTGCCCGATGCCAGTGCTCACACCGACTTCGTCATCGCCAGCGCCTGCATCCTGTTATTGTGGCGCCGATAACCGCCGAGGGTGACTCCACGAACTCACCCACTTCACATCGTCACCGGAACCGATGCCTCACCGCCAACGCAACCGTCTTCCCCTGTCCTGGACTCGACACATCGCCTCTTCGTGGACAAGACACCTCACCTCCCCTGTGGCAGCCAGGAAGTTGGCCTCAACCTCTGCACCGACGCCTCACCTCCACGACGCCGTGCATCATCATAGACTTCATCTCCAAGGTACTGTTTGTTTGGGGGTCCGTGTGACTCCGTGCCCGATGGCGTGCTTCTTGCACTTTGGATTTATTGCTGTCACAATGTCGCAATAGCCCCAGGTGGAGCTATGTGTTTTCTACAAGCCTAATTTTTGCAATAACTGTTTTAAAGTCATATTTCATTACCTGTATTTTGAATTTTTGTCGTTTTGGTCTTGTTGAATTTAGATAAAGATACTTTACTTTTCTAAACTGGTGTGGTGTCCATTTATGTATTACTGTGTGTTTTGAGGACAAATACTTTACACATTGCCTTTGGGATAGGTCTGTCTGCTCGTGCCAAGCTACCCAGGGGGTGAGCAGGGGTTATCTAAAGTGTGTAGCCCCCTTACCCTGACTAGAAACAAGGGTCCCTATTTGGACAAAGGTACCTACCTCGGCCAACTAGAGACCCCCATTTCTAACAATGCACTACTAATTACCTTCTATATTACATCACTCATGACATTCCTTAACACTAATGATAACATCAATGCAACATCTGAAATGACTTCATTGGAGCGAGCACTGTGCATGATGGGGCTGCAAGTTATAGTTACTTTAGCGATGGCCAGGGTGTGGTTGGGTGTCCTTAGTCATGCCTTCACATGGCATGGCTCACATTCAGAGCTTAGAAGCACATTTGTAGAATATGGTGACTCACCAAGTAGGGCACATTTCGATATCTGTTCAATGTTCCTTGTTAAGATTTAACTGCCTTTGAAGATGATTGTTTCAGAAACGAAGTCAGGAATCACAGTGAGGAGGTGGAAAGGTACAGATTTACATCTTGTACAGCTGGATGTTAAGGTTTGCATATCTTTTGCAATTTTTCCTGATATACTTCCGTTTGCAATCGGTGGTCCCTATAGAGAAACGAGCTACTGATGTCATAGAATGCTTTTTGTGCTTGCCAAGTATGCTGTGTTGTGTATTGGAAGGTGATGTCACATGCCACATTCCATTTTAGAGTATCAGATTCTTGCCATGCAGCCTTTAAGAGGAATGAGTGAGGGATGGCAATTGCCTCTCTGTTGACTCTCTCTGGTGACTAATTCTGGAGTATTTTCTGTTCTCATCCTGATGTGTTCCGTGACTATCCCTGTCAAGGTGAAACGCATGAGATTGCAGTTTGTCATCAAATGTCTGCAATGCCTTATTCTCAAGAGTACTGTTTTGTCTGTATTAGAAGGGGAGGGGTTCTTTGGATGCTAATACCAGAGCCTGTAGCATTACAGTCTTCATAGGTGTTTGTCATGCATGCGTTTTACAGGCATCTGCTCTGAATAAAAGGTGCATTCTAACACGTTTGTATTCTTCACACAAGGCTTGTGCATCACTCTGTGGGAGGTTTTACTGAGTGTGTGTATTAAGCATGCCTTCGGTGTGAATGATTTTTTGCAAGTGTCTGTGTCTAGGTGTGTTTGTGCAATTCAGGTGTTATTGCATTTTCTGTAGTTCTCTACTCTATCGTTATAGAAATAGTCGCTTTCTTGGATTGATTTGCTCATGAAAGCGTGGCATTCATTGTTTGATGTGACCTTCTGGTTCTGGTGCTAAAGCTTAGCACAACACTCATAAGAATTCACTAAAATACTTACAAAAACATGATATGTCTCACAAATGTCTCACAGCAAAGTACTATGCTGTGGAAATAGCTTTATGGATGAATGAACCTATGTCAATGTTTGGATCCAAAATGTCACTGTTAAAATCACTTAGCCTCTTATCCCTTCAATGAAGCTAAAACGATTGCCATACTGCAGTGTGTCTGTGGTAACACCAGTTATTTATAGTTCTCAGGATACATAATAACCAGTAGAAAGTGCTGCATACAAGTTAATTATTGTGGATAGTGCGTAGTGTTTTGCCTGAGTGCACTGGCGAATCTGATGCAAGACTGTTTTTCCTGAAAAGCTAAGGAATTGCTATTATTTTCTATTTTAACAATTTTCACTCCTCCATTGATCAATAGTATTTTCATAGTGCGTGGTGCATGGCTTTACAGAAATATTGTAACTCCCTCACAATTCAAATGTATTTGAAGAAGGAAGTAAATAGCATATTCAGAGAGCATTTTCCACGTTTAAGCGTGAGCATGGTTTAAGTCTTGAAAGTGATGTAACATTGCCATGAATAGGTTATGCACTATTTAATAATGGAACACAAATAGGGCCTGATTACGTGTTTGGCGATCTTAGAGCAGGCTGCTACGCCGGTGCCCTGCTCCAAGACCGCCAAACCTATAGTCAGTCCACCCGCTGGATTACGAGTTGTAATCCTGGTGGGCGGTCCTATGGCAGCAGAGAGCCTTAGAAAAGCGCTGACGTAGGAGCACTAAAGCACATTCCTTCATGGCATGGACTGTGTAGTCCATGCCATGCAGGAACAGGGTGCATACAGACAGGGCGGCACAATAGGTGCCCCCTGCATGCACCACCATGCACAGAGGCAACAGGGTGCCCTGTAGGCCCTTAGTTTCCTCACCACCACCCTTTTCATGGCAGGCTCACCGCCATGAAAAGGGTTGCGTTGAGGAAACTCATAATATTCTTGGCGGTGCCACAGCAGCACCACCAGCATATTGCTGCCTCTGACTACTGTGCCACCGCCACAGGATCAAGGATCCCAGGAGTATCGGTGGTCCAGTGGCAGTCCAACTGCCCAACTTGTAATATGGCGGGTCCGCGGACCACCAACATGGGTTCGGCAATCTCATGGACCACCAAACTCGTAATCGGGCCCACTGAACTCAATGAGGTCTAAATATGCATAGTCTATTCACCTGATATGTAAGTCAAACAAATATATTCTTCCTATTATATTAGGTTGAGAAGAAGTTTGCAAAGGAATATGTGTTGTGACTTTGTAGCAGTGAAAAATCGTTTTTGGAATACATATCCCACAAACAAATGGACATCTAAGTTAAACCCAATGTGGCCAGGCATAAGTGTGGGAAAGCTAGAGACGGTGCAATGATCGGCAGAGTTGCAGGCAAAATACACATTTTCCACGTGATGTATTTCATGTGCTGTGAAAAAAGCTTTTTCAGTAATTTTTTATCCCAGTCAGCAGGAACTCTAGGGCAGTTGCCATACCTTTCCTCATGGAAGCACTGGTTATGGAGATGCTGTATCAAACTTTAAATTGGAGTTTTTAAGGCAAAGTGATTAAAAGAGATTAATATGTACGTATTTCATTTGTTCGACAGTGCGCCATTTTTAAAGAACTGAGGGGGATATGTACAAGGAAGTGGCGGAGAGAGGCGTTAGCGTTCCTGGCTTAACACCTCTCTCCGCCACTTCTGAAACGCAAGGCTGCACCATATTTACAAGAATGTGGTGCAGCCTTGCGTTTCCCCCTGCGATGGCGCTTAGTATAGCAACTTAGTGCCAATGCAGGCACCCTTGCACCATAGTGCAAGGGTGTCTGCGTGCAGGGGAGGATTGTTTATGTGTAGGGAGCACATAAACAATCCTAAAATGCCATTCTGACACTGTCATGTGTGCTGCTTTATGCAGCACACATGAAAGTCACAAAATGGCATTTTTTTTAAAGGATTGTTTATGTACAGGAAGGGACACCTTCCTGCACATAAATATTCCATGGCATTTTGCTTTTTCCATGTGTGCTGCACAATGCAGCACACATGGAAAAAGCAAAAACGAGGAGAAATAATGCATTTCTCCTCGTTTCGCCAACTTAAGACCTGGTTTTCCCTGGTCTTAATTTTGGCGCTGCCTCCTATGTACGCCATCCTTGTACATAGGGGGCAGCATCAAAATGAATGGGTGCTGCAGTGGAACGCCCACCGCAACACCCACTGTCCACCCCTTTCACGTTAACCATAGTGTGAAAGGGGGCCTTATTTACAAGGCAGCGTTAAGCTACGTTAAGTGGCTTAACGCTGTCTTGTAAATATGTCGCAGCCCCTATCGCGAACACAACGTCGATATAAGTGACGTTGTGGTGGCGATAGGGGCTTGTACATATTGCCCTGAAATTCCAAAGAACTGAAATGTAGAATAATCACTTTATTTAGTTTTATCTAGTGCAATTCTGTGCACTACATAAGAAATATGCAAATAAAGCAAAATTTATATGTTTAACAAATTGAAAGACAATATATGATATCTCTTCAATAAACAACATGATTGTAGTCATAATTTATTTTCCCGAATTGCTTTAAACTATTATATAGACATATTGTAGAACACAGCAGTGTTTTTTTATTTTGTGTAAATTGCTAAAACAATACTGTATGAAACGCAAGCGATATGAAAGGATGAAAGTGCCCCAACATGTACACAGTCCCTACCATTTTCCCTTAGTGGTAACATTTCCCCAATTGATTTTTGACAACAGTTTGTGTGGCCCTTTCATCCTAAGGCATTTTTCAATCTGGCTATTTGGTGCTCCTTTCGGACATCATTTTGTGTGCCTGAAACAGGAGGAGAGCCCATTGCCCCGACCAAGGCCTCATTATGAGTAGCCCATAAAAAGCGCTGGATTTTCCCTCTCCCCAAGGCACCAATACTTGGGGTTGGGGAAAATCTAGCCAAATTCTCCATGTGTAAGTAAAAAAATATATATTTTCAAAGGGGTCAATAATTGTTGTTAAGAACCCGATAAAAATAAAGAGGCCATTCGTAAGCATGTTCTCAGTCATGAGAGGCTAGTCTCCTCTGCTCCATCTGCAAAGGTAATATTATAGGTTTAGGGGCACAGTAGTTGCTCCTAGTTTTTATGCCTACTGGCCACCATCTCCAAATCATGTCAAGTGATCTGGAGCAGATGAGGGTCTCTTTGTGTTTACTTAAATATGAGTGGAACGGTTTACAAACATTGCTATGTGGGAGCACAGCAGATAGTTTGCGATTATTAGTTGGGGCACCAATGTTTAGAATTTCTTAAGTACATCATAGACTTTATACTTATATGAAGGAGGTTGCAATGTGGTGGATATATGATGCTCATATATAGCAGTGGAACATCCTATTCACCACTTCTTTCTTTCTTGTTCATTTCTTTACCCAGATTTGTGCATTGCAGTTTGTACAATCTATCTGCATGTGAGTAGTAGCCACAAAGTGCCTTTTGGTAAAAGGGTGTCCTTTCAAAAGACTGCCATGAGGCAGAAACCTTTGCCTCAACTTGGTTGGTTTGATTTGCAAGTTGTAAAAAATGTACTTAACCTAATTGGCAGTGGAGTTCTCTCCAGCTCCGCTGACACCATCTCACATTTTAAAGAATAGACAACCATTAATACTGAACCAGACAGTTCACCTTCTAGAATACTTTTTACACTTTGAAATTCCCAGCCATTGCAGGTTCCTTTAAAAATAGTTACGTGTTAACTACTTTATTGATTGCCAAAATAGTTACGTGTTAACTAGTTTATTGAGTGCCACTGAGTTTTTCTTTGTCTTGGCCCATTTTCAGTACTTGGAATCAGGAGATATATGATTTGTGAACCCATAAGAAAGTAACTAAGGGGTCGATTACGATGTCGGGTGGATCGCCCGCCATAATCGCCCATCCGCCAACAAATTCCCCCCCGCCATATTACCATGGCGGAGGGGAGCCCGGCAGACGGTAAGACCGTCCGCATGTTTTCCGCCCGGCCGAACAGTCGACCGGGCGGAAAAGGGTTTAATATGGTGGCGGTGTCTGCAAGACACCGCATTCCATATTATGATGCCGGCGGAGATGAGCCTTTCCATGGTGGCGTCGCCGCCATGGAAAGGCTCGCGGTCTTTGCTGTTGGGGGCCCGTTGCGGGCCCCCAGGGTGTTGGGTGGGTGGGGCTGCACATGGGGGGTACCTATGGTACCCCTCTGCATCTGCATGCACAAGGTGGCAGGCACCGCGCGGTGCCTGTCACGTTGTGCATGCAGATGCACAACATGCATTTCCAGCACTGTGGCGGGCGGTGTTGTGAGCACCGCCCGCCACAATGCTGGAAATGGGGGATGCCAAGGCCACCGTGGTGGTGGCATCCTAATCGCATGTGCGGGACCGCCGCACACATAGCGGGCGGTCCCATTTACCGGGGCGATGGCGGGCGGACAAAGTCCGCCCGCCATCATAATCGGCCCCTAGGTTTTAGCAGAAAGATTACAAGTCTCCATTTTACAGTGATGATTTTGCGACTGGGCAGTTTCCTGTTTGTGCACATTTTGTGAACATCCAACAAACAACAGTGCAGTAAAGGCTTTGTATTATTTTCTGTTTCTTGTTTTCAGCAAAGTCCTGGTGTTTAGCTCTTTCCTCAGTATCTAAAATAGCTGTCGTTGGCTATAGGTTGTGTTATCACGAGGACAAGTCCATTTAGATTGGAGTGAATTAGCAATGGCAGGACTGGCAAAAATTATTCGCTAAGACCATGTCAATATTTTATAATACAAGGGCAACATTGAGAGAGGACTTTAGAAAGTTTTATGCAATGGGTCTGTATAAGGCTTCGGTAGCACAGCCACAATCGCCTCTCAGGTAGCTGGAGGCAACCTATCTTTTTGTTTAGCTTCTTTGATAGGATTCTAAAAATCTAGGTGCTAGTATCTCACTTCTCACTAAAGGCTGTGTAAAACTTCGTAACAATCCATTACTACTTGGGTTCTACAATACACCAGGGGGCTTATTTATGAGAGCCCTTCATCACTTTTGCACTACGTAAAGTGGTGTATGCATGATACAGGGCTCTCAGAAAGATTTCTGAAGCCATGCAAAGCCACCCTGCGTGTCTATGAGTGGCTTCATAAATCATGAGTAAGGCGACACAGCACAAATCGCTGAATCCCCTTACTCTGCACCCGGTAGGTGTTCCATGGGCATTGCGGTGGTTTTTTGCATGCAACACATGTTGATTTTGACACTGCCCCAGGTTTACAAAGTGATGTAAACCTGTGGAAGTGGCAAATCCGTACACCTCTAAAGGTGAGGCATAACAAGGAGAAATATGTGTATTTCTTCTTGATTTTTAATCTTTCCATGTGTGTTGCATTCTGCAGCACACATAGAAAGAGGAAAACGCCTCCTAGTATTGTTTTTGTGCAGGAAGGTGCCCTTTCCTTCCCAAAAACATTCCTGCCTGTAACGAAGGCATCCATGTACCATCGTGCAAAAGTGCCCTTGTTGGCGCTAGGCTGCCAAACAACACAAGCGCAGGCAGAAAGGACAGGAATGCCCTGTATTGCTTAAATACAGTGCATTTCTGCTCTTTCACTTTGGTGTAGGGCAGTGCAGCAATGTGCCTTGCTGCGCTGCCCTACGGCAAAATGCCATAAATGAGGCCCTAAATGTTCAATCGTCTGTCTAATTTCTGGTATGCCTAGTGGGCTCTCCACTGTCTCTTTTTAGGCATTTGTCAATGTACTTAACTGATAACTAATGATTATGATAGGTTTCTGTTAACCACGTTTAGATTGAACATTATATACAGAACTTTAAGCTTTCCTGCACCAAATGATTGGTCAAGAGTCTTAAGTAAATGCCCATGTGATGATGTCTCGACCCAATCGACAATACACATAATGTTTTTCTGTAAATTTTATTCAAACCCAAGAAGAACGTGGATTATTCCAGTTTTAAAAAGATCAGGTCTGAGACAATGCCAATTAGCTTTTCGTTTTCTGCAATTGCTAGATAATGAATTTATCATCGCTTCTGTAATTGTATTCTTAAAACATGTTTTTAAATACCCTAAATCTATTTTGCAATGATTTTTATAATATTTTTATGATATCAGGAACTGGATTTTTAAATTTGTATTGATTCATGTATATGAACCTTTATGGTCAACTTTATCAGTTACCGAATAAAGTAATTTGAATTGAAAACTGATCCAATTTTAGGTTATTCCTCATCCTTTTTATAGCTTGGTAGCGGTCTGATTTGTAAAACATAGAATGATATTCTGCAAAGATTTCACAGATTTTTATTTGCAAGTGAGCTGAGATGTTCTCATCTTTTTCCAGCACCATTATAGGAGTCTGGGAATGCCTGCCCTAATAAGAGAGGTGAATAAACAACTCTACTTGTCACTTTCAGCGTGTTGTCTAGTAATTGATTACTAATGGTCATTTCATCACATCTGTGAGAAACTGGGTTGTTGGTTGAGGTGGATGTTAACCTTGCTCAAGCAGCAGCCACAATCCCTGTCAGTCTGAACCACCAAAGTCACTAAATTAACCTGTGCTGAACCCTCTGGTAGCTTGGTACAAAAGCAGTCTGGTTTAACTTAGAGGCAATGTGTAAAGCATTATTGCAGCACACAAACAGTAATAAAGTGAAAACACAACACGAGAAAAATCCCACACTAATTTAGAAAAGTAGAGTACATTTTAATAAATTATTTGACACCAAAATGACAAAAATCCAAACAATAGAACTGGAGTAAGGAATTTTTTAAGTTTAAGGTTAAAACAAGCACCTAAAAGATCCAAGCACCAACCACGGACATCTAGTAGCGCGAGACCGGGTCAAAGTCGAATTCCACATTCGGTCTGACAGATGGATCTTAGTCTCTTTTTTGAAAGTTGAAAACCTCCAGTGGGACGAAGCTGCAAGTTATAGTTGTGAAGGTGCCACAAAGCCAGATACCCCTCTGTGAAGGAGTGTTAAACAGCATTTTCTGCTGAGAAGAAGAACATAGCGAGAGCTGCCGAAAAATCAGGCTGGCCAGCGATGCACCATGGGTGGATCGACAAGCAGGTATTTCCCGGTCCCCTCTCCATTCTCAGAGCACCTTTTAGTCAAAAAGTTTCCATGTCCAAGTATTGGATTTTAGTTATCTGAGCACCTTTGACCCCACCACTTCCAAGGGTCCAGGACTGAACAGGCACCACTTGTAGGGCCAGGACTCACTCAGGCTATGTCCAGGTCCAGGTACATGATGGTTGAAGCCTTTTCTGCCCCTGAGGCTCTGATCAGGAGGCCAGTCGACAAGCCCCTGGAGTCACTCTGTTAGCCCTGGATTCTGGTAGTGGGACAGGCCTTAAGCAGCATGGGAGGCCTCTAAAGGTTAAGGCAGGCATCAGGTAGCAGAGCAGTCTTTCCAGCTGCAGCAAAGCAGTCTTCTGAAGTACGCAGCAGCAGGCAGCCCTCTGAGGATCTTTCTCCAGGTCTAACAAGTGAACTCAAGAGTTAGGTCTGAGGGTCCACTATTTATCCTTGGTACAGGCTTTGAAGTAGGAGACGTTTTAAGGTCCTCCACCTACAAAGATGTCTGTAATTTCCAGTCTCCCTATTTAGTCTCCCTACCCTGGTCTGGGGCACAAAAGACTAGTGTGATCCTCTTTGTGAGTGTGCTGAGGCAAAGTCTTTGTTATGTGCAAGTGTGGTAGGTGACAGCTTTTCCCCCCTATCAAGTGAGAGATGGCTCATTCTGCCAACATCTATTCCCCCTTTGTCTCACTGTCTGGGATTAATACACAAAGAACAACTGTCAGCAACACCTAGTCATGTGACCCAGAATACGGCCTGCAGGCACTCAATGGCTGGGGCAAGAACACGCCAACTTTCTAAAAGTGGCATTTTCAGAATTGTGACTTAAAATCTGACTTTAGCGTTAAAGAGGTTTTAAATTACAATTATGTAGACACCAAACTCAACATTCCCGCCTGCTTCCAATTGAAGCTTATTAAATTTAGTAGGTAACCCAATTTGATCCTACGGGAGAGGTAAGCCTCTCTACTCACTACCAGGACATGCACAAGTTAAAAGTACATATCCATTTGTTTAAATACTATTTGAAATTGGATTTCTGGTTGGCAGGGGTATGCACCCTGTCCAAGCAGGAACCACAATCTTAGTCAAGGTAAGACAGATACACACCCTAAATTAACTTATGCTCATCCTCTGGTAGCTAGGCGCAGAGCAGACAGGCTTAACTTAAGAGGCAATGTGTAAAGTATTGGTGCAACACTTAATACAGTAAACCTGTACGAACAGCACATAAAAAGGTACCACACCTAGTTAGAATAATAGAGCTTAATTTAATGAACAAAACAAGACCAAAACAGCAAAAATCTAATAAGTAGAACTTTAGATATGAATTTTTGAAGAATAAACTGCAAACTAGAGCTCAGAAGCAGTAAGCACTTATGTAGGTTATCTGGTCGTGCTGGACTGGGACAATGTCAAGGGTTCAGGCCAATGCGATGGAGCACAGGCCAGATACAGTGACCCAGTGAGATCTACAGAACAAAAGTACCTTAATCCTGGCTGCGTCGAAAAAGATGCAGGGTGCAGCCAAGCGATGCTTCAGTGTTCTTCAGGAACATCACATTATACCCACTTCCAAGGGTGCAGGACTGCATTGGCACCACTTGGCAAGGCAAGACTCACAGATAACAAAGTCTGGGTGCTGTAGCAGGTTGGAAGTATTTAATGCCCCTGAGACTTCAGAACAGGAGGCAAGTAGACAAGCCCTTTGAGTCACTTTGGTTCTTGGTTGAAGAGATGGAGGTCCAGTTTTTCTCACTCCCAGGCAAGAGGGCAGAAGGCATCAGGTCAGCACAGCAAAGCAGGAGTCCAACTGAGTTGCAGTCCACCAGAGTTGCAGACCTTGTAACAGCACAGCAGTCCTTCATCCTGGCAGAGTATTCACAGGGAATAGGACACTTTACTCCGCAAGCATTTACAACGCGTGCCATTACCCCGCATTTTTTACTCCGCAAAAACTTTTACAACGCAGGCTTTTGCAATGCAATCCATTACAACGCATTGTCCATTACAATGCAATTTACTATTCAAACTCCACCGGGGCATTGTAATGGGGAATGCGTAGTAATGGTTTGCGGTGTAAACCCCTGCATTGGAAAAGTTTTTGCGGAGTAAAAAATGCAGGGTAATGACATGCGTTGTAATGCATGCGGAGTAAAGGATGTTTCCCTTTACAGGTCCAGAAGAGTACTGAAGTGGTGGTGTCTTAGGGGCCAGTATTTATACTTTGGTACCCTGACTCTGAAAGGTGGGAGAAGATTCTAGACACTGACTTTGAAGTGCATGGAATACCCATCCTCCCCTGCACTGGTTTCAAGCTGGCTGGAGTGACAATACAGGGTTGTTAGGCCTATTGTGTTGAGACAGGGCACAGCCTATTCAAGTGCAAGTGGGGCTGTGCTTAGCTCCACCCCCACATCAAGCCAGTTAATGACCCATTAAGGCCCATCAAGTCACACCTAAGCTCGCATTGTGTGTGGCTATCTAGAGGGAATGCACAATGTCCAACTGTCACACACCCTATACATGTTTTCAGAGACAGGCACAAGCGACATAATGGTTAAAGTAAGTAAATGGCAAATTTCTAAGAGTGGCATTTTCCGACTTGCAACTTAAAATCCGACTTTACCATAAGTTGTGATTTTAAATTGTGAGTTCAGAGACCCCAAACTCAAAATGTCTATCTTCTACCAATTGGAAATTACACTTATAAAATATAATATAATAAGGTAATCCCAATGTTAACCTATGGGTGAGATAGACCTTTTACTTACACTGTACCCTGCATGTGGGGCTGTGCAGTGCCTACCTTGGGGTGACTTATCTGTAATAAAAAGAAGGTTTGGGCCTGGCAAGAGGGTTAACTTAGCAAACACAAGGAGATGATGGACAGAGCTCTGAAATGTTTCAGACACTCACCCCAGTCACAGATCTGGGTTGAATCCATCATCGTTCTTTCACTCACTTTACCACCCCCGTTCAGACCCAGCCATATGCAAATCAGTCTTGACCCTGTGCTTCATGGGAACAGCTCAGCCTGAACTGCCAAACCAGGTCTTCCCTGGAACGGAAACAAGAATCCTGGAACCGGTTTAGGGGTAACAGCCCCCATCAGCCAGGTTAGCTTGAATCCAGTGGCAAAGTTAGCAAGGGACCCACATCTGGGCATACCCTGGCAACTTAGGGCGACCAAAGAAAACAAAAGGAGATGATGGACGGAGTGCTGAAACTTTTCAGACACTCACCCCCAGTCACAGATCTGGGTTGAATCCATCATCGTTCTTTAGCTCACTTTGTCACCCAGTTCAGACCCAGCCATATGCAAATTAGTCTTGACCCTGTGCCTCATGGGAACAGTCCAGCCCAAACTGCCAAGCCAGGTCTTCCCTGGACAGGAAACAAGCCTCATGGGACCGACTAACTTGCCAGGTCAACATGGCAGTTTACAACTGCACACACAGGCTCTGCAATGGCAATCTTGAGACATGTTTAAAGGGCTACTGAAGTAGGTGGCACAATCAGTGCTATAGGTATCATAGTAGCACTTATTTTACAGGCCTTGGGCACACATAGTGCACTTTACTAGGGACCTATGCATACATTTAATATGCCAATTGTGGATAAGCCAATGTTACCATGTTTTAAGTAGAGAGCACATGCACATTAGCACTGGTTAACAGTGGTAAAGTGCCCAGAGTCCTAAAGCCAACAAAAATGAATTCAGAAAATTGAGGAGGAGGAAGGCAAAACGTTTAGGGGTGACTCTGCAGAAAGGGCCAGGTCCAACAAATACACTGTGCCCTGCCCTATGGGCCTACCCTAGAGGTGACTTATTTGTACTAAAAAGGAAGGCTTAGGCCTAGCAAAAGGTTTAGTTTGCCAGGTTAAAATGGCAGTTTAAAACTACACACACAGACTGCAATGGCAGGTTTGAGACATGTTTTAAAAGGTAACTTAAGTGGGTGGCACAATAAATACTCCATGCCCACTACTACAATTTAATTTACAGGCCCTATGTACATGCAATGCCACTTTACTAGGGGCTTACAATTAAATTAAATGTGCCATTGGGTGTAAGCCAATTGTACCATGTTTAAAGGAGAGAGCTCAAGCACTTTAGCACTGGTTAGCAGTGGTAAAATGTGCAGAGTCCTCAAAGCTAACAAAAACGGGTTCAGAAAACAGGAGGGTGAAGGCAAAAATATGGGCATGACCCTGCAGAGAGGGCCAAGTGCAACAGCACCCTACTGAGTCAGATTGCGTAAATATCAGGCTCAAGGACAATATCCTTAACCATATTTTCAGGTCATCTTCCAGTTTAATCACTTTCCTAGTCAGTACTTTTGTGATTGCACTTGTGGTTTTGATGCTAAGACCCCCTTATAAATACTGTAAAGCCTTTCCATTTAGCATGCTGACTTCACATTTTTCTTTCATTGTCCAAAACCTTACTCCTCCCCAGGCGAGGCGCAACGAAGAAAAATAACTTAAGTTCTCCTTGTTTTTTCCTCTTTCCATGTGTGCTGCATTCTGCAAGAGGAAAAAGGCTTCCAGGGTTGTTTTGTGCAGGAAGGTGCCCCTTCTTGCACAAAACAATTCTCACGACAACACAGGCACTCTTGCACCATGGTGCAAGGGTGCCTGCATTGGCGCTAGGCTGCTGAAACGGAGCCAGTGCAGTGGGAAAGGAAAGGAATGCACCATATTGGATAAATATGGTGCTTTTCTTCCCTTTCACTTTGACATAAGGCAGCCCAGCAAAGTGACTTGCTGCGTTGCCCGTCGTCAAATCCCCATAAATGAGGCCTAGTGTTTCTAATTATCCCATCTTGAAGTAGTGAGTTCTGTGGTCGCAATGTCGAAATGAAGGTATGTAGCCATCCTCAGGTCACTCTCAATAACCATGGGTATGATCAGGAAGTGTTTAGATTAGGTATTCAGTACTGTCTATAAATGTTTCCAGTATAAGTGAGCATACAAATGTAGCCAGTCTAGTGTGTAATTATATACTGGGGTGTAGAAAGAAAACTCTCTGCCTAATAAGAGTACATATCTCCAGGCATCAATCCCACTCCAATAGTTTTGCCATTTCCAGAATTTCCCAGCTACAGTCTAAACAGTCATACCATCCAAAGGTGGGAATGGGATATTTTTGTCAACATCAGACACACAGTTAAAAGGTGTATGTCAGTAATGTCTCATATCATTGGCTAATGTATTCAAATAATCCCAGTGTAAGATATTTGGTGCATAAACACAGATTTGAATATTGGGATGCCCATCAATGGCCCCTCTAGCATAATATATTGGCATTCCTTGTCAATTGGCGCATTAATCACCACAAAAGGGACCCCTGAGTGAATGCACTCAAGAACACCTTTAACATAGGTAGAGTAAATCATGTTATGTAGCCTAATGTTGTCCCCATCTTATATAACTTGGCACCTTAGCTCCTGTTATGTGTGTCTCCTGCAGTAGAGATATGTGTATATGCCTCCGCCTTAAATAAGTCTGTATTTTCAGAAACTTTGCAGGATTTCCCCATCTCTCTGCCTTTCAATGTTAACAATGTGTATTGAGAGGTGGTGCAATGGGATCAGCCCGAATCATTTATTACATATATCCATAATCATCCAGCATCGTTCACCAACATGCAACTCAAAACTGACTAATAACAATACTTTCATCAACATCACTGAGCAATATATAACCAATTCATGTGGCATTATTAACAATCTGTAACTTAACCCTGCCCCAGGGCACGATAGAAACATAATCATGTTCAGGAGTATTATCAACAGATACTCACGCCTTCTCTTCATTATTGCTATGACCAGGTAATGTGTTGTATGAACTTAGTGTTGGGCGGATCAAGCTCAATCCCTGTTTAAGAAAATAACTTCCTCTTTATCAAAATAAGTGGTAGTTACTTCTGTATCTATGACTAATCAACACATAAGTTTAAAAAGAAACAGAGCTTCATTAAATTTATTAGTGCATAAGTTTACATTACTGTTTGGCCTCAATTATATCAACATTTACTCACAGCTTATTACATGTAAAGAGGCTTTCCATATTTTTATCTCTTTCTGAAAAAGGATCTAGTAAGTATTAAACAGAACAATCAAACAGCACAGAGCAAAATGCAAACAGTCAAACTACCCCTGCAGCTTGTTCCTTCCATGTACCCTCTCCCTATAAAGAACATCAGTTCTATCTAAAGTAAGATTATCATGTGGTTGTGGGCCATGCATGAGTCCCATGGCAGGAGTAACCCCATTCGCATGAACCCTTATCTCAAGCAAGTCGTAAGATTGACTTTCCTCAAATAACAGTAACTCCAACACCTGGGCTTATGGCATAACAGTCGTCCAATATCCTATTTAAATCACAGTGGGTTGACATCAGACTTTAACAGAAGCACCACGTCATATATATCTATAGAGGTACCCCTTCCATCTCATGTTTATTTGGATATGTAATACTGAGATTTCAGCCTTGACTCAACTTTTAACATCCATCAACCATTTTTTAACGTCTGGTGTTATATTCACCTTCCACCCCATGGCTATATTTCTCTTTGTCAGTAGCAAAGACAAATCTATTACTCTGCACAGCTATTTGGCAGCTGTGTTTCACATCATTTGATCGAGCAAACAGCCCATTGGGTCGACCAGATCTGTTTTGTCTGTAATTTCTGTAATCACTGCGGTCACCTCTATCCAATTTTGACATATATGGGCATTATCAAACCTTGTGAAAGAAAACCGCACTTTTCTGGCCAAGCTTTGTGCCTATCCAGCGTGGGCCCACCTGTTCTATCCACCTGCATTTCATTAGAATCTGTGTTTTATGGGAGGGCAGACAGGGCCCCAAAGGAAAGGTTTCAGTATGCCTCAGGTCCTGCTTCACTATCTTTCTGTAGTCTAATTCAGTAGGTGCATTTGTGTCCTTTCCTTATCTTAGGGTTTCCCCTTGGCCCTAAAATAACCTAAAACCTGTGTTTTATGTAAAGTTGCTTTTGGGGCTCCGAAGTCCTGCTCCATCGTCTTCTCATAGTACCATTATATAGGTGCATTCATGCCCTACCCTTCTCTTAGAGCCCCCTGGGCCCAGAAATAGTCCCATACTACTCATTTTTAAATCCTCTCAGGTGATACGTAAACATGTTTAACCATATTCAAGTATCATGATGTTGGTATCACATAATTTCATCTGCTCTCATGGGTTGACCCTGAGGTTCATTTTACATGCCTGTTACATGACTTCAGATTCTGTAACAGACCCCAACGCAGATGCATCCATGTTTTTGAGTCTATAATTTGGTCCCAGACTTCATCATGATTCCAACTCTGCTATGACCCCTAGTCAAACAGAAGCAGTGATTGTCAGTCGGTCTGCCATATCGTCTGGATCTACTTACGTACCCTTTCCTTCATTTCTGATATTGAAAATTTTGATAGTCTATGATGCTGTTTTTGTCCACCCACTGTTCCACCAATCTGAGATGTTTTCAATTCAATAAGGAAATGCAACTTGTCCCCTCAATAGTCTTCAGCTTGTTCTGGGAACAGAAACATAAACCTTAAACCTAGGGATCTAAGATTTCGCTTTAGCTCTTGAAAAGAGTTACATTTGTACTGCACAACTACCTGCTGTCAAGGAATAGATAAATTCTGCCTTTGTCAATGGTAAACGCACCACTAAGTATCGTTAGTTACTATAGTAGATCTTGCACTTCAAAGTCGAGTAATCTCGCTACCACTGCTCTGGGTTGTGTTCTTGGTGCACGGAGTGCATTTGAAACCCTTTTCACCCTCTCAATCAAGTAAACCTTTGGTAGTCCTTTGAATACCAAATAACATTGTAACCAGTCTTCTAGGAATAATTCTATACTAGTGTCATCTTCCTTCTCCATTATTACAAAATGTGCACATTATTCCTTCACAGTCTCCCTTATGCTTGTATTCAAGGAACTTGACTCTTTCCTGTAGTTTATCAGCCTGTTGGTGAAGTGCCATGGCATCAGACTGAAGAGACTGCAGATTGGTTTTGGTGTCTTTAAACCTCTCTGCTAGTTTCTTTATTATCTGCCCTATGTAGTTGCAGATTCAAAACAACAGTATAAATTTCGATATCCAAAGCCTAACATGTATGCGTAATGGAGTATGTAATCCAGTTTACACAGTGGAGATGTTTGAGAGTCAGCATGTTGCCCTTGCAGCGAGTTTTCATTAGTAGGTCCTGATTCAGACATGATCACAGAATGCTCAGTGATGAGTGTGGCTACCTATGTCTGCTACCCGGTACCCCTTGTAAATGTCTGGGTATTTGTTATTTGTATACATAGCTCATCTTCTGCACCCTGCTAAGTTGCCAGATACAGTTTTGCAGTACCAATATCAAAAGTAAGCTCGCACTAAACTCAACCTTAACACGTGTCTTCATATGCTTTCAGATTTGCACAGTTCAACAAAAGAGGCAGTGAGACACCAAGCGAGGTTGCTCATATTCTGGATGCTTTTGATGTTCTGAATCTTTCTTTTATAGTCAAGCAAGCTTTAATTCAATGCTCAAGGTAGCCATTGTCTGCAGAAGGGGATTATGTGTCAACCTACAAGCCAATTAGGCCATTATGATAAATAATGCAACACTTGAACATCCAGTTTCTTAGATCGGTTGTGTAGGCATTTGTATAAACTACATTATAGGATTCCCAGTGCGATAAATCGATTGCATTGAACCGGCCACTCCTGAACCATTTCAGATAGAACTGTATGTGGCACACTGTGCAATAATCTAGGAAGAACTCACAGGTATCAATCCAGTGTTAGTGCACTTTTCACATAAAGTGTAGGCTTATCTTCCTTCATTGAGTCAGGGAGAATATGGAAGGGCCTAAGGTTTTCTTCTGCTGGACCACTTAGCAATCCTCACTTGCCTGCACTCAGTGGGGACATGCAACAAAATTTCTCTCACAAAATATCTCTCAAATATTCTTTTCTCAGTCTCACCTTGAATATGAGAATGAGCCTGGCCGGGGGCGAAGGCAAGCCGTCTCCACTTCCTCACTGCCCCTCCGGGTGGTGAGGGACTTCAGAATAGGCTTCAGGCTCCCATCCCCAGATTCACCAGCTGCAGTCCATGTAGCTGCTGAAACAGAAAGCACAGTGAGAATAAATAAAAGGAAAATCCATTACAACCAAATTATAGATATAATAGTAGCATGTCACAAGTCTTTTTTATTGAATTCTTTTAAAAGTGATACAGCCACTGCCAACACGTTTCTTTCTAACAAACTTATGAAGTATCTTCAGGCTGTAAATAATATAATACATACATGTGTGTGTGTGGGGGGGGTATATATATATATATATATATATATATATATATATATATATATATATATATATATATATTGGTATTTATTTTTGTATATGCACACACACACTCGAATACAAAGACCAACAGCATAAATGCAAAACAAGTTACAAAACATCATGAGTACATTTTCATACCTAATAAATAGGGGGGAGATTTAAAAAAAAAAAAAATTGTTCTTGTGTATTGGTCTAATAGGTACCTATTTATTGAAATATACAGTCAGGGCACTTCTGATCAATTAAAAACAGTAAAGTTCAAAAAGATCCTTGTTCTTGAATCATCGTATATAATGCCATATTAGTCCTAAGAATAATCATTCTGTGCAAAGTAGTCAGTTAGATGCACTGATAGAAAATAGCAGTAGAAGTTAAATGTCATCGCATCCTTATACATTTTCCAAAGTATATGATATATCGCTTTGAAAGGCTATTCCATAAAGATGGTTCATGCAACAATCTACTATTGTTATGTGTATAATTTGAACGTAGTGGACTTTCATATGAGTCCCTCATGATTTAGGGGCACATGCATCAACTAAAATATCGATCGCAAATGGGCAGATTCACAGAATATGCCCATTTGCGACCGGTATTTTTGCATTTGGGATGCATCAACCCAATTGCAAATTCGCAATTTAAGTAATCGCAAAATTTCCGATTACTTAAATTGCGAATGAATGCAATCGCAAATTGCGATTCCCTAAATGCAATGCATGATGCAATTCCAAATTGCGAATTCGCAATTAGGGATCGCAAATTACCATCAATTTGAACTTGATGGTAATTTGCAAAAATTTTGAAAAATGCACTAAAGTGCATTTTTCAAAGTTTCATGTTACACACATGCCCTTGGGGAATGTATATGCGCAACATGTGGTACCATCTCAATTTCTGGCATGTAACAGGGTGTCCTTTTGGCACCCTTGCTCCCTTGAAATTGCATGCGCAATTTGCGAGTATCTATTTGGTACTCGCAAATTGCACATGCAATTCCCATTCATTCCTATGGGCCTCTAGGCCCAAGGAATGAATGGGTAGCTATTCCTTAATTGCGACTCGCAATTTCCGAGTCGCAATTAAGGAATATGTAGAAATCGCAATTTTTTTTGCGATTTCTACATGTATAGGGATTTGCGAGTCCTAAATAGCGATTTCTTAATGTTCGCTATTTAGGATTCAGAAATCCTGACTTTGATGCATGTGGCCCTTAGTCTCCCTGCTCTTCTTGCTTCTGCAGCAGCATCGTTTGCAGCTGGTGGTACTCAGGGTGTGCACCTACTGACTATTTGGGGCAGATTTGGCTGTGTTCTATTGTTGCCATAGCTGCTTTATGAATTCATAAAAACAAGCATAAGCCAAACAATGCTTGTTGCAGTTTTGCCGCAAAGGGATACGTTGCAACCACAGCAGCCTGACTTCCCTCAACTTTTCTGAGTGTAAACCAATGAACCGAGATTATTCCTCTGTCAGGTAGCGCAGCCAAGTACAATGCTGCAGAAGCGCATCCAGGTGGGGACGGGGCAGAGTGGGCCTTCACTCCCACTCCCCTCTCCTCTCTGGACATTTTAGTGCTTGGAAACCCCACATTCAGGATTATGCGCTGCTCTGATATATAAGCTTATCTAAGGAGTCCACAGAAATTTATCAGAGTAGACTTTGTTCTCTGAAGCTGATAGCTAATACATAAAAAATGTATACAGAGTATAATAAAATCTCTTATTATTGCAATGTACAATAATCCTCAACAATTTCTCAATAATTCTAACTCTAAGTTGTCAAACATAACTTACCTATGCAGATAAAAGAAACCTTAGAAGATAAAAGAGAGAGAAATCTAGTTCCCTCCTTTACAAGTGTAACATTGGCTATGATAATACTAATTTACAATAAAACAGATTAAGCTATTTATTCCAAGTATTGCACATGTGGTTTAGAAAAGCAGGACCTCATAGTTCTCATGTTAGCTTTCCGTAATCCTTATGACTAATTCAGAAAAGCAGCAATTTAAGTTTGCACTAAAAAATATATTTAATATTGCACGCTATGTTAGAGAGTTACTTGAGAGAGTATTAGATTAAGAAGTTACATTTTCCGAGAAATCATTCCATCTGACAGTAACAAATTCTGATTGCCCTTTTAATTTAAAAGTATTTTTCTCTACTTGAGCTAGGTTCACAATGCTGAGTAGTGAGATATCAATGTGAGGGTTGATGGTAGATTTCAAATTTTAAATATCATTTTTTTTTTTCTGATCTAACACCGGGTATTAATTATGGTTGCTTCCCTTTCTCCCATGTGATCACTTTGAGATATTGTTAAAAAGTATTTCTTTGTGCAAAGTTTTGGTTTGTTGTTCTTAGTTGTTTTAGGGTTGCAATTACCCCACCAAGTTGCAAAAGGAGGCATTGGAAAGACATGTACCAATAGTGTGCATGGTGCTCTTGGCACCTCCAAACATTTGTCATTTTGTATGAAGCTAATGCAACCTAAACACTATAATTTGTTGTTTTAAGACTGTACATACATTCATACTAACTTTAGGAAATTATTTTACATATTTAATTCAGTCCTAATCTGATAAGTCAGTATTTAGACCATGTGCCTGATCATTTTTGTTTTAATAGGCGAGTATGTTTCTTAATGGAACGACAGAAAATTTAGAGGTTGTAGTGTGAAAGATTGCTTGTAGGAACAAACATTGCTCAAAAAAATGCCTATGCTTTTGGTTTGGGGTTTTCTCATTCCTTGATGATTTGGCACAGATGTTAATAGTTCCACACTTCCCGTTGTGGAAGATCATAGATTCTTTTTACTTCACAGAAACAGATGAATTTCTCTTGTTAGTGGTATTGCTTGCTAAAAAGGATGAATATCACATTTAATGGCATTGCTTGCTCAATTAAGTATATTCTGTAGTTTATCAAAGTTTCCCAAAATCATACATTTTTATTATAAGAAGAAATATTTGGATCGCTCCAAATTGGAAACTTGCTCAGTTTGATAAAGTCAGATGTCATGTTTTCACAAATTTCATACTGCCCATGCATATATTTCGAGACCTAAACATGCCATCAGAAAGAAACCTTGTGCATGGAAAACCCTTTATTACTTGTATTTCAATATAAATCCATTTTAGAGGTTTGGATGATGTGAATTTAGACCAAAGATAAGTCTAGTCTAGAGTGAAATTCTCTTAAGTTAGGGAAACTAAAGCTATCTCTTGGAAAGGAATCTTCAATTTGCTCAATAATATTAGTGAGTATTTCTTTGGATGCCTGATAAAGCTTTAACATGAAGGCTACTTTCGCTGAGGCTCATACATTTTAGAATATAATGGAATCATTAATCAAACATATGTTTTATGATTTAACTAGTTGCCCAATGTCATAGATTTAATTTGTGTCAATTTTCAAAGTCTTTATTTACATTACTTATAAGTTTATCAATATTTACTTTCATAGTTCAGTTGAACCTTCTCAGTATTTTTATACCAAGGCATGCCATTTG
This sequence comes from Calotriton arnoldi, assembly GCA_963921515.1. Classification (NCBI taxonomy): domain Eukaryota; kingdom Metazoa; phylum Chordata; class Amphibia; order Caudata; family Salamandridae; genus Calotriton; species Calotriton arnoldi. The sequence goes on along the minus strand of CAWUFW010006087.1, from coordinate 556,047 downwards.
TTTTTATTTATAAGTTTCAAAATTGGCATCATGGTAAACCTACTCCAATTTATTTTATAACTTAAGGAGTATCAGGAGTGTTTTTTGAGTTCAAGCAGTGTAGGAATGAATTTTTCACATAATGATAATATTAACTATATATCACTCACGAACATTAAGCATTTATGTTTCATTACACTTATTCCAGCACCTGAGATATTTGTTTCAGACCTGGGGTCGCATTACTTGAAGTGCCCAGGGCACAGCCTGGATGTGGGCCTCCTTTCTGCACCCTCGGGACACTTTGGAACTTCAGAAATGGTTGCAGGTGCTTGCACGCCGCATCTGTATTACTGAGAGTACCAGCGCATATGTAGTGCCAACACAATCCTAAAGGGGCGTTCCCTCATTGCATGGGGTTGTGGCCCTATGCAAATGAGGGAAACACTGTGCCTCTACACCTATGGACTGGGTGACTGGAATTACTGGATTCTGCCGTCATGGCTTTTTTCACATATTTATGGAAATGCTGCATTTGCCACATAACCCATTATCAGCTGCATAATCTGCAGTTTTTAACAAAAAAAGCTTTGTTTCTAGCTCAAATGTATCAAGAGTTACTAAAAACATGGTGACATGGGTTCGTGCACATTGGAAGGCCCTTTGCAAAGGTTAGCTGATCATCTTTTGGTTGCTTTTTTCTGGATTTGGTTGTTAAACTGGTACTAATTAGTTTAAATATTTGCCCAAACAGTATTAGCATGTGTAACAATTACAAAATAATGAAGTAATCATATAAAAAAGTGCCATTTTACGCCGCATAGTTTAGATTTTCTTGCTCCATAATTTGGTGCTTCCCTGACACATAATTTGGTACTCCCCTACCACATAATTCCAGTGACCCTGATTATGGACGAGGGCACAGAGTCAAAAAGGGCATCAGGCGGTGCACTAAATGTGCACTGCAAAGAGGTGACACAGTCAGTGTGCCCCCCGAGGATGTCCTCTAGAGGGGAGAGAGTTCCAATGAAATTCCCTTGCATGCGGGTACAGTCACTCACTGCACCCCAAGCAGGAGGATTTCTGTGCCCCTTGAAAGTGAAGACTAGAAGCTGGCTGCAGTGTGAAAGGTGGACTGGCAGCTTCAATCAGCCAGTTTATGTTTCACTAATGCGCTGACCCCAGAGCCAATGCGCGTTTGAGGCTACCCCATTAGCAACATTTTATCAGTAATAGTGTGCACTGTCCCTGTTTGCACCAAGTGCACCTAGTTAAAGTAGAGACAGTACACCCTTACTGTTAAACACTCTTGTGTTGGCTATTGCTAAGGTTTCCAGAGCTAAGGTAAATAGAAGTGGAGACAACTGGCACTCTTGTTTAGTACATTTATCCGCAAGAGCTGTTCTCAATCATAGACCGTTTGTATTAATATTTGCTTTCAAACTACTATACATGACTTGTTTACTGGTGATAAATGATCCCCCAGTTTACATTGCCAAATATTTTTGCCTCATCTAAAGCTAAAAATTGTGATGTACTATTTGATTTTGTGTAGTTTATCTACCGTCTGATCTTTCTTTAATGAAAGCTTTTTGATCTGTGTCAAATAAATGAGTAATAATTCTATTCAATATGCTGGCTCATATTTTAGTCAGCATTTTCATGTTAGAATGTATTGGCAAAGTCTTGTTGGTATCTGTTTGATTTGGGAAGGAGTGGGATATAGAAAGGTGGATATCCAACAGGGAGCTTCTGGAGACATGCCAGCACTCCCCTCCAAATGCCAAAACAGCCATCCGTGGATTCTTAATTTCAAGAATGACGCCTTTCCCCCCACTCTCATTGCAAGTCCAAGTTGCCCATAAGTGCATCCCCCAAACCTCCTTTCTCACCAGACAGGTCCTTCCATACGCTCGGGGGTTCCCACTGCAGGGACTCCATTAATACCCAGGCACTCACACCACTTCCCTCCTCTGCAGCTAGCTCGATCGCTCTCTAAACATGCCGGTGACTTGTTCTCAGATGGCCATCTCATCTCCTTCGAACAACTCCAGATGGGACATGACTTTCCGAGTGGCAGTTCCTGTCTTGCCACCAATTGCAGCACACCTTCCTAGTACTATGGTCGACCAGAGATGAGGAGTTCCACACACACTCTTCTCCAGGCACTTCTCACTATGGGAGACGGTGGCCACATAATTACTTGGCTCTACAGAGCGATTCAAAGCCACATAGGAATCTCCTTGGGAACGCTCTGTGTTAAATGGGAAGACAGTGTGGGCAGGGTACTGAATTATAAGGAATGGTTCCAGGCACTGGATTTCTCCAGAAATGCCAGGTTAAAAAATATTCAATTCTACATCCTCCACAGTAGTTATTTAACCCCAGCCCAGCTCAATCTCTCTTTCCCCACAGTGGACCTACATCACCCCCAATGCAGCTCAGAGGAGGGGGACCTCCGCCACATGCTGTGATTCTGCCCCGACCTAGTCACCTACTGGCAGGACATCCACAGTACGCTCCCAGAGAACACCAAACTCACTGACATATATTCATGGGAGGCTTGTGACCTCTTAGTTTTCAAGCGCAGAAAGAGACACACTGATTGCACACGCTTTGCTGGCTTGGCCCTACTACTGGCCAAGAGGACACTCACAATGCAATGGAGCACCCCATCCACACAACCCTTGGCAGCCTGGCAAGGCGCAATACATAAATGGGGGACTGCTGACAGGAACCGCCCTCTGCTATGAAGAAGCGCACCACATTCGCAAACGCTCCATACCCCAGGAGTGGAACACGCTATTAACACAATTCCTTGGCCTTATGCCTCAAGACGACTTCTCTCAGTGATCATCCCATCCCGATACCCCACTTTTTTTTACCTCATTTTGACCGACCACCTTATACCTTACAATTATACACACTCACCCCACTGGTACACTATCCCTCTTACACCCGTCAGTACCCAACCTGTCATAGCTGTGCAACAGGCCTGCCCTCCCACCCCGCCTCCTCAAATCCTTCTACCACTTTTGCATCACCATCAGACCTGCTTGATCTTTGCTAATGCACAATAGATTATGTCTGCTTCCACACTCACCCCTCTCCCAAATTCTGGTTGTGCAGGTTGCACACAGAAATTGCCATTTTCTTTCCTTTTTCTTCATGTAACTGTAATTCACAATGTGCTATTTAAACACAATTTTTCGGTGTTGCGCTACTTTGCATATCTTTGTGCCTCCCAATATAGCGATTTTTTCTACACCAATGTGTTCATGCACCTTGTAAAACTCTCATAAAAAACTTTTATTAAAAAAAAGGAGTGGGATATAGAATGTGTGCACAAATTCTGATAATAATTTGCTTCTTGTGCAGTTATTTTATAATGCGAGATATATAGGTGCTATTTCCAGTTTCGAATGTTTGAAAAACATTGATGTCAAGCAATCAGGACCAGGTGATTTCCCCATTGCATGGTACAATTGCATTTACTACTTCTTTTAATGGTATTTCCTTCATAAGCAAGACACAATCCTCTTCCGTTATTTGGGGCACTGGCATGTTGCACATAATTTATAGATTTTCACCAGGAATCTTAAGTAGGTTTCCATCAAATTTAATTCATTCTTCACATACTTCATGAATTTTTGTTTCTTGAGACAAAACAATAGAATTAAAAACATGTATAATTATGTTGTTGTTTCAGCTGACATGCACTTAGTTTCCCAGTTCTCTTTCTACCTCCCTCTTGTGCTTCTTATTTCTTATAGGTGCAAGTTTTACTATTTTTGATGTATTACTTATTCTCTAATTTTATTTTTCATGAACAGATATGCTGTATACTTCTGAAAGAAATATTTTTTTGACACCCTACTGGACACACCTGCTCAACACCTCTCTGTCTTATAGTAGTATACAAGACTATCAAAAAGCTCAGGTCTCCCCTTTTCTGAAAAAACATGGAATGAATCCTAAGACATTAATAAATTCCACCTGGTTTGTAAATTACCCATCTGTAAGAAGGTATTGGAATGCTGCAGGGAAAATCATTGGAAACTTTTCATTGCTGACGATGATGTCCTAGATGTGCTTCAGTCTCAGGATTGAAACGGGTCAGGATGGTGCACAGAAAGAGCAGTCATCGAGATTGTTGATAATGCACTTCACATTATTCATAAAGATGGCTGCCTCCTGGATTTGTGAACACTATTTGAAAGGGGAAATCATTATATTGAAAATTCTTAAAGCTCAAATGAAGATGAGTGGAGTCCTCAGCAGGTTTTCCTCATACTTTTAAAGCCGATGTTAACACGTACAATTGACAGCAAACTCTCCATTAACCTCCACCAAGGCATTCCACAAAAGTCTATTCTCTCTTCCACCTTTTTCTTTCTTCATATGAATGACATTCCATTGTATCATATTTAATGTACTTAAAGCAAAGTTCCTTCATATCACCTGCACAAACTGCTCCACCATTCTTCAATCAAGGGTGGTAGAAAGGTTGTTTAAGGCAGTATACTTCAAATAATTTCTAACATTTCACGTTATGATTGTTATGTGAAACTCTTGAGATTATGCCGTTATGCCACAACCCATAATTTAGACTTAGTTTGGGAAAAAAATCCAGTTAGTGGAGCCTGGGAAGGACACAAAAAAACAGAAAGAAATTGGCTATTTTTCCTGTCATGTGCAATTTTGCACTATTTTGTAGTGTGAAATGTGTTCTAGTGCCAAATCAGACAAAAGGACATATTTTGCACTAACAAATCATGCAAAATATTGAAACCTACATTTTCCATAACAATGCATAATAGTTCAGCAATTTGCTTAATTTCCACAAAGGAAATTATGCATATTTCACCCAGGCCTAGCTGTTTCATTCTGCTCTCTTGAACTGTCAATATGCCATTATCAGATGAAAAATATCTTTAGGCTTCTTCTTGAACAAAACTTTGAACCTACAAGTTCATATTAGCTCTTTAGTGCTGCTTGGGTTAGACCCATTCTTAGAAAACCTACAGCCAGCCTCACAGACTTGGTCAATTATACACCAATATCATTGCTCTTTTTTCTTGGGAAAGTTACTGACACAATCAGGCCTTAGATCAGGGGAACTCTGCCATGCTGGCTCTCCTAGATCTGTTGGCAGCTTTTGATACAGTCTCTCATTCAATCCTAATCCAGAGATTAGGGGAGACTGGTGTCAGTGGCAAAGCTCTGGGATGGCTGGAACATTTTCTGCTGGAGCGGGCCCATTCTGTACAAGTTGACCTCTTTAACTCCAGAACCATGGTCCTAGATAAAGGGCTCCCACAGGGATCCATCTTTAGCCCTACCTCGTTATATAAATATGTGGCTCCCTGGCTAAGGTTATCAGGCCATGTGGCTTTGATACTATTTCATATGCTGATGACACCCAACTTGTCATCACTGTGGGGCCAAGCACAGAATCCCCCCAACACAAAAGTAGGCACTGCATGTTAAAAATTGCCTCCAGGATGATGGCCACTTTTCTTCAGCTTAATTCCAGTAGGACGAAACTCTGCTTTTTGGGAAGGCACATGCAGTTTGGTCAACCTACTGGTGGCCATATGAATTGGGACCGACAGCTATTCCCCAAAAAATGGCTAAAAGTCTGCATGCTCTTTTAGATGACAACCTTTCCATAAACGAGCATGTCAATTCGATTTCTGGCACATGTTTTGGCGTGATCTGCATGCTCAGAAAAGCTTTTAACGGGGTTCCTTTGCAGACCAGGAAAACCCTGGTCCTGGCACCAATAGTGATCCACCTGGACTATGGGAACTCCCTCTTGGTAGCTGTGAATGAAGGCCTCCTCTCCAGACTCCAGGTGATGCAGAACACAGCGGCTCATCTTCCTTCTCGGTCTCCTTCTGAAACTTAATTACAATCCGTTCATTGGCTTCCTATAAAACAGCGAGCTCTTTTTAAACTTCTTTGTTTGGTTTTCAAATCTTTGCATGGGAAAGAACCATGTTATCTCAAAAACAAGCTACAGTCATCTATCCTGGCTCGACAACTTAGATCTAGCGAGTTACTACTGTTACGTCCCAGTTGTCTTCTTACAGCTGGGTATGGGGACCGCTTCTTTTCTTTTTTGGCCCCCAAACACTGGAATCAGTTACCCTTACAGCTACGTTCTTGTTCTGACCTATATTCATTTAATAAATCTCTGAAAACATGGCTGCTCAATCTTTAATATTATCATCGAACTGTGACCGGTACATGCCACTCAATTGCTGAGAGATCCCCTCAGGATGATTTGTGCGCTTAACAAATTTATAAATCAAATCAAATTTATAAATCAAAAAACAGTTGCAAGTGATATATGACCATGTTACACAATTGAGGAGTCAATAGTGATCATGTTGAGATGTCATCAATAATGTAGTTGGACAGGTTATAAGTGAGTTAAGAATGAAACAGGTGATGCATTTAAGATCTCTTGAGCTATTTTGAGCAATAGAAATACTGTCGTTTAGTGTATGTACAAGCTTTAGGCTTGTAATGTTGTAATATTTTTTTTTTATGGTGGAATCTTACCATTGCCTAGGAGGAATTTTTATTATTATTAATATTATTATTATTATTATTACTATCACTATTATTATTATTATTATTATTATTATTATTATTATTGGTGTCATTATTAGTAATCATAATAATATTAATATCATTATTATTTTATTGTTAATACTGCATTTTTAGTAACCAAAAAATGTTAGTATTGTTTAAATATATTATTTGACTATTTGTATGACTGTGATTTTTTGTGAGTTTAGGTATATGTGATAACTGTACCCACAAATGCTGTCTATTTATTAATATCATCCTCATGTTTATTAATTATTGTCCTTTAAATATTCTTATGATTTTACTATAATTTCCTATTTTTGTGTTGTTCTCCTGTTGTCATTTTTATTACATATTTAGGTATAAATACATATGAAATATTAAATATAAGTAAAATTACTAATAGTTTTGTGACCACGACTAGAAATTACCATGATCTGCATCTTTCTGAGGATATACATGACTCAGAAAGTCTCCAGATTTTTAACTGTGCTCACAGTCATCCTCCTATTCATTAGGAAACACTCTCTCATTGCCATAAATAAATACATTTGTATTTAACTTGTAGTCAACACAGATGAATGATAATCTGTTACCATTGTGTTTTATGCTGAAATGCTTTTACAGACTGCTCTGTTTGAGCTTGATGTACTAGGACACAGTTTGCAAAGGTAATTACATGTTGTGTGCCAACTATTTGTGACCTATCTCTGATTTTGCAATGTAACCTATGTACTAATAGGTTGAGTCACAAAAGCCCAAGTCATTGGAGTCTCAGGAGCATATGTTCCTTAAAAAATATTTACACTTGGGAATATCTCGAAGGAGCAGATAAAGATCCCAGCTTATACCCCCTAGATCCTCTCATGGTTTCACTAGATGGAATTCACAAAAGGAAATGGTGTCCCAAGAGATACCTTTTCCTTTACAAATCAGTTACCAGTTCCTTTGAGATGTCAGTAAAATATCAATAGTTGGTTGCAAAGAAGTGATGCAATTGTAACTTGCAATTAGGAAAAATTCCCTTTCCTGAAACCACACCTTGGTAATCCTTTGTAAATACTTTCACAATAGATCTGAATAACATACCCACTGATGAGCAGACTAGAGAGTCAGAGTTCTCAGCGTCAGCTTCATTGTTGGATGCCTGTCAGTTGTGCAGAACACCCACTGAAACAAAATATAATGATAATGCACTAATACTTGTAAAGGTATTTCCCACACTTTTCATTGTAGAATGTGCAGATTGTAAATGATCCTAAAATCTATGTACAAAAATGGGAAGCATGATAGTAAAAAGTAATCTTAAGTGAGATGAAAAATGATCTAAGTAAATTCCCAATAAGCTTTAATTTCAAAACCCTAGATGTGTTTTCTATAAGCTTGGTAAAGCACCTTGTAATAGGAAAGGTTAGGAAAACAAATACAAATGAATAATGGACTGAATTAGATTTTGGCAGATCTGGTCCCGCCATAATTTTTCTGACAGTTTCACCGCCGTCTACTTGGTGGTCCGACCGCTCTATTTAGATGTTGCTGGCTCTATGGATGAAAGGCCATCCAAGTACCACCAACTCCACCGGGATTTTTCATCTGCATTGAAGGAATCATAGGCAGAAGTGGCTGTTGGTGGGAGTCCAGCCAAGATTACCACTTGACCAATCACAAGTTGGGGTGGTAACAATTTAGCAAAGGGGACAGAGTCCCTTTTGGACCCATTAGTCTTTCAGAATTGGGGTGGCAACTTCGAGGGTAGGCTGTTTGCAGGGGACCACTGCCTCCTCTCACTGATGTTTTCCAAAACAGGAAGCTTATTTTTAAAGCAGCCCAAGTTCCTTGCAGAATGCCATGCCTATGATTGTAGTCAATCAAAGGGGGCCACAAAGTGTGACTTCTATAATAAATATTAATTAGGCAGGTCGTTCAGCCACCCCCTGTAAACTATTTGTAGATAGGTCGGTTCATAAAGAACTGCATGCATAAAATGGTGCGGAATTAGCGACTGCTGTTTGTGAACATGATCTTATTACATTGGTCTCCATTGGGTGTGCACCTGATTGTAATTTGGGCAGCATTACGTTTTTGTTTAGGTGTCACTTGTAGCCATCCTGAAAGGTGATTCAGGGGAATGGGTAGCTAAATTCACTCATGTGTACCTTTTTGGGAGTTCCAAATGTTAAGTTAATTTCCGACAATCATCTGTCCAACCACTAGGCACACATGGCAGATCCTGATGTAACCGTTGCAGAATCTTTAGAAAGGAATACTGCTTAACCATTTATGTAAAGAGGGGTGTAAAGGAAAAACTGATAAGTTTGGAAAGAATAGAGTGGGAAAGGATTTTGGAAGTCAATTTAGAAAAGTTTCAAAATTCTACTTCTAAAGTATGATCTGTTACTTGTACTCACAAAATATGATATGCAAACTTTGGGCTATGTAAACCTTTGTTCCATGTCTGTTTTCAGTGAATTCTAAATACTTATTCTGTTCCAATTCTACTTCTAAAGTATGATCTGTTACTTGTACTCACAAAATATGATATGCAAACTTTGGGCTATGTAAACCTTTGTTCCATGTCTGTTTTCAGTGAATTCTAAATACTTATTCTGTTCCCAAAAACAGTTGTGCCTTATGGATGTTTGGTAATGGAAGGCAAGTAAATACCAACAGGTGCAAATTAAGAACACACATAGACTATGTATAGTCTCCATATTTAAAACTAAGGTCAGTTTTAATTCCCAAACTAAATAATATTTTTCAGCCAATTTGAAAGTACACAGGCAGTTTCAAAAGACCGCATCTATATTGTTTCAGAGACAAAGTTCATGCACACTTAATCTATTTCACATTAGAGTAGCTGATTAGCAATGAGATGTTCATTTAGATGTATTGTGAAGGGTGAGAGCAAAACCTAGCTCCTGCAAATTACATATGCACCAGGTACTGGAGGGAGTTATTCCCCTCAATTTAGTGATCTGGGCAAGTAATGGGTAATAATGCCAGCAAATAGTACTAGCATCTATCTATCTTTCACATATTGTCACTTTCTCTGTGTTCACATATACAAGAAGGTCTTAACCCTGTGGTAAACTGATTTCCAAATGTGTTTAGCACAGCCTGTGCTCAATGCCCAATTGTCATGCAAAAAGTAATGCAACTAATGTTCAGGACCTCTTTGCACTATTGCCAGGGTCTAAGGGCAATATGTATGAAATATCAGAATAGTGATCACCTTAATTGCGAATTTCTGTGACTTGCAAATTGGTAATCGCTATTTTAAATGCAAGCAAATATTTGTGGTTGCATTAGCGATTCTGTATTTATTTAGATCACTATTTAGGGAATTGCAAATAGTGATTACCTAAATTGTGATCTTCTCACAAGTAGCGAATGATACATATGATCCACTTTGATGACATCACATCCAAGAAGTAGTTCTCCAGTGAATATTAGAGAGGAGTGCTGTGGGAGTGTGTGTGGGAATATGAGAATCCAATCTCAATCTCCCCGGGGATTTAATATCCACCCCTAAATTACATAAAAATGTCATGAAAGAGCACAGACAGGGAGGCTGGGGCCAGAAAAAGAAAAAGAAAGTTTTCTGAAAGGAACTGGATATGCTGACAGAGGAGTGTGTGTCCCAACCATGATGAATTGTTTGGAAAACATCCCTTGAGTGCCATATTCACAAAAGAAAATATATGATAGGCAATGCAGCAGAAGAAAATTGGTGTTGGAGTCACACATAGGTTCATCGAGGAGATTCGGAAGAGATAGTATGACCTCAGATCCAGGACGAAGGAGAAGGTAGCAATCTGGCTACCTGAAGCCAGAGCAACTGGAGGAGGTCCTCCCACAACAACCCCCCATTGCACTTGAGGAACTCGTGGAAACAACGTTGGAACCAGAGCCAGTGGAAGACACAATTGACACATCTGAGATTCCTGAGGCACTTATCAATGTAAGGATACTAAAAGATTTTAACAAGCACACCAAATGCATATTATTTATTACATAAACACAACATTTAGCAACTGATTGTGTGAAGGTGTGTACATGAAACCCAAAAATCATATTGAATATAGGCCACACGGAAATGCCAGTGTGAGTAAATTAACCTTGCGCCTGAGCAGTGCAACATGGGAGATGCAGTACATTCACAATAGGCTGCTGTGACTTTTCAAAAGGTTATTATTTCTACACAATAAAATGAAACCCATATTACACATCCATAGCACAGTAAATAATAATGATTTCATTTTCACACAGATATCCATGCCCATTCGGAGTGATGTTTTTGAAGCCGAGGGCCTTGAGGATATCCCAGTGCAACAGGATGAGACACTTGTCGATGAGAGCCAAGACAAAACTCTCCAATTGTCACCAATGAGACCCACAGTGCAAGTACAGTCACAGTCATCCAATGTATTGGGTGCAGGAAGCACTCCGAGTCTGAGCCAGGAACCTGTAGTCAGGCCAAGAGACCGTGGGGAAGATGTAGATGTCACACTGACCATGTGTCTACTAATTCATTCCTTGCAAAGATTGAAAGTGGTAACATTCCACAAAATGTGGAGGTGTTTAGTGGCTTGGAGGCTTCAATACTCAAATTTCAGCACCTGCAACAGAGGGAAAAAAAGCTGATTCATAATAAACAAATATTTTTAAAAAGTATGGCGACAAGATTAGACAGCATTTCTACAAACCCAACTGATAATTAACAGCACATTAATGCTAAGATTGATGCTATTACTAAAGATGTAAAGACCCTATGTATAGATATCAATGTTGACCATGCACAACAGAGATGTATGGAACGCCAACAGTCTACTCACATTGATGGATTGACAAGAGCAATAAGCAGACTTGCACATGCGACATCTGTATTGTCAAGGCATACTGTCAACCTCCATGTTGAAATGGGGCACTACAGCGGGATGTGGCTCATGGACTGTTGCAGTTCGCAGCTGCTGTAGAGACATTACAAACCACTCAGATAGCAGGTGTCAGTCACACAGTACATCCAGAGAGTGAGGACCGCTCTAGTGTGAGTAGCATATGTGTCACTGACACCATGAGTATGTGTGGAACTAGGCGTTGCATTGCTGGAGATGTAAATCTGGGTGCCACCACTTCTGGTCGTACCAAATGCAAGTCACAGTCTGATATCCTCGTGCTTATTTTGATTAGCCTGTTTTTCTGTGCAGATATGTCAAATTGTGTTTCAAACTACTTGTGACATGATGTAATGCTATCAAAACATAGATATAAAGGTCCATTTATGCTTACATGCACACATTGCCTTTAAGTTTCATTAAGTAATTTTTTGCCAATAGTTCGCTGACCCATAAAAATAATTCTCAGTTATGGTAGCATGGTGCCTTTGACTCTCTGCTGTTCCCAATGCATCATGTTGCAGACGTGGTGGTAGCTGTTCTTCTTCATCATCAGTTTCACAGTCGGATAAAGTGACAGTTAAACTTCTGCGAATTGCTACATTATGGAGAACTGCACATATTGCTACAATCTTGCAACAGATTTCTAGAGAGTACTGTAGGGCAACACCACTCTTGTGTAGGCATCTGAATCTCCTTTAAGTATTCCAAATGTGCACTCAATCACATCTCTGGTTTTCCTACATGCCACATTTTACCGATGCTCATTGCGTGTAGATGGATTCATATATAAAGTCAATATCCATGGGCATATGGCATATGCTTTATCACCTTGAATAGTAATGTATACTTGTACACATCACATTTACAATTGCTGTGCTATTCCATTTCAAAAGATAACAGAGACTTATTACCCAAAAAGCATGCATCATCAAACGCTCCACTTTGTAGACTTGCATGGATACCACTGTGTCGGAATATGAATGAATCATGGGTGCTCCCCTGGAAATGCTCAACTATGTCTGTAATCATGTTTTGCATCACACACCACTTATATATTCATAGAATGAGTATTTTTCCTGTTGCCGAATAGATACCCAGTGGAGGAGGGTGGGCAGATTGGCACATGTGTACCATCTACACATCCAATTACATTTGGAAAGTTGGATAGCCAGTAAAATTGGAGTTTCTTTGTATGCAGTTTAATATTAATGTCTAGGAAAATATATGTAGGTATTGATTCGCATTAATAAACAGTCAAGGAATGCACGAACAAATCATGACAGTGAATTCTGGGATACACTATCAGCAGCTGCTGCAGTCAAAATTGAAATAGCAACCAGACGCTAATAGATGCAAACTGCATAGCACCTGCACGTGGGTGGGTATGGCCTTACTGCTGAAGGTGTGTCTCTCAAGCTAAGGGTTCAATTTAGCAATTAGATCAAGGATTGCTACATTACTTAGACTGGACTTGGTGAATATCTCCTGTATTTGTTCAAAAAGCGTGACCCTCAGACTGAAGATACTCTCCTTTCTTCTCTGCATCCTCTGCAAACCAGCTAAAATCCCTATTCTTCATGGCATGACATACATAGCAGCTATTTTGAAAAATTTGGATGCATTCTGGGCTTTTCATATACTTCGCACATGATTACCTCCTGCGTCGAGGTGGTGGTAAATTGCATGTGCTATTTACTGTTTTTGCGACTGTTCGCTATTTGCAACTGTAATGAACATATGAATAGCAATGCACAAATTCATGAAAATGATAAGCATGCCAAAGTACGAATTTGCCACTGAGCTAATGTATTTGAACTTTCATTCTTTTCCAGGTCAATTGTCTGAAAACATGTTGATATTTTTTAGAAAATGTAACAAATATATTTATATTTTGAAATCATTCCACACTCGAATAATGGCTGTGTTTTCTGTGATTTAAACTGGATTTCTGGTGTTTAATTCACACTTATGAGAGACTGTTAAGTGGATCTGTGATACAATGTGTATTCTGCTGAGAGAGGGCATCCACACTAACCCTGGGCGTAGTTCGCGAAGTAGCGCTACGCGAAGCTACGCGAAGTGCACTTCGCACTACGCGAGCTACGCGTAGCACTACGCGAACTGCGTAGTGCACTGTTCGCGATGATTGCACAGTGCCGGATGCTTGTCCGCACTGTGCAATCATTGAAAACGGCATCTTGCACAGTGCGAAGCTGTCTTTACTGCCGCTCGAGTAGATTTTTACTCGAGCGGCAGCTTTCTCAACGCTGACTGGTAGTTTCTCATCGCGAGCGGTCGCGAGCATACGCGACCACTCGCAATGAGAAACCTGACCTCCCCGTGTTGAGAATCTCGCCGGGAGGTTTATTTTCCACGCTCGCGATCGGCAACTTGATGTTGCTGATCGCGAACGAGGAAAAAGTCTCATCGGGATGTCATTTTGCTTGCTCGCGGTCGCCAACTTGACGTTGAGGACCGCGAGCAAGCAAAAAATGACCGCTGCACTACGCTACGCGTGTTTGCACTGTGCTATGTGCAATTTGCGTAGTGCGAAGTAGCGCAAACTTCGCAAACTACGCGAGCGTAGCGTAGTGCTTTGCCCAGGGTTAATCCACACACATGGACAGTACCTCAAATTCGAGTCAGCCTTTTAACCAATCAGTTTTGACAATTTAAATTTCCATCACTGTGCTTGGATATATATTACACTATGGCTTGATGCATTGTAAACATGTCAAAGTTCAACATTTATGTGATTCAAGCAAACTTGGTATTGAGGAGTGTGCATCAAGAACTAATATGGAATTTATTAGGGGAGATTTCCAGTGGATGCCGAAGGGCCTACTCTCCTTTGAATGTTTGTGCGAGACCCACACACATCAGGGGATCTATTACATATAGGGCGCACTTTCTCTGTTTGCGCCACAACGTACCTTCAAACAGGTGGGCCATGTGCAAACAGGGTAAGTGTACCCTATTATGTTGAATGTGCTGCCCTCAGGACAGCCACAAACCTGTGCTGCCCTGGGGGCAGCACATGCAAGTGAAATACGGAGTGGCTGGTTCAAGGCTGCTCTGTGTTTCACTGTGTAGGTGGCAACCCACCTGCCCTTTTAAGAGGAGAGAGAGATCCCCTTGCAGGCGATTGCAGTGAGTGACTTCACCTGCCTGCAAGGGGATATCTGGGGGGTCCTTAGGACTCCCTTGAACCCCCCTCTAGAGTGCTGAAATCAGGGGGGGCACGGACAGTGCCTTTGTGTCCACCTACATAATACGGCACAGGCGCAAAGGTAAAGAGATACCCTAATTTGCATGGGGCCACACCCTCATGCAAATGAAAGAACAACCTCTTAGTATAGCATTGGCGCTACATGTGTGCCAGCACTATTTGTATTACAGCAGAAGCCACATAAGCATCTGCAACCCCTTCCATAATACCAAAGTGCCCAGTGGATGCACAAATTGAGCGCGCATTCCCGTTGTGCCCCCGGGGCAGTTTCTATAATACGGCCCCAGATGGTATTCCTGTTGCACACCATTCTATCAATACTCCTCATAAAAATTCTGGATGTCCACAGGCCACCCCAAATTGGGTTCAGGAGACCACAGCCCTCTAAGACTGTGTCACACTGAAAGAGTTTATAACTGAAAAGTAGAAGGGCCCATATCATGTACTAGCAGAACTATCATTTATACTTGGTCTTTGTTTAACCTGAAGTCAGCATTCGACCCAGTCCCCCGCTCCAAACTATGGGAGGTCCTAAAAGAAATTGAGGTTTAACTTAAGTTTTGGTCTTAAGTTTAACTAGGACTAGACATTTGGTCTCAGTTAAACGTAAGGCCAAAATGTAAGTTAAACTGAGACAAAGGTCTAACTTTACTCTTCGTAAATGCCCTTTGTGACTACCAAAAATCCTAAAGTTAGATTTCAGTCTCAGTTTACCTTTGTGAATCGGGCCCAATGTGTGCCCGGTATGTTCTCAGGCAGAAGAGTCCCTGTTGCTCCTTATTTTCTTTCGGCCTGGCTACAGCTGTCCAAGGAAAAATTGGATTATCCCAATATGTAGGATGTTAGGCTGTAAGCAGCCTCGTCCAACGCTAAGGCTTCTATGCACCGAAGCAAGGGAATCTGTGGTATGTGCAGTAGCCAAGTTTCTCCTGTGGAGATGGGCCACTAGGGCTAAAGCATTGGCCTATTTTCTCTCACTCCTCCCCCCTTAGATTTTTTTTTATTTTATGAATTGTTTTTATACATTGTCCAACTTGTTTTTAAAACCTTTTTATTGTGCTTTTTTAGCATGTAAATGTGCAACATGATTTGTATTTTATGTGTTTTTTTGTGCTTTAATGGGTTTTTTTTTATAAGTGAATAAAGCAATATTTATTTTGAATATGTAAGTGCACTTCTGAGGGGACTGAGTTTTTTCACACAAATGTCATAATGGGTTGCAAAAGCCTAAAAACTAATGTTTACCTTTTCAATTTCAATACTATCAGGCTTGAGTTCATCATTGGTCAGTATGACTAAGAAATGGAGGTGCATTTTTGCAGAAGTTAGTTTCCGTAAATTATAATATATTTTTTATTCACATATTTTAACATTTACCTACTGAAAAACAGTGCCTATTACTAAACCAACTGAACCTGTGTTCTTTTAAGCCACATAATTGGCAACTTTAGTGATGATGTGTTTAGAAAAAGTTATGATTTTATTTTATGCACTTAAACCTCATAAATGTCCCATGGACATTTTGTTAAACATCCTCAGAACTTTCCGACATTCATCTATCCCTGACTATCTGTGTATTGTTGAAAGGAGGGTGATGCGCCAGGGCTCTAATCAAGTAAACATTTAGGACCTAATTTAGAGTTTTACAGGCAGGTTTCTTTGTGGCAAACGTGACAGATATCCAGTCTGCAGTATATCCTTCATTATATCCCATGTCACTTGTAATAAGGTGGATAGGATATCTGTCACGTTTGTGACAGAAGGTGTCTTACTGCATTTCTTTTATAACTAAGGCTTCCGTGCCACACACTGAACCCATATTGAAAAAGTCCATTATCTCAAAGTAAACTCAAGCAAAGCTCTGCACTGTTTTATTAAACATGGAAATTGTGACTGGCAGCAAAGAAAAACATAGGGGCTCATTATTATGGCAGGCGGACATCAGTCCGCCCGCCATCATAACGGTGATGGGACCGCCCGCCAGACGTGCTGCGGTCCCACCAGCCCAATTACGATGCGCCCACCAGTATGGCGGGCGCATCCTTGCCTTTTAACATTGTGGGCGGTGCTGCTGGCTGCAGCACTTTTCGCAATGCAAAAATGCCACAATGTGCTTTCCCATGCACAACGTGGCAGGCACCACGCGGTGCCTGGCACCTTGTGCTTGGGAATGCCCAGTGCACATACACCCTCCCCCAAACTGAGGGGGCCCGCAACGGGACCCCAAAACCAATCCCCGCCAGCCATTCCATGGTGGCCGCAATGGAAAGGCCTCTTCCAGGGCACATCATAATATGGCAGATGGTGCCTGCTAGGCACCACCATCATATTAGTGGACCTTTGCCGTCCGCCAGGCAATCGGTTCGATTGCCTCCGGCGGAAAAGCGACGGACGGACTTTGCGTCCGTCTCGATACCCACCGCCATCCTAATATGGCAGTGGGTAAATCTCATTGTGATGGCGGAACGATCGCCACCGCTTTCCCGGCGGTGGCGATCGTGCCGCCATCGTAATGAGCCCCATATTTTGGAAATTGCTGGAAAATTCACATATGTTAATAGACAGTGTTTCGAAGAGCTTAAAACCAATGTTGGCAAGCCCCATAAATGATGTCCGATTGTTTGTGCTTAAAATAAGTATCTTGTGTATAAGACAATTCATTGTTGTAATAGGAAAAGGTGTTTTTCCGAGGACACAAATACACACTGCCTACATGTAATTGTGTTTAACGATGAAATTCCAGCAAAAAAAGCAATATACCACTGTATATGAGAGTAGAGGCAGTAGAAAGTCTGTGGTTTAGAGTTTGGAGGATGCAAGACAACCAACATATATAGACATATGTTCTGTCTGCCCTTTTAAGAATGTATAGCAATGTATACGCTCTAAATAAGGGCGACAGGACATTTGCCTTTTTTTGGCGGATGTCCCTCATCTTCTAAACTCTAAGACAGAATCAAAGTCATGTACAATTAACATATGGGATGGGGAAGAATTTAAGTCATTATGGCTAAAGTGGATGATACAGGTGGAAGGCATCCATGAATAAAAACCCTAAAAATGTGTTGTAGAAGAATATTTGAAGGGGCTGTCGTCAATAATCTGTAAGAATTAAAATTTATGCTGAAGACTAACTGGCTTTGATGTTTACCTTTTAAAAATGCTTTGGTCATCTTCAGCCAAAAGTAAGGTATGACTTTTATTTGGCAGATATTTCAGGATTGGATTCCGAAGTCTTGAAAGCAAACAGATATGGTTTTGTGGGATGCCTATCATCTTTCCTGTACAACCAACATGCTCCACTGAAAGCAGCTTTAAGGCACCCTGGCATCACCCCGGTAGCGGTGAAAGGAACCCTCTCTGAAGCTAGCTGTGGATCCATCGCTGAGATGAGTTTTGACATAGCTAACATCACATATTCATCACAAGGTAAGTAAAATAGCTATGATCTTTGTTGTAAAGTGTATTGTTGCTTTGCATCCTTTCCCTTAGCTACCTGTTCCCTGCTGCTCAGCCAGTATGAATGTAATGCGTGTGGAATGTTAGAATGCCTGATGAGGTAGTGAAATGCTGGAGTGCCTGGTGGAGTGGAGAGAGACACAGTTGGAGTGTGTGGGCTGAGCAGCAAGGATGCTGCTCCTGGTGGGGCTGAACTTATTATCCTACTTAGTATCTTGTAACTAAGTTTAATAAACCTCTTACTTATAACCTACTTCATGGCTACTTTTGGACTTCTTTTGGACTGCATCAATCTTCTAAGCAAGAAGAGTCAAGGATAAATATGGAATCCAGCACCCCATTTTCCATGTCCTGTGCCTCTCTCTTAATGCGATTCAGCTCACTTTCTTTCCCTCACCCTAGAAACCTGTGCAGGTGGAATGTGCAAAGATCACTTTGGTAAATTGAAATCTAGTGTGATCACACGGAAAGGCAGGTGTAACATTCTTCTCACATTAGTAGTTGTGGTATTTATTCACCTGAAATTAATTGACTGTTTACTAACATTAAAAATGTGTAAAATGATATTAAGCAGATTGGAAATCATGAAATGCAAACATGGGGTTTTAAAGGCAATAACGTTTTTATGCAATATACAAACTTACAGCAAAATCGATTAATGATGGGTGAAGAAAATGCATGCATGTTTAACTCCACAGCTTTGCAGAGAGTGTGAACAGGGAGACCATTCCAAGATCTTGCTGAATTTGAAAATGCTTGTGGAGTTTGGAATGCTGAAACCTTGAAAGGAATAGTTTCCTGTCATCCTATCTTCAGGCCAGTTTTTCTCCATCGGATTCATGCAACATCTCTGATGTGTACACACACATCACTACCCAAATACAAGTGTCTTGTTGGCGGTGCAGTCGATATTAAAATATACAGCATAGGAAGCTATAGTAAGGGAACCCGTAAAAGAATGATGTGATCAAACATGGTGGTGCCAATAAAAAATCTAGTTTTGTTACACTGTATATCTTTGAAAGGATCCAAGTATAGGAAATTAGAGCAGCCCACATGACATTTGCACCGTCCATCCAAAGACGAATTAAATAATGGCTGGTTCATCAGAAGTCCTCAAAATAGAAAAGGTATATTCCTACCTCTTTCCTACGGGGTTGTTTTACTTAAACCAAAAATAACAGGCAATTCTGACAAAATGACACCACCATACAAGAGCATAAAGTGAGGAAATAACCAACAAATTACTTTATAAAAGCAACAGACAAAACAATCGGAAGCTCTTGCACAAAGGCATAAAGGTCGAATAGAGATTACATAGTGTATTGTCTGCTACCACTCACTTGTCCTTCGGTATCCCCGGCACTGCTCTTTATTTCTCAGCTCTGAGTTCATGAAGGCGCCTTCTGGAAAGGAAATTAAAGAGGGCTTCTAGGAGAGAGCGGCTGTTTTCTATAGTTTTTCTCCTTGCCTTCTCATTGCCTGTTAGTGGTAAAGGAAGGGAACAAGGGGTAATAGTGTGATGCCGTCGGGAATGAAAGGGTGTGGGATATAGGTTGCTCTATCTCTTAGATATACATTTACTAATTTACTCAGAGGATGCAGCAAAGGGACAAATGGGTATTTTAGGGCCTGACCAACAGCAGAGTTTTGGAAAGACTTTGGATGCAGAGAGAATGTGAAAAAAGACTTTGGGCCAGATGTACGACCCTACCAATTTGCGAGTCGCAAATTGCGTCATTTTGCGTCTCGCTGTTTGCGACTCACAAATAGGAATGTACAACAGTGTCTCAGACACTGTTTGCGATACCTAATGGGGTCGAAAATTGCCTGCCTCATTAATATTCATGAGGCAGGTGCAATTTGCGACCCCATTAGGAATGTCTAGCACTCCCAGGGATGGTGGCCTGCTGGGGTCAGCAGACCACCATGTCGGTGACTGCTTTTTAAATAAAGCAGTTTATTTTTTTAAATGCAGCCCGTTTTCCTTAAAGGAAAATGGGATGCATTTAAAAAAGTAAAATGAAATGTTTCTTTTTTTATGAGTAGAAAGTGGTCCGCTCTTAAAAAATATTTTCGCTGCCAGTCACTAAGGGGAAGGGGACTCCTTCTCGTTTGCGAGTGGCTTACCACCTCCTTGAAGTGAGTGGTAAACTGCGTGTGTTTTGCGACTGCATTTGCAGTTGCAAAACAATCATACATTGAGGTGCGACTCACTATTAGGAAGGGACGCCCTTGGCACGCCCCTTTCTAATAGAGAGTCGCAAACCTTCTTTTGCGAGTCGGTAGTAGGTTACCGACTCGCAATATAAGGTTTGTGCATGAAGTGGACCAATTTTGCTGTCGCAAATGGGCTGATTTCACATTTGCGACCGCAAAAAATGGTCCTACATCTGGCCCTTTGATAGTAGCAAAGTATCCTTGAGTAGCAAATTCTACCAGATGATATTTTGAAAAGTAGAGACAAAGGATATTTTTCCACTAAATGCTCTTCGGGAACATCGTGTATGTGCGCCCACTTTCTACAGCACTGAAGCACTTTGATATTTGAAAAGAGGATTGTGCAGCCATAATACAGCAACCAATAACAAAGTAATGGATGGAATGCTTGAATTAATCTCAACCACTGGCGATCACCATAGGGCTTTACCCAAGTACATAATTCCCCCCCGCCCCCCAGCATGCCACTCTGGACAAAGGCCCAATTCTGTATTACATATCATACCGATAGCTACATGTGTGTTGGCATGATGTCAAAAGGGCTTTCCCTCATTTGCATGAGAGCATGGACAAATGCAAATGAGTATGTCTTTTGCACCTGTGACATAATAGAGATGTGCAGAGGCAAAGGAGCTGGGAGGAGATGCACTGACTGTCACCCAGTTAAGGGTGCACTATGGTGCTGACCAGGGCAATGCACCCTATACATAATACTGACTCTGGACTCGAGAAATCAGAAAGCAATGAAGGTTAATCAAAGAGCAGTAATGTGCTTAAATGTGTTTAAAGTTTCAGGTGATTTAAAAACATCATGCAAGATGCAAAATATCTATCGTAGGAGACTTGCTGAACTTCGGCATGCATTGCATTGACATCAGTGCTTAATTTGTAAAATATTAAGTGCCAGGGCTCTGACCAGGAGGCCACTGCAACTTGCACCACCCATCGCCCTTGTCATCGCTGCCAAAGCAACTACTAACCATCTCTCCCGCATGTAAATGCGACAGTTCAGATTATTCCAGGTCCCCAAAGCTAAAGGAATGGCTGGGGAGGTAGGTGTTAGCAATTTTTTAATGTATATTGTATTCCTAAACAGCCGTTGCTCTGCTCATCTCTAAATTAGATGAGCAGCGCCACCATGTGGTAGACTGTTCCAAGTATGGTGTTGACAATTAGGTGGCGGTGCCGAGCACCGGAAACCAATTAAGTGCCGGTGCTGAGCACCGGAAAGCACCGGCTCAAATTAAGCACTGATTGACATATTTTCAATATGTAAATCATTTCAATTTAAAGTCATTGCATTTAATTTTATCTCAAGTGGGTATCCTAAGAATCTGGTCGCTGTGAACCACCATTTGCCTTACCTGTGGTATAGTACATTTGCTGTCTGGTCTGGAAAGCAAAAGAAGCAGAACATTGTTATCAGTGCTTAATTTGGGCCTGTAGTTGCAGGTAGGGCCCACTGCCCTTATTTTTCGTCAACAGAGCAATACAGAAACGCCACAATCGGAGGAAAAGGAGGAGGAAGTTTAAGACAGGAAAACAGTGACAAAGAGAGAAATAAGGGATGAAAAAGAACTGCAAGAGATACATAAAGTGACAGGGAATCAAGACTATGCAGCCTTGGTATTCATTAGTCCTGACATTCATCAGTACCAGCTGCAGGCTTCTGAGAAAGGTTTTGGGTGCTGGCACTTATTATTTTACAAATTAAGCACTGGTTGGTAGGATCAGAAATAGGTAATAACACACCTTGAATCTCATAAAACAGAAATGTTGAAACATAGGAGTTTGAAATATGAAATTAGGAAACAACTTAATCATAAAATCAGGGGTTTTCTCCAGCGTCTGGAAAACTCTGAGCACAGAGTTAAGGCAAAAAAGCACTGACAATAGAGTGGAGAAGCAGATAAAAACTGAGGATATTTTTCTTTCAGTCGCTTTTAGGGGCATATTTACAAGCCCCTATCGCCACCACAATGTCACTTTCAGTGACGTTGTGATGGCGATAGGGGCCTCGCCTTATTTACAAGGCAGCGTTAAGCCACTGAATTTAGCTGAACGCTGCCCTGTAAATAAGGCACCCTTTCACGCTGTATTTAGCGTGAAAGGGGAGGGTAATGGGTGTTGCGGTGGGCGTTCCACCGCAAAACCCATTGATTTTGATGCTGCCCCCTATTTACAAGGGCAGTGTAAATAGGAGGCAGTGCCAAAATTAACAACAGGGAAAACCTGCCCTTAAACAGGCGAAACGAGGAGATATGCTTTATTTCTCCTCATTTTTGCTGTTTCTATGTGTGCTGCCTTGTGCAGCACACATAGAAACAGCAAATTGCCTATGATTGTTTATGTGCAGGAAGGTCCCTCTTCCTGCACATAAACAATCATTTAAAAAAAATGCTGTTTTGCAACTTCTATGTGTGCTGCATTAAGCAAAACAACATTTAAAGATTGTTTATGTGCAGGAAGGGGGACCTTCCTAGACATAAACAATCTTCCCCTCAATAAAGGCACCCTTGCACTATGGTGCAAGGGTGCCTGTGTTGGCGCTAGGCAGCTAAAGTGTGCGCCAGTACAGGGGGAAACGCAGGGCTGCACCATATTGTAGTATATATGGTGCAGCCCTGCATTTCTAAAGTGACGAAGCGTGTCATTAGCCTTCTTGGCTTAACGACACGCTTCGCCACTTTATTGTAAATATGCCCCTGAGTTTAAAAAAATTAGATAACAGTTAACTAGTCTTGGAAAGAAACAAGAATGTGTCGCTTTTCCAAGAACCTGAATACATGAATACTGACGATAATAATTCTGGCATTCAGAATGAAAAAGGATTTCATTGGCTGGTTGATGTTTCCGTTTATTGAAGCAAAGTGTGCAAAAACGTTTTTTAGTATGTGATGAAAATTAATATTCTAAATAATCTAAATCAAAATTAATAAATAAAGTGGAGACTCATAGGCCCTGATTCTGAGATTGTTATAGTAGTATGTACTATGCATTGCACCTGATAAATACTGATAGCCCCGGGTACCCTATTTATGCGGTGCAATAAATAGCACCTTTTTTGAGCTTTTAGATAATAAAATGAGGATTTTGGTACTTACCGTACACTTTTGCTCTTTTAACTTAACTTCCAGCAGTTTTGAGCTGCCGTAATTTAACAAAAGATAGTTTACTGCAGGGATCAGAAAATTCCGACACTCGTAAACATGTCATTTAAAAAAAATAAAATTATATATATATATATATATATATATATATATATATATATATATATATATATATATATATATATATTGCCCACTCGTTGCTTGCTGCAGTCCGTCGCTCACCTGAACAGAGGGCGCGTCATCGCTACGGACCCACCAAGCCCAGTCCGATTAAATTCCAACTATCCTTACTGCATAAGGAAATGACGACGCCGTGTTCTGGCCAAAATATATCCTTTATTGTCGGCTAAATTGGACGCGTTTTGCCTGTCCCGCAGGCTTGCTCACCAACAAAATACATAAAGTTTCAACCATTTTTAAATGCGGTGATTGTGCAACATGTCACGTGACAAACTACAAACAAAGTGCATTAGAAAACAGACTCGTAGTTTGTTAAAACTCTTTCAATTTTTTAACAATAAACACCAAATTTCCGTTATTGTCAAACTTCAGTTTTAGAGCTTTTAAATTTGCGATCTTAACAAAACTGTAGAATTATATTCAATAGAGCAAATGTTTTATAATTAAAAATTAAAACACAATATTATACCCAGAGACTCGAGGCAAATCTCATTTGCCCTCCATCTCTATTTGAGTAATAATTTATTGCTCTTTCAATCTCATAAAGCCCAAGTGGGCAAATTCATATCCACGTAAAATACAATCAGCTCGAATTTACTGTACAATTCATCCCTAGTGGGCTAAATGGTCCTACATGCCAGGACAACCCTGCAATTTCTTAGAACCACCTAAACTCTATACAAGTCTGACCTCCAAAGTGCAAAGTGTGCTATTACAAAATGTTAAAATATTAAAAACCATGGTTAAAAGCAGAAATTTCAGGAGAGTATAATAGGGAAGCGCTACTGATCAAAATTACATATTTACAAATGGGTGTGCAAATCTTCTTCCATATTTAGACCTGATGGAGTTCTTGTGTCTAATTCAAGTATATAACATGATTCTAATTTTCTCAGTTTTTTCTCTCGGTCACCTCCTCTACTATTTGCTGGTATAGAGTCTATCACAAAATACGTTAATCCCTGTGTATTCTTATTGTGATACAATTCGAAGTGCCGGGCCACTGGGTATATTTTGTCGCCATTTTTTTTGATTGTATTTTACGTGGATATGAATTTGCCCACTTGGGCTTTATGAGATTGAAAGAGCAATAAATTATTACTCAAATAGAGATGGAGGGCAAATGAGATTTGCCTCGAGTCTCTGGGTATAATATTGTGTTTTAATTTTTAATTATAAAACATTTGCTCTATTGAATATAATTCTACAGTTTTGTTAAGATCGCAAATTTAAAAGCTCTAAAACTGAAGTTTGACAATAACAGAAATTTGGTGTTTTTTGTTAAAAAATTGAAAGAGTTTTAACAAACTACGAGTCTGTTTTCTAATGCACTTTGTTTGTAGTTTGTCACGTGACATGTTGCACAATCACCGCATTTAAAAATGGTTGAAACTTTATGTATTTTGTTGGTGAGCAAGCCTGCGGGACAGGCTGAAACGCGTCCAATTTAGCCGACAATAAAGGATATATTTTGGCCAGAACACGGCGTCGTCATTTCCTTATGCAGTAAGGATAGTTGGAATATATATATATATATATATTCACTGAAAAAACCATAGGTTTCAGGCACATTATAGTTAGAAATTAGCATTTAAAAAACCTTTGAAATTCACTGAAAAAACCATAGGTTTCAGGCACGTTATAGTTAGAAATTAGCATTTAAAAAACCTTAGAAATTCACTGAAAAAACCACAGGTTTTAGGGACAGTTATAGTTAGTTGGACATTTCACACGTACAAAACCATAGAAATTCCCCCGTTATAGTTAGTTCAGCTAACTATAACTCGCGCCCCCGCAATGCACTGCTGATGACGTCACATATTACATCACTCATGACATGGTCAGTGACATCACTGATGACATCACTGATGACATCATCCAGTGACTGTGTGTTTCTGTAAAGTTTAATTATGTTTAATATATATGGGGAAAGGCGTATTGAAGAATGAGTGGGTGTATAAGTGTCTGAATGGATGATTTAGTACGTGAGTGACTGACTCTACAAGTGAGTGATTAAACGTATCTTACTGAATGCATGTGTTAGTGACTAAACTGTGTGAATGTCTGTATCCGTCTGTTTGTTGGTGTGTAAGTGGATGCATGGATTTGCGAATAGCTACATGAGTGTCTATATGGGTTATTGATTGGTTCTCTGAGTATCTGTATGGCTGCCTGAGTGTTTGTGTGGGTGGGGTGTGTGTGACTCTGTACATAGATGTGTGAGTGGGTGATTCACTGGGTGCATGATTTCAAGAGTGCATCTGTGATGGACTGCTTGGGTGGGTGAGTGTGTGTATGGGTGTGTTAGTGAGTGAATGTATATCTCAGTGGTACATGTGCGAGTAACTACATATGTAAAAGTCAGTATATATGTGTGTTAGAGTATTTAAATGGCTATAAGTGAGAGTGTGTGATAGTGAGAGTGGCTGTATGGATGCGTGTGTGCTTGTATCAGTTATTGTATAAGAGCGTAAGAATGTGCTAGTATTTGTATGAGTAAGTGAGCTGGTGTGTGTATAACTGTATAGGTGAGTAAATGGGTGTGTGATTCATTTTTTGCATGACTGACTAGGTGTGTGAGTACCTCTATGGATGAGTGGCGGTGTGTGAGTGTTTATATAGGTGTATGAGTGCATATGATAGTCCTGTACTGAGTGACTGTAAGTATGAGTGACTGTACGGGTGAGTGAGTGGATGTGTGTGTAGACCTAAGAATCAGTGAGTGGGTATGTAGTTTTTGGTGTTGGAGTGTCTATGGTTTTGAGAATGGCAGTCTGTAATTTAGAGTGGGTGTATCAAAAGTTATATTAGGGTGTGAGAAGATGCATGAAATTATCACATGGATGATGTCATCAGTGATGTCATTTGAGATGTCATCAGTGATGTCATCAGTGATGTCACTGACCATGTCATGAGTGATGTAATATGTGACGTCATCAGCAGTGCATTGCGGGGCGCGAGTTATAGTTAGCTGAACTAACTATAACAGGGGAATTTCTATGGTTTTGTATGAGTGAAATGTCCAACTAACTATAACTGTCCCTAAAACCTATGGTTTTTTCAGTGAATTTCAAAGGTTTTTTAAATGCTAATTTCTAACTATAACGTGTCTGAAACCTATGGTTTTTTCAGTGAATTTCAAAGGTTTTTTAAATGCTAATTTCTAACTATAACGTACCTGAAACCTATGATTTTTAAGTGAATTTCAAAGGTTTTTAAATGCTAGTTTCTAACTATGCCTACAGAGGTAGGACATGTGAAGAAAGAAGAAAAAACGCACAGAAAGAAGCAAAAGATGTGCAGAAAGAACCAACAGAGGAGCAGAAAGAGGCCTTGTTGCAAAATCATCCTGTGCCCACAACTTTTTCAGATGGGTACTGGTGGTAACTGACTCTGATTAACCAGAGCCAGTGCTATGCTAAAAGACACTAGGAATACAGTGAAAACACCTACATACACTAGGGAACACAATGCGTTGGGGTACCCCTGTGGTTAGCATGACCTCCTCTGCAAGTCCCTAGTACATAATAGGGCAGGGGGATTAAAACTACCTCTTAAAACGCGCTACAGGGCGCGTTTGCACAGTGGTGAAGGGAGGGGGGCCTGAGGTGACATGTGTGCAAACGCACCCCGTGGCGTGTTTTAAGTTGCAGGATTAAGTCCCCTTGAATCCTGAGGGTCCCTGGGGCCCACCTAGCCCGCAGGTACCTACAGTTAGGACCACAGAGCTGAGTTGCAGAGAGGCGTTCCGAGGCCACGCACCTTTTTTCACCTCTCTGCAACGCAACTCTGTTGTGCTTACTGAAGGTACCTGGTGGGCTAGTTGGCCCCAGGGTCCCTCAGGATTCAAAGGGAATTAATTCCCCAACTTAAAACGCACCACAGGGCGTGTTTGCACACATGTCATCTGAGGCCCCGCCCCCTCCCTTCACCACTGTGCAAATGCGCCCCGTGGAGCGTTTTAAGTTGGGGGATTAGGTCACCTTGAATCCTGAGGGTCCCTGGGGCCCAACTAGCCCACCAGGTACTTCCAGTAAGCACCACAGGCCTGAGTTGCAACGCCTGTAACAAATTGTGCAGTTGTGTTTAGGTAGTGAAGAGGGTCATGCTGGGGGTAGTGTTTTAGGGTTTAGGGTAGTGCAGTGGTGTTTGTGTAGTGTAGGGGGTCATGCTGGGGGTAGATTTAGGGTTTAGGGTAGTGCAGTGGTGTTTGTGTAGTGTAGGGAGTCGTCCTGGGGGAGTGTTTTAGGGTTTAGGGTAGTGCAGTGGTGTTTGGGTAGTGTTGGGGGTCGTGCTGGGGTAGTGTTTTAGGGTTTAGGGTAGTGCAGTGGTGTTTGGGTAGTATAGGGGGTCGTGCTGGGGTAGTGATTTAGGGTAGTGCAGTGGTGTTTGGGTAGTGTAGGGGTACTGCTGGGGGTAGTGTTTTAGGGTTTAGGGTAGTGCAATGGTGTTTGGGTAGTGTAGGGGACTGCTGGGGGTAGTGTTTTAGGGTTTAGGGTAGTGCAGTGGTGTTTGGGTAGTGTAGGGGTACTGCTGGGGGTAGTGTTTTAGGGTTTAGGGTAGTGCAGTGGTGTTTGGGTAGTGTAGGGGTTCGTGCTGGGGGTAGTTTTTAGGGTGTAGGGTAGTGCAGTGGTGTTTGTGTAGTGTAGGGGGTAGTGTTTTAGGGTTTAGGGTAGTGCAGTGGTGTTTGTGTAGTGTAGGAGGTCGTGTTTTAGGGTTTAGGGTAGTGCAGTGGTCTTTGGGTAGTGTAGGGAGTCGTGCGGGGGTAGTGTTTTAGGGTTTAGGGTAGTGCAGTGGTCTATGGGTAGTGTAGGGGGTCGTGCGGGGGTAGTGTTTTAGGGATTAGGGTAGTGCATTGGTGTTTGGGTAGTGTAGTGGGTCATGCGGGGTAGTGTTTTAGGGTTTAGGGCAGTGCAGTGGTGTTTGGGTAGTGTAGGGGGTCGTGCTGGGGGGAGTGTTTTAGGGTTTAGGGTAGTGCAGTGGTGTTCGGGTAGTGTAGGGGGTCGTGCTGGGGGAGTATTTTAGGCTTTAGTGCAGTGCAGTGGTGTTCGGTAGAGTAGGGGGTCGTGCTGGGGGAGTGTTTGAGGGTTTAGGGCAGTGCAGTCGTGTTTG
Source organism: Calotriton arnoldi (assembly GCA_963921515.1). Lineage (NCBI taxonomy): Eukaryota > Metazoa > Chordata > Amphibia > Caudata > Salamandridae > Calotriton > Calotriton arnoldi. Next base: position 527,260 of record CAWUFW010006087.1, on the reverse strand, counting down.
GGTAGTGGAGGGGGTCGTGCTGGGGGGAGAATTTTAGGGTGTAGGGCAGTGCAGTGGTGTTCGGGCAGTGTAGGGGTCATGCTGGGGGTGGTGTTTCAGGGTTTAGGGCAGTGCAGTGGTGTCTCGGGCAGTGTAGGGGGTCGTGCAGGGGTGGTGTTTCAGGGTTTAGGGCAGTGCAGTGGTGTTCGGGCAGTGTAGGGGGTCGTGCAGGGGGTGGTGTTTCAGGGTTTAGGGCAGTGGTGTTCGGGCAGTGTAGGGGGTCATGGTGGGGTGGTGTTTCAGGGTTTGGGGCAGTGCAGTGGTGTTCGAGCAGTAAAGGGGGTCGTGCTGGGGGTGGTGTTTCAGGGTTTAGGGCAGTGCAGTGGTGTTCGGGCAATGTAGGGGGCGGTGCTTCAGGGTTTAGGGCAGTGCTGTGGTGTTCGGGCAGAGTAGGGGGTGGTGTTTCAGGGTTTAGGGCAGTGCAGTGGTGTTCGGGCAGTGTAGGGGGTTGTGCAGGGGGTGGTGTTTCAGGGTTTAGGGCAGTGCAGTGGTGTTCGGGCAGTGTAGGGGGTCATGCTGGGGCTGGTGTTTCAGGGTTTAGGGCAGTACAGTGGTGTTCGGGCAGTGTAGGGGGTCGTGCTGGGGCTGGTGTTTCAGGGTTTAGGGCAGTGCAGTGGTGTTCGGGCAGTGTAGGGGGTCGTGCTGGGGCTGGTGTTTCAGGGTTTAGGGCAGTGCAGTGGTGTTCGGGCAGTGTAGGGGGTCGTGCTGCGGCTAGTGTTTCAGGGTTTAGGGCAGAGCAATGGTGTTCAGGCAGTGTAGGGGGTTGTGCTGGAGGTGGTGTTTCAGGGTTTAGGGCAGTGCAGTGGTGTTTGGGCAGTGTAGGGGGTCTTGCTGGGGGTGGTGTTTCAGGGTTTAGGGCAGTGGTGTTCAAGCAGTGTAGGGGTCTTGCTGGGGGTGATATTTCAGGGTTTAGGGCAGTGCAGTGGTGTTCGGGCAGTGTAGGGTGTCGTGCTGGGGCTGGTGTTTCAGGGTTTAGGGCAGTGCAGTGGTGTTTGGGCAGTGTAGGGGGTCGTGCTGGGGGTGGTGTTTCAGGGCTTAGGGCAGTGCAGTGGTGTTCGGGCAGTGTAGGGTGTCATGCTGAGGGGTGGTGTTTCAGGGTTTAGGGCAGTGCAGTGGTGTTCGGGCAGTGTAGGGGGTCGTGCAGGGGGTGGTGTTTCAGGGTTTACGGCAGTGCAGTGGTGTTTGGGCAGTGTAGGGGGTCGTGCAGGGGTGGTGTTTCAGGGTTTAGGGCAGTGCAGTGGTGTTCAGCCAGTGTAGGTGGTCTTGCTGGGGGTGGTGTTTCAGTGTTTAGTGCAGTGGTGTTCGGGCAGTTTAGGGGTCGTGCTGGGGGTGGTGTTTCAGGGTTTTGGGCAGTGCAGTGGTGTTCCGGCAGTGTAGGGGGTCATGCAGGGGGTGGTGTTTCAGGGTTTAGGGCAGTGCAGTGGTGTTTGGGCAGTGTAGGGGGTCGTGCTGGGGGTGGTGTTTCAGGGTTTAGGGCAGTGCAGTGGTGTTCGGGCAGTGTAGGGTGTCGTGCTGAGGGATGGTGTTTCAGGGTTTAGGGCAGTGCAGTGGTGTTCGGGCAGTGTAGGGGGTCGTGCAGGGGTGGTGTTTCAGGGTTTAGGGCAGTGCAGTGGTCTTTGGGCAGTGTAGGGGGTTGTGCAGGAGGTGGTGTTTCAGGGTTTAGGGCAGTGCAGTGGTGTTCGGCCAGTGTAGGTGGTCTTGCTGGGGGTGGTGTTTCAGGGTTTAGTGCAGTGGTCTTCGGGCAGTGTAGGGGGTCTTGCTGGGGGTGGTGTTTCAGGGTTTAGGGCAGTGCATTGGTGTTCGGGCTGTGTAGGGGGTCTTGCTGGGGCTGGTGTTTCAGGGTTTAGGGCAGTGCAGTGGTGTTCGGGCAGAGTAGGGGGTCATGCTGGGGCTGGTGTTTGAGGGTTTAGGGCAGTGCAGTGGTGTTCGGGCAGTGTAGGGGTCGTGCTGGGGCTGGTGTTTCAGGGTTTAGGGCAGTGCAGTGGTGTTCGGGCAGTGTAGGGGTCGTGCTGGGGCTGGTGTTTCAGGGTTTTGGGCAGAGCAGTGGTGTTTGGGCAGTGTAGGGGTCATGCTGGTGGTGGTGTTTCAGGGTTTAGGGCAGTGCAGTGGTGTTCGGGCAGTGTAGGGGTCTTGCTGGGGGTGGTGTTTCAGGGTTTAGGGCAGTGGTGTTCGGGCAGTGTAGGGGGTCTTGCTGGGGTGATGTTTCAGGGTTTAGGGCAGTGCAGTGGTGTTCGGGCAGTGTAGGGGGTCTTGCTGGGGGTAGTGTTTCAGGGTTTAGGGCAGTGCAGTGGTGTTCGTGGCAGTGTAGGTGGTCGTGCTGGGGGTGGTGTTTCAGGGTTTAGGGCAGTGCAGTAGTGTTCGGGCAGTGTAGGGGTCGTGCAGGTGGTGGTGTTTCAGGGTTTAGGGCAGTGCAGTGGTGTTCGGGCAGTGTAGGGGTCGTGCTGGGGCTGGTGTTTCAGTGTTTAGGGCAGTGCAGTGGTGTTCGGGTAGTGTAGGGGGTCGTGCAGGGGGTGGTGTTCCAGGGTTTAGGGCAGTGCAGTGGTCTTTGGGCAGTGTAGGGGGTTGTGCAGGAGGTGGTGTTTCAGGGTTTAGGGCAGTGCAGTGGTGTTCGGCCAGTGTAGGTGGTCTTGCTGGGGGTGGTGTTTCAGGGTTTAGTGCAGTGGTGTTTGGGCAGTGTAGGGGGTCGTGCAGGGGTGGTGTTTCAGGGTTTAGGGCAGTGCAGTGGTGTTCAGCCAGTGTAGGTGGTCTTGCTGGGGGTGGTGTTTCAGTGTTTAGTGCAGTGGTGTTCGGGCAGTTTAGGGGTCGTGCTGGGGGTGGTGTTTCAGGGTTTTGGGCAGTGCAGTGGTGTTCCGGCAGTGTAGGGGGTCATGCAGGGGGTGGTGTTTCAGGGTTTAGGGCAGTGCAGTGGTGTTTGGGCAGTGTAGGGGGTCGTGCTGGGGGTGGTGTTTCAGGGTTTAGGGCAGTGCAGTGGTGTTCGGGCAGTGTAGGGTGTCGTGCTGAGGGATGGTGTTTCAGGGTTTAGGGCAGTGCAGTGGTGTTCGGGCAGTGTAGGGGGTCGTGCAGGGGGTGGTGTTTCAGGGTTTAGGGCAGTGCAGTGGTCTTTGGGCAGTGTAGGGGGTTGTGCAGGAGGTGGTGTTTCAGGGTTTAGGGCAGTGCAGTGGTGTTCGGCCAGTGTAGGTGGTCTTGCTGGGGGTGGTGTTTCAGGGTTTAGTGCAGTGGTCTTCGGGCAGTGTAGGGGGTCTTGCTGGGGGTGGTGTTTCAGGGTTTAGGGCAGTGCAGTGGTGTTCGGGCTGTGTAGGGGTCTTGCTGGGGCTGGTGTTTCAGGGTTTAGGGCAGTGCAGTGGTGTTCGGGCAGAGTAGGGGTCATGCTGGGGCTGGTGTTTGAGGGTTTAGGGCAGTGCAGTGGTGTTCGGGCAGTGTAGGGGTCGTGCTGGGGCTGGTGTTTCAGGGTTTAGGGCAGTGCAGTGGTGTTCGGGCAGTGTAGGGGGTCGTGCTGGGGCTGGTGTTTCATTGTTTTGGGCAGAGCAGTGGTGTTTGGGCAGTGTAGGGGGTCATGCTGGTGGTGGTGTTTCAGGGTTTAGGGCAGTGCAGTGGTGTTCGGGCAGTGTAGGGGGTCTTGCTGGGGGTGGTGTTTCAGGGTTTAGGGCAGTGGTGTTCGGGCAGTGTAGGGGGTCTTGCTGGGGGTGATGTTTCAGGGTTTAGGGCAGTGCAGTGGTGTTCGGGCAGTGTAGGGGTCTTGCTGGGGGTAGTGTTTCAGGGTTTAGGGCAGTGCAGTGGTGTTCGTGCAGTGTAGGTGGTCGTGCTGGGGGTGGTGTTTCAGGGTTTAGGGCAGTGCAGTAGTGTTCGGGCAGTGTAAGGGGTCGTGCAGGTGGTGGTGTTTCAGGGTTTAGGGCAGTGCAGTGGTGTTCGGGCAGTGTAGGGGGTCGTGCTGGGGCTGGTGTTTCAGTGTTTAGGGCAGTGCAGTGGTGTTCGGGTAGTGTAGGGGTCTTGCTGGGGGTGGTGTTTCAGGGTTTAGGGCAGTGGTGTTCGGGCAGTGTAGGGGGTCTTGCTGGGGGTGATGTTTCAGGGTTTAGGGCAGTGCAGTGGTGTTCAGGCAGTGTAGGGGGTCTTGCTGGGGGTAGTGTTTCAGGGTTTAGGGCAGTGCAGTGGTGTTCGTGCAGTGTAGGGGGTCGTGCTGGGGATGGTGTTTCAGCGTTTAGGGCAGTGCAGAAGTCTTCGGGCAGTGTAGGGGTCGTGCAGGGGTGGTGTTTCAGGGTTTAGGGCAGTGCAGTGGTGTTCGGGCAGTGTAGGGGGTCGGGCTGGGGGTGGTGTTTCAGGGTTTAGGGCAATGCAGTGGTGTTCAGGCAGTGTAGGGGGTCGTGCTGAGGCTGGTGTTTCACGGGTTAGGGCAGTGCAGTGGTGTTCGGGCAGTGTAGGGGGTCATGCTGGGGCTGGTGTTTCAGGCTTTAGGGCAGTGCAGTGGTGTTCGGGCAGTGTAGGCGGTCGTGCTGGGGCTGGTGTTTCAGGGTTTTGGGCAGAACAGTGGTGTTCGGGCAGTGTAGGGTGTCATGCTGGGGGTGGTGTTTCAGGGTTTAGGGCATTGCAGTGGTGTTCGGGCAGTGTAGGGGGTCGTGCTGGGGCTGGTATTTCAGGGTTTAGGGCAGTGGTGTTCGGGCAGTCTAGGGGGTCTTGCTGGGGGTGATGTTTCAGGGTTTAGGGCAGTGCAGTGGTGTTTGGGCAGTGTAGGGGGTATTGCTGGGGGAAGTGTTTCAGGGTTTAGGGCAGTGCAGTGGTGTTTGGGCAGTGTCGGGGTCGTGCTGGGGGTGGTGTTTCAGGGTTTAGGGCAGTGCAGTGGTGTTCGGGCAGTGTAGGGGGTCGTGAAGGGGTGGTGTTTCAGGGTTTAGGGCAGTGCAGTGGTGTTCGGGCAGTGTAGGGGGTCATGCTAGTGGTGGTGTTTCAGGGTTTAGGGCAGTGCAGTGGTGTTCGGGCAGTGTAGGGGGTCGTGCAGGGGCTGGTGTTTCAGTGTTTAGGGCAGTGCAGTGGTGTTCGGGCAGTGTAGGGGTTCGTACTGGGGATAGTGTTTTAGGGTTTAGGGTAGTGCAGTGGTGCTTGTGTAGTGTAGGGGTCGTGCTGGGGGTAGTGTTTTAGGGTTTAGGGTAGTGCAGTGGTGTTTGTGTAGTGTTGGGGGTCATGTTTAGGGTAGTGCAGTGGTGTTTGGGTAGTGTAGGGGGTCGTGCTGGGGGTAGTGTTTTAGGATTTAGGTTAGTGCAGTGGTGTTTGGGTAGTGTAGGGGTCGTGCTGGGGCTAGTGTTTTAGGGTTTAGGGTAGTGCAGTGGTGTTTGTGTAGTGTAGGGGGTCGTGCTGGGGGTGGTGTTTCAGGGTTTAGGGCAGTGCAGTGGTGTTCGGGCAGTGTAGGGGGTCGTAAAGGGGTGGTGTTTCATGGTTTAGGGCAGTGCAGTGGTGTTCGGGCAGTGTAGGGGGTCGTGCTAGGGGTGGTGTTTCAGGGTTTAGGGCAGTGCAGTGGTGTTCGGGCAGTGTAGGGGGTCGTGCAGGGGCTGGTGTTTCAGGGTTTAGGGCAGTGCAGTGGTGTTCGGGCAGTGTAGGGGTCGTACTGGGGGTAGTGTTTTAGGGTTTAGGGTAGTGCAGTGGTGCTTGTGTAGTGTAGGGAGTCGTGCTGGGGTTAGTGTTTTAGGGTTTAGGGTAGTGCAGTGGTGTTTGTGTAGTGTTGGGGGTCATGTTTTAGGGTAGTGCAGTGGTGTTTGGGTAGTGTAGGGGGTCGTGCTGGGGGTAGTGTTTTAGGATTTAGGTTAGTGCAGTGGTGTTTGGGTAGTGTAGGGGGTCGTGCTGGGGGTAGTGTTTTAGGGTTTAGGGCAGTTCAGTGGTGTTCGGGCAATGTAGGGGGCGGTGCTTCAGGGTTTAGGGCAGTGCAGTGGTGTTCGGGCAGTGTAGGGGGTGGGGTTTCAGGGTTTAGGGCAGTGCAGTGGTGTTCGGGCAGTGTAGGGGGTCGTGCAGGGGGTGGTGTTTCAGGGTTTAGGGCAGTGCAGTGGAGTTCGGGCAGTGAAGGGGGTTGTGCTGGGGCTGGTGTTTCAGAGTCTAGGGCAGTGCAGTGGTGTTCGGGCAGTGTAAGGGGTCTTGCTGGGGCTGGTGTTTCAGGGTTTAGGGCAGTGCAGTGGTGTTCGGGCAGTGTAGGGGGTCGTGCTGGGGGTGGTGTTTCAGGGTTTAGGGCAGTGCAGTGGTGTTCGGGCAGTGTAGGTGGTGATGCTGGGGCTAGTGTTTCAGGGTTTAGGGCAGTGCAGTGGTGTTTGGGCAGTGTAGGGGGTCTTGCTGGGGGTGATGTTTCAGGGTTTAGGGCAGTGCAGTGGTGTTCGGGCAGTGTAGGGGGTCGTGCTGGGGTTGGTGTTTCAGGGTTTAGGGCAGTGCAGTGGTGTTCCGGCAGTGTAGGGGGTCGTGCAGGGGGTGGTGTTTCAGGGTTTAGGGCAGTGCAGTGGTGTTCGGGCAGTGTAGGGGGTCGTGCTGGGGTGGTGTTTCAGGGTTTAGGGCAGTGCAGTGGTGTTCGGGCAGTGTAGGGTGTTGTGCTGAGGGGTGGTGTTTCAGGGTTTAGGGCAGTGCAGTGGTGTTCGAGCAGTGTAGGGGTCGTGCAGGGGTGGTGTTTCAGGGTTTAGGGCAGTGCAGTGGTGTTTGGGCAGTGTAGGGGGTCGTGCAGGGGTGGTGTTTCAGGGTTTAGGGCAGTGCAGTGGTGTTCGGCCAGTGTAGGTGGTCTTGCTGGGGGTGGTGTTTCAGGGTTTAGTGCAGTGGTGTTCGGGCAGTGTAGGGGGTCGTGCTGGGGGTGGTGTTTCAGGGTTTAGGGCAGTGCAGTGGTGTTCCGGCAGTGTAGGGGGTCGTGCAGGGGGTGGTGTTTCACTGTTTAGGGCAGTGCAGTGGTGTTCGGGCAGTGTAGGGTGTCGTGCTGAGGGGTGGTGTTTCAGGGTTTAGGGCAGTGCAGTGGTGTTCGGGCAGTGTAGGGGGTCGTGCAGGGGGTGGTGTTTCAGGGTTTAGGGAGTGCAGTGGTGTTTGGGCAGTGTAGGGGGTCATGCAGGGGGTGGTGTTTCAGGGTTTAGGGCAGTGCAGTGGTGTTCGGCCAGTGTATGTGGTCTTGCTGGGGGTGGTGTTTCAGGGTTTAGTGCAGTGGTGTTCGGGCAGTGTAGGGGTCTTGCTGGGGGTGGTGTTTCAGGGTTTAGGGCAGTGCAGTGGTGTTCGGGCAGTGTAGGGGTCTTGCTGGGGCTGGTGTTTCAGGGTTTAGGGCAGTGCAGCGGTGTTCGGGCAGTGTAGGGGGTCGTGCTGGGTCTGGTGTTTGAGGGTTTAGGGCAGTGCAGTGGTGTTTGGGCAGTGTAGGGGGTCGTGCTGGGGCTGGTGTTTCAGGGTTTAGGGCAGTGCAGTGGTTTTCGGGCAGTGTAGGCGGTCGTGCTGGTGCTGGTGTTTCAGGGTTTAGGGCAGTGCAGTGGTGTTCGGGCAGTGTACGGGGTTGTGCTGGGGCTGGTGTTTCAGGGTTTAGGGCAGTGCAGTGGTGTTCGGGCAGTGTAGGGGGTCATGCTGGGGGTGGTGTTTCAGGGTTTAGGATAGTGCAGTGGTGTTCGGGTAGTGTAGGGGGTCGTGCTGGGGCTGGTGTTTCAGGGTTTATGGCAGTGCAGTGGTGTTCGGGCAGTGTAGGGGGTCGTGCTGGGGCTGGTGTTTCAGGGTTTTGGGCAGAGCAGTGGTGTTTGGGCAGTGTAGGGGGTCGTGCTGGGGGTGGTGTTTCAGGGTTTAGGGCAGTGCAGTGGTGTTCGGGCAGTGTAGGGGGTCTTGCTGGGGGTGGTGTTTCAGGGTTTAGGGCAGTGGTGTTCGGACAGTGTAGGGGTCTTGCTGGGGGTGATGTTTCAGGGTTTAGGGCAGTGCAGTGGTGTTCGGGCAGTGTAGGGGTCTTGCTGGGGGTAGTGTTTCAGGGTTTAGAGCAGTGCAGTGGTGTTCGTGCAGTGTAGGGGGTCCTGCTGGGGGTGGTGTTTCAGGGTTTAGGGCAGTGCAGTTGTGTTCGGGCAGTGTAGGGGGTCGTGCAGGGGCTGGTGTTTCAGGGTTTAGGGCAGTGCAGTGGTGTTTGGGCAGTGTAGGGGGTCTTGCTGGGGGTGGTGTTTCAGGGTTTAGGGCAGTGCAGTGGTGTTCGGGCAGTGTAGGGGGTCGTGCTGGTGGTGGTGTTTCAGGGTTTAGGGCAGTGCAGTGGTGTTCGGGCAGTGTAGGGGGTCTTGCTGGGGGTGGTGTTTCAGGGTTTAGGGCAGTGGTGTTCGGGCAGTGTAGGGGGTCTTGCTGGGGGTGATGTTTCAGGGTTTAGGGCAGTGCAGTGGTGTTCGGGCAGTGTAGGGGGTCTTGCTGGGGGTAGTGTTTCAGGGTTTAGGGCAGTGCAGTGGTGTTCGTGCAGTGTAGGTGGTCGTGCTGGGGGTGGTGTTTCAGGGTTTAGGGCAGTGCAGTAGTGTTCGGGCAGTGTAAGGGGTCGTGCAGGTGGTGGTGTTTCAGGGTTTAGGGCAGTGCAGTGGTGTTCGGGCAGTGTAGGGGGTCGTGCTGGGGCTGGTGTTTCAGTGTTTAGGGCAGTGCAGTGGTGTTCGGGTAGTGTAGGGGGTCTTGCTGGGGGTGGTGTTTCAGGGTTTAGGGCAGTGGTGTTCGGGCAGTGTAGGGGGTCTTGCTGGGGGTGATGTTTCAGGGTTTAGGGCAGTGCAGTGGTGTTCAGGCAGTGTAGGGGGTCTTGCTGGGGGTAGTGTTTCAGGGTTTAGGGCAGTGCAGTGGTGTTCGTGCAGTGTAGGGGGTCGTGCTGGGGATGGTGTTTCAGCATTTAGGGCAGTGCAGAAGTCTTCGGGCAGTGTAGGGGGTCGTGCAGGGGGTGGTGTTTCAGGGTTTAGGGCAGTGCAGTGGTGTTCGGGCAGTGTAGGGGGTCGGGCTGGGGGTGGTGTTTCAGGGTTTAGGGCAATGCAGTGATGTTCAGGCAGTGTAGGGGGTCGTGCTGAGGCTGGTGTTTCACGGGTTAGGGCAGTGCAGTGGTGTTCGGGCAGTGTAGGGGGTCATGCTGGGGCTGGTGTTTCAGGCTTTAGGGCAGTGCAGTGGTGTTCGGGCAGTGTAGGCGGTCGTGCTGGGGCTGGTGTTTCAGGGTTTTGGGCAGAACAGTGGTGTTCGGGCAGTGTAGGGTGTCGTGCTGGGGGTGGTGTTTTAGGGTTTAGGGCATTGCAGTGGTGTTCGGGCAGTGTAGGGGTCGTGCTGGGGCTGGTATTTCAGGGTTTAGGGCAGTGGTGTTCGGGCAGTCTAGGGGTCTTGCTGGGGGTGATGTTTCAGGGTTTAGGGCAGTGCAGTGGTGTTTGGGCAGTGTAGGGGGTATTGCTGGGGGAAGTGTTTCAGGGTTTAGGGCAGTGCAGTGGTGTTTGGGCAGTGTCGGGGTCGTGCTGGGGGTGGTGTTTCAGGGTTTAGGGCAGTGCAGTGGTGTTCGGGCAGTGTAGGGGGTCGTGAAGGGGGTGGTGTTTCAGGGTTTAGGGCAGTGCAGTGGTGTTCGGGCAGTGTAGGGGGTCATGCTAGGGGTGGTGTTTCAGGGTTTAGGGCAGTGCAGTGGTGTTCGGGCAGTGTAGGGGGTCGTGCAGGGGCTGGTGTTTCAGTGTTTAGGGCAGTGCAGTGGTGTTCGGGCAGTGTAGGGGTTCGTACTGGGGGATAGTGTTTTAGGGTTTAGGGTAGTGCAGTGGTGCTTGTGTAGTGTAGGGGGTCGTGCTGGGGGTAGTGTTTTAGGGTTTAGGGTAGTGCAGTGGTGTTTGTGTAGTGTTGGGGGTCATGTTTAGGGTAGTGCAGTGGTGTTTGGGTAGTGTAGTGGGTCGTGCTGGGGGTAGTGTTTTAGGATTTAGGTTAGTGCAGTGGTGTTTGGGTAGTGTAGGGGGTCGTGCTGGGGCTAGTGTTTTAGGGTTTAGGGTAGTGCAGTGGTGTTTGTGTAGTGTAGGTGGTCGTTCTGGGGGTGGTGTTTCAGGGTTTAGGGCAGTGCAGTGGTGTTCGGGCAGTGTAGGGGGTCGTAAAGGGTGTGGTGTTTCATGGTTTAGGGCAGTGCAGTGGTGTTCGGGCAGTGTAGGGGGTCGTGCTAGGGGTGGTGTTTCAGGGTTTAGGGCAGTGCAGTGGTGTTCGGGCAGTGTAGGGGGTCGTGCAGGGGCTGGTGTTTCAGGGTTTAGGGCAGTGCAGTGGTGTTCGGGCAGTGTAGGGGGTCGTACTGGGGGTAGTGTTTTAGGGTTTAGGGTAGTGCAGTGGTGCTTGTGTAGTGTAGGGGGTCGTGCTGGGGGTAGTGTTTTAGGGTTTAGGGTAGTGCAGTGGTGTTTGTGTAGTGTTGGGGGTCATGTTTTAGGGTAGTGCAGTGGTGTTTGGGCAGTGTAGGGGTCGTGCTGGGGGTAGTGTTTTAGGATTTAGGTTAGTGCAGTGGTGTTTGGGTAGTGTAGGGGGTCGTACTGGGGGTAGTGTTTTAGGGTTTAGGGCAGTTCAGTGGTGTTCGGGCAATGTAGGGGGCGGTGCTTCAGGGTTTAGGGCAGTGCAGTGGTGTTTGTGCAGTGTAGGGGGTGGGGTTTCAGGGTTTAGGGCAGTGCAGTGGTGTTCGGGCAGTGTAGGGGGTCGTGCAGGGGGTGGTGTTTCAGGGTTTAGGGCAGTACAGTGGTGTTCGGGCAGTGTAGGGGGTCGTGCTTGGGCTGGTGTTTCAGGGTTTAGGGCAGTGCAGTGGTGTTCGGGCAGTGTAGGGGGTTGTGCTGGGGCTGGTGTTTCAGGGTTTAGGGCAGTGCAGTGGTGTTCAGGCAGTGAAGGTGGTGATGCTGGGGCTGGTGTTTCAGGGTTTAGGGCAGTGCAGTGGTGTTCGGGCAGTGTAGGGGGTCATGCTGGGGCTGGTGTTTCAGGGTTTTGGGCAGTGCAGTGGTGTTCGGGCAGTGTAGGGGTCTTGCTGGGGCTGGTGTTTCAGAGTCTAGGGCAGTGCAGTGGTGTTCGGGCAGTGTAAGGGGTCTTGCTGGGGCTGGTGTTTCAGGGTTTAGGGCAGTGCAGTGGTGTTCGGGCAGTGTAGGGGGTCGTGCTGGGGGTGGTGTTTCAGGGTTTAGGGCAGTGCAGTGGTGTTCGGGCAGTGTAGGGGGTCGTGCTGGGGCTAGTGTTTCAGGGTTTAGGGCAGTGCAGTGGTGTTTGGGCAGTGTAGGGGTCTTGCTGGGGGTGATGTTTCAGGGTTTAGGGCAGTGCAGTGGTGTTCGGGCAGTGTAGGGGGTCGTGCTGGGGTTGGTGTTTCAGGGTTTAGGGCAGTGCAGTGGTGTTCCGGCAGTGTAGGGGGTCGTGCAGGGGGTGGTGTTTCAGGGTTTAGGGCAGTGCAGTGGTGTTCGGGCAGTGTAGGGGTCGTGCTGGGGGTGGTGTTTCAGGGTTTAGGGCAGTGCAGTGGTGTTCGGGCAGTGTAGGGTGTTGTGCTGAGGGGTGGTGTTTCAGGGTTTAGGGCAGTGCAGTGGTGTTCGAGCAGTGTAGGGGGTCGTGCAGGGGGTGGTGTTTCAGGGTTTAGGGCAGTGCAGTGGTGTTTGGGCAGTGTAGGGGGTCGTGCAGGGGGTGGTGTTTCAGGGTTTAGGGCAGTGCAGTGGTGTTCGGCCAGTGTAGGTGGTCTTGCTGGGGGTGGTGTTTCAGGGTTTAGTGCAGTGGTGTTCGGGCAGTGTAGGGGGGTCGTGCTGGGGGTGGTGTTTCAGGGTTTAGGGCAGTGCAGTGGTGTTCCGGCAGTGTAGGGGGTCGTGCAGGGGGTGGTGTTTCACTGTTTAGGGCAGTGCAGTGGTGTTCGGGCAGTGTAGGGTGTCGTGCTGAGGGGTGGTGTTTCAGGGTTTAGGTCAGTGCAGTGGTGTTCGGGCAGTGTAGGGGGTCGTGCAGGGGGTGGTGTTTCAGGGTTTAGGGGAGTGCAGTGGTGTTTGGGCAGTGTAGGGGGTCATGCAGGGGGTGGTGTTTCAGGGTTTAGGGCAGTGCAGTGGTGTTCGGCCAGTGTAGGTGGTCTTGCTGGGGGTGGTGTTTCAGGGTTTAGTGCAGTGGTGTTCGGGCAGTGTAGGGGGTCTTGCTGGGGGTGGTGTTTCAGGGTTTAGGGCAGTGCAGTGGTGTTCGGGCAGTGTAGGGGTCTTGCTGGGGCTGGTGTTTCAGGGTTTAGGGCAGTGCAGCGGTGTTCGGGCAGTGTAGGGGGTCGTGCTGGGTCTGGTGTTTGAGGGTTTAGGGCAGTGCAGTGGTGTTCGGGCAGTGTAGGGGGTCGTGCTGGGGCTGGTGTTTCAGGGTTTAGGGCAGGGCAGTGGTTTTCGGGCAGTGTAGGCGGTCGTGCTGGTGCTGGTGTTTCAGGGTTTAGGGCAGTGCAGTGGTGTTCGGGCAGTGTACGGGGTTGTGCTGGGGCTGGTGTTTCAGGGTTTAGGGCAGTGCAGTGGTGTTCGGGCAGTGTAGGGGGTCATGCTGGGGGTGGTGTTTCAGGGTTTAGGATAGTGCAGTGGTGTTCGGGTAGTGTAGGGGGTCGTGCTGGGGCTGGTGTTTCAGGGTTTATGGCAGTGCAGTGGTGTTCGGGCAGTGTAGGGGGTCGTGCTGGGGCTGGTGTTTCAGGGTTTTGGGCAGAGCAGTGGTGTTTGGGCAGTGTAGGGGGTCGTGCTGGGGGTGGTGTTTCAGGGTTTAGGGCAGTGCAGTGGTGTTCGGGCAGTGTAGGGGGTCTTGCTGGGGGTGGTGTTTCAGGGTTTAGGGCAGTGGTGTTCGGACAGTGTAGGGGGTCTTGCTGGGGGTGATGTTTCAGGGTTTAGGGCAGTGCAGTGGTGTTCGGGCAGTGTAGGGGGTCTTGCTGGGGGTAGTGTTTCAGGGTTTAGAGCAGTGCAGTGGTGTTCGTGCACTGTATTGGGTCCTGCTGGGGGTGGTGTTTCAGGGTTTAGGGCAGTGCAGTAGTGTTCGGGCAGTGTAGGGGGTCGTGCAGGGGCTGGTGTTTCAGGGTTTAGGGCAGTGCAGTGGTGTTTGGGCAGTGTAGGGGGTCTTGCTGGGGGTGGTGTTTCAGGGTTTAGGGCAGTGCAGTGGTGTTCGGGCAGTGTAGGGGGTCGTACTGGGGGTAGTGTTTTAGGGTTTAGGGTAGTGCAGTGGTGCTTGTGTAGTGTAGGGGGTCATGCTGGGGGTAGTGTTTTAGGGTTTAGGGTAGTGCAGTGGTGTTTGTGTAGTGTTGGGCGTCATGTTTAGGGTAGTGCAGTGGTGTTTGGGTAGTGTAGGGGGTCGTGCTGGGGGTAGTGTTTTAGGATTTAGGTTAGTGCAGTGGTGTTTGGGTAGTGTAGGGGGCCGTGCTGGGGTTAGTGTTTTAGGGTAGTGCAGTGGTGTTTGTGTAGTGTAGGGGGTCGTGCTGGGGGTGGTGTTTCAGGCTTTAGGGCAGTGCAGTGGTGTTCGGGCAGTGTAGGGGGTCGTGAAGGGGGTGGTGTTTCAGGGTTTAGGGCAGTGCAGTGGTGTTCGGGCAGTGTAGGGGGTCGTGAAGGGGTGGTGTTTCATGGTTTAGGGTATTGCAGTGGTGTTCGGGCAGTGTAGGGGTCGTGCTAGGGGTGGTGTTATAGGGTTTAGGGCAGTGCAGTGGTGTTCGGGCAGTGTAGGGGTCGTGCAGGGGCTGGTGTTTCAGGGTTTAGGGCAATGCAGTGGTGTTCGGGCAGTGTAGGGGGTCGTACTGGGGGTAGTGTTTTAGGGTTTAGGGTAGTGCAGTGGTGCTTGTGTAGTGTAGGGGGTCGTGCTGGGGGTAGTGTTTTAGGGTTTAGGGTAGCAGTGGTGTTTGTGTAGTGTTGGGGGTCATGTTTTAGGGTAGTGCAGTGGTTTTTGGGTAGTGTAGGGGGTCGTGCTGGGGGTAGTGTTTTAGGATTTAGGTTAGTGCAGTGGTGTTCAGGCAATGTAGGGGGAGGTGCTTCAGGGTTTAGGGCAGTGCAGTGGTGTTCGGGCAGTGTAGGGGGTCGTGCAGGGGGTGGTGTTTCAGGGTTTAGGGCAGTGCAGTGGTGTTCGGGCAGTGTAGGGGGTCATGCTGGGGCTGGTGTTTCAGGGTTTAGGGCAGTACAGTGGTGTTCGGGCAGTGTAGGGGGTCGTGCTTGGGCTGGTGTTTCAGGGTTCAGTGCAGTGGTGTTCGGGCAGTGTAGGTGGTGGTGCTGGGGCTGGTGTTTTAGGGTTTAGGGCAGTGCAGTGGTGTTCGGGCAGTGTAGGGGGTCGTGAAGGGGGTGGTGTTTCATGGTTTAGGGCAGTGCAGTGGTGTTCGGGCAGTGTAGGGGGTCGTGCTAGGGGTGGTGTTTCAGGGTTTAGGGCAGTGCAGTGGTGTTCGGGCAGTGTAGGGGGTCGTGCAGGGGCTGGTGTTTTTCTTGGTTTAGGGCAGTGCAGTGGTGTTCAGGCAGTGTAGGGGGTCATACTGGGGGTAGTGTTTTAGGATTTAGGGTAGTGCAGTGGTGCTTGTGTAGTGTAGGGGGTCGTGCTGGGGGTAGTGTTTTAGGGTTTAGGGTAGTGCAGTGGTGTTTGTGTAGTGTTGGGGGTCATGTTTTAGGGTAGTGCAGTGGTGTTTGGGTAGTGTAGGGGGTCATGCCGGGGGTAGTGTTTTAGGATTTAGGTTAGTGCAGTGGTGTTTGGGTAGTGTAGGGGGTCGTGCTGGGGGTAGTGTTTTAGGGTTTAGGGCAGTTCAGTGGTGTTCGGGCAATGTAGGGGGCGGTGCTTCAGGGTTTAGGGCAGTGCAGTGGTGTTCGGGCAGTGTAGGGGTGGGGTTTCAGGGTTTAGGGCAGTGCAGTGGTGTTCGGGCAGTGTAGGGGGTCGTGCAGGGGGTGGTGTTTCAGGGTTTAGGGCAGTGCAGTGGAGTTCGGGCAGTGAAGGGGTCATGCTGGGGCTGGTGTTTCAGGGTTTAGGGCAGTACAGTGGTGTTCGGGCAGTGTAGGGGGTCGTGCTTGGGCTGGTGTTTCAGGGTTTAGGGCAGTGCAGTGGTGTTCGGGCAGTGTAGGGGGTTGTGCTGGGGCTGGTGTTTCAGGGTTTAGGGCAGTGCAGTGGTGTTCAGGCAGTGTAGGTGGTGATGCTGGGGCTGGTGTTTCAGGGTTTAGGGCAGTGCAGTGGTGTTCGGGCAGTGTAGGGGGTCATGCTGGGGCTGGTGTTTCAGGGTTTTGGGCAGTGCAGTGGTGTTCGGGCAGTGTAGGGGGTCTTGCTGGGGCTGGTGTTTCAGAGTCTAGGGCAGTGCAGTGGTGTTCGGGCAGTGTAGGGGGTCTTGCTGGGGCTGGTGTTTCAGGGTTTAGGGCAGTGCAGTGGTGTTCGGGCAGTGTAGGGGGTCATGCTGGGGGTGGTGTTTCAGGGTTTAGGGCAGTGCAGTGGTGTTCGGGCAGTGTAGGGGTCGTGCTGGGGCTAGTGTTTCAGGGTTTAGGGCAGTGCAGTGGTGTTTGGGCAGTGTAGGGGGTCTTGCTGGGGGTGATGTTTCAGGGTTTAGGGCAGTGCAGTGGTGTTCGGGCAGTGTAGGGGGTCGTGCTGGGGTTGGTGTTTCAGGGTTTAGGGCAGTGCAGTGGTGTTCCGGCAGTGTAGGGGGTCGTGCAGGGGTGGTGTTTCAGGGTTTAGGGCAGTGCAGTGGTGTTCGGGCAGTGTAGGGGTCATGCTGGGGGTGGTGTTTCAGGGTTTAGGGCAGTGCAGTGGTGTTCGGGCAGTGTAGGGTGTCGTGCTGAGGGGTGGTGTTTCAGGGTTTAGGGCAGTGCAGTGGTGTTCGAGCAGTGTAGGGGGTCGTGCAGGGGGTGGTGTTTCAGGGTTTAGGGCAGTGCAGTGGTGTTTGGGCAGTGTAGGGGGTCGTGCAGGGGGTGGTGTTTCAGGGTTTAGGGCAGTGCAGTGGTGTTCGGCCAGTGTAGGTGGTCTTGCTGGGGGTGGTGTTTCAGGGTTTAGTGCAGTGGTGTTCGGGCAGTGTAGGGGGTCGTGCTGGGGGTGGTGTTTCAGGGTTTAGGGCAGTGCAGTGGTGTTCCGGCAGTGTAGGGGGTCGTGCAGGGGGTGGTGTTTCACTGTTTAGGGCAGTGCAGTGGTGTTCGGGCAGTGTAGGGTGTCGTGCTGAGGGGTGGTGTTTCAGGGTTTAGGGCAGTGCAGTGGTGTTCGGGCAGTGTAGGGGGTCGTGCAGGGGGTGGTGTTTCATGGTTTAGGGGAGTGCAGTGGTGTTTGGGCAGTGTAGGGGGTCATGCATGGGGTGGTGTTTCAGGGTTTAGGGCAGTGCAGTGGTGTTCGGCCAGTGTAGGTGGTCTTGCTGGGGGTGGTGTTTCAGGGTTTAGTGCAGTGCTGTTCGGGCAGTGTAGGGGGTCTTGCTGGGGGTGGTGTTTCAGGGTTTAGGGCAGTGCAGTGGTGTTCGGGCAGTGTAGGGGGTCTTGCTGGGGCTGGTGTTTCAGGGTTTAGGGCAGTGCAGCGGTGTTCGGGCAGTGTAGGGGGTCGTGCTGGGTCTGGTGTTTGAGGGTTTAGGGCAGTGCAGTGGTGTTCAGGCAGTGTACGGGGTTGTGCTGGGGCTGGTGTTTCAGGGTTTAGGGCAGTGCAGTGGTGTTCGGGCAGTGTAGGGGGTCATGCTGGGGGTGGTGTTTCAGGGTTTAGGATAGTGCAGTGGTGTTCGGGTAGTGTAGGGGTCGTGCTGGGGCTGGTGTTTCAGGGTTTTGGGCAGAGCAGTGGTGTTTGGGCAGTGTAGGGGTCGTGCTGGGGGTGGTGTTTCAGGGTTTAGGGCAGTGCAGTGGTGTTCGGGCAGTGTAGGGGGTCTTGCTGGGGGTGGTGTTTCAGGGTTTAGGGCAGTGGTGTTCGGACAGTGTAGGGGGTCTTGCTGGGGGTGATGTTTCAGGGTTTAGGGCAGTGCAGTGGTGTTCGGGCAGTGTAGGGGGTCTTGCTGGGGGTAGTGTTTCAGGGTTTAGAGCAGTGCAGTGGTGTTCGTGCAGTGTAGGGGGTCCTGCTGGGGGTGGTGTTTCAGGGTTTAGGGCAGTGCAGTAGTGTTCGGGCAGAGTAGGGGGTCGTGCAGGGGCTGGTGTTTCAGGGTTTAGGGCAGTGCAGTGGTGTTTGGGCAGTGTAGGGGTTCTTGCTGGGGGTGGTGTTTCAGGGTTTAGGGCAGTGCAGTGGTGTTCGGGCAGTGTAGGGGGTCGTACTGGGGTAGTGTTTTAGGGTTTAGGGTAGTGCAGTGGTGCTTGTGTAGTGTAGGGGTCGTGCTGGGGGTAGTGTTTTAGAGTTTAGGGTAGTGCAGTGGTGTTTGTGTAGTGTTGGGGGTCATGTTTAGGGTAGTGCAGTGGTGTTTGGGTAGTGTAGGGGTCGTGCTGGGGGTAGTGTTTTAGGATTTAGGTTAGTGCAGTGGTGTTTGGGTAGTGTAGGGGGCCGTGCTGGGGGTAGTGTTTTAGGGTAGTGCAGTGGTGTTTGTGTAGTGTAGGGGGTCGTGCTGGGGGTGGTGTTTCAGGGTTTAGGGCAGTGCAGTGGTGTTCGGGCAGTGTAGGGGGTCGTGAAGGGGGTGGTGTTTCAGGGTTTAGGGCAGTGCAGTGGTGTTCGGGCAGTGTAGGGGGTCGTGAAGGGGGTGGTGTTTCATGGTTTAGGGTAGTGCAGTGGTGTTCGGGCAGTGTAGGGGGTCGTGCTAGGGGTGGTGTTATAGGGTTTAGGGCAGTGCAGTGGTGTTCGGGCAGTGTAGGGGGTCGTGCAGGGGCTGGTGTTTCAGGGTTTAGGGCAATGCAGTGGTGGTCGGGCAGTGTAGGGGGTCGTACTGGGGGTAGTGTTTTAGGGTTTAGGGTAGTGCAGTGGTGCTTGTGTAGTGTAGGGGGTCGTGCTGGGGGTAGTGTTTTAGGGTTTAGGGTAGTGCAGTGGTGTTTGTGTAGTGTTGGGGGTCATGTTTTAGGGTAGTGCAGTGGTTTTTGGGTAGTGTAGGGGGTCGTGCTGCGGGTAGTGTTTTAGGATTTAGGTTAGTGCAGTGGTGTTCGGGCAATGTAGGGGGAGGTGCTTCAGGGTTTAGGGCAGTGCAGTGGTGTTCGGGCAGTGTCGGGGGTGGTGTTTCAGGGTTTAGGGCAGTGCAGTGGTGTTCGGGCAGTGTAGGGGGTCGTGCAGGGGGTGGTGTTTCAGGGTTTAGGGCAGTGCAGTGGTGTTCGGGCAGTGTAGGGGGTCATGCTGGGGCTGGTGTTTCAGGGTTTAGGGCAGTACAGTGGTGTTTGGGCAGTGTAGGGGGTCGTGCTTGGGCTGGTGTTTCAGGGTTCAGAGCAGTGGTGTTCGGGCAGTGTAGGTGGTAGTGCTGGGGCTGGTGTTTTAGGGTTTAGGGCAGTGCAGTGGTGTTCGGGCAGTGTAGGGGGTTGTGCTGGGGCTTGTGTTTCAGGGTTCAGTGCAGTGGTGTTCGGGCAGTGTAGGTGGTGGTGCTGGGGCTGGTGTTTTAGGGTTTAGGGCAGTGCAGTGGTGTTCGGGCAGTGTATGGGGTCATGCTGGGGCTGGTGTTTCAGGGTTTTGGGCAGTGCAGTGGTGTTCGGGCAGTGTAGGGGTCTTGCTGGGGCTGGTGTTTCAGAGTCTAGGGCAGTGCAGTGGTGTTCGGGCAGTGTAGGGGTCTTGCTGGGGCTGGTGTTTCAGGGTTTAGGGCAGTGCAGTGGTGTTCGGGCAGTGTAGGGGGTCATGCTGGGGGTGGTGTTTCAGGGTTTAGGGCAGTGCAGTGGTGTTCGCGCAGTGTAGGGGGTCGTGCTGGGGATATTGTTTCAGGGTTTAGGGCCGTGCAGTGGTGTTTGGGCAGTGTAGGGGGTCTTGCTGGGGGTGGTGTTTCAGGGTTTAGGGCAGTGGTGTTCAAGCAGTGTAGGGGGTCTTGCTGGGGGTGATGTTTCAGGGTTTAGGGCAGTGCAGTGGTGTTCGGGCAGTGTAAGGGGTCGTGCTGGGGGTGGTGTTTCAGGGTTTAGGGCAGTGCAGTGGTGTTCCGGCAGTGTAGGGGGTCGTACAGGGGGTGGTGTTTCAGGGTTTAGGGCAGTGCAGTGGTGTTCGGGCAGTGTAGGGGGTCGTGCTGGGGGTGGTGTTTCAGGGTTTAGGGCAGTGCAGTGGTGTTCGGGCAGTGTAGGGGGTCGTGCTGGGGGTGGTGTTTCAGGGTTTAGGGCAGTGCAGTGGTGTTCCGGCAGTGTAGGGGTCGTGCAGGGGTGGTGTTTCAGGGTTTAGGGCAGGGCAGTGGTGTTCGGGCAGTGTAGGGGGTCGTGCAGGGGTGGTGTTTCAGGGTTTAGGGCAGTGCAGTGGTGTTCGGGCAGTGTAGGCGGTCGTGCTGGGGCTGGTGTTTCAGGGTTTAGGGCAGTGCAGTGGTGTTCGGGCAGTGTAGGGGGTCGTGCTGGGGCTGGTGTTTCAGGGTTTTGGGCAGAGCAGTGGTGTTCGGGCAGTGTAGGGGGTCGTGGCTGGGGGTGGTGTTTCAGGGTTTAGGGCAGTGCAGTGGTGTTCGGGCAGTGTAGGGGGTCGTGCTGGGGTTGGTGTTTCAGGGTTTAGGGCAGTGGTGTTCGGGCAGTGTAGTGGGTCTTGCTGGGGGTGATGTTTCAGGATTTAGGTTAGTGCAGTGGTGTTTGGGTAGTGTAGGGGGTCGTGCTGGGGGTAGTGTTTTAGGGTTTAGGGTAGTGCAGTGGTGTTTGTGTAGTGTAGGGGTCGTGCTGGGGGTAGTGTTTTAGGGTTTAGGGTAGTGCAGTGGTGTTTGTGTAGTGTAGGGGTCGTGCTGGGGGTAGTGTTTTAGGGTTTAGGGTAGTGCAGTGGTGCTTGTGTAGTGTAGGGGGTCGTGCTGGGGGTAGTGTTTTAGGGTTTAGGGTAGTGCAGTGGTGTTCCGGCAGTGCAGGGGGTCGTACAGGGGGTGGTGTTTCAGGGTTTAGGGCAGTGCAGTGGTGTTCGGGCAGTGTAGGGGGTCGTGCTGGGGGTGGTGTTTCAGGGTTTAGGGCAGTGCAGTGGTGTTCGGGCAGTGTAGGGGGTCGTGCTGGGGGTGGTGTTTCAGGGTTTAGGGCAGTGCAGTGGTGTTCCGGCAGTGTAGGGGGTCATGCAGGGGGTGGTGTTTCTTCAGGGTTTAGGGCAGTGCAGTGGTGTTCGGGCAGTGTAGGGGGTCGTGCAGGGGGTGGTGTTTCAGGGTTTAGGGCAGTGCAGTGGTGTTCGGGCAGTGTAGGCGGTCGTGCTGGGGCTGGTGTTTCAGGGTTTAGGGCAGTGCAGTGGTGTTCGGGCAGTGTAGGGGGTCGTGCTGTGGCTGGTGTTTCAGGGTTTTGGGCAGAGCAGTGGTGTTCGGGCAGTGTAGGGGGTCGTGCTGGGGGTGGTGTTTCAGGGTTTAGGGCAGTGCAGTGGTGTTCGGGCAGTGTAGGGGTCGTGCTGGGGCTGGTGTTTCAGGGTTTAGGGCAGTGGTGTCTCGGGCAGTGTAGTGGGTCTTGCTGGGGGTGATGTTTCAGGATTTAGGTTAGTGCAGTGGTGTTTGGGCAGTGTAGGGGGTCATGCTGGGGGTAGTGTTTTAGGGTAGTGCAGTGGTGTTTGTGTAGTGTAGGGGGTCGTGCTGGGGGTAGTGTTTTAGGGTTTAGGGTAGTGCAGTGGTGCTTGTGTAGTGTAGGGGGTCGTGCTGGGGTAGTGTTTTAGGGTTTAGGGTAGTGCAGTGGTGTTTGTGTAGTGTAGGGGGTCATGTTTTAGAGTAGTGCAGTGGGTTTGGGTAGTGTAGGGGGTCGTGCTGGGGGTAGTGTTTTAGGATTTAGGTTAGTGCAGTGGTGTTTGGGTAGTGTAGGGGGTCGTGCTGGGGTAGTGTTTTAGGGTTTAGGGTAGTGCAGTGGTGTTTGTGTAGTGTAGGGGGTCATGCTGGGGGTAGTGTTTTAGGGTTTAGGATAGTGCAGTGGTGCTTGTGTAGTGTAGGGGTCGTGCTGGGGGTAGTGTTTTAGGGTTTAGGATAGTGTAGTGGTGTTTTTGTAGTGTAGGGGGCTCATGTTTTAAGATGCAACGCTCCAATACCTGACCAGTCTGCACTACATAAAACTGCAAAAAACTAAAAATAAAAAGTGTTTTGCACACTTTTGTCATTGGGCTATATGTGGGCTACATCTGGGTAATATTTGTGCTACATTTGGGCTCTTTTTCACTGGTGGCCATCTTGGAAGACTTCTTTGTTATGAAGTTTCCTAATTTCCTCATTTACTGCAGTCTCCTCAGTAGGAAATGCTTTCAGTTTTTTACTTTGATTCCATCAAGAAGGCATTCAGATGTGTCTCATGTTTGCCATAAATTCAGAATGTTAGCACTCTAGTTGCTCATTAGATCACTGTAGTAAAGCTACTGCTCACCAGGGAGTTAACTGGAAGTCTGCTGCTGGTATTGAAAGTGATTGTTTCAGTCTGCATGTCAGAATTTTCTAATGAAATAGAAGAGGATTTGAGATCTCACTTAAAACATGCCCTAATTTTTCTTTCTGCAGCACTAACCATAATTTCTATTTCAAAAAGAACCCCTCATTTTGTTCCTTTTTAAATTAAATGTTTTAAGTGTTACCGGTTTATTCCAATCAAGATGGCTTCAGGTGTGCCATACTTTTGTCATAAGTAAGGCTGTTAGCGCTCTAGTTGTTCTTTAGAACACTCTGGGAAGCTGCAGTAGAACACAAAGGCATCAACTGGCAGGCTGCTCCTGTTGAAATATAACAGGAAGATATTTGAGATCACACTTGAAACATGTCCTAATTTTTCTTTCTACAGCACTAACCATAATTTCTATGACAAAATGAACCCCATCATTTTGTTCCTTTTTAAATTAAATGTTTTAAGTGTTACCAGTTTATTCCAATCAAGATGGCTTCAGGTGTGCCATACTTTTGTCATAAGTAAGGCTGTTAGCACTCTAGTTGTTCTTTAGAACACTCTGGGAAGCTGCAGTAGAACACAAAGGAACCTTCCCCTCCGCCTACGCCTTCTCCTCTACTCCATTGCCTCATTCCTTCCATGGGGGCATGCCTGCCTCTACATCCAAAATCCAAATTGCGGTAAAACTGGTGTGCTGCCTGATCGCTGGAGGTGCACAGAAAATAGCGCTACCGCAAGCGCTAGAAATATGGACAAAATAATTCCCCAATCTCCATGTGATTGAAGAACCGGCACTCGTAATCATGGGTATTCTTCCGTTTATTGCATGGTTACACTGCACACACGGACATCACAGGCACGCGTTTCGGCAGTCTCGCTGCCTTTCTCGACCTGTTATATGGCGTTAAGACACCTAGAAACAAGATATATCCTTGATCTCGACTCTAAGTCCCCAGGAGGTCTCAATATCACAGAAGACCTCTTACACATGCCTCTAATAAAGAAACTAAGTTCAAGCACTTAGAAGAATTTGAGTTTTAATAATTGAGCCAGTTGTCATTTGACACTTATCATTTAAACACAGATTTTAGATGAAACCGCCGCCAAACCACTACTTTTAGATTTTTACACGGTTTTATGGTATAGTTAAGGTAACACGTTTTATGAAAAATTAGCACTTTGCACTTTGCACTTTATTTAAGCGAATTTGCACATATCCCTGAATTTCATTGTTTACAAATCCAATGTTTACAATCGCAGTACTGTACAAATATTGTTATGGAACTACAGTGACTTTTTACTTTTCCATACATTTTAGTAATACATTTTAGGTTATGTAAATGTAATAACCTTCAAAAAATGTTTAATACACGGTACTGACACCTTTATTTTACTTAATGGTGTTTTAGGATGGAAGTTTTTTTAAAAATAATATGTAATGTATTATTTATTTAGTATGCACATGTATTTTAACTTTAACCCATATCCTTTGCGATTGACAACATATGTTGTTTATGTCTATGAATCCGACAGTGAGATCAGGCACCTGTCACTTTAAATTATTACATCACTGAAAACAAAATGGTATAAATAATGAGGCACCTACCATGTAGCACGTCATGTGATCAAGATCCCACGGGATCGAAATGCGTCATGCTGAGGTGTACCAGAACAGAACTTGAATAAACTTTCTGCACCCAATTGTGGTCCGGGCTCCTACTTTTCTGCAGAGCTAATGAAGTTTGGCAAATGACGGAATGAAAGGAGAGCTATGATATACACAACCGGTTCTGACTCCTCCGGTTGAACCACAGACCCCCTCCAACATTGGGCCGTGCCACCAACAAAGGAGCTACCGCTTGGCAACAAGCTATTTACCGAAACGAGATATATATATATATATATATATATATATATATATATATATATATATATATATATATATATATATATATGGATTTATACAAGTGAAATCTAAGCCTTACTATAACCTCCCTGTAACCTTTGTTTTTTTAATGATTATGTATATATATATTTATATATATATTCTTGAAGATGAAGGATCACAAGAAAAACAACAGCCAGCCAGGGCAAAAATCTGGATCCCAAAGGATACAATGAGTCACAAAGAAATAAAATATCCAAGAAAGAAGTGACTCAAACAGATAGATTCACCAAAGAACAAAAATATATTTCCACTACAACGTTTCAGCTTCCACCTTCCTCAGGTAGTACAAGATGGTTTGCTCAGTGGCTGCACAGATGACACAGCTGAATTTTCAAAAAGCATCATGAGTGAAGATTCCATTTGGAATGTGGAATCAATGCAGTCCTGAGAGCTCTTGAGATATGCAGTAATCAGGTTGTATTATCAGTAATGTTCAGTCCATCTTTATGCAGTGATTTTAAACGGTACATCCAGAAGTTTTCTCTGGAGTCCAGTAGTTCTTCCTTTGAGACATGTTCCACGGGGAAAATCTTCAAATCTGATAGTAAATGATCCACAAGGTTAAAATGATTGGCTACAGGCTGGTCAATTTTCTTATTAATTATTGCCGATTTGTGGTTTCTGAATCGTGTACGGAGGTCATTCACTGTTTGGCCTACATATTGTTTTTTACAGCTTTGTCGTTGGCACTGAATCACATAAATAATGCATGTTGAGCGACATGTAAGATGCTGTCTTATTCCATAGGTCCTTCTCGTAACAGAACTAGTTACTGATGATGTTGTAAAAGGTATTTTCACGTGATGCACCTTTTAGAGTCACAGCAATGAACCCCTGCATTTGTTACAACTTGCTTGAGTTCAGCTCTCACAATAAGAGATCGTAAGTTTGGAGCTCTGCGGTAAGCAATGACTGGCAGTTTTGGAAAAACCTTTTGCAATTTTTCACAAGTAGACAGTAAGGGAAATGTTTTTGCATTATATTTCTGTAGTTGGGAGCTGATGGATGATAGTCAACCACAAATGGAGTTCTGTCACTTTTGTTTCTGCCGTTGGTATTCCAAATAAGTGCTTCTCTGGGTAACTGCAAAGACTTGTCAATTTGTTGCTGTATGATATGCAGAGGATAGCCTCGCCTTTTAAATAATGTAGCAAGCTCCTGTAGATGATCTTTACAGGTTTCCTCATTGCTGCAGATGCGTCTTATTCTGAGTGCTTGGCTGTAGATGATGCTCAGTTTAGTGTGGTGTGGGTGACATGAAGTCCAGTTTAGATACAAATGAGCATCTGTAGGCTTGTGGTACAGATCAGTTGTAATTTTTGGTTCATGAATGGTGAGTAGCACATCCAGAAAAGGGAGATGATGCTTCTGTTTAGTATTGCTGCTGGTAAATTTGATGGTAGGATGGATATTGTTGATATAAGCTGTAAATTGTTCCAATGCTCTACTTCCTGCATTCCATATTATAAATATGTCATCAATGTATCTTAGCCATACCAGTGGTTTGATGCTATAAGTAGCAAGTATACAGTTCTCTAGTTTGCCCATGAAGATATTTGCATAGGATGGAGCCATCCGAGTGCCCATGGAAGTCCCTTGTATCTGCAGATAGTGTTTACCATTGAATGTAAAATTGTTGGATTTAAGGATAACTCTTGCAAAGTTGGTAAGCACATTTGTTGATGGCTTTTTCACAGTTCTTTTATTAAGAGCTTCAGATAATGCCATAAGCCCATCTGAACATTACTGATAATACAACCTGATTACTGCATATCTCAAGAGCTCTCAGGACTGCATTGATTCCACATTCCAAATGGAATCTTCACTCGTGATGCTTTTTGAAAATTCAGCTGTGTCATCTGTGCAGCCACTGAGCAAACCATCTTGTCCTACCTGAGGAAGGCGGAAGCTGAAACGTTGTAGTGGAAATATATTTTTGTTCTTTGGTGAATCTATCTGTTTGAGTCACTTCTTTCTTGGATATTTATATATATATATATATAATAGTAGTTACTACTTTATTCGGTTCTCCAGAAACCATCAAAGTATACAAACAAAAAACTGTTAAAATGTATAGGTCATATATAAAAGCACTGCCAACTCATAACAGTTTATATTATAGTTGCAAAATTATATCACCCATACTAATTGCAACAAGCTCCCTGAAAATAAAAACATCTTAATATATTAATATTAGTTTAAAAATGCAGTAGATAAAAATGCTCTAGTCAAGGGGTATAATTCTGCCTGTAGGAGATAACCTCAGGACACGTGACCACATGGATTTAAGCAATTACATTTTACATCATTCAAATGAACTCACCTGTGAACAAGGCACGATCGCCGAAACGTGTCAGGATGGAATGAGTGAACTGGCTGCCGCTTTTATGATGAATAAAGCAACAGCATGGTTTTAAATCGGAGTTGGGCTTCTGCAATTTTCTTCACATTGCATGTTTCAACAGGATTCTCCATTCCTGAAGGCAGAAGCCGCCATGCAGGGTTGGAGGGCCCCGGTAATGGAGTTCTTTTTTTGTGGATACTAATGAGGGGGCATGACCTGCTTCCCTGTGCACCGAGCATTGGACTTCCATGGTAATATTGATTACGCAGGTGAGAAAGGGTGAAGAGGGAGGTTTTCCTCTTTCTGGAGATTCCGTTTTCCGTGCAAATAATGTTAAGTGGCAGCAACTATATGCACTTGGCTAATTTTCAAATGAACAGTCTGCACCGAAGATAAAATTATCATAACTCAAACTTTGGTGTTAAAGAGATGCTATTAAGCACAGATTGAAAAGTGCACCACAGAACAAACTTGAATAAACACTATAGGTGCATTCTGGGGCCTGTAGGAGATAACCTCAGGACACGTGACCACATGGATTTAAGCATTGACATTTTACATCATTCAAATGAACTCACCTGTGAACAAGGCACGATCGCCGAAACGCGTCAGGATGGAATGAGTGAACTGGCTGCCACTTTTATGATTAATAAAGCAACAGCATGGTTTTAAATCGGAGTTGGGCTTCTGCAATTTTCTTCACATTGCATGTTTCAACAGGATTATCCATTCCTGAAGGCAGAAGCCGCCCTGCAGGGTTGGAGGCCCCCGGTAATGGAGTTCTTTTTTGTGTGGATATATATATATATATATATATATATATATGGATTTGTACGAGTGAAATCTGAGCCTTACTATAACGTCCCTGTAACCTTTGTTTTTTTCAATGATTATGTATATATATATATATATATATATATATATATAAGTAGTTACTACTTTATTCGGTTCTCCAGAAACCATCAAAGTATACAAACAAAAAACTGTTAAAATGTATAGGTCATCTATAAAAGCACTGCCAACTCATAACAACAGTTTATATTATAGTTGCAAAATTATATCACCCATACTAATTGCAACAAGCTCCCTGAAAATAAAAACATCTTAATATATTAATATTAGTTTAAAAATGCAGTAGATAAAAATACTCTAGTCAAGGGGTATAATTCTGCATACGATGATGAAAAATATTCTAAAGTGCATGGTGCTTCAGACAGATAGAGCTTATTCATTTTCTGCGGGAGCCTAAATACCCTGAGTAAAAAAACAAAACATGTGCCTCAGTTTCATAGTCCAGACCACAGGCTGGGCACTGGCTTGGGGCTAGATCTGTACTCCATTTACTAGTAAAAGATCTCAATGGGAGAATGCCCATCCGAAACTCCATGTACAGGCTCTCTGTTATAGGCGGGGTTATTGCATCCAGAAATGGCTCAAAACAAGGTGTAATGTTGAATTCCAGGTATTTGTTTGTCAGGGGACCCTTGTCCCCAGTGCCTGCATAACGATCATGTATATAAGCCCAGAAGCAGGTCTTTACACTGGCCAGGTCATGTTTACGTATAGATTCCGGATCATCTCACAATCTCCCCAAAGCCACCTTATAAGACCTGTCATGGACAAATTATAACCAAGGTGCCCACCTAGCATTTATAGTTTTTAATAGATTCTTAAGGGAGCCTCTGTAATCACTAAGCTCAGGTGTAATCCAGAAGCGGACCCAATATACTAAAGGCTTCTATAAAGCCAAATCAGCTATTCTTTTCAGGCCCAGATCAAAAAAGAGTGTGTTAAAGAGGTGCTGGACAGAAGAGTTACAAACTGCCAAGCAAAGCTATTCTCTACAGAGGCTAATTGATGAGTATCTGCAGAGCCCCATACCTCAGCACCAAAAAATGCAGCACTTTGCGCCTTGGCCCGATAAACCTACAACTCCAATGATAACTAATGAGAACTTGTCTTTTTGTACAACCTTAAGATGGCATTGGATCTATGTTCGATTAACAGCCTGCTTTTAGTGGTTTGGCTAGCCATTTGAATTTATCTGTCAGTCTGGCTCCTGGTAGTCAAAACTATGTACTCTCTCAAGTACTTCGGTGCCAGCTGTAATGGCTAAACTCTTGGGATCGCCTGACCCAAACACCATAAACTTGGTTTTTTTGGCATTGAGCTCCAAGCCCCTGTTCATACAAAAGTCCAGAAATGTATTAATGAGGACTTGGAGCCCCACAGGTGTTTTTGTGATGAGGAGAGAATCATTCGCAAAGAAAAGGATAGGAGCCTTTCTATTAATCAAAGCGGGTGAATCATTCCTGCAATCCATGAGTGCTTTCACTACATCGTTCACATAGAGAGTGAATAATGTCGGGGCAAGTATGCACCCTTGGCACACTCCACACTTGATGGGGATACGATCAGTTCACCTTTGTTTCCCCAGCGCACTTGGGCATAGTTCTTAGTATGGAGCTTTATGATGAGATTAAGCAGATTTCTTGGGACACTCATATTTGCCTATACTCCCCACAAGTTATCTCTTGGGATGTACAGCATATTTCCAATAGCGAGTGGCAAATCTGAAGACCTGGTCAGAAGCACTAGTCTTTGAGCATAACTCTGCCTGAAGAGGAGATAAAATGTGCTCATCTTCCACCCATTCTAGTAGTCTATCTAAGATCTGCCTCGGTGAAGATCTTTTGTAAGTTTTCATTTAGACGTATTGGTCTGTAGTTGGAGGGGGCACAGGCATCACCCTTCTTGTAAATCGGAATTATCTCCGCCCCCCCTCCATGAGTCAGGGATTTCCCCACCAGCAGAGATGGCATTAGATAATAGATTTACATAACAAGTCCAAATATGGGGCTCTGTTTTATACATCTTACCAGGGATTTTATCTGGCCCAGGGGGCTTGGCTGGTTTTAGTAGGGCAATAGCTCTTCCAGTGTCCTCAAGGGAAAATTCTATTCGATCACCTAATTCTAGATCAATTGTGGGCATATCGCATAAGATAATACCTGATCAGAGATCAAAGTAGAATCACTGATTATTGTTCCTTCATATAACGTAGAAAAATGGGTCAGCCACTCTTCGGTTTGAATATGGTGATGAAATGTTTTCAGCCTGTCTGTCTGACTGGGACTGCACTGGTATGCACCAGAAGGACCGATTATCTTTCATTTTGGTAGCCGAGAGCATGTTGCACCAGATCTCATTATCCCAGTTCCTTCTGGTTTTGCTCATAGCAAGATTATAATTACGTCTTGCATCTATGATCCTTACTCGATTATAATTCTTAACAGCCAGCCTTAGCACCAGTTTGGCATTGTTACATTCATCAATATACCAATAAGCCACCTTGCCCCTATGAATTTTCTTTAGATCAGTTTCCTTGTAAGAAATACTCTGTATCTTGTGGAAAAACTTCTTATAGATATTTAGTTTAGGGATAGCTGAATTGGGAAACCCTAAATAATCAGACAGGTAGGCCACAACCAAGGCATAAATCTCTGAGTATAATTTCTGATTTGTCAACACATTCGGCCAAGAGACACACCAGCAATTATTAGCCAAAGTGGGTTCAGGAACAATGGTGTTAGTCACATTTATCGTCCTTCTCAGCGCTTCCCCAGACAAAGTTATAATCAGAGAATTATGGTTGCTATCTTCATGCGGGTCCACTCTCATATCACCCAGTAGCGGCCATAGTCTAACATCTAAAAAAATGTAATCAATAACACTGGTGTGAAGGCCGCTTTTAAATGTGACTGCCCCTCGCAGGGTCAGAGGTGGTTCGCCCGTTGCATGCTTTTAATCCTCTAACTGTCATAGAAAGCAAATTTTAATGCAATAGCAGAGAAATAGCTCCAGGGTTTCCCTGTCTAAAGGGGGATATTCCACAATATGTCCTCTGTCTCTAATAGCTCATTAATGTAAGAGGGAGGTTCAAAGGATGTAGTGAAATTTCCTGCAATTAACTTTGTTTTAAAAGGAAGGGACTCAATTATCTCATCTAAAAGTAGTAAAATAGGGGACTCACTGCTAGTTGGAATCGATCGAACATATACATTTATAAAAGCCAGTCGAATTTCTGTGGGCAATAGTACTGTAATCCCCATTATGTCAGGGCAATCAACCTCTAACAGAGTGGATAAACCCGGGAAGTCATTTTTAATCAAAATCAATAACCCTCCGCTAGCCCTCCCCAATTTCTCAGGGGGTTTGACTTCCACATAGTAAGAGGAAAATCCATTTAAATAAACCTTCTCCATAGGCCACGTCTCTTGGAAAATTTAAACATTGCACCCATCTGTGTAGGACAACCAATCAGAATCAACCAACTTGGGCTTTATCCCGTCCAGATTCCAGGAGATCACATTAAAACTAGGCTGTGAATCATTAACAAACTTGAGGTCTACTGGCTTTAGGGCTTGAGGATTTCCCCCAGAGACATGCTCAGATGTATCTGGTATATCACCATTCCGACACATACAGATTACATCACTGGTATCACAATTAGAAGTTTCGTCAGAAATTCTATTATCACTAGGATATATATTCCTTTGAGCAGAATTTGTGACTATTTCATTATATATATATATCCAAACAAACGTCCAAGTGCAAATGTGCACCAAAACAGATGCAACGGACTGCAAAATAGCTGGTGCTAGTAAATCAATTTTATTTTCATGTTCGTGCTGCCCATGACGTGTTTTGGCCATGTCCTGTGGCCTTGATCACAAGCTGCGAGAGCATGAGCTAGCTTTTGTGCATATATATATATATACTCATTGAAAAAACACCAAAGGTTACAGGGACGTTTTAGTTAGGCTCAGATTTCACTCATACAAAACCAGTGCAATTCAGCAGTTATAGTTACCTGGGCTAACTATAACTTATGCCCCCACAATGTACTGCTTATGACCTCTCATATTACATCACTGATAACATGGTCAGTGACATCACTTATGACATCACTGATGACATCTCAAATGACAGCACTGATGAACATCTAGTGAGTGTGAGTGTTTTCTAAATGTTTATGAGTGTTAAATATATATAGTAAACTACTACATAACTTAAATTAGTATTCTTTGTATACTAGTAATGAGTGATTCTATATCTAACATAAATTATGTGAGTGGCTGTGTGACTGTGTATCTCCCTATGTGAGTGGATGTCTGAGTGGCTGTATGGGTGTGTGAGTGGCTATATGGGTGAGTGAGTGGCTATATAGGTGAGTGAGTGGATGTATGAGAGGCTGTATGGGTGAGTGAGTGGGTGTGGGAGTGGCTTTATGGGTGGGTCAGTGGCTGTGTGAGGGGCTGTATCAGTGTCTGACTGGCTGTGTGAATGGCTGTATGGGTGAGTGAGTGGGTATGTCAGAGGTGTATGGGTGAGTGAGTTGGTATGTGAGAGGCATGTGAAGGTGAGTGATGGGTTGTGTGAGTGGCTGTATGGGTGATTGAGTGGGTGCATAAGTGGTATATAGGTGAGTGGGTTTGTGAGTGACTGTATGGGTGAGTGAATGAATGTGAGGGTGGCTATATGGGTGAATGTGTGCTTGTGTCAGTGACTATATAGTTGAATGTGACTATGTGTTAGTATGAGTAAGTGTGTGGGTGTGTGAGTATCTGTATGGGTGATTAAGTGGCTGTGTGAGTGACTATGGATAGCTGAGTAGGTGTTTGAATAGCTGTATGAGTGACTGACTCAGTGTGTGAGTGGTTGTATGGGTGTATGAGTGGGTGTGTAAATGTATGTATGTCTAAATGACTGGATGTGTGAGTGGCTGGATTTGTGAGTGAATGGGTGCGCCAGTGACCATATGGGTCAGTTAGTGGTTGTGTGAATGGCCAAATGAGTGAGTCAATCTCCGAGTGGCTCTATGGATCAGTGAGTGAGTACTTGTATGGGTCTGTGAATGGGTATGTGAGTAGTTGTGTGGGAGTGAGTCTATGAGAGGTTGTATGGAGGTATGAGTGGGTGTGTGAGTGGTTCTGCTGAAAAGGCAGCTCCCTCCATACAGAAGCATTTGTTTCATTTCTTTCCCCGCCCACATATCTGCAGGCAGGAAAAGAGATTTTGACACCTCCTGCCTGCTGGAGCTGGAGAGTTTGCTTTTGCTTGGTGAGAGCTGTCAAAGCTCCTGCCAAGCAAAAGCAAATAGCTATGTCCAGTAGCCGGCCCAGGGGTAGTGGTGGTCCCCCGGGCCCTATGTGGCCCAGGATGGGAGCCGGATAGCCCCTCTCCCATTCTTTCCAAAAATATTTGGCCTCAGGGAGGTGGTGATCTCTGGGGCCCAGGGGGGTCTGCGGGGCCCACCCATGCTGTGTTATTTAGCCCTGAGGAGGTGGCAGTCCCCTGGGCTCGGGGTCCACTCGGCGCACCAACAATGTTTGATTGCTCTGGTGGGGGTGGTCTCTGAGGCTTATAGAGCTTGAGGAGTGGGGCCCGTACACCCCCTCCTTCTTAATAAATAAATCCCCAGGGAGGTGGTGGTCCCCGGGTCTCCAAGAGCCTCGGAGGGCCGTGTTACCCCCTTCATTTTTTAAACAAGACCCTTGGGACTTAGCGCACCCAGGGGCACTATTCAAAACAAGCACAAGAGCTCATGCTTTTTAAAAAGAAAATTTGCCATGGATTTGTGGCTCGGTTCATTTCGCATTTCTTCTTGGTCTTCAGTGCAGGGGGTCCAGCCACCCAGGTATTGGTACGGCACGGCTCTGGTATGTCCTAGTGTCCTCCCACTTGGTGGAGGGATGGATATGACCCTTCAGAGCTGATGTACCTCTTCTTGCTTTGGTTCTGTGTCAGAGTCGCCGGGGAGCAGCAGATCGGTACACCGGACTTTGCTGTTCAGTGCCTGCAGGCTGCAGGGGGAGTAGCCCCTCAACTCCAGAGGATGTTCTTTGCTATTTGTCAAAGGCTGGAGGTGCTCCACTGTTTTTAAAGTCCTCACGGTTGCAGGACAAGAGAGCATGCCATGACTGGTGAGTCCTGGAAGCAGCCGGCAGGGTTTGGTGCCAATGTTCTGCAGCACGTCTTCAGTTCTCGGGTCAGCAGTACTTCTTTGTCTCCTGCTCTTCTTAGGTCCATTGAATCTAAGTTGCATGGTCCAGGGATGCCACCTAAATACTAAATTTAGAGGCATTGAAAGGGGAGACAGGTAGTAGCCAATGGACTACCTACTTTTAGGGTGCCTGCACCCCTAAGTGACCATTTCATGTGGGAAGGGGCACTACCCTAGCCCTGATAGGTTGTTTTCCTACCATCTCAAGATGGCGAATTTGCAAAAGTAGTGTCCACATCGCCAGCCACACCTTAGGGGTGGTGCAGGCTGAATGTTGGCACATCTCCTCATCTAACTAATTTTCTCACCTTTCCTCCTGTCAAAAGTGGAGCAGGAAAGGGGGGTTGGTATCCTCTACTAGCTGGGGATCCTGGGTCACATTTCAAAGGCAGCTTTGTCTTTGAAGCATCCCACCTCGAAAGGCCATCCTGCCCTGTGAGAGGTGTGAAGCACCTCCACCCAGAGTAGGCTTTTTTCCTGGCCTCTGAGAGTGTTGGCCTTCACCCCATGAGGTCAGAAACATGTTTGATGATGGCAGGCTGGCTAAGACTAGTCATAGACCACACCAGTGCTTGGTAGGGTTTCAGAGGACACTCTAAAAGGTCTCATGTGTGCGTTTATTAATAAATCCAACACTGGCATCAGTGAGGTTTTATTAAAACAAGATGTTTGGTACCAAACATCATAGCGTAGAGCGTGGAGTTATAAAAAAGTCTTTTTCCACTCGTGCGGATCACCAACATTAAGTTGGAAAGTGTGAGCGAGGAAAATCATACGCTAGTCCACTTGCAGCAAGATTTCCCAATGCGGGTGGTTGCGGCAGGTCACTACTGTTCGCGTTGAGAAGACACTTGTGTTGAGGAAGCAGCCGCTGGAGTAGAACATCTACTTGAGCGTCAGAAAGAATCAGCGCCCTCTTGCTCTGCACATGGTGCCATTTGCACTGATTTTACAGTGAGGGAAAAACTCCTGGCACTGAAAATTAGCAAGAGCAGTACGACTTACCACACTCCTCCACTTGCGGAAATCCGCAGAGCGCTACGGAATAATTTCAGCACTTCACACAGTTCCACGTAGCAGAACTCTGCAAACTCCACCCAGGCCTAGTCCACACATGGGATATAGTGCACCCTGCCTTAGGGCTGCAAGGTCTGCATTAGGGGTGACTTAACTATACCTCATGCAGTGTATGGGGGCATGGCACACAGGGCTGTGTATCATGTCGACTCTTCGGTTTTCTCCGCATCAAGACACACAGTCTGCAATGGCAGTTAGCGTGGTCTTGGAAAGGGGTCCCTGGGGTGGCACAATTTGTGCGGCAGCCCCAGTGACCTTCTTCAGTACCAATGCCCTAGGTACAGAGGATAACATTTGCTAGGGACTTATAGGGGTTGCTGAAGTGGTGCAAATTGTGCTACAGTATTGGGAAAGTGATCTGGCACTGGATACCTGGTTAGCAGGGACCCAGTGCACTTTCAATTTGAAATCACATCAGACATCAGGCAAAATGTGGGGGCTAACCATGTCAAAAGAGGAACTTTTTAACACAGATCCACTCAGAGACTCATGCACCCACTGACAGACACATTCAGACATTTATGCATCCACTCATAGAACCATTC
This sequence comes from Calotriton arnoldi, assembly GCA_963921515.1. NCBI lineage: Eukaryota > Metazoa > Chordata > Amphibia > Caudata > Salamandridae > Calotriton > Calotriton arnoldi. The sequence continues at coordinate 493,020 of CAWUFW010006087.1, read as the reverse complement.
AAGCACTTATTTACTTACTCACAGACTCATTGAGAGACTCTCAGACATACTCGAAGACCCACTCAGAGACTCACACAACCACTCACACACCCACTCATGCACTCACTCATTGACCCACTCTGAGACTCACATACCCTCTCATAGGCCCACACTCACAGACCCATTCAGACACTCATCCACCCACTCACAGACCTGCTCAGACACTCATGTTCCCATTCACAGACCGACTCAGGGACTCATGCACCCACTCACAGATCTACTGAGAGACTCACACACCCACTGACTGACCTACTCAGATACTCACTCAACCACTCACAGACACACTCAGAGACTCACACAACCACTCACAGACCCACTCAGACACTCACGCATCCACTAATTCATCCACTCACAGACTCATCCACCTACTCACAAACCTTAAAAGACACTAATGCAACCACTCACAAAACAAGTCAGAGAATCACACTCCGATTCACAGACCCACTCAGGCACTCACACATCTAGTCACAGACCCACTCAGACACTCATCCACCCAGTCACACCCACTCAGACACTCACGCACTCACTCATAGATCCACACAGGTACTCCTACATCCACTTACACAGCCATGTGCACACCCATACTGTCCCTCACACACGCACTCACAGACCCAGACAGCCACTCACACCCACAAAAAAACACTCACACACCCACTCAGAGACCCATACAGCCACTCACACACCCACTAACCTATCTACACAGCCACTCACACACCCCTTCTCAAAGGTGGCAAGTTACAGTTAGGAAATAACATTTTAAAAAATGTTGGAATTCACTGAAAAAACAAAGATTACAGGGATGTTATAGTTAGGAAATAGATTTTAAAAAAGTGTAGAAATTTACTGAAAAAAACCAAAGGTTACAGGGACGTAATAGTTAGGAAAAAGAATTAAAAAAATCTTAGCAATTCACTGAAAAAAGCAAAGGTAGTTAGGCTCAGATTTCACTCGTACAAAGCCATTGAGATTCAGCAGTTAAAGTTACCTGAGCTAACTATAACTTACGTCCCCGCAATGCACTGCATATTACCTCACACATTACATCACTCATGACATGGTCAGTAATATCATTGATGACATCATCCAGACAACCACTCACACACCCACCCACTCACACCCCTATACAACCTCACATACGCTCAGTCACACACCCACACAACCACTCACATACCTGTTCACAGACCCATCCAACTACTGACAGACACACTCACTCACTCATACAGCCCACTCACACAACCACTCACATATACAGCTACTCACACATCCACTCACAGACCCGTACAGCTGCTCACATACCCACAAAACCACTCACACACCCACTCACCGATCCAATACAGCCACTCACACACCCACTCAATCCCCCATACAGCCACTCACATGGCAACTCACTCACACATACAGCTACTAACAGAGATACTCACTCAGCCATACAGCCACTCATACATCAATACACTCACCAACAAAACCACTTACATATCCATTCACACATCAATACAATCATTCACACGCCTACTCACTCACCCATACACCCAGAGAAACATCCACTCTCTTACCCATACATCCACTTACACACCCAGTCACTCATCCATAACGCCATTCACACAGCAACTCAGTCACCCTTCCAGTCACATACAAACACAGTCATCCACCCATTGTGCCACTTACACAGCCACCACAGTCACCAAAACAGCCACTCACACACACACTCACCCACCCATACAGCCACTCACACATTCACTCACTCACCCATATAGCTTCTCACACACCTACTTATTCACCCATACAGCCACTCACACACCTACTCATACACCCATACAGACACTCAGACACCCACTCCCACACTGATACAGACAGTCACAGTGCCACTCAGATGACATATATTTGGACATATATTTGGAACAGTATCACTCATTAGTAGTACAAAAAGAATAGTAATTTAACTTATGCAGTAGGTTAGTATATATCTTAATATATATCTCTAAGGTGGCACTACATTGTTTAGTGTTTCTTCCTTTTGGTGAAGTGGCACATATTAATGCCTTATGTTCTTATCATTATCTGATTAGGACATTATTACAACATTATTTTATTGTTCTGATCTTATGTTTCTTCTTGGCATGTTGCTTGTCTGCCCATCTTTCACATGTTGTATGTCCAAAATGTGACTCTTACAGGAGGGTGGTCTTTTTGGTTCATGGGTGCTGGTCATTCATTCTTGTGGTTGTTTATTCCACACTCTTTAATGGCAATGTTTTAGGTTGTCTTAGCCTGTTTGTGTATGTTAATATCCCTTAAGTAAGGGATGGGTATGGGTTTTAGTCCCATTTCCACATTGTATGCTACTTATACCTTACACTAGGGTTGGCTTAAGGGGTTTTACCCCCTTTCTAACAGTTAATGGCTTGTAGTCCCATTAAACACAATGTAATCATGTCTCTAATGTGTGTAAGTCACCCTGTGCTTCACGTTGGACATCATGGGGCAGATTTACGAGAAAGTGACTCAGCGCACTCTGCAAGCCATTTTGGCTACGCCGTGCACTGAGTCACTTTCAGAGCACAGGAATGCGACATATTTACAATGATATGTCGCATTCCTGTGCTCTCCCCTGGCGCATAAACAGCTGCCATGCACCGGCGCAGGCACCCTTGCACCATGGTGCAAGGATGCCTGCGTCATGGGGAGATTGTTTTTGTGCAGGAAGGAGCACCTTCCTGCATGAAAACAATCATTAGAGGCATTTTCCTCTTTCAATGCGTGCTGTAGAATGCAGCACGCATTGAAAGAGGAAAAAACGAGGAGAAATGAAAACATTTCTCCTCGTTGCGCCTCCCTATGCCTCCCCTGGGGAGGTGTAGCATTCACACGCATTTCCAGATTTACGATTCCTCGTAAATCTGGAATTGTGTCAGGTTCCATGGGTGTTGCGTGGGAACACCCACAGCAACACCCATGGAATGCCCCTTTCACGCAAAGTGCTGCGTGTAAAGGGGCCATATTTACAAGGACAGGAAAAGCCACACAGGGTGGCTTTTCCTGTCCTTGTAAATATGGAGCAGTGAAATACGCCACCAGTACGTCACAAAAAGTGACGTACTGGTGGCGCAGGGGGCTTGTAAATCTGCCCCATTGTGTGTAAGTCACCTTGTGCTTCACGTTGGTCATGTAGTGTGTGTAAGTCACCTTGTGCTTCACATTTGTTTGTTGTCTTTGTGGGTGTTAGTCCCATTCAACGCAGATAGTCAGTCTTTAAAAAAATATGTTTTACCCTTACATTAGGGAGGTTTTGATAAGTCATTTTACCCTGTCTAGAGGGATGACTTAATGGGTGACAGTCCCATCTACACAGTTTGCGTTATGTGTCACAGTCCCATTTTCGCATGTTTTGTCCCTTACATGAGTGGTGGCTAGTTGGGTTATTGTCCCTTCTCCACATTTTCCATGGTTTTGTTCCTTACATGAGGAGTATATACATGGGTGCAGTCCACCTATCGTGTTAGAGTTCTGGGGGTGCGTTACTCCCATGTTTTGCTTCACAGTGTTAGAGTTCTCAGAGTGTGTTTCTCCTGTGTTTCTCTTCACAGTGTTTCACGTGTCTTTTCATGTGGTGTTATCTCACTGTAAGTCAGTAAGCTTAACGTTTTCTATTCTTCCCTTTTGTTTTCATATTAAAGGAGGAGGATGTGTGATATTTCATGTGTATCTTTTCATTCTTCTTTCCTCCTTTGTTAGTCTTTGTTCCCTCTCGTGATGTAGTTTTTACCATTCATCCCTGGGTTATCGACTATTGACTTCATTTGTACATTGTTGTGTATAGTTGTTTTCTTTTTAGTATGGTTTAATTAATTTTCTATTTTAAGGGGAGAAGATAATGTAGTATCTTCCTGTTGTGGTGATAATGTTCCCTGTTACCTGGTTCCTAGCTGCTCAGCCAGTGTGAGTGTTCTGTATGGAATGTTGGTGTGATGGACATGAGTGGAATGGTTGGGTGCCTGGTGTCAGTGTTGACAGTTGGAAGATGGGCTGAGCAGCAGGCAGGCTGCTCCTGGTGGGGCTGCTACCATTGAAGTTATGGACTTAATATATATCTTACAAAGACACTACTCGGCTATGTCTACTACTTCACTTCTATGCATGGAACTTCATCACTACAAAAACACAGACCCTATATGATTGTTGAGAACTTGCTGCAACTGGCCGGGCTGCTCTTGTGTTTGTTGATACACTTGTTGATCATGATTAATGACTTGACCTCAAAAGACAGCACAAAGCATGTTTGTGTTGCACCAATATTCACTGTGCCGCTATGTGTCTTGAAATTATTTTTTCATAAACTCCTTCGAATAAATTATATTCACCATTTCATTCTTTGCATCTAAAGCATTGCCACTAGGGACCAGTGTGTTTTTGTTTAAAAAAATAAATAATTAAGTCATTTCTCAGTCTTGTAGATAGCAAGATAACCCATATTGTTAGTTCACGTTAAATTGAAAATGAAGCAGTTATACATAGTAATGTTGCCTGGTGGAGAAATCTGTATGTGCACTTAGGCTTATGACCAGTCAGAAAATGTGTGAGATTGTTAATATTGTTAGTGCTATCATGCCTTTGGTCATTTGCTGTCTTTTTTCTGCCATAATGGGCCCTTGCAAACACGAATGTTGGCCCCTCACATCCCAAAGACCGAGTGTCATGGCACCTGCTGCACTATTGATAGCGTGTAATAATAATGGGGCGACCCTGTGTCCCTCAGAACCTGGGTATGAATATAATAAGCTACAATGTTTCTGTCGGGGAGAACCCAATTGCTTTGAAGAGAACAAAAAGAATGTCTCAGAGACATTCTTTTTGTTCTCTTCAAAGCAATTGGGCACTATTGATAGCTGCATTCCTTTATTCATCAGAATTCATATTCTGAAAAATAATTTTAACACCCAGACTCGTGGAGCCTATCTACTTAAGCATATACCTAGTGTAGAAGGCAACTCTCTCTGGCAAGGCCACGTAACCCCTAAATATAACGCTTCAGAGGTGACCACGTACATATCATCTGGTTTAAAGCATAGTGCCATTGCTGGTTTAACATATCTAACTAATCCCGTATTTGAGGATATTCAGCTATGTGCAGCGGAACAAGGAATTATACCACTCAACCAAACCGGCTTCGCTAAAAACACAGGAACTTTAACCAATATCTTAACATTGTCATTACTCATGGACAAGGCAACAGCAACAAAACAGTCACTTCATCTGTGTTTCGTAGACTTTAAGGCTGCCTTTGATAACATCGTGAGAGCTAAACTTTGGGAAAAGCTGGCAAACTGGAAGATCCCTCAGGCACTGCTAGGTGCACTAATATCCCTTCACACAGACACCTGGGTGCATGTCAAACTGGGTGATGGCACATGCCTGTCAAGGCGAATTCCAACAACCAAAGGGCTTAAACAGAGCTGTGTGCTCGTGCCAACTCTGTTTAACCTTTTTATGGCCGACCTGACGCAGACCTTAGACCAATGCAATGCACATGCTCCAAGGTTAGGAGGCATGGCTCTAAACAGCATCCTGTACGCTGATGATGTAGTCCTAATTAGTCACACGCATGTGGGTATGCAACATCTTTTAAACACTCTTCAAAAATACTCTGATGCCAATTTTCTGGAAGTAAATATGGAAAAAACTAAATCAATGTCCATCAAAAGACGAGGTGAAAAACCTCATCACTGGCACTTAGGGAACAACCAATTGCAGAATACAACAAATTACAAATATCTAGGGGTAATTTTTGACAATAGAGGCCAATTTACAAGTCAGCTAGAGTCAATTAAAAGGGAAGGAGTGGCCCTTGCGACTATGCTGAGGCAAATAAAAACCCAGCTTACGGGCCCGAGGCTCTCCCCACTTATTCAGATTGCGTAAGCCAAAATCCTGCCCACGATCACATACGGCAGTGAAGCGCTAAAAGGAAGAGACGCCCATACCCTGACAGCACTTTAATCAGGGCCTACAGAATCATGTTTAACATCCCCGCATACGCATCCGCCGACCACATTCGGCTAGAATTTGGCCTCATCAAACAACAGTTAGCAAGGCAGGGGGCGTACATAATTTGCTGGCACAAGATCAAGAATGCCACCATAAACAGTCTAAGTCATCTTCTGTGGCAGGAGCTACAACAGAGAACAGGGGCTCCGGCAAGCAAACATCTATATCAGTGTCTTAAGGACACTGGTCTCAGCCAGGTCTGGGAAATTTCGACCACTCATGCCATCTTGAAGAAAATTGTGGGGAAGACAATAAGGAGCATGTAACTTGTAGAAGATAAAGTAACCTTCGCGCAGAGAAAATACGCTTGGATGTCAATCAACGGCTATGTATCACTGAGACCTCAACCATACTTCAGCGCAGGGTACTCCAGGACCATCAAGGAGAAATTCCTGAAACATCGATTAGGGAAATTGCCAGCTGTTCAGCATTTACCACCATGGGTGCGTGTTCAAAAGCCTCCAGATTGCCACTTGTGCAGTAACGGAGTCGAGGACATGGCTCACCTGATATGCACCTGCCCTAGCCTAAGAAGAGAAAGATCATGCCTGCTCAAGCTTCACTTCAATCGGCGAGGGATACGAACACGGAGGCAAGCCGTGATAGCCTGCTTTAATTCAGACGACCCACAGTTGAACTACAAGCTAGTAAAATTCTTAGCACGGATAGATGAGAAGCTGGGAAATGGTGGTAATACCACAGGCAAATGTCAGAACTCCATTGCTCAGCGGGAAGAGCGCACACGATTAATGTCCTTATATGGACCTCTACGAGAGCAGGTTGAAGAACAATCGCGTAAGAGGGTCAAATCCAAGGACTCATGAACATCATTTTAACTGGGCCTGGCAATTCGTATGACAATTCTTTTAATCATCAAATGTTCTTATCTGGTTTTAATATTTTAGTCATTTACGAGCATCATTTGTACGCTCTTTTTTTATCGCATACTTTGTATCCGTTTTAATTAACTATATACAATATAGTTACTTACTATATCTAACTAATCCCATAATATTTAAAAAGGGAGAGGAGCCACCTCCACCGTGCGGCATCATATTTTTGCAAACCGGAATAAAATGGGTTAGATTGTCCAGACCACCGAAGCTCCAATCACAGCGGTTGTATCTACCGTCGAGTATATGTATGCATATGAGAAAATCCCTGGTTGGGAGGATACTCAACCGGAATTTTAGGTACAGTGTTCGCTTCAATTCAGGGTACAGCACGTCCAAATATTCTCAGCACGGGAGACCATAGATGTTGCTGAAATAATTGCTTGTGATAGAAACTGGCTACATTTCCTGGCCTTTTGTTATCTGCATGTATTCATGATACTGTTGTTTAATCAAATCTGCAGTAATCTGTCTGATTTTACCAGGTTAATGTTAATGTTAGGAGCTTTTGTATAGCGCATGGCTACCCGGAGGCATCCCAGCGCTGCGGAGGTGGCTAGAGGAGAGGGAAGGGATTATGGGAATAACCAGGTTTTCAAGCGTTTCCGGAAGGTCAGGTGGTTCACCTCCTTACGAATAGGGGGAGGTAGTGCATTCCATAGTTTGGAAGCATTGTAGGAGAAACGGAGGCCACCTGTTCTGGCCTTCTTAATTCTGGGGACCTCGGCCAAGTGGAGCTCATCCGAGCGCAGACATCGAGTGGCCTTATATGGTTTGACCAGGTGTTTTGTAATGGGAGGACCTCCGTCCTGCAGACCTTTGTGGGCAATGCAGAGGGCTTTGAAGTGTATTCTCTCCTGTACCGGGAGCCAGTGGAGAGAACGAAGAGCAGGCTTTGCTGAGCAGTAGTTTTTTGTGCCCGTAAGAAGTCTTGCTGCTGAGTTCTGAACCACCTGGAGTTTCGCTATGACTGATTTGGGAGCACCCAAATAAAGAGCATTGCCGTAATCCAGCCTAGAGAGAATAAATGCCTGGACCAGGAGTTTTCTTGAGTGGCTAGGTAGGAGAGGGAGTATTTTCTGGGTGGATCTGAGTAAACCGTAGCATACGGCTGCCGTTTTCCTCGCTTGGACTCTGAAAGTAAGATCATGATCGAGCCAGATACCCAAGCTTTTTATCTCGTTTTTTGGCAAAGGGGCTGGACCCATGCAACTCGGCCACATGGTATTTGAGTTAAAAATTGCTTGGTTGCCCAGCAGCATGAGCTCCGTTTTTTCACCATTAAGCTTCAGGTGAGAAGAGTTCATCCAGTTAGCAACTGCCTCAAGGCATGAGCGCAGATCCATGGGGGATGGTTCCGCATGGTTCAGAGCCACTATTAGTTGGGTGTCATCAGCATATGTGACTATGTGTATTCCCACAAGGACATCATCTGTAGCCCCTTTAAAAAAATTGTACATGGGACGACCATGTATGGCCCTGACAAGTGCCGCTGGCTGCAACTTTTTCTATGGTTTCTAGGTAAACTGTGGCCTTAGGATTTCTTACCAGTCTAACCCAGTAGGGAATTGGCCTGAAGGGGATAATTTCTGATATAGGTGTAAAATTTAGCTCTGAATACAGTGCCGCTAGAGGGGTGCCTGCACCAAGCCCCAATAAAGTTCAGAGAAAGTTATTCTTAGCTACTTGCAGAGGGTGAACATTCACAAACCCCCATAGTTCCGCACCATACAGTGCGGTCGGCACGGCCCTTTGCTTGCATATTTGCAAAATAACTGATACTTCTAGCACAGACCTTATGCCTAAACTTTAAAACTGCTCCAGCCAAGTGTCTCAAAACTAGAGTAGCCTTCTGAATTTGACTACCAAAGTGCAAATTCTCCCAAATAGTCAAACTGCTCAAGAGTTTCCAGGGGTATACCTTAAACCGAAGGCTTTTGCTGAACACAGGGAGAGGGCCTCAATACCATACTCTTTGTTTTGCTACCATTAATGGTCAATGACATCTTGTTGCAATACTCCACAAAGCATGGTAGTAACCTATGGGCAGCGTTTTCTGTTCGTGCCATCAGTACTGCATCATCTGCATTCAATAATATTGGCACCCGCTTCCCAGTAGGGATATCTATGGGTTCTGCCATCAAAAAATCAGCTGCATTGTTTAAAAATAGGCTAAATAGAAGGGGAGGGGCCTGGACACACACTTGCTGGACTTGTTTTTGTCCGGGAAGGGTACAGTACACTCCACACTCGGACCATATCGTACTTTGGCGGTGTTATTCGTGTGTAAGCAAACACAAGGAGATGATGGACGGAGCGATGAAACTTTTCAGACATTCAACCCCAGTCACAGATCTGGGTTAAATCCATCATCATTCTTTAGCTCACTTCGCCACCTCAGTTCAGACACAGCTATATGCAGATCAGCCTTGACCCTGTGCTTCATGGGAACAGTCCAGCCCAAACTGCCAAGCCATGTCTTCCCTGGACCGGAAATGAGCATCCTGGGACCGGTTTCGGGTTAACACCTCTCTTCAGCCAGGCTAGCTTGAATCCAGTGGCAAAGTGAGCAAGGGACCCAGGTCTGGGTATACCCTGCCAACTTAGGGCAAACAAAGCAAACACAAGGAGATGATGGACGGAGTGCTGAAACTTTTCAGACACTCACCCCCAGTCACAGATCTGGGTTGAATCCATCATCGTTCTTTAGCTCACTTCCCCACCCCAGTTCAGACACAGCTGTATGCAAATCAGTCTTGACCCTGTGCCTCATGGGAACAGTCAAGCCCAAACTGCCAAGCCATGTCTTCCCTGGACCAGAAACGAGCATCCTGGGACCAGTTTCGGGGTAACACCCCTCTTCAGCCAGGCTCATGTGTAAGGCCATTACTAACAATGAGGCAGCTCCCAGGTCAACCAGGGATCTCCACAGCTTCTCTCTGTTGACTAAATCAAAAGCTGCTTTCAGGTCCACAAATATTAAGTACAGCAATGACTTCCTCACCACCGTAAACTTGTTGGAGATCATATATAACCGGAGAGCCTGGCCAATGGTCCCGATGCGAGGCCTAAATCCAGCTTGTACTTCGGTCACAATGTAGTAAGCATCAACCCACCCCTGGAGGCGGTTCAGCAGAACTTTCACAAGAATTTTCCCTGCGCCACCGAGGAGGGAGATCGGATGGTAATTGGATGGGCTAGATCGATCACCTTTTTTATGGATTGGCACAATAATAGCTGAGCGCCATGAAGGGGGTACAGCGTTACCAGCAAGCGCCGAATTAAACAGTCTAGTAAGAATGCTCGCCCACAGATGCGGCTCTTCCCGATATATGTTAATATGTATCATATTAGGGCCTTGGGCTTTATTTTTCTTCACAGCAGTCAAGTCTCTCACAACCTCTGGTATTAAGATAATAATTACCCAGGGCCCGGAGCAGATGTTCTTTCAGGCTGACAGAGGGACTGTGGGGTTAGAACTTTATAAGTTTCTAAAGTGGCTAATCCAAACGGATGGCCCAATGTGAGTTTCTATACTGTTCACTGGCCCCTTCTCCACCCGTGATACCATTTCCCAGAATGTTTTGGAGTTTTTTTCCAGTGCTGCCTCCTTCAATTCCTCCCAAAGGGTCAATTGGTGCAAAGGTTTCTTGGTTTTCAGAAGGCGTTTGTATTCACCCCTATACTCTCGGAATAAAGATTTGCTTTGTTGGCTATGATGGCATTGTGCTAGGGCGGTTGAAATAACTCCCTTCATTCTAAGACATTCCTCGTCATACCAGGTAACCCATGTGCTCCTCTTCCCACCATCCAACAAGGCGGCTGCGGGACCAATGGGCTTAGACCAAAAGGCCTTCAGCTCCTTTGCCATCCCATTGTATGCTGCTAGAATTACACCTTTGTCATCGTAAGGGGAGTTAAAAGTTGCAGAACCATACTTGATCATTATGCTCTCTACCAAGGGGAGATCTTGTGAATATTTCTCCCTGCTCCACCTTATCCTCTTTCTACTATTGGATGCAACAATCACATGCTTGTAACTCCTCCCCACTGAGCTATTTACATCAGCTCCCCACCTCAGGCATGAGTCCAAGCAAAATACCACAGGATCATGATCACTCTCCACTCTCTTGACAACAGTCATATCCCTCACACATTCCCAACCCTTTATATTAATTAGGATATAGCCAATTATTGATGAATTTCTCCCATTATTAAAAGTTGCCCTAGCAGTGCTATCTGAGGGGGTACAACCATTGATAAAGCGCAGATGGTAATTTATCAGAAGCTCAGAGACTGCGCCTCCCTTCTTGGTGTATTTAAAATTGCTCAGAGCTGACTCGGGAATAGCTAAACTACGGTCTTCCAATATGACTTCAGCATTGATGATAGCATCCGATGGTTGTGTGTTAAAATCTCCACAAATCACTAACATATAATTCGTCCCTTTGCCCTCCCCAGTTCACTAGCGTATAGCCTTGTCCTCCCCAATAATATCGACGCAAGATACAAAATTCCTCAAAGTCACCTTTACCTCTGGAGACCACCCCGGTGGAATATTACCTCACAATGTCAATCACCCCACCTTCTGGGCCCGTAAGCCAAGTTCTCACATGCTGGACATTAGAGGTCAGTTTAGCTGCCTCAAATTGTGCTATCCTGCATTCCAGCTTAAACAACACCGAAACAGTAAGCCCCTCTCCCCACCCCCAGGGCCGGCCTCTTCGAAGGCGGGTACCCTGACTGCTGCTTTCTAGAAGCCCATTGACGCTAATTCCCCCAAGGGCCCATGGTTCTTCGAAGCAGCATATGTCATATTGTGCAAATGACTTCAGCCAGTCCTCATCCTTTATTTTGCTACCCAAGCCTGCTAAGTTCCATGATAATGCATACAAATAGTCATTGCTAAACTTGTTCATAATACTGGCCCTGAATGGTGGGATAGGACACAAAGTAGCACACTTGGGGGGAAAGCTCTTCCATATTCAATCAGAGTCACATTAAGTGTAATTTCCAGATTTAGTTGTCAGCTCCCCTGCTATCCATGGCCAACCATTGTGGTCAGTCTCAGTTTATTTGTTCCCAGGATTTAAGAGCCCAATTTACCTAGAATTGTTACAATGTTCGGTGGGTCGCTCTTCAATACCCTTGCAGATGGTTTATAATTTGGGGGGCACTTGGTGCCACGGAAAGGAATTTGGGGGAAAGTTGCCCTGATGGGTAGATGACTTCTCGGTCTAAGCTTGGGCAGTGCAAGACATCCACCCCCGTGATGCAAAAATCCTCTATATGGCTAAAAACCAATATAGCAATACTGTGAAGTGCGAATTCAACCCTGGAGGAGTAGCCACCATTCCCACTTAGACCTGGCCCGGGTAGCTGATTAATCAATTTCACTGTCCTAATGTCACTAGACAGGACCACTCTTAGGGGGTGATTAGGATTGCGGAAGGACCGCCACCGCAGGGCCGGCGGTGGCAACCGCCGGCCCTGCGGTGGCGGTCCTTCTGCCATCAAACGAAATTTTCCCACCGCCAGATTATGATGGCGGTGGGAACATGACTGCATCCGCTGCGGACGCAAAGACCGTCCGCCGCCAGCAATCGTACCGATTGCCTGGCGGATGGTGCAGGGGGCCCAAAATGGTGGCGGTGCCTAGCAGGCACCGTCCACCAGATTAGGATGCATGCCAAAACCTGCCTTTCCATGGCGGCGATGCCACCATGGAAAGGCATGCAGAGTTTTGCATCGGGGCCCGTTGCGGGCCCCTGGGGGTGTGGGGGGCTGCACTTGGGGGGTACCTATGGTACCCCCCTACATTGCCATGCTCAATGTGGCAGGCACTGCGCGGTGCCTGCCACGTTGTGCATCGCAAAGCAAAACATGGTTGTTTAACATTACGTACGGTGCTGCAGCCAGCAGCACCGTCCGCAATGTTAAACTACCAGGATGCGCCCGCCAGTGTGGTGGACGCATCCTAATAAGGCGGGCGGGACCGGCGCACCTATGGCGGACGGTCCCAGCTCTGCAGGGATGGCGGGCGGACATAAGTCCGCCCGCCATCCTAATAAGGCCCTTAGTTCTGGAATAGCATAGAAGAGGGCTAGCAATATTGTTCTATTTTGAAATTTTGTCTGATGTCTGAGAAAAGGTCAATAAATTCAAGGCAACATTCATTAATTTCTCTGTTGACTTTAACGGCTCAGGCTGTCAAGGAATTATTTTTCCCATCAGTTGGACCTCCCTCGTTTACTCCTGGCCTTGCAAAAATCTGGGCATGGGGATTATGGCTGGGCATTGGCCTTGCATCCCCAGTGCAACCTACTCCTGGACTCCCCGGCTGTTCGATATCCAAGCTTTGCACTGGGGGTGCTGGGGTTCCAGGGCTAATTACCCTACCCTGTTGGGGCACCTCAACAGCTCCTTTTGGAGACCGACATCTCCATTTAGATTTCTTTACCCTTTTGGGTGGAGCAGGGTGCTTTGTTGCTTGCAACATAATGGTTGGTCCCTGATCACCTTCATTCTGTGTTTGCTTGTCTGTTTCCAGGGCAGTAATGTTAATCCATTACTTGCATCATTTGCTCCTCCAAAGGGACAGGCAGAAATTGGTTCTTGGATAGGCTCACTCTCCGTAGTTTCTGCGCTTACCAGGCTCTCGCTTGATGCCCCTTAGTATTGGAGAAAAGACACTTTAATGAGTAGACAGGGAAAGCAAGATCAATACTTTCTTTCTTTTGAATTTACCCTCCCCCTATTTGACGGTTTCGCAGTGGGGCTTGGGCGCGCTGTAGCGAGAAACAGCATCTCTGTATCCTTTCATTTTTAAACTTCCCCAGCGAAGCTTGGATTTTAACTTGTGTGTTTTTTTAAATAAGCAATCTGTAGGCATTGACACGCTCACCTGCACACCTCTGACACCCTGTAACCGCATTTTCCCGGGTCCACCACGGGATTTCTTTCCCGATTGTTGTGGAGGGAGGCGCAGCATATTCTATCTCTTCCAGGCTAGAGGTGAGGGGGGGCGGAGTTTCATTGGCTGCTGATCACCTGTGCAGCATAAATTGGGAATGCCACACGCTTCGCGCAGCGGACGCGCGCTGTAGCGAGAAACAGCATCTCTGTATCCTTTCATTTTTAAACTTCTCCTGCGACGCTTGGATTTTAACTTGTGTGATTTTTTAAATAAGCAATCTGTAGGCATTGACACGCTCACCTGCACACCTCTGACACCCTGTAACCGCATTCTCCCCGGTCCACCACAGGATTTCTTTCCCGATTGTTGTGGAGGGAGACGGGGCATATTCTATCTCTTCCGGGCTAGAGGTGAGGGGGGGCGGAGTGTCATTGGCTGCTGATCACCTGTGCAGCATAAATTGGGAATGCCACACGCTTCGCGCAGCGGACTTGCGCTGTAGCGAGAAACAGCATCTCTGTATCCTTTCATTTTTAAACTTCTCCTGCGACGCTTGGATTTTAACTTGTGTGTTTTTTTAAATAAGCAATATGTAGGCATTGACACGCTCACCTGCACACCTCTGACACCCTGTAACCGCATTCTCCCCGGTCCACCATGGGATTTCTTTCCCGATTGTTGTGGAGGGAGGCGCGGCATATTCTATCTCTTCCGGGCTAGATGTGAGGGGGGGCGGAGTGTCATTGGCTGCTTGTTGGAAACGGGGTAGCGTGGTGCGGAGCGGGAAGGCTAAACCAGGAGCATCGTGTAAAGCATCCGCGCAGCACACACAGGGCGACACACTAGGCACACTACAAAAAGGAGACCACACCAGTTTGAGTAAGAAAAATAACATTTGTATTATGCAACAGCATAGCAGGTGGTAACCACAGTAGTCAACACGGCGCCAACCGGCACCCGGTAGATATAAACAGTGGGGACTATTTACAGTGCAGCGCCAATCGGGCCGCTGCCAGAACCAACATCAGCACAGGAATAAATGAAAGTCCATAAGCAACAATATTAGGCGCACAATCCGCCTTAACATGAAGGCATAAACCTGGGGCATCTAAACAACGCTTTATGCATCACATCAGGCCCCCACTCAAGTTTAGCATCAGGCGTAACCTACGCCTAAAGTATCATTGGTGCATAACCATCAGCAATGTACACCCTAGGAAAAAGCATTGGGCACATTAGCACAAATCATGTGAGCATTAGACATACAAATAAAGCACCATTGCCGTAGCCTGCAAGCATGAGCCTGAACCACGTTGGCATGAAAGCATTAAACATGCAAAATAGGCATAATCACATGCATTAGGCATCCTTGTGGGCATGAACATTAGGCGGAACGCCAACAGCATCGGGCATACACATGAAGCCTAGAATGAAAACATCCGGTCAGGCATATAAACACACTATGCGCATGAAGGCATACATCAGCAGTGGGAATCATCCTCAGTGTAGGAGCATTAGGCATTATCATTAGGCATCACTCCCATTAGCATAAACCAAGGGGGCATCTCAATAGCACCTTATGCATAACCATACTACCAGGGGGCATAAGCCACATTAGCCGCATGAGGTATGGCACATGAGGCCTTCCCATAACCTTAGCAGGGCGCCCCTTAGAACACAATAGGCCTAAAATCAGCACTGCAAACTTGAGGGAAAAGCATTAGGTATCATCCTAGGTACAAATGCATCGTACAACCCTATTCTGCAATAAATCACTTGGGGCAATAGGCCTCGCCAGCATAAACCCCGGTCGCCCCAATCGGGGCACAACACTCTGAAACTGGGCCCAGGCCAACTGGCCTCTCTCAGGGGCTCAGAAGCCCTATGTCCCGCAAAGTCAGGGCAGCGAAAACAAAGGTGCGCAAAGCGCTAGGGCAGGAGGGTCTCTCACTCCTCTCTCTGTTCTCCTGGGTAATCCAATGCCCCCAAAAGAATACTGGCACCGGGGGCGGGCACCGGCAATGTGCCCCGACACACCCCCAACCACGGGATGACTGAGCCCCACTCACCACCGCGGGGTAATTGAAATATAGCGCTTAGACAGCACAGCACAGCGCTGCAGGCGCCAGCTCCTCTTCCCTGGCACCTTGAATATAGCGCTTAGACAGCACAGCGCTGCAGGCGTCAGCTCCTCTTCCCCGTGCACCTTGAATATAGCGCTTAGACAGCACAGCACAGAGCTGCAGGTGCCAGCTCCTCTTCCCCTGGCACCTTGAATATAGCGCTTAGACAGCACAGCGCTGCAGGCGTCCGCTCCTCTTCCCGGGCACCTTGAATATAGCGCTTAGACAGCACAGCGCTGCAGGCGTCAACTCCTCACTCCTGGCACTTTAGATGTAGCGCTTTGGAATCACAGCGCTGCAGGCATCAGCTCCTCACTCCTGGCACTTTAGATGTAGCGCTTGCGATGGGTTCGGTCCCACCAGCTTCAGGGACAGCAGATAGCGCACCTCTTCTGGCAATCACGCAAATAGTCCCACTAGGCGCTAGAGTGCAGGCAGAGCAGCCAGGCACTTCAACTCTAGAAATATAGCGCTCTCGCAGCGCTGCAGGTGTCAGCTCCTTACCTCCTGGGCAGTAAGATATAGCGCTCACCAGGTGCTGGGCTTAGGACGGCAGGAGAGCAGGCAGGCAATACTGGGCAAGATCAGCAGGCAGTGGGTACTCATCAGAACAGGACAGCAGCTCCTAGAAGCAGTCATCTCCCATAAAGTGGCACTCCTCCTGACACAGCAGTCTTCACTCCAGTAAAAGGCTCTCACTGGCCCTGTGGACAGCGGAGGGGTGCAGATGGGCACAGGGGCCAGCACACAGGCCCAATGTGGCGGTACCTCCTGGCAGAGTGTCCCCTCTCAATCAAGTCCACGCTCAGTCTGAGCACATGGAGGCACAGCCCCCCTCACCCCACCTACCAGAAAGGGCTGGAAGCTTCTGGAAGGTTCTCTGGGAAACCGGTCCCAACTGGTTTAGGGGGAGGTGTAGAGCACCCTGTCTGCCAGACTTCCCTCCAAAAGCTGGGGCTGGGTGACAGACAACTGGACCGGCAACCCACCTCAGGCAGGCGGCACAAGCAGACAGAAATGGCGTCCATTTTAAAAGTAACATTGCTTTACAACAGTACAAATAAATCTGCGCACGCCATTGTGCAGTAGGTATTATTTTACACATGGTAAAAAGGCTAGGGGGGAAAAGCGAAAGATTTTAGGACAATAAGGGCCAAGTCCAACACAACCCCCTCCCAGCCAAAAGCCAGGGTAGACCGATCAATGCCTTGATGGGCTTCCCTGCTTAGAGGCGAGAGAACTTGGACGCGGGCCCACAACTGCAGGAACACCCGCAGGTTCTTCTCCACTCTGGAACCCGATGGTTCCCTCTCTCCACTCCTCCTGACCCAACTAGGCCACCCCACTGGTGCTCCCTAGTTGGCTGCAGCCAGGACCGGGCCCTAGGCCATCCAGATGTCTCTGGCCCTGGCTGTCTCACAGAGTGGGGGGCAATAGCCCCAGGCCCGTAGTACCCTTTGACCACTCTCCCTTTCCTCCGTGCAGTCCCAAACTGCCAATGGTCTTCCCACCTAGGGACCCCACTCTCACACTGTCCACCAGGTAGGGGCGAGGCTCTCCTCCCCCTACCTCTCCTTCTGGGGTTCCGCCCTCTCCTCCTATGTGGGGCACCCTCAGAACACCACTCTCTCCCTCTTCCAGGGCCGTGACCCTGCAACTGATCCACCAACCCAGGGTCTAAACCCTTAGGTTGCCCCGGTGCCAGAGGCGAGTCCTCCCTCCCTCTGCACCCCCTCCCAGAGTTCCGCACCCTCCCACCTGGAGAAGTACCCCTGGGAGACAGCTCCGGGGGGACACTGCTTACAGACGTCCCTCCCGCCAGGTCAGGCAATACCTGTCCCTGGTCTCCCAACCCAGGATCTAAGCCCTGTGGCTGGGCAGACCCCAGAACCCCTGGAGCTCTGAATACAGACGCCCCGGGTTCTCCTGACACTGGGGGATCCGTTTCCATGGACGGCCCATCGGGACAGCCTAGGCTCCCAACCTGGGGTTCCCTTATGGTACTCTCCAGGCCCTGAGACTGCGGTTGGGGCACCTCGGGACACCTCCCCGTCTCACTCCTTCCTATAGATAGGATGTGAGGCCCTACAACCCTCTCACCTTCCTGGGACCTAGCTGGGCGATTCTCCACCTCTCCCACCTCGCTGGGTTGGGAGATCCCTGCCCCACTCCCTTCAGGATCACTCCCCACTGCCCTCTCAGACTCTCTGGCACTCACCCAAAGGTCTGCCTCCCGTGCAAGCTCCCTGGGGTCGGAGAGCCCACACTGCAACAGGTGGTGGCGCAACCTGGGAAGACAACTCTTGAGCACATGCTCCCTGATAATCAGGCGGAACAGCTCTTCCCCATCTGTCACCGCGCCACACACCATCCACTCCTCCAGTGCGGTCCAACACACGTTCACATACTCCCCCCAAGACTGGTGGGACAGTTTCTTGCCACCCCTAAATTCTAACCTGCCCCCCTCCTTCTGGGGATCAGGCACCATCTTCCGGGCTCTGGGAGTGGGACTTCCTGCACTGGCTTCACTCTCGCTGCCACCACTGGATCCCACCCTCACTGGTGAATCCAGACTCCTGAAACCACTCTCAGGGGACAACCTACCCTCCTGAGCTAGTCTCTACCTGGCGAAGGCCCTCTCCGCCTCAGCCATTCTCTCCTGGGCTAGGACCCTCTCGGTCTCTAGCCTCTTCTCTTCCACTCTCAGCTGCGCTAGCTCCACTCTGAGCCTTTCCAGCGCCAGCTGATACTCCCTTTCTTCCCTCCTATCTACCCACTCTTCTGGGGACAGGGAAAGGGGTGGGGCAGTGCCCCTGGGGCTGGACCCAGCACGGGACTCCCTCTCTGTGGTGTCCTCCTTCACTACCGGTGTCTCTGCCCTAACATCTTCTTCCTCCTCCGAGTCACCACCCTCCAGGGTTATGGACTGGGACCCCTCACTCTCAGAGTCCCCCTCACGGTCTCTACCGGATCCATTCCCTAAATATGCGGAGGTGTAATCAGAAAGGTCCCCGCAGGGCTCTAAGGGTTCCCCCCTCTTTAGGGCCTCATAGAGAAACAATTTCCTGCGCGTGTTGCCCACTGTGGGTATCCACTCTCTTCCTGCAGAAATTCGTAATTTCCTCCTCAGTGTACTCCCAAATGTTCTCCTCTTCATAGGTTAATTCCATCTTGGCGAGATACACCCGGGATACACCACCCACAGTGCAACAGGGGAACACAATTCGAACACAACACTTTTAGGAGGAAATACAGTCAGCAAAATAGTACCCAAATCTGTGGTTACTCTCAAGTGCACCCTTTGTAGTGCAACCAGTTGTCGCTGTGGTACTGCGCAAACACAAGTCCTATCCCACCGCTGAGCACCAATGTTGGAAACGGGGTAGCGTGGTGCGGAGCGGGAAGGCTAAACCAGGAGCATTGTGTAAAGCATCCGCGCAGCACACACAGGGCGACACACCAGGCACACTACAAAAAGGAGACCACACCAGTTTGAGTAAGAAAAATAACATTTGTATTATGCAACAGCATAGCAGGTGGTAACCACAGTAGTCAACACGGCGCCAACCGGCACCCGGTAGATATAAACAGTGGGGACTATTTACAGTGCAGCGCCAACCGGGCCGCTGCCAGAACCAACATCAGCACAGGAATAAATGAAAGTCCATAAGCAACAATATTAGGCGCACAATCCTCCTTAACATGAAGGCATAAACCTGGGGCATCTAAACAACCATTTATGCATCACATCAGGCCCCCACTCAAGTTTAGCATCAGGCGTAACCTACGCCTAAAGTATCATTGGTGCATATCCATCAGCAATGTACACCCTAGGAAAAAGCATTGGGCACATTAGCACAAATCATGTGAGCATTAGACATACGAATAAAGCACCATTGCCGTAGCCTGCAAGCATGAGCCTGAACCACGTTGGCATGAAAGCATTAAACATGCACAATAGGCATAATCACATTAGGCATCCTTGTGGGCATGAACATTAGGCGGAACGCCAACAGCATCGGGCATACACATGAAGCCTAGAATGAAAACATCCGGTCAGGCATATAAACACACTATGCGCATGAAGGCATACATCAGCAGTGGGCATCATCCTCAGTGTAGGAGCATTAGGCGTTATCATTAGGCATCACTCCCATTAGCATAAACCCAGGGGGCATCTCAATAGCACCTTATGCATAACCATACTACCAGGAGGGCATAAGCCACATTAGCCGCATGAGGTATGGCACATGAGGCCTTCCCATAACCTTAGCAGGGCGCCCCCTTAGAACACAATAGGCCTAAAATCAGCACTGCAAACTTGAGGGAAAAGCATTAGGTATCATCCTAGGTACAAATGCATCGTACAACCCTATTCTGCAATAAATCACTTGGGGCAATAGGCCTCGCCAGCAGAAACCCGGTCGCCCCAATCGGGGGCACAACACTCTGAAACTGGGCCCAGGCCAACTGGCCTCTCTCAGGGGCTCAGAAGCCCTATGTCCCGCAAAGTCAGGGCAGCGAAAACAAAGGTGCGCAAAGCGCTAGGGCAGGAGGGTCTCTCACTCCTCTCTCTGTTCTCCGGGTAATCCAATGCCCCCAAAGAATACTGGCACCGGGGGCGGGCACCGGCAATGTGCCCCGACACACCCCCAACCACGGGATGACTGAGCCCCACTCTCCACCGCGGGGTAATTGAAATATAGCGCTTAGACAGCACAGCACAGCGCTGCAGGCGCCAGCTCCTCTTCCCCTGGCACCTTGAATATAGCGCTTAGACAGCACAGCGCTGCAGGCGTCAGCTCCTCTTCCCCGTGCACCTTGAATATAGCACTTAGACAGCACAGCACAGAGCTGCAGGCGCCAGCTCCTCTTCCCCTGGCACCTTGAATATAGCGCTTAGACAGCACAGCGCTGCAGGTGTCCGCTCCTCTTCCCCGGGCACCTTGAAAATAGCGCTTTGGAATCACAGCGCTGCAGGCATCAGCTCCTCACTCCTGGCACTTTAGATGTAGCGCTTGCGATGGGTTCGGTCCCACCAGCTTCAGGGACAGCAGATAGCGCACCTCTTCTGGTAATCATGCAAATAGTCCCACTAGGCGCTAGAGTGCAGGCAGAGCAGCACAGGCACTTCAACTCTAGGAATATAGCGCTCTCGCAGCGCTGCAGGTGTCAGCTCCTTACCTCCTGGGCAGTAAGATATAGCGCTCACCAGGTGCTGGGCTTAGGACGGCAGGAGAGCAGGCAGGCAATACTGGGCAAGATCAGCAGGCAGTGGGTACTCATCAGAACAGGACAGCAGCTCCTAGAAGCAGTCATCTCCCATAAAGTGGCACTCCTCCTGACAAAGCAGTCTTCACTCCAGTAAAGGGCTCTCACTGGCCCTGTGGACAGCGGAGGGGTGCAGATGGGCACAGGGGCCAGCACACAGGCCCAATGTGGTGGTACCTCCTGGCAGAGTGTCCCCTCTCAATCAAGTCCACGCTCAGTCTGAGCACATGGAGGCACAGCCCCCCTCACCCCACCTACCAGAAAGGGCTGGAAGCTTCTGGAAGGTTCCCTGGGAAACCGATCCCAACTGGTTTAGGGGGAGGTGTAGAGCACCCTGTCTGCCAGACTTCCCTCCAAAAGCTGGGGCTGGGTGACAGACAACTAGACCGGCAACCCACCTCAGGCAGGCGGCACAAGCAGACAGAAATGGCGTCCATTTTAAAAGTAACATTGCTTTACAACAGTACAAATAAATCTGCACACGCCATTGTGCAGTAGGTATTATTTCACACATGGTAAAAAGGCTAGGGGGGAAAAGCGAAAGATTTTAGGACAATAAGGGCCAAGTCCAACACAGCTGATCACCTGTGCAGCATAAATTGGGAATGCCACACGCTTCGCGGAACAGCATCTCTGTATCCTTTCATTTTTAAACTTCTCCTGCGACGCTTGGATTTTAACTTGTGTGTTTTTTTAAATAAGCAATCTGTAGGCATTGACACGCTCACCTGCACACCTTTGACACCCTGTAACCGCATTCTCCCCGGTCCACCACGGGATTTCTTTCCCGATTGTTGTGGAGGGAGGCGCGGCATATTCTATCTCTTCCGGGCTAGAGGTGAGGGGGGCGGAGTGTCATTGGCTGCTAATCACCTGTGCAGCAAAATTGGGAATGCCACACGCTTTGCGCAGCGGACGCGTGCAGCGGGCGCGCCAAAGGCAAGCCCGTCTGCGCCCGTCCGCGGCCGGACGGGGTCAGGGGCCACAACCCCTGCCCGTTTTTCCCCACATCTCAGGAGTTACAGTCCCCACTCCCTTCTTAATCTCAGAGGAGCGACCCCTGCTATCTGCCAACAGTCTTGGAATGTGGCAGATGAACACAACTCCTGCCCACACTGTGGATTCCATTTCCAAACCACCCACCATACCAAAAACACCCAGCGAAGTACGTACCTCCTAAATTGACGATCACTCCCCAAACACTCCACTGAAATTGCTATGCTCTTAGAAGAACTTAAACCAGACACCCTATTCCTGACAGAGACCTGGCTCAACGCAGAGTCAGAACCAGATCTCATCCAAACCCTCCCTCATGGGTATCACATACAACGAGAAGACCGTAAAGAGGGTAGAGGAGGAGGCCTAGCAGTTATCTTTAAGGATTGCTAAAAGTGCAGCAGCTCTCCCAACCTGGTACCAGACTGCAAAAGTCTCTCCTTTGCCATTGATTTCTCCCCCATAAGTACCATCTCTGGGCTACTTATATATCGTCCTCCCGGGGCTCTGGGGCAATTTCTTAACACCCTTCCCCCCATGACAGCCGAACTGGCTTGTAGGCCGTCTAATTTTACACTATTAGGGGATCTTAATATCCACTTTGACGATGCCTCTGACCTCATCGCCAAAGAACTGACCATGAGCCTCTCCGCACTACAACTTAAACAATTATTGTTCAAACCCACCCACACCAAAGGCCACTTACTCGATCCTGTTTTTAGTAACTGTGCAGATCTCACAGCGGGAACCCCTTCCCCGCTCCCGTGGTCAGACCACTTCCTGATCCCTCTCTCATGGGCCATCCTTGAACCCCACTTAGCTACCAACACAACCACTCGTAGGGAACGGAATTGGTCTAAACTTCCCCTGGATTGCTGGTTGACGGCCCTTGAAATCTCAAGACCACTCAATAACCCCAATCCCATCCTAGCCAATGAGGACTACAACAGCTGGATCCATAACTTCTTAGACTCCGTACTTCCCGTAAAATGCTCTCAATCAAAGCGCAGCTCAACAACTGCACCCTGGTATTCCCCCAAATTACGGGAAAGGAAACAATATTGCAAAAAATTAGAGAGGAAATGGCGACTGGATTATTCCCCTTCCAGCAAAACCGCATACAGGGAGGCAATAAAAGCTTACAAAAATGAAATTAAAGCATCTCAATCAACTTTCTTCGAAGAAAAAATTAAAGCAGCTGCTTTCATGCCTAAAGAAATTTATCGAATCGTAAAAACTCTCCTCAAACTCCCTGAAAAACCGCCAAACCCTATTGACGCCCAAATTCGCTGCAATAACCTGGCAGATTTCTTTTTCCAGAAAATCCAAACAATTTACACCTCCTTTCCCCCCATCCAACCCGACACAACTCCTGCCAACTTCTCAAGTGCAGGACCCCGATCTTTGGCCACCCTGGACACCCTCCCCCTTCTCAATCCCACCACATTAGAATGCATTATGCACCAGGTGAAATCTGGCTTCCCCCAAGACCCGGCACCCCCACCCACCCTGCTGCCAGCTATTGGCAACATTCTTCCCACCACACTCGACCTGCTCAATGCCTCTATCTCCTCCTGCATTGTCCCTCCCCTCTGGAAGTGCGCCATGGTCAAGGCTCTCTTAAAAAAAAACAACGTAGACCAAGACAACCCCAGCAATTACCGGCCAATTTCCCTGTTACCATGGCTGAGCAAGATTCTGGAGAAATATGTCAACTCATTACTGGTAGAGTTCCTGGAGAACAACCATTTACTTGACTTCTCCCAGACAGGATTCCGTCCCATGCATGGGACCGAAACCGCTCTCCTCACTGTAACTGAGGAGGCCAGGAAGATCCTTGATCAAGGAGGCTCTGCAGCAATCATCCTCCTTGACTTAAGTGCCGCATTCGACACTGTAAATCATGACCTACTAATACACCCACTTACCAACTTAGGCGTTTCAGGAAATGCCATCACTTGGTTCACATCCTTTTTGGCCGACCGTTCCTTCCAGGTTTTTGAGGGCAATATCTCCTCCCCCAGCAAGCCACTCAGCTGTGGTGTGCCTCAGGGCTCCTCCCTGAGTCCCACACTATTTAACGTTTATATGAGCCCCCAAGCTGAGATTGTCCGCCCTTTCGGCATAAAAATCATCACTTATGCCGACGACACTCAGCTAGTAGTGGCCCTTAACCAACCAAGCACTCCCTCTAACAACCTGAGTGGATGTCTGGAGGAGGTGGCCAAATGGATGACACTCTCCTGTCTAAAGTTGAACGGGGACAAAACTGAGCTTATGCTCTTAGGCAAAACCCCCAAGCTTAATATAAACTCACTATGGCCCATCTGCCTAGGTCCTGCCCCAGTGCCAAAGGACACAATCAAGAGCCTGGGCATTTGGCTGGATAACTCCCTCAACTTTAACCATCAAGCAGCTAAACTCTCAGCCACCTGCTATGGTCTACTAAGGCTGCTTCGGAAGATTCTTCCCCTGCTTCCATTCCAGGCAAGACAGATTATGGTCCAGGGCCTCATTCTCTCACGCCTGGACTTTGGGAACGCCCTCTATTTAGGGGCCCCTCAATCCACCTTGCGCAAACTCCAGGTCATCCAAAACTGCGCAGCCCGAACACTCCTTCAGATCCCCCGCCGACTCCCAATCAATCCCGGACTAAGGAGCCTCCACTGGCTCCCAGTTAGGGAAAGAATTGAATTCAAGGCCCTGTGCATTGCCCATAGGGCCTTTTGGAAAATGGGCCCTGTCATTAGCCAATCGCTGATTACTCACTACCACCCGAATAGACAGCTCAGATCAGCATCTTCCTTCCTCGCCCTAGTGCCCAAGATCAAGAGAACTAGAAGTGGTGGCCGCTCCTTTGCTTATAACTCGGCTAAACTCTGGAACTCTCTCCCCCTCCACCTGCGGGCAGAGCCCAATCTGCTCCTCTTCCGTAGACTTCTAAAAACTCTGCTCTTCAACAAATCTGTATAGTTCCTAACTTTCTTCCTGCACGCGCTTGTCCGCAGCGCTAGGACGCCTCAGGGTAGCTATTGCGCTTAACAAATGGTCTTTTCATTTAATTTCATCAATCAAACTTTGTGGATGGGGACTCTCTGGGGTACATTGCACTTGGCCGGAGCTTCCCACTGCAGTTCCTCCTGGCACAGTCTCGCTATTCTCCACAACAAGAGTGGAGGTGGATTCTCTCCTTTGGCTCCTCGGGGCATTAATGGGGCCATTAGGGGTAATACTGATTTTTGGTTCCTCTTTTGATATAACTATCAAAGGGACAAGCCGCTTGGTTATGTCTTTACATGCTGGGCTACTTTCAGCCATATTTCCAGGTTGAGTCATGGAGATTTCCTTTTGGCCTATCAAATTTCCAGTCACACTTGGGGAGTCCATCTGTGATGCTTCGTCATGGATCTTAGCCAACTTTTTGGTTATCAAATTTCCTGTCACACTTGGAAAGTCCATCTGCGAGGCGTCATCATGTTTCCTACCCACAGGAATAAGGGCATGAAGAATCAGGGTAAATAGTGATTCTATATGGTCAGACCCCACTAGGGTCTTCTCTATGATTGAGAGGATTGAGGATAAAACCCTATTAAGGGCATTCACTGCTTCAGAGATTATAAAGCCTTGTGCGTTCTCCAGGTTGATCAAGATACTTCCAGAAGACTGGTTTACAAGGATGCTCTGAAAGATTGAATCGTCAACATGGGACCCCCTGTGGAGGCTCTGCTGCTTTCCTCCGGGGGAACCCCCATCTCTGCCTCTGCCTCCAGAGTATCATCTAAGATGATAATTGGATCATAAATGTTTTCGGACCCCCCCAGTGTGCATCCTCTCACACACGGTGGCTTTCGTTGGCACATTGGGCAGAGTGTAGTCCAGAAACATCAAAGAGCTGGTACTCAGGGACTCGCTACCAGGAGGTTTGTCTTCCAGCTGGTCTATTGGAACTGCAGATCTTTGGGTTGCTACCTCCCGTGCAAGGTATTTTAATAGCCCAATGGATGGGGGTTCATATCTTCACTGAACTTTTCTGCCAGTACCTGAGACTCGCTCAGTGGTGGCAGAGCCCCTGAGCTTTGCATACTGTTCGGGGTTCCTTTCTTTGCATCACCTGGCCTGTATTTAGTTTGCTCCTGCACCAATGACCGAGCATTTAACCTGCTTGGGGCAACATTTCCATCCTCAGATTTAGACTCAGGGGGACCCCCTTTAAGAGTCTAATTTTCATTGCCAGGCTTTTCCGCACTAGTAAGAGCCTGCTCAACTTTAATAGGGGGTTCCCCCAGCACTATCAGTGTATCCCGCTGGTTGTCCTTTGCAGTCTCCTGGCTCACCGTTGTTCTGGCAGACATAATTTCAGTTTCTTTATTGATCTTATGGTAGAAGCTTTTGATCAGCATTGAGGTGGGTCTGCCCCTGGGTCTATCCATATTAATACCATTTGAGGGGGAGATAGATTGTGATTGTGATTGTATCTCAGCAGGATCTACTTTCAGGATCGCAGCTGTGGGGGCCGATGCACTAGTGATCCCCCTTCATATGCTATTCTTCGCTTTGGGGAAATTGCGAGTACATTGTTGAAAACTCTTAGTGAGCACCTCAGAACCAACTGTTTGGAGTGTCTGTTTACCTAGATCATGATGCTATATCACAACAGGCACAAAGTTCTTTTTACTATGGTTGGCCTTCACTGTCAGATGCAGTGGCTCTGTTGGAGGGGGCATTGATAAAGAGGGGAGGGGCACTGTGTTCTGTTCCACTCACCCTTACAGGCATTCCAGCTACATTCCCACTAGTAATTGACACTAATGAAGGATAACAAATATTTTATAGTTTTCAAGAAACAGCTGCCACTACTTTACCTAGCTGGGACTGGACTATGTGTATTTCAGTATTTAATGAGCAAGTCTGCACCATTGTCTGGTCAATTTTACACTTTTTTATTTGTGCTATCTGAGGCACTGAAAAATATGATGTTAAATCAGTTCAAAGGTTGTTTCTGCACTGATCAATTAGTGCAAATGAAAGTTTGTGCTTTGTCACTCAGTGAAAATACTGATGAAAAACTACTCAGTAACCAATGCACTTCTGCTAAGTCCCTAGTTGCAGTGCACATCCTCTCTGGCTCCAGGAAATCCTTCTTATTTTCTTTTAGATATAAGATGGGCATCACTCTCTATGGCACAATTTTAGGGTGTCCACAGAAAAGTCAATTATGTCACAATCAGAAATTTATAAAAATGAATTATGGGGAGTTTCTTGTCTGACAGAAACCCTAAATCACACCAAATTTGTCAGAAAGTTAGATCTTGATACAGACAGCGTGTTTCTTATGATGGTGGTGTGAATCCATTCAGCAGTTTTTGAGAAATTAAGTTTCAAAATGTATTCATATTTCAGGCTGCAGACCCAACAAATCAAAAAAATGAATCTTATTGGCTGTAGGCATTTTCTTTTTATTTTAAAGGACAGGCTCTCACACTTTTCAATTTGAAGACCCCCCTGGATCAACCAAGGGAAGGGGGATGGTGCAATTTCTATATTTTGGGAAAGGGGGTGTGCAGCCCCCATTCCCCAAGCCTTTAGAAGGCCCCAAGGACCCCATCCCCTAAGGCTGATATCTTGTTTTATGCGGAGGGTGACGTGTGGCCTTTCCCGTGACGTAAGTCACTTGAATGCCTCGGGGACCCCATCTGCTGGGGCTGATGTCTGTTTTATGGGGAATCTAAATCTAAATCCGTATTTGTAAAGCGCGAACTACTCACCCTTACGGGTCTCAAGGCGCTGGGGGCTGTCGTGGAAATTAAGTGAGCTATTGCCCAGAGTCACAAGGTGCTGAGCTGAGCTGCCGCCGGAGCCGGGGATCGAACCGTGAGCCCTGTGCTCCGAAGTCAGCTGCCCTGGCCGCTGCACCACACCTCTCCACTCTGACCATTTTGAAGGCCCCTGGGACCACCATCTTCCAGGGCTGATGTATTTTTATGGGGAGGGGATGCCGCTTCCATCAT
This sequence comes from Calotriton arnoldi, assembly GCA_963921515.1. Taxonomy (NCBI): domain Eukaryota; kingdom Metazoa; phylum Chordata; class Amphibia; order Caudata; family Salamandridae; genus Calotriton; species Calotriton arnoldi. The sequence goes on along the minus strand of CAWUFW010006087.1, from coordinate 464,732 downwards.
CAAGCCTTCTGAAGGCCCTGGTGACCCCATCCCCAAGGGCTGATGCCTTTTGTATAGAGAGGGAGTGTTGGGCCACCTCCCCAAGCCTTCAAATGCCCAGTGGATCCCATCTCCCATGAACCTGATTACAGTGTCTCGGGGACCCCATTCCCCTGTGACACTGTAGATTGCTTCCACCTAGCAGGAGCGAGAAGAAAAGCTGCTCCCAGCCAGGCGGGTGCAAAATAATGGAGCTGGCTCCCACAAACACCCAGGATGGGTGCTGTTAGGGGAGCCAGTGGGGCTGCCGGGGCCACATGGACCATTGGCCTCCTGTCACAGCCCCCAATGACTAGCAGAGTTGTGTGTGGCCCGATGGGACTGGGCACCCATATAAAAAGAGAAAAAAGGAAACCATTTCACCGCTCCTGCCCGCACCCCAAGATGGGTGGAACTGGCAGGGCTGCAAGGCCTTGGGGTTTCCTCCACAGCCCCCAATAATCTTGTAAGCTGTGGGTGTCCCAGGTGGGACACAGCAAAAAAACATGGAAAGGAATAATAAATGAGCATCTGGAGCCCCTCATTTATTTTCCCTGCCCCAAGGCAAGGAGCACTCCATAATGCCCTGCAAGGGCTTTTCTTGACATATTTTGATCCTGCTGGTGTCCCTAAAAGGGGACGGGGCACCACCAAGTAGTTTTTAAAATACTGTGGGGAGCTGCAGGGAGCAGAGCAGCCCCTCAAGTAATATTTTTTTAAAAATCGCAGTGAGTCTCTTGGGTCATTGAATCCTTGATCCTAGGAGAGCTTACCATTATTTTTAAAGCACTCCATGTAGGAGCTGTTATGCTCTTCAGCTGGAGTGCAGGGACCACTTCTGGTTGGCAGTATGTCTCCATTTTGTGGCCTGAAAACTGTAAAAAAAGGACTTCAATACATGTTTAAGGTTGCTTTAAAATGCTTTATTGAAAATATTTTGTGACAATCACTATTATTAAACATTGCAATATATGTATTAATAAAATATACATTTGATTATAGTTATTGGTGAGCTTTTTACAAAGTCAATCGGTCTGCTTTATATATGTTGATGTGATTACCTCCTGATTAAGTTATATTTTGGTGTTCTGACCCTTTGACAAAGCCAGTAGGTCTGCCTTCCTTAAAACAACACCCTTCATATTGTTACATACATTTAAAAAAAAGCTGAAATTTACTGAAAAAAGGTTAAAGTGATGTTAAAGGTAGGTGAAACATAACATTTTAAACCACTAACATTCACCAGTTATAGTTAACTGAAGTAACTATAACTCATACCCTCTCCATGCACTGCTTATGGCCTCACATATTACATCACTCATGACATGTTCTGTGACATCATTGATAACATCAATGATAGCATCTGAAATTACATCATTTATGAAAACACCGTACTTAAACGATATTTATTCCATTAAAGTGTTTTGCAAGAATGAGACTGAATAAATTGGCCAGCTAAATGTTATTCTTTTGTGGTTTGCAGATCCCTTTGGGAATCCAGATGAACATGAACAGCTCACAAATGTAGTAAGGAATGACTCGGCTGTCATTGGAGGTAATTGCATGTCTTTTTTTTCAAAGTCATAAAATAGTAATATCCCGTTGGATACATTATTGATTTGTTTTAGCTTTATTTGGCAACAACACAGAGGTGAATGCAGAAGATAGAGCTTCTACAATGGATTGTTTTGAAATTAAGCACAATTACAAATGCTGATCCTAATAATGGCCTATTGGTACCTGAGTATATTCATAATAAAAACGAAATTGGTTCTGTATGAGAAGTATAGGAGTTTTGCTCTTTATAAGCACTGTAATTAACACACAGTAGTGTTACACAATACTCCTCTTTATTTCATCCAAGACACAATGACATACTGAGTTGACCCTGCCAGGTTGAACATTATGGGCTGTTGGTCACACCAGATGCCTGTGCCAAATGCTTAATTCACTGAGTCACCATTGAATTGCCTATGCGTTCTCTCATTATTGCTGATACCTCTATGGAACATTAGATGAGAAAAATGTTCTACTGTTCCTTTGTAATCACTGTTAAAATGATATGATATTAAGCGTACTGTGCACATAGAAAAAATGATGAAGAGGCTAGCAAGTTTTTCCCTATTGAAAGAAAATGTTGGAACTCACATGTTCTTCTTAATATCTCCCAGAATTACAAATCTATTTCGGAAACAAAACATTAATAAAGTTAATTGCCCATTTATGTTGCCCCTCTGGAGTGGTCTAGAGCTGAGGGTATATGGGGGTGATTGGGTGATCCATGCTAGAAGGTTTATAGAGATTATTGAGTGGTCCAGAAGAGATGGAATGTGGAGGTGACTGGGGTGATGGAGGCAAGAAGGTATACAGAGGTGACTGAGTGATAAAGGAGCAAAAGTGTAGAGAGGTGATCAAAAGGTTGAAGACAGAGGGTACATGGAGTTGATTGATTGATCCAAGAGAGAGGGCACATGGAGGTGACTCAGTGATCCAGCAGAGACAGTGTAAGAAGGTGATTGAGTGATCCAAGCAAGAGGGTATATGGAGATGAATGAATGGTACAGGAGAGAGGATGTAAGGAGGTGATTGATTGGTTCAGGAAGAGGTTTAAATGAAGGTGATTGAGTGGCCAGATGAAATGGTATATGAAGGTGATTGATGAGTGTGGAGTTTAGCAGAAAATGGTGTCTGATGACTTCCAGGTGTCCGTAGGGATGGGGTTGGCCATCAAGGGTGATGAAGTTTGACATCAACTCATACGCAGTTAGCATTACAAGAAGTTAAATGTCAGATTTATACTTTGATGCTTTATTTCATACAATTGAACAATGTTTTTTTTTTAAATACTATGTATATATATATATATATATATATATATATATATATATATATATATATATATATATATATATATATATATATATTATCTACTGGCGGTCGCCAGTAGATAGTTATAGTTAAAACCTATTATCCATAGGAAATCCGCGACATTCTATTTGAAATAACGTTGGCGCCGGTTGATGAATCTTCGCGAAAGTTTCCAACTTGTTGGGGCACTCCGGTCCGCTCCTATCCTGAAAGTCTCGGGGTGATACGTCAAGCGGGGGCCGAGAAAAAGGGGGTCCCAAAACGCGTTTTCCCCATTCATTTTTCCATAGGAACCTTTAGTCGCAGCTACAGCCCGAACTGCTGAACGGAATTACACCAAATTTGGCAAAGAGGTAGCCCTTGGTTCAGTGTCGTGCCTTTTGCTTAAATGGTGTAAATCCGTTCAGTAGTTCCTGAGAAAATCAAAAGTAAAGTCACATATATATCTGGGCGGAGCCTAACCACACATGTCATCGTGAGATCTGATTGGCTGTCAGCACTTCATCCTGGAATTGCTGGCAGCCATCTTGGGACCAATATAAATGATAGTACCTCATTGAAATGCATTGTAGTGAATAGAAGATTTTGAGGGTCACCAAAAGGAGAACTATAAAGGGTGATAACAGGCTTTAGTTACATTAGAATTTATTTGTTGATGGTACCATACTAATTTTAGGAATTGTGGTGTATTCTAAGGTGATTTTACCATGTGAAAAACCTTCTGCTGGGATATCATGAATCATGTTTGAGAGAACACTATTTTCTCATGCTTGTCCCATGTAGGTTTGGAAGGTGCTCCAGAAGCTAGAATGAGAGCATATTTTCTGTAAATTCACATTATCTTTCTCACTCATGTGAGAATGAAGTCTGACATTCTCAGTAAAACATGTACATCCAACAAGGGCAGAGACTGTCAGTTGATTCCTTTGTGTTCTACTGCAGCTTCCCAGAGTGTTCTAAAGAACAACTAGAGTGCTAACAGCCTTACTTATGACAAAAGTATGGCACACCTGAAGCCATCTTGATTGGAATAAACTGGTAACACTTAAACAATTTAATTTAAAAAGGAACAAAATGATGGGGTTCATTTTGTCATAGAAATTATGGTTAGTGCTGTAGAAAGAAAAATTAGGACATATTTCAAGTGTGATCTCAAATATCTTCCTGTTATATTTCAACAGGAGCAGCCTGCCAGTTGATGCCTTTGTGTTCTACTGCAGCTTCCCAGAGTGTTCTAAAGAACAACTAGAGCGCTAACAGCCTTACTTATGACAAAAGTATGGCACACCTGAAGCCATCTTGATTGGAATAAACCGGTAACACTTAAAACATTTAATTTAAAAAGGAACAAAATGAGGGGTTCTTTTTGAAAATAGAAATTATGGTTAGTGCTGCAGAAAGAAAAATTAGGGCATGTTTTAAGTGAGATCTCAAATCCTCTTCTATTTCATTAGAAAATTCTGACATGCAGACTGAAACAATCACTTTCAATACCAGCAGCAGACTACCAGTTAACTCCCTGGTGAGCAGTAGCTTTACTCCAGTGATCTAATGAGCAACTAGAGTGCTAACATTCTGAATTTATGGCAGATGTGAGACACATCTGAATGCCTTCTTGATGGAATCAAAGTAAAAAACTGAAAGCATTTCCTACTGAGGAGACTGCAGTAAATGAAGAAATTAGGAAACTTCATAACAAAGAAGTCTTCCAAGATGGCCACCAGTGAAAAAAGAGCCCAAATGTAGCACAAATATTACCCAGATGTAGCCCACATATAGCCCAATGACAAAAGTGTGCAAAACACTTTTTATTTTTAGTTTTTTTGCAGTTTTATGTAGTGCAGACTGGTCAGGTATTGGAGCATTGCATCTTAAAACATGACCCCCTACACTACAAAAACACCACTGCACTACCTTAAACCCTAAAACACTACCCCCAGCACGACCCCCTACACTACCCAAACACCACTGCACTAACCTAAATCCTAAAACACTACCCCCAGCACGACCCCCTACACTACCCAAACACCACTGCACTACCCTAAAACATGACCCCTACACTACACAAACACCACTGCACTACCCTAAACCCTAAAACACTACCCCCAGCACGACCCCCTACACTACACAAGCACCACTGCACTACCCTAAACCCTAAAACACTACCCCCAGCACGACCCCCTACACTACACAAACACCACTGCACTACCCTAAACCCTAAAACACTACCCCCAGCACGACCCCCTACACTACCCAAACACCACTGCACTACCCTAAAACATGACCCCTACACTACACAAACACCACTGCACTACCCTAAACCCTAAAACACTACCCCCAGCACGACCCCCTACACTACACAAGCACCACTGCACTACCCTAAACCCTAAAACACTACCCCCAGCACGACCCCCTACACTGCCCAAACACCACTGCACTGCCCTAAACCCTGAAACACCAGCCCCTGCATGACCCACTACACTGCCCGAACACCACTGCACTGCCCTAAACCCTGAAACACCACCCCTAGCACGACCCCCTACACTGCCCGAACACCACTGCACTGCCCTAAACCCTGAAACACCACCCCTTCACGACCCCCTACACTGCCCTAAACCCTGAAACACCACCCCCAGCATGACCCCCTACACTGCCCAAACACCACTTCACTGCCCTAAACCCTGAAACACTACCCCCAGCAAGACCCCCTACACTGCCCGAACACCACTGCACTGCCCTAAACCCTGAAACATCACCCCCAGCAAGACCCCCTACACTGCCCGAACACCACTGACCTAAACCCTGAAACATCACCCCCAGCACGACCCCTACACTGCCCGAACACCACTGCACTGCCCTAAACCCTGAAACACTACCCCCAGCATGACCCCCTACACTGCCCGAACACCACTGCTCTGCCCAAAACCCTGAAACACCAGCCCCAGCACGACCCCCTACACTGCCCGAACACCACTGCACTACCCTAAACCCTGAAACATCACCCCCAGCAAGACCCCCTACACTGCCCGAACACCACTGACCTAAACCCTGAAACACCACCCCCAGCACGACCCCCTACACTGCCCGAACACCACTGCACTGCCCTAAACCCTGAAACACTACCCCCAGCATGACCCCCTACACTGCCCGAACACCACTGCTCTGCCCAAAACCCTGAAACACCAGCCCCTGCACGGCCCCTACACTGCCCGAACACCACTGCACTACCCTAAACCCTGAAACATCACCCCAAGCACGACCCCCTACACTGCCCGAGCACCAATGCACTGCCCTAAACCCTGAAACACCAGCCCCAGCACGACCCCCTACACTGCCCGAACACCACTGCACTGCCCTAAACCCTGAAACACCAGCCCCAGCACGACCGCATACACTGCCCGAACACCACTGCACTGCCCTAAACCCTGAAACACCAGCCCCAGCACGACCCCCTACACTGCCCGAACACCACTGCACTGCCCTAAACCGTGAAACACCAGCCTCAGCACGACCCCCTACACTGCCTGAACACCACTGCACCGCCCTGAACCCTGAAACACCAGCCCCAGCACAACACCGTACACTGCCCGAACACCACTGCACTGCCCTAAACCCTGAAACACCACCCCGTGCATGACCCCCTACACTGCCCGAACACCACTGCACTGCCCTAAACCCAGAAACACCATCCCCAGCACGACCCCCTATACTGCACGAACACCACTGCACTGCCCTAAACCCTGAAACACTACCCCCAGCAAGACCCCCTACACTGCTCGAACACCACTGCACTGCCCTAAACCCTGAAACATCACCCCCAGCAAGACCCCCTACACTGCCCGAACACCACTGCCCTAAACCCTGAAACACCACCCCCAGAAAGACCCCCTACACTGCCCGAACACCACTGCACTGCCCTAAACCCTGAAACACCAGCCCCAGCACGACCCCCTACACTGCCCGAACACCACTGCACTGCCCTAAACCCTGAAACACCACCCCTGCACGACCCCTACACTGCCCGAACACCACTGTACTGCCCTAAACCCTGAAACCCCACCCCCAGCATGACCCCCTACACTGCCAGAACACCACTGCACTGCCCTAAACCCTGAAACACCACCCCCTGCACGACCCCCTACACTGCCCGAACACTACTGCACTGCCCTAAACCCTGAAACACCACCCCCAGCACGACCCCCTACACTGCACGAACACCACTGCACCACCCTAAACCCTGAAACACTACCCCCAGCAAGACCCCCTACACTGCCCGAACACCACTGCACTGCCCTAAACCCTGAAACATCACCCCCAGCAAGAGCCCCTACACTGCCCGAACACCACTGCCCTAAACCCTGAAACACCACCCCCAGCAAGACCCCCTACACTGCCCGAACACCACTGCACTGCCCTAAACCCTGAAACACCACCCCCAGCAAGACCCCCTACACTGCCCGAACACCACTGCACTGCCCTAAACCCTGAAACACCACCCCAGCACGACCCCTACACTGCCCGAACACCACTGCTCTGCCCAATACCCTGAAACACCAGCCCCAGCACGACCCCCTACACTGCCCGAACACCACTGCACTGCCCTAAACCCTGAAACACCACCCCCAGCACGACCCCCTACACTGCCCGAACACCACTGCACTGCCCTAAACCCTGAAACACCAGCCCCAGCACAACCCCGTACACTGCCCGCACACCACTGCACTGCCCTAAACCCTGAAACACCAGCCCCAGCACAACCCCGTACACTGCCCGAACACCACTGCACTGCCCTAAACCCTGAAACACCAGCCCCAGCACGACCGCCTACACTGCCCAAAAACTACTGCACTGCCCTAAACCCTGAAACACCACCCCCAGCACGACCCCCTACACTGCCCGAACACCACTGCACTGCCCTAAACCCTGAAACACCAGCCCCAGCACAACCCCGTACACTGCCCTGAAACACCACCCCCTGCACGACCCCCTACACTGCCCAAACACTACTGCACTGCCCTAAACCCTGAAACACCACCCCTCAGCACGACACCCTACACTGCCCGAACACCACTGCACTGCCCTAAACCCTGAAACACCACCCCAGCACGACCCCCTACACTACCCAAACACCACTGCACTACCCTAAACCATAAAACACTACCCCCAGCAGTACCCCCTATGCTACCCAAACACCACTGCACTACCCTAAACCCTAAAACACTACCCCCAGCAGTACCCCCTACGCTACCCAAACACCATTGCACTACCCTAAACCCTAAAACACTACCCCCAGCAGTATCCCCTACACTACCCAAACACCACTGCACTACCCTAAACCCTAAAACACTAACCCCAGCACGACCCCCTACACTACCCAAACACCACTGTACTACCCTAAACCCTAAAACACTCCCCCCAGCACGACTCCATACACTACCCAAACACCACTGTACTACCCTAAACCCTAAAACACTACCCCCAGCAGTATCCCCTACACTACCCAAACACCACTGCACTACCCTAAACCCTAAATCTACCCCCAGCATGACCCCCTACACTACACAAACACCACTGCACTACCCTAAACCCTAAAACACTACCCCCAGCACGACCCTCTTCACTACCTAAACACAACTGCACAATTTGTTACAGGCGTTGCAACGCAGGCCTGTGGTGCTTACTGGAAGTCCCTGGTGGGCTAGTTGGGCCCCCGGGACTCTCAGGATTCAAGGTGACCTAATCCCCCAACTTAAAACGCGCCACGGGGCGCGTTTGCACAGTGGTGAAAGGAGGGGGCGGGGCCTCAGGTGACATGTGCGCAAACACGCCCTGTGGTGCGTTTTAAGTTGGGGAGTTAATTCCCTTTGAATCCTGGGGGCCAACTAGCCCACCAGGTACCTTCAGTAAGCACAACAGAGTTGCGTTGCAGAGAGGTGAAAAAGGTGCGTGGCCTCGGAACGCCTCTCTGCAACTCAGCTCTGTGGTCCTAACTGTAGGTACCTGGGGGATAGTTGGGCCCCAGGGACCCTCAGGATTCAAGGGGACTTAATCCCGCAACTTAAAACGCGCCACGGGGCGCGTTTGCACACATGTCACCTCAGGCCCCCTCCCTTCACCACTGTGCAAACGCGCACTGGCTCTGGTTAGTCAGAGTCAGTTACCACCAGTACCCGTCTGAAAAAGTTGTGGGCACAGGATGATTTTGCAACAAGGCCTCTTTCTGCTCCTCTGTTGGTTCTTTCTGCACATCTTTTGCTTCTTTCTGTGCGTTTTTCTTCTTTCTTCACATGTCCTACCTCTGTTGGCATAGTTAGAAACTAGCATTTAAAAAACCTTTGAAATTCACTTAAAAAATCATAGGTTTCAGGCACGTTATAGTTAGAAATTAGCATTTAAAAAACCTTTGAAATTCACTGAAAAAACCATAGTTTTCAGGCACGTTATAGTTAGAGATTAGCATTTAAAAAACCTTTGAAATTCACTGAAAAAACCATAGGTTTCAGGCACGTTATAGTTAGAAATTAGCATTTAAAAAACCTTTGAAATTCACTGAAAAAACCATAGGTTTTAGGGACAGTTATAGTTAGTTGGACATTGCACTCGTACAAAACCCGTGAAATTCCCCTGTTATAGTTAGTTCAGCTAACTATAACTCGCGCCCCGCAATGCACTGCTGATGACGTCACATATTACATCACTCATGACATGGTCAGTGACATCACTGATGACATCACTGATGACATCTCAAATGACATCACTGATGACATCATCCATGTGATAATTTCATGCATCTTCTCACACCCTAATATAACTTTTGATACACCCACTCTAAATTACAGACTGCCATTCTCAAAACCATAGACACTCCAACACCAAAAACTACATACCCACTCACTGATTCTTAGGTCTACACAGACATCCACTCACTCACCTGTACAGTCACTCATACTTACAGTCACTCAGGACAGGACTATCATATGCACTCATACACCTATATAAATACTCACACACCGCCACTCATCCATAGAGGTACTCACACACCTAGTCAGTCATGCAAAAAATTAATCACACACCCATTTACTCACCTATACAGTTATACACACACCAGCTCACTTACTCATACAAATACTAGCACATTCTTACACTCTTATACAATAACTGATACAAGCACACACGCATCCATACAGCCACTCTCACAATAACACACTCTCACTTATAGCCATTTAAATACTCTAACACACATATATACTGCCTTTTACATATGTAGTTACTCGCACATGTACCACTGAGATATACATTCACTCACTAACACACCCATACACACACTCACCCACCCAAGCAGTCCATCACAGATGCACTCTTGAAATCATGCACCCAGTGAATCACCCACTCACACATCTATGTATAGAGTCACACACACCCCACCCACACAAACACTCAGGCAGCCATACAGATACTCAGAGAACCAATCAATAACCCATATAGACACTCATGTAGCTATTCGCAAATCCATGCATCCACTTACACACCAACAAACAGACGGATACAGACATTCACACAGTTTAGTCACTAACCCATGCATTCAGTAAGATACGTTTAATCACTCACTTGTAGAGTCAGTCACTCACGTACTAAATCATCCATTCAGACACTTATACACCCACTCATTCTTCAATACGCCTTTCCCTATATATATTAAACATATTTAAACTTTACAGAAACACAGTCACTGGATGATGTCATCAGTGATGTCATTTGAGATGTCATCAGTGATGTCATCAGTGATGTCACTGACCATGTCATGAGTGATGTAATATGTGACGTCATCAGCAGTGCATTGCGGGGCGCGAGTTATAGTTAGCTGAACTAACTATAACAGGGGAATTTCACGGGTTTTGTACGAGTGCAATGTCCAACTAACTATAACTGTCCCTAAAACCTATGGTTTTTTCAGTGAATATATATATATATATTTCTATTTATTGTGTTCTTACTGTTTGTGCTTTTTTACTTCCAGTGAAGGTTTGCAGTGTCCTGTGGAGTGTAAAACATTTGGGGCGCACTTAGCGTATAGGTTCAGAGCTCAGTGCCAGTTGATTTGTATACAAAAATATAACAAAGTCTCTGTGAGGGCTATGAGATTTTAATAATTATAATATTGTTAACTGAATCAGGCAGCTAATGGGAAAATTGCTTACTGTCAAATTAGATTTGAGCAATTCTTATTTTGACACTGAATGAATTATTGGATCCCTTCCTTCATAGCCTGGCCTTTTTGAAGTGCATCTGCTAAGAAGGAAAATTAAGCTTGCCTTCAATTTGAATCATACGTCATTGGGTGTTCTACTAGGCACTCAGTTTCATGCTACTCACTTGTAACCATGAAAAAGATGTATGAAACATATTGTCACTTTTGTTCATCCAAAGTGATTTACGTTAGAGGTATCGCCATCCTAGACATCACTTTAATCACATGTTCAAACATACATTAGCGATCAATACAGAGCATTATTAGTTTCAGGGTAAATTAGGTTTGTAAAACTTAGTGTAGCTATGGCATAAGTATCACATCAGTGTCAACATTTTCAGATTAATAATATGAAAACCACTAATATCAACAAAGAGATTTCCTACAGATACTTACATTCTGATAACATTTTGAAACATGCACCATAGCATTACAGGTCCCCAAAGCCTGAAATGTCCACTAGCCTACTAATACAGAAAATAAACTCCATATTTAGGAGTAAGCCTGTCAAAATTTTTCGCCGTACAAATGTGATGCAAACTAGGACAAAGTGTTGCTTTTGGGATTGTACTTTCCGGAGCAAAACATGTTTTGTGTGGGAAAAGAACCAACAGGTCTGTGAGCTACTTTGCGCCAAGGTGATGTTGTACATGGACCCTCCCAATGCACCAATCTTGGAATTTGAAGGCAAACCCCTATATATGAAGATTGGAATACAGGAATTTTCAGCAACAATTTACACCTTCTCGAGGCAAGCGCAATATTAGAGAAAAGTTTTCTTTTCTAACTTTGCATGTGTGCTATACTGTACATCACACATACAAAGTTGTACAAGAGATAAACTATGAGAAAGCATAATATTTTGTAGTGGACAGATCCTCTTCCAGTACAAAGCTATGCTTGACATTGCACACACATATTTGGATTATGGTGCAAGATTGTTGGCCAAAGGCAGCCTCATGTCTAGTAGTTCAAGGAGTGAGAAAAACCATGCCATCTTTTAGTAGATATGGTGCTGTTCTGCTGTTTCCCTTTGACACAGTGCAGTGCAGAAGCTTTGGTTGCTGCGCTGTGCTGCATCAATGTTAGGAAGTCTTTAAGACACCAAGGGGCTCTTTTAGGCTCTGGGAGATGTGGTCCCAAATCTCTGAGATGGCAGAGGGGCTGTCTCCAAAACAAAAACCTAACAAAAACGAGAGCACCTCACACCAAGCGACAGGATTATGTAAACCCAAAAACTAAAGATTTCCAAAGGCAAAAGTTAGAACTACAAGCAATCACACTTTTCACAATCTACAGACTTTCATACATAGTAAAATACAACAAAATTGAATATCACAGAAAATTACAAAAATATATATGCCTTTCATCCAATTATGATAAAAATGTCCTTTATTAAAAAACATATACACATGAAGACCCCATTTACATATACATAGAACAGGGACAAGCTTTAAGACAATAAAATTAGTCTTTCCCAACATACATTTCTACTCTTTTGGTCACTTAGTCTTTCCAAATATATACTTCTATTCTTTTTGTCACTAGGAGTCCATGAATTAGATCAGTGACATATAAGGACCACCAGTGCACTGTAGATCGTGTCTTCAGTTCTTGTTGATGCATTTCTTTTTTTTTTTTTTGTGTCCTCATTACACCATGGTTCCCGGCCATCTGGGCCAGTACAGAAATGGAAACGAAACACCCTTGATCCTTCTTTGGTCCAAGCAGTTACATACTGTGCCTTCCACGGCACCCAACTGTCCTTCAATAGAAGGGCACGGGGGGAGCGGTCAAGCCTGCCCAACACCCCAGTCCATGGCTTGAAGTAATCATTGGACTAAGTTTCCGAATCAGATTTCCGAATTTATTAACCATGGGTACCTTTCAATTCAGCCAGTTCAAAAAGGGCTCCCACACCTCGGCCGGAGTACTTTTATCCCTTTTAATATCAAATCTACATGTCCATTTAACCACATTCAACCAGGTTATTGCATTGGGGGTTGAGGATCCAATATTTACAGATTTCCCTTCTGGCCAGAAGGATCAAATAAAACAACAACCCCCTCTGTTTAGATCTTAAGGCCTGTTGAGTTACATAGTCCACTCCTAGGAGTACCAAAGTTTCTGTTAAGGTTATATTTTCTCCTAGAATAACCCTTATACTATTTTCCACAGAGCTCCAATAATCCTTTAGCCGTGGGCATGTAAAAAGATATGTAGATCATTTGCCTTGAGAAGGTTACACCTTTTACATCTTGGGACCGGTTGTTGCACACATTTTGATAATCTATGAGGTGTCCAGTACAGTCTATGCATGACAAAGAAGTGGTGTCTTTTAAGATTAGCTGGAGTAACTATGTCATAGAGGATTTTAACTGAGTCAGACCACAAAAGCTTCATGCTTCCCTCCTGCAACACCCCTGTCCAGACCTCAGATGGATCTTGTGTATTTTCCTCCTCTGCCTCCAAAAGATGTCTGTACCATAATGCTACCTCTTTAGCTTTCTGTGAGGGGTCCTGTATTAAGGTCTCGAAATCCCAGTTGCCTCCCACTTCAGTCCCTGCCATCGCAGCCCAAGAAGTAAGCTGTATGTACTTAAACCTTGAGAGTCCGCTACCCGTCTTAATATACAGAACTTCTCATGGGACCACTATGCCATCTGATGTTAGATCTCCCCATTGCTTGACTCCTGCATGCTTCAAATGTAAACTCAGGGCATCCTTGAGACATTCCGGTGTCCCCGGGGAATTCCAAATTGGAGCGAACTCTGAAAAGTAGCCAATCTTGAGGATTCGTCTCACTGCCATCCATAGACTTAAAGCTGCTTTCGGCACTTTCAGTCTTACTTTTTTAAAGAATTTCTGTGCTCCAAATTTATAGAGAAATGCTCTGCTGGCTTCTTTGGTCATCTCACTCAAAATTAAGCCCCACGTAGTACTCTCAGGCTCTCCTACCAACATATGAAAGTTCTTCCATTGAAAGGCCATGCAATAAAGCCTAATGTCTGGCAATGCCAGTCCCCCTTTTTTTAGACTTCTTCTAAGTTTTTTCCATGCCAGACGGACCCCCGGGAAGCCCAAATAAATCTAGAAATCTTTCCTTGAATTTTCGTTATTTCCTCTTTTGGAAAGCTAAGTGGTATACAGTTAAAAAGGTAGGTTAGCTTTGGTAAAACTGACATTTTAATCAGGTTTACCCTCCAATATATAGACAGTGGTAGATTTTTCCACCTGGCCAAATTCCTATCTATTTCCTTCATTACACGCTTCAAGTTTATCAGGGGATCTCATCAATCTTCTCTACAATTAATATCCCTAAATATTTAATCTCTGAAGAAACTCTACCACCCCATCCATCCATATTCCAACACATTACCTCTGTTTTTTCTAAATTAACAAGATATCCTGAAAGTAAACCAAATTCGGCAGTCAGCTGTTCTATTCTTGACAGTGTTTGTGTTGGGTCCGAGGTGTAAACTACAAGATCGTCTGCATATAATGCTATTTTACTGTGGGTCGGAAGTTGGTGTATGGGGATGATCTTATCATCTAACCTTAATTTGTGTGCAAGTAGTTCCATGTATATATCAAAAAGAAGGGGGGACAGGGGGCAACCCTGTCGCATCCCCCTCCTAATTTCAAATCCCCTTGTTAGTACTCCGTTTAGCAAAATTTTCGCTGTAGGTTGCTCGAATAATTTCTGTACTGCACTAATAAAGTTAGAGCTAAATCCCATTGTATCTAAAACGGCCCACAGAAATGCCCAACAAACCCGATCAAATGCTTTGGCGGCGTCTATTGTGATTACCGCCAAAGGGATCGATCTTTCAACCGCTAAATCTATGGTTCCTATTAAAGAGAGTGTTAGATCTTGTATCTGTCTCTTAGGAACAAAACCTTTCTGGTCGGGGTGTATCAGTTGTGTTGCCTCCTTAGCTAATCTCCCCGCCAATATACCAGTATACATTTTTAGATCCGCATTTAATAAGGATATAGGACGATATGAGTCGGGATTTTTCGGGTCCTTTGAAGGTTTTAGGATTAACATAATAAAAGCCTCATTCCAAGAATTTGGAATTTTCTCCCCCTCATTATATATAGCATTAAAAAGAGACATCAGTTCTGGAACTATCTCTACTAATAATAATTTATATACCTCGGCCGGAACTGAGTCGGGGCCAGCCGCCTTACCATTCTTCATACGCTTTAATTGTTCTCTTATTTCAACCTCCGAAAACGGGGAATTCAACCTGTCCCTCCCTTCTGCTGTTAGAACCGGGAGGCCAATATTACTCAACCAGCTCTTTAAAGCCTCTGCATCAGGTCTTTCTGACTGTGACTAGAGTTCTGCGAAAAGGGTTATCATTCTTTCCTGCATTAACTCTTCATTATTGGTACATCCCCCTCGGGAGTTATGAACATCTCTCTAATATAATTTCTTTCCCTATCTGCCCTCGCCTTCCAAGCTAACAAAGCCCCTGCTTTTTCCCCATATTCAAAATGTTGCTTACAACTTGCCTCCCACCTTTCCCTGCTCTTTTTATCCAATTTCAGCCTATAGCTCAATCTAGCTTCATCTAGCTTTTTTACTGTCTCATCATCAGAATATATATCCTGCTGCAATGCCCTTTCCAAAATCCCTATCTCCTCCTCCAAATTTTGTAATTCGACTCGTTCCTCTTTGTTCTTATATGCAGCAAGATTTTGCAATACCCCTCTGATATAGGCCTTGTAAGTATCCCATACAATACTTATTGGCGCTGAATTGGCATTAATAAAGAAGAATTCCACCGTTTTTTCCTTCAAAGTGGAAGCAACTCTTAGATCTAATAAAATTGCTCTCTTCAAGGTCCATCTGCCAGATTTCCTTACAGTGATCCCCTCAGTGTAATACTGACCATACTATGGTCCGATATATGCCCGGGGATATACAGACGTCCTTTATTTTCCCTGCCCATTCTCTATCAACCAATATGTAATCTAGCCGGGAAAAAGAATGATACTTCTTACTATGGAAAGTGTAAGCCCTTTTACCCTTCCTTAAATGTCTCCAGGCATCCACCATTCCTAACTCTATAAGCATGTATTTTAAAGCCTGCCTTGTTTTCGGTGCTTGGGCCTGTGCCCCCCTCCTGCTCTTTGATATATCCGCTATTGGGTCTAATAATGTATTGAAGTCTCCTCCTATTACTATGGGGGATGATTCCTCTACCAACCTCATATGCAAGTCCACTAAATATTGGGGGTCATCCGTATTTGGGCCGTAAAAGCCAACACATATAAACTCTATACTTAAGCATCTAAGCGTGGCCATCACCCATCTTCCTGAGTCGTCAGTGCTAGATGTTATCAATTCCACCCCTGATCCTTTCCTTACTATTATGGCAACTCCTTTTGTATAGTCCAGTTGGTTGGATGAAATAAAACTTTCTATCCAATTATATTTAGTGAACACCCCTCTACTCTCATCTGCTGTAATATGAGTTTCCTGTATAATGCATACTTGGGCTCTTGACGCTTCTAAGTGACCCAATACCATCCTCTGTCTTTTTTTTTATCTTAGACCATTCACATTCCATGTTATGATTTTAATTTCATTACCCCCCCCTACCATTATTCCCTGTAACGGTACCAAAGGATCTTTCGGTTCTCGAGATCGAGTCGGACCCATATAAGCTATACATTATATCAATTCTGTCTAATGAGGACTTATTTTTTGTTTTCTCCCACTGCTCCCCACCCTGTGCAACCTTGAACCCCCCCCCTGGGAACCCTCCCCATGCTTACAGGCATGAAGCCCTACATTCGGAACCGTTGGAAGGAGGTGCTCAGTCTATAAAAAATCTTTGTGCCGCCCCCTACCCCCCCCACAGATCACAAAGTGATGATTATATACCTCTTCATATTAAGTGTATTTTATTTACTTTTATTAAGTGAAACTCAGGCCCTAATTAATTTGCCCCCCTTTTTTTTTTTTTCTTTATCCCCTATCATATTATTTTAAACGTATATAAAATTCTAGAAAAAGAAAAAAAGAAGGGGGATTCTCAAAATTGGCAAATTTATCTTCTCGATGTCTCTCCTTCCCTAATAGCATTTATTAATCTATCTGCTTCCTCTACTGTCCGTATATTGCTCATTTGATTATTCCACATTACCCTCAACGTGGCAGGGAATTTTAATTGAGCTTTGGCCCCCTATTTATTCAGCTCACCCATTTTATTACCCAGCTCCCACTGTTTCTGGGTGGTTGCATGGCATATATCTGATCTGATGTTGACGCGTTTCGGTGGAAAATATGTATAACAACTATCTTCTTCAGGACTACTTGATAGATATCTCCTCCCCAATTCAATCTCATATGATAGCGGCTGTTTATACAATCATCAATAATGCTGTGCGCCTACACTTCAACCCATGCAATCCACTCTATCTAGTCAGGGCCGGACTGGCCATAGCGGGCACCGGATGTTTTCCCGGTGAGCCGGATGGGTGGTGCCGGTTTTTGACCCACGGGGCCAGTTTTGTTACTGGGGCCAGTTTTGCAGCTGTGCTGCAATATCGGCCCCTAGTATCAAAAGCGCCCACCCTCCCACTGACACCCCCCACTCTCTCTCCCCATGGCCGGTCGAGTGAAATTGCCAGGGCTGGTTTCTGTTCCCAGTTCGGCTGTGTATCTAGTCACAGTTAAAAGAACCTCTACAGAGTTTTCAGCGAGTGTAAACCCCCAGGTATTTGTTCAAATATTCCAAAGGACCATTATTTGTGGGAGAGGTAGACTCGAGGTGATGAATATTCAATACTGAGTAGTATCCCAGCTCTTTAGCACATAGTCAACTCCTGATCATATAAAATACGGAATACACTCAAGTCCCCTCCTATTGTCCAAAACTCTCACCATCAATCGTATGGTTATGAAGCAAGTCCTGTTGTCGATTTGTCCATCTTTACAGCTGACTCTACCAACAGACCCCAGCAGCCCAATGAAATTAAGTTTTGCCACTGATTCATAGGTTTTTTTCATCAAACGTCTATATACCAATAAAGCAGAAGAAATTTCAGCAACCTACAGTATAACAGCCAGGGGCGCTGACATAATGTTTGGCTTTTATGGATAAATTCTGTTTATTTTATATCCAAAGCAAAACATTTTTATACACAGCTATCTGCCTACAACCCAGGGACCAGCATCATCATCATAGATCAGCTAGAATGAAAACTTTACACAGCTGTCTGCCTATAACCCTTGGGCCAGCAGCCTCGTAAACGCATGTTTTATTCATTTATTTATATATAGTTTTATATAGTGCGGACATGACCCAGGCGGGTATCAGAGCACTTTACAAATGATCAAGGACAAAAAGAGTTAGGCAAGTGGGTCAGTAACAACAACAGTGATAAGCAAGATACTGGTGTATAAAAGAGGAACGATGTATTGTGAAATCGCAAAAAGGATATAAATGAGCATATATGAACAAAAAACATAGTCATAGTCATAGGATCAAGTGCAAAACACATTGTAGCACCACTAAGGGCGAGGCACTCCGTACAGGAGGAGAAAAACCAGCTTGATAAAGAACCAACAACAAATGGTACAGAGTGGGAGTAGGTACATTCAGATCAGAGGGTATTCATCAGTAGTGTTTTCACTTCTTTTTTGAAAGATGCTGTTGAGGGACTCAGTCTGATTTCCGGAGGCAAGGAGTTCCAGATTCTCAGGCCAATACCCGAGAAAGCTCGATTATAGGTTTTCTATCTTTGGAATTTTTTGGGTTTTAAAGCAGCAGGGTGCTAGAACTCCTGGAAGATCTGCTACCTCCAGAGAGTTCCAGTTTTTGAGCTAGGTACAAAGGGGTGTTATGGTGAAGGGCCTTGAGTGTCATGCAAGCAATTTTAAGATGTATCCTAGCCTCAAAAGGCAGCCAGCTTAGGGATTTCAGGTCCGGTGTGATGTGATTATTTTTTCTGGATCCTGTGATAAGCCTTGCAACCGAGTTCAGGAATGCCCTGAGCGGTGCCAAATTGTAGCTGGGCATCCCACAGAGTGTTGCGCTACCATACTCCAACCTGGAAATTATTAGCACTTGAACAGCAGAATTGAAGTCGTCTGGGGGAGGAAGGGTTTTATCTTTCTTAGGATACTCATGTGGAAGTTAGCTCCTTTGGTGGCTGAGCTAATGTGCTCCTGCCTACTCAAGGTCTTATCAAGTATTATTCCAAGAGACCTTGTGGAGTCAATGATGTGTGGAGTATAGTTGAGAGCCGTTAGGTGTTTCATGTATTCAACAATGACGGGAGCCTATTTAGGTGGCGCAATAAGGAAGAATTCCGTTTTGAAGGAGTTTAGCGTGAGATGTTGGGAAGTCAGCCAGTGTTGTGTTTTGAGTAGGGTTGAGTTGAGTGACCTGATGTCTTCCGGGGAGAAGATTTTCAGGTACAGTTGGGTGTCATCTGCATACATGTGATAGTGAATGTTGGATGAATTGAACATTTCCGTTAGAGGCTCCATGAACAAGTTGAAGAGCGTGGGTGAGAGTGCAGACCCCTGAGAGACCCCTTGTTAAAGTTACAACAATACAAACATCCCCTGGAACGCCCCCCTATACCCACATCTCCTTCTAAAAGAAAGTTGTGGAGACCTATGACAGCAGTGTAGTGGCTTTGGTGTCAGCCTAAGTTGGTGCATGTTGACATTGCATGTTTAGGGACGGATTGTGCCTACAGGGTCTCGGTTGTGGAGAGCAAACACAACAGTTTAAGATAAGTCGGGCATGTCAGCTCATTAAATTCACATGACAGAATAGCAATGAATTGTGCCCACAAGTCAGGGTAGGAGTCATGTTTCGGGTCAACTGTGAGGGAGAGTTTTTCCATCCCCAAAATAAATCATATATTATGGAGCCACGTTTCTGCCATTTCTGTTCTGGCCATGTTGTTAGCAGTGTGACGAGTCTGGTAGTAGATGTCTTCCCAATCTTTTATGGACAGGGCTCTGCCTAGTTCTGCCTCCCATCTCCTCTGTCCCACTGTTTTAGCTGTTGGTGCCGTCCCACCTTATAGTGCATAGATCTCTGTGACAAGACGTCTGTCTGTCATTTTCAGGTAGACCCACTTTTTAAAAGGCATAAGGGGTCGCTCCACGTGAGGTCTGATGGTGGGATGAAGCACCCAGTGTCTCACTTGTAAGTATTGGTTGCATTCTGCTTCCTCTAGGGCATAATCAGCCTTCAATTGATCAAATGGGATTATCCCTTGCATGTCAAAGAATCAGCCTATACGCTTGCAGCCTCCTACCTGCCAGCGTTGGAAGCCCTCCTGGTGCATCCCCTGTGTAAAGTTAGGGATAGCCAGGACTGGCATCATGGGGGAAGGCAAAGAGGTCAACCCAGCCCTGGTCACCATGGCATCTCAAAACCTGAACACAGAGACAGTCACTGGGGAGGAGTAGAGTCCCCACGCCTAATGCTTACGTCAGAGCCAAGGCTCTCAGATTCCGGATGGCTCCACTCCACCATGAAATGTAATTGAGAGACCTGATAGTAATGTGTCACCATGCGTACTGTGAGCCCTCCCACACATGTTGGGCAGTAGAGTAGGTGTCTGTGCAGACGTGACTTTTTCCCATCACAGATAAAATTGTTGATCCCTAGTTGCAGAGACTGAAGTGTATGTTTTAGTGGAGTCAGTGGGCGGGCCTGGAAGTTGTAGAGGATCCGGGGTAGGACCATTATCTTAACGGCCGCTACCCTGCCCAGCCAAGACACCTGAAGGCGACCCCAGTTGGCCAGATTGGACAGGACCTGAGAGGTGAGGGTTGCATAGTTTAGTGTTGCTGACTCAACCACAGAACGAGTCGACTTAATGGTGAGGTAAGGTATATACTCATCTGCCCAGACGAAGGGAGCAAGGAGGGGTGGTAGTCCCCCTGATGCTGCAACAGCAAAAGGTTCAGGATCTGGGATGTCTGCATACTTACCTTGAACCCGGAAACCTCCCCAAAGGAATGGAGCTCTGCCATAGGAGGAGGGACGGATGGCCCCGGGTCGGTGAGGGCGAGAATCACATCATCCCTGCATAAGCTAATATGGTGAAGGCCGCCGCCAAAAGGGATGCCCATGATAGCCAGATTGTCTCTAATTCCATGCGCAAAAGGCTCCACGTAAAGGGCAAATAAGAGAGGGGCGATAGGACACCCCTATTGAGCACCTTTCTGAATAGGAAAGGGTGTGGACTGTATGCTGTTGACTCTCACAGAGGTCTGTGGGATGCTATAGACGCTGTGGATCCATTGTCGAAATCTATCTCCTAGGCCGAATTATTTCAAGGTGTCAAAGAGATAGGGCCAGTGAACCCTATCAATTGCCTTCTCAGCATCAAGGGTAAGAAGAACGGCTTCTCTTTGTGACCGGCTGATTTTGTCCATCAAATGGAGAATATGCTGGGTGTTATCCCCCTACTGGCATTTGGGTACTCAATAGGGTTGTCGTCTCTCCCTCTCTTGATTGCGATCAATCAGGCCAGGCATGAGGGGATTAGGTGATGGGCAAGGATGCAGCTGAAGGGTTTGGCATCAATATTCAGGAGAGATTTTGGTCTGTAAGACCCACATAGAGCGGAGTCCTTGCCAGGCTTTGGAATGACCGAGATGGAGACTTCAAGCATTGAGTCAGTGATAGACCCAGTGTCTGCAAAAGAATTAAAAATGTGGTGAGCATTGGAGCTAGATCTGGGCAGAAGACTTTATAGACTTGTGGTGAATAGCCATCAGGCCCGGGGGACTTCATCGGCTTCAGACGGGCAATGGCCATGATTACCTACTTGATCCAGATGGGCCTCTCCAGGTTCTCAGAGTCAAGGAGTGACTTAGGGAAGACCAGCACCTCCCCAAAGTGTCTGGAAAGGTTGGCGTGTGGAGTGTCAGAAGCCTTATATAGTGTGCTACAGAAGTCCTGGAGGCCCATGATGTCTCTCTGGAGTCATTGTTCTGGAGGTAGTCGCCAATCACCTTTCGCAGCATCTCTATTGTGGATTTGGGCTGGAGGAGACTATCTCTAAGCCTCCAGTGAGAGGAGCCGACATTGAAACAAATCCACCCATAGCACTAAGGAGAGGGGGGCATTGTCAGATAGGGACATAGGGCAATATAAACCTCTTGGACAAGGGCCTGTATGGTAGGGAATGCCAGAAAGCAGTTGATGCAGGTGTAGGTTTTATGTGCTGTGGAATAGCATGTGTAGACCTGTATATTAGTGTGGAAAAGACGCCAGATGTCCCCCAAGCCACATTCATCTAGCCACTGAAGACCCTGTGTCAAAAAGGCATCAGACTGGCCAAAGCGTTGGCCAGAACGGTTCATTTGGTGTTTATAACTATGTTCAGGTCCCCACCCACCAAGACAGCAGCATCTGGAAAAGGCAACATTGAGGAGAGGGACCCTGTGATAAACATCTCCTAGTGCTCGTTGGGAGTGTAGATGGAAGCTAATGTGAAGTTAAAGGTGTCCAAATGTATCTGGTAGGCAAGGAGTCGACACTTGATCTCAGCTGCCTTAGTCAGAACCCCCTTGAGACCCCTAGAGAGTGGGATCACCACCCCCACTCTCTGCGCAGGGCCCGACGACCAGTACTGGTGCAGGAACCAGCAGGATTTCATCTTATTTACATCCATGGGGAGAAGATGGGTCTCTTGGAGACGGCACTTGTCGCAGCCAGAGCACTCCAGGAGTTAAAGGACTGCAGCATGTTTTGTTGGGTTGTTGAGGCCTCGTACATTGAGGCTTGTCACTTTAGTCTCCTGAAAATCAGAAGCAATAGGGCGCTGTAATCTGCCACCTGGGGTGAATGCCACAATACGGGGAATGTCCGGCAAGGCAGAGAGCGAGCTGGCTGCCCCAGGAGCCAATAGAGAAATAGCAGTAGATTGTGTGGTGGGAAGGGATAAGAACCAGAGGAAACAAATTCCAACAACATTGCTAATAAAACATGAACAGTAACAAGTCCCTTGCAAATGGATGGTCGCAAAATGGACATGGGCCAGTTGAACGGGTGAGGTACGCTCCTCATTAGGTGTAGTTGTCCATTGAGCCCTCTGCCGTCACAGACCTTAGCGGGAAGGGTTAATCCTGGTGGGTTTCAGTTGTGGCAGGCACAGGTAGTGAATAGAGCTCAGATTCATGTATTCGACTTGCCAGTACCTGACACCAGTCTGTCCAGCAATGCTTGGCATTATTGAATACAGTGATCCTTTTAAAGTAATGGCATCAAAGGTTCTACAGCAGCTTGCTCACCTGAAAGGTGAGGCTTACGGCAGAGATGGATGAGGCTCTGCCATTGGAAACACAGAGTTTCCCCCATCTCTATAATAGGCAAGGCATCAGATGGTGGATGTGGGGGCATCGACATGTTTTGCCAGCTGCCCTGTGCATCCCTGTGAGAACGTGGATTATTAGTTGAAGTGAATAGTAATCCTCTTAAAGTAATAGTGGCACTATTACTTACTAGGTCCAGACTGGCTTAACGTAAGATAAATTTGTATAGCATTTATCAGTACCAGGACAGGTAAAAAGTAGAAAACACAACACAATAAAAATCCCACTTCAATTTATAGAAATAGAGTAAAATAGAATGAACAAATAGACACCAAAATAACAAAAATCAGATGGTGACAACCAGAAATTTGATTTTTCCAACATTTCGATTTTTCTAGCTCCAAATAGTGCAAAGCGCCAACCACAGGTATCTGATCACAGTAGACCAGGTCAAAATCAAAGGTTAAGGCTGACCTCGATTGAACATGGGTCAGATACAGGGACCAGGGTCATCCTGGTGAAAAGTTTATCTTCTGGCTTTCTTTTTTTTGTGGAAAATTCTTTCTCAATGGGGTCATTGGTGGGTTAGACTGCAGATACATTTCTAAGAACATCCCGGCAACGGTGATCTGGTGGAGTCCTAGAACTTGGTCAGAATTTCATATTGGTCAGAAATGCAGGCCAGTTGTTGTTGGCGCAAAAAGCTAGCCGATGATCTGAAATTTGTGCTGGTGGTCGTTGTCGATGTGAAGAGTCATTGTGAGTGAAGCCTGGAGTCTGTAACTGAGAAGATATCCTCAAAAAAAGGATGCAATTTCCATGTTGGCCTCGGTCAAGTCTGTTCACTTTCATGAGAAGACTGGGGGCAGTTGTTGTCAATACGGAGAATTCTGTGTGGGTCATGGGGCCAGGTGAATCTGACCACTGATTTGTCAATGATGGCTGCGGCTTCAGCGGCACCCCAGTATGTGCCTTTAGTTTTTATTTAAGGAAGGCCTGGAACCAGGTTCTTAGAGTCCAGTCGTTAACATTTTTTAGGTGGGGGAGAAATGCACTCTAACAGCAGCCAAGGGACCAGGGCATTTTGGGCACCACTTGGGGGTTAAGACTCACTCTCCAGAAGGCACATGCAAGGTCCAGAGCAAATCCAGTTGGAACTTTCAGCTGGGCTCACAGATTCCTGTGCTTCTTACAACTTTTGTGTTCCTCGAGCTTAACAGGAGGCTAGCTGACTAGTCCTTGGAGACCACTCTTCAGTCCTGGGTGCAAGTGGAAAAAGGTGCAGCCCTTGGTGTCTCTCTCCACAGGTTCTAGTAGGTGCATTCCTCTTTATGAAGTCAGGGTTCAGCAAATGCAGTCCTTCTTTTGTCTTCCATAGGTCCAGAGGTGGTCTGAAGACATTTATACTTGGCATTAGCTTGTGGTTGGGATGACTCTCCCGCTTTGAAATTATTTCCATCTAGGGCATATCTTGTGACTTGTAAGTATTCAATCAATCAATCAAAGAGCTTTATTCGACTGTAATATTACAATCATAAAAGCATATCACATTCATTAAAAATTCAAACAATTCCTATTATTTCACATAAAAAGAAACGTATATAAAAACCTATGCAAAGATTAAGAGCAGGTAAAAATAAAAACATTCTGATAAAATACAACTGCCCGATTTATATCAAGGGGTTCTAATTACATTTCATCATTTATCATACTTTTCTTAAAATGCAGCACTTTCTTCCAAAAACATTACAGTACGCCTATTATTTCACATAAAAAGAAACGTATATAAAAACCTATGCAAAAATTAAGAGCAGGTAAGAATAAAAACATTCTGATAAAATACAACTGCCCAATTTATATCAAGGGGTTCTAATTACATTTCATCATTTATCATGCTTTTCCTGGAGTGCAGCACTTTCTTCAAAAACATTGCTATATGCCAGGCTGTGTGTTCGTCCTCCATAAACTGAAGTTTGACCAGGGCCGGCCGACATTGCCTTAATCCTAATTGTTTTAACAATGGCACAATCCACTGTTTCCTAAAAACAGAATAATATTTACAAAATAAAACTGTGTGTATAGTGGATTGCTCGGCCAGATCGTCACACGGACAGGGTTTTAATATCCGAGACCAATAATTTTTTCTAGGAAAGGTCACTAATCTATGGACGATCCCCAGCCTGAACCAAGTTAAAAGCCGCCTGTCAAAACCACCCGGGACAAATGTCAAGTATGGTTCTATGTCGAAAGAAGTTAACAATAACTGATGATGACGCACACTTGGTTTTACTAATTCTTCCGACAATCTCAGCATAGCCAGGTGTTTAAGGCCCTCCATTCTTAAATCCTTTCTTGAAATTTGTTGCATTTTGATTGGGTTGGTGAAGTATTCTTCGTGCCCTATGTCCTTCATAAAATGATGCACGTACTTAACCCAAGGGATTTTTAGCGCCCCCTCTAGTTTAAGGCAGTCTTGTAATATCTCTCTATTTAGCTTGGTTTCTTCTTTTAACCACACGCTGTGCCACAACAGGATGGGTTCCATTTTTATCAAATCCGAAATGAACGGTAATCCCAACTCCTCGTGACAGGCAAAAGAAGAAGTGCTACCCGTAACTGATAAAAGATACCTTGTAAAAGAATTTTCTACCACTTGAATTGGGTGAACGTTAACAAAGCCCCACACTCCCGCCCCATGCATCGCTGATGTAATGCATTTCGCCTTATAGTTATGGATTAATTCAAGTGGAGGTTTCCTACCTAACTTCTTTGAAAAGGAGGTAAGGGCGGCTATAGTCTTTGTCAATACTAGCTTTCTTGTTAACACTGCCTCTGACCAGTTATCACTTTGATTAAATAAAATACTGAGGTACGCAAAACTCTTGGTGGTTGCCAACTTCTGTCCATCCACAAACATGGCCTTTGGTTTTATGCTTCTCCCACCACAGTTCATAATATATGTCTTTGACTTATTAATTGATAACCCAAGATCCCTCATAAAATTTGTGTAGCTGTCTAGGGCCCTTTGCAAACCATTTTGAGTTCTAGACATTAATACTGCGTCATCCGCGTAGAGGAGAGCCGGTATGGGTCGGCCACCTACTGAGGGAAAATCCTGGTTGTTCCTAAGTAGTGCATATTCCAGACCATTTGTATATAAGTTAAAAAGAAAAGGGGCCAGTACGCAACCTTGTCTGACCCCCCTTTTGATGGAAAACAAAGCAGTACGCTCACCCCTTATACCAAAGCGCACTGTCGCTGAGGCACCAGTATACAAGGAACGTAAAAAACAAATAATATGGGGATCCACACCCGCCACATTAAGGGTATCCCAAAGTCTATCATGTATTACCGAATCAAACGCCGCCGTGAGATCCACGAATGCCAAAAACAGGGTTCCCTTCTTGACTTTAATATATTTACCCATCAATAACGCAAGGTTAACACTCTGCTCAGTTGTCCCAAGACCCCCTCGGAAGCCATACCGTATATCCGTTAGGATTTGATTTTCTTCTGCCCAGGTCTGAAGGCGTTCCAGTATGACTCTACCTGCTACTTTTACCAGGGAGTTCAGGAGAGAAATAGGGTGATAACATCCCGGGTCATTACGATCCCCTTTTTTAAATATAGGGACTATGATCGACTCCCCCCCAAGTCTTTGGCATCGCGTCCTCACAACTGGCGTTAAAAACCTGGGTCAGTATTGGCCCCCATAGGGGGATATTGGACTTAAACAAGTCCACCGGTATTCCGTCGGGGCCAGGTGCTTTACCTCCCTTACTTGCTGCAATTGCTCTTTCCACTTCCCCCAAGTTGAATTTCAAGTCTATACTATCCCCCTCCTCTCGTGAAACTGCTAACTGGGGCGCATTCATAAATTCCTCTCCGGCATAAATCCTTGCGTAGTGCCTAACCCAGGCTTCTTCTGATACGGCAATTTCTATAGAGGGACCCCCCACTGGTTGTAAATATGGGGTTTTAACTGCGCGCCAAAAGGCCGCACTGTCTTTATGCAGTGCCGCCTGATGGAGCGCTTCCCAAGCTTCATTCTTCAAAGCATCTTTCCTGTCTTTGAGTGCCAACCTGTAATCTGACCTCGCCTTCTTGACATTATCACTAATTCTCGGGTACCTATGCAGCTCTATTTTAAGTTCATTATATGCTTGCGTACACTGCTTGTCGAACCAACCTTGGCTCCTAACTTTAATCTTGTTTTGGACAAGTAATAATTCCCTTATCCCCGCTGTTATTATCTGAAAAGCGGCTAGTATGCCCGTTGGTGGTACCATCTCGCTCAAGCAGGTAACAAAATCGGTTTTATGCCTCATGAGTAGTTGTTTCAAAATAACTTCCGGGTCGACCTTAGTCCACTTTAAAGTAAAACCATTTAATTTATCCAATTTTAACGTCCCTACTTCTTCTATGCTACTATCTACCCTCTGTGATCTAAGCGATGGCAATATAATCGTTAGACAGAGGGGGAAATGATCACTCAGGGGGCTATCCCCAACTTTAAAAGAATGTATTCTTGCTTCATCATTACGAGATGCAAGTATAAAATCAATGGTTGATGATAGGCCCCTCCCGTTAAATGTTGGCAGCATGATGTTTGTGTTATCCACTAGGTCATTTACAAAACCCAGGTTGTAACTAGCCATCAAGTCATTCAATAATTCCCCTGTCATATTGTGGGAAAAGTGGATGCCACATATTCCTTCTTCATCGTCTAACCCACAGATTCTAATGTCTTCATGAGTACACAATGAACAATTGAAGTCCCCCATTATAAGGATCATGATTTCCTTTGAGGTAACCCGAGTTGTCACAGTGAGGTCAGTGGAAATTTCTTTTAATACCTTTCCAAACTTGTCTAAGGGGATATTATTATAAAAGTGTATCAAGATAATAGAATGAGTCCTGCTTACCCCTAGTTTAATCAGCTGGTAGTATCTGTTCCCCCACTTTGACTCTATTTTATCTATCATAACTTTGTTCGACACATATACACAAAGCCCCCCCTTTGCTCTACCCATTGGCCCCTTCACTGCTGGCATATGAAACATTTTATAACCGTTTATAGAGATCGGGTCTACTGTCCACGTCTCTTGTAGGCAAAGTATATCATAATTTAAAATTAGTTCGCACCATATCTGATTATTCATCTTATTACATAAGCCCGCAATATTCCAAGATATGATCTTACATAAAGTACCTACATTTTTGGCTTGACGTTCAGTGTGTTCTGAAGGATTGAGATTTACACTTTTAGCTGGTAGACCGGCAATATTCCAAGACATCAATGATAATGAGGAAGGAGTCGGACCACCACCCAAAGCTCGGGTTGTCAGGATCTCTGTGCCCTCTAGATAATTGGAACTAATTATCTGTGGTCCCACTTTTGTAACGGGAGAAGAAATAGGCAAAATATCGATATTCTCTGGCAGAGTTGGGGTGACTGATTGTAGTCAGTCGCATGCATCTAGGTCAGACAATGGGGCGAATCTATTAACAAGATTCAAATCTAAGGATCTATATATGCTTCTTAGTGGGGCCCGGGGCTGACTCACTACACTTGGTAAACCCCGCCCACTTGGTAAACCCCTCCCTATTGAGGGGTGGAGATAAAAGAACCCTAATGGCAAAACAAAAATTTTATCCGAATGACTACTTGTAAGTATTAAAAATGAAGGCTTAGTTAGACATGGCAAAAGGTTTATTTTGCCAGGTTGAATTTCCTCTTTCAAAACTGCACACTCAGGCTGTGGGGGCAGGCCTAAAGTCATGCTTTGTGCTGTCACTTTACTGGTGGTAAACAGATGTGGCAGTCCACTAGATACATTTAACTTACAGGCCCTGGTACACAGAGTACCGTATGGAAGGGACCTATAGGTAAAGTTAAATATGCCTATCAGGGATTAGCCAATTTTGCGTGTGTTTAGGGGTGAAATCACAACATAGGGCTCTGGTCAGCAGTGCCCCAGTGTTCAAAAAGTCCTTCACCAGTAGCCTCAGACCGAAAATTGTGGGGTGAACATGCATCAAAGTAGCCGCTCCTTACACTCCCAATTCAACATGAGTCTGTAAAATTATATCTGCTGCAAATGTCCCTCGACTAGTCTGCCCATGAGTGTACTTGCATTGTCATTGCTTTCACTTCGCTTTGCTTTGTCCATATTAGCAGCTTGACAGCAACTGCGATCAGGCAATATGATGTAATATCTAATTGCCCATAGATTGCCTTAATATAAAATAGCAAGACAATAAAATGTATTTATTTAATGGTTTTAGATAGTACTCCCTTCATCAGATTGGCATTGGGGCACTTTACGAAGAACAATGAGAGATACATAAATAAGTATAATAGTGCAGCAGGTCATGTGTTTCTTTACTGGCCATTATGGAGAGAAAATGTAGGCAAAAGACATACTATAGGCACAATAATGTTTGATTAACCTTTTTGGAAAATATTGTGAAACATTGTCAGTGAGTTTGCTGGTCATGCGAAAACCATTGGTTGGGTTGATGTGTGCATCACACAAAAGCTTTTGCATAGATGTACATGTTCAGTTTACTAAAGGCAGCACAAGCTGTGCTCAATATAAAGTAACTTTTTTTGTATTCCTGTTTCCTTACCAGGTATTATTGCTGTTGTCATCTTCCTCATCTTTTGCATTGTAGCAGTCATGGCCAAGTTCCTTTACCAGCATAAAGCGGCACGTCGAAAAACTGAGATAAAAGAAAAAGAGTACCCCGAACGCCTGGACCACCCGTTCAGGAACCAAATGGACCTACACCATGCAGTGAGTGAGTGCAGAAAAGAGAAGGAATACTTCATCTGACGCACTCTCTTTTAGAAGACTATCTCTTGGGAAAAAAATCGTCAAAAATCCCCGCTGGAAAGGGCAATTGTTTTACAATGTCCCTCTTTTTCAGTATCTACACGACAGCTCATCACTTCCAGAGCCACGCCGTATCTCGAAGGTGAACTCAAACACGTGCACTTACGTGGCTGCATATGTGTGCTCAAGGAGCCAACCCAAAGCACATTTGTAAGTAGTGATGAGGAAATGTCACAAGCAGCGGGCTCTTTTGAATGCACAACTAATGAAATGCAACAAGCACTTTTCTTATTGACCTACACTTCTCTACCATACCTATTTTATCAGTAATATAAATTAATGCAAATTGACAGTTTTGGGACTGTTTTATATCATCTATGGAAAAAACTAGCAGGCAAAAAGCCAATAAAAGCTCTGGGTTGAAAAGTAACTCTAGCTGAAACCTAGATGAAGACCAGACATCTGTAGAGTGTGGAGGAAAATGTATAAGTGTGTGTGTGTTTGTGTGCATACACACTGTATCCACATATATGTATGTTTAGGCCTAAATGCAAAGGGGTGTGAACCTAATTTCCATTCAATTGTAAATCTACAAAGCTTTGACCACTGCTTACCAAACTTTCTAAACCATAGGCTACAGCAAATTTTGTTTGTCATGTGACATTGAGACAAAATTGTTGGAAGATGTCATTTTTATGAGGTGTGCAAAAATCTGTTAAAAATTAAACATCCTAATATTTTTTTATTATAGATTGTTTTTTTTAATGGCTGCACCAACTTTAACCAGATCTTTTAATCTAAATCATAATTTGAAAAATTAAAATGTAATTGGGGGAAAAAAACAATGTCTTTAATGGGATATTAAGAGTATCACTTTTGTGATTTTATCATCATGTGCCAGATAGATCATGCTGATATCGTTTGGTACGTCAGTAGCAATGGATGAAACGTGATAAAGTACTACTTTATTGGAAATACTTGATTGTGGAGGATTCAAGTTTGCACTGGCATATTAAAATAGACATTTGAGACTATAGCGTCGTTTGGAAAATGGTGGAATGCAGTTGGTACAAAAAGACCTATTTTACCAGTTATTTTCTACACGCAAATTTATTCCGCTGTCATTTGCAGGCACAGCAGAGATATGATAATGACTGACATCAGCATTGTTACCACAGTGTACTCTGATTTTCTGCCTGTCTTCTAAATGTGGCAGAAATGGCTGCCCTTTCTGTATAATATTAAAATGCATTTTGAGATGCATTGATGTCCATTTCTCCTTGGGTCATTTTATTTTGACATTGTGTAGAAGAATCCAGGGCTGTAGATTTACCTTTCCCTGCAAATCTCCATCTCTGCACTTCAGCTCGTCTGAATCATTTACACAAAACGTTATCATATTTTTTTAATGAGGAAGGATTTGTAATAATCTTTGCAAGTGAAACATTTGCCTTATTTTTCATTAGTAGAGGCAGCCCAAGAATGTTTGCTGACCTAAGAAAAAATGGCCAGTTATGTCACATCACACCTCCACCGTCCTAACAAGGGCACACACAGTCATACACACACACAAGAAATATGTTCAAATGCAAAACAAACTTCACAAACTATTAGTCAATGATATCTCTTTCACACTTCAAAGAACAGTCGAGCTTAAACGTATTCAAAGTGAAAACATATTAAGACAATTAACAAGATACCTTTGTGAATACATTTAAAATGTACACTTTTCTTTATCACCGAGTTAATATAATGTGCTGCTTGTTTTTCTTAAAAATGAAATTATTTGTGTTTATTAAGGTGCACATTTTATTTACCCAGATTCAGCATGCTAAAAGCTGCTAATAAGAAGCCCAATTGTGTATTTTAGAACCCTTCAGCGTTCTGTTCTTTTGACCTAATATACAGTTTTTAAATAGTTTCACAAAGTACTTCTGCAACTCCTATGCGCAGTCCTAGTGTCACTGTTACTGAATTTAGAGCCCGATGTCTAAAGTTTTTTGCAGTCTCTAACCATGCCGTTTGCAAAATAATAGGGTTTGAGACTGCAAAAGGACTTTTCTTAGTAACTAAAAGCCCTTTTATGAGTCAGAAGTTTCTTTCTGCCTCCTAAAAAAGTCTTTTGCAATCCTTACCGAATTGCAAGGAGGAGGGCGCATTAAAGAGGCATCTCACATCCTATTTGTGATTTGAAAAGGAATTTATCAATGGTTTGTGTTTTACAACCATGTTGCAAACCCAAACCAAGTTAGGGTGGTAACTGGTTTTCAAAGGGCAAAGTGGCCCCTTGGGGTACCATCCCCATTCTGGCTGAAGTCAGCGGCTTCAGGAGGAGCAGGCCGCCATCCAGAGGACCACGGCAGCTCCCACAATGGCTTTCCAAATGGGAAACTTTTTTTGTTTAAAGCAGCGCCTGTGCATTTAATCAATACAGGCTGCTTTTCAAAAAGGTTTTCTGTTTGAGAAAGCAAATGCAGGGAGAGGGGTCTGCTGTCCCTTGCTGGCCTCCATTCCTCCATTTGCAGCCATTCACACAGAATAGCAAATTGCGATCTGCATAATTAATATTCATTGTGCATGTCATTTTGCATCCCCCTGCAAATAGATATTTAGTGATACGATATATTAGTACATAAGTCTCATAGAAAATTGCATTTCCAATTGCAAACCAGGCAGTGTCAAAATTGCCCATTCCTGATTTGCAAATTGGAATCATACATCAGGTCCTTAATGAGAAATAGTTCCACCGGATGACACATTCAATGACGATGCTTAAACAGCACTGCATTTCCATAACATTCGAGTGTACCTCATTGAAGAGCCTGGTCATAATTTTACAAATTTAGGGCCTGATTTAGATCTTGGTGGACGGGTAACTCCATCACAATGGTGACGGACATGCTGTCTACAGAAATTTAAATCCCATTCATCCATCGGGATTTATATTTCAGTGGACGCAATATTGATCACCGTTTTGACAGAGTAACCTGTCTGCCAAGATCTAAATCAGGCCGTTAGTCACAAACTGACAATTGTCCTGCTGCAACCAACACAATTCGTTCGATTGTGCCACTTCGGTTGATAGCTGTGCCAACACGTTAATTGACCCTCATTAAAGCTCCTCAAAAATAGAGAAACAAGCAATTATGTACACTTATGCCTGCTCAAATTCCAGCACCTTTGTGCAATGCCAATACATTTTTTCCACAACAAAACATTTTTCCTAATGAGAAACCACTTCTATCAGACCCCAAAGAGTTTGGGGTTGGTCCGTTATTCTGACCAAATATGGGATTTACTCCTGCCCTTGACAGGAGTAAATCTCCAATCATTTTAGCATGAGAAGGGGTTAACGAGGAGTTTCGGAATACCTATTCTCAATTTTCAATGATAAGCACACTGGGAAACACTCACAGCCTGCTTCTTGTGTGGAATTTACTATTGTGCAATATATTACACCATTGTAGAGCAAAAATAGTGGGAGCAATTGGGATTCCCATATCACGTTCTGTGACTACCTGTAAGCAAGACATGCGATTAAACCAACATGTCCAAATGGCTTTGTGAATCCGGCAGATTGTGTTTGGCTGTCATCACAATCATTGAGGAGAAAGAAATAGCAACCCGAAATGTATTTACTAAATTACTCAAAACTGAAAATTAGACTACATGAAAGATTCGCTGAGGCCCCTCAGCGGAAACCACGAGAATTTTTCTGGTGTCAAGAGTGTTATGATAAATGTTATGTTAAAAACTTTTATATAGCGCACGTAAACCAGACGGTTTCATGGCGCTGATAGGGCAGAAAGGTGCTAGCAGGAAACGGAGGTTAAATGTCATATGATTGGGCAAACAATCGAGTCTTAAGCAGTTTTCTGAACTGTGCGTAAGACGTAACCAGAGTGGTCAGACAAGTTTCCATTTTAGCACCTATATTATTCACCTGACTTGTCAATGGAGTCATAGAGTTTGTCAAATCCTGTATAAGCAATGTCCCAGTTCTTGTTGGCCCTAAGGAGGCAACACTTTTGTTAACCACTGATACTCTGCTAGTCTCAAAGATCCCTGTCTTTAGACCAATTTGCAGAATTCTGCTCTTCTAAGGGTCTCTTAAGTAACATGGAAAAAAATAAGCTGATGATATTTTGCTCCCACAAGGGAATCACAGATAAAATCACCTTAAACTCTTCTTCTCTTGAACAGATGTCTTACTTCCCTTACTTGGGCATTACCTTCTCACATGCTGTGACGTGGAGGCAGCATCGGAACCATTCAAGAAATTTGATGGTATAGCGATCTGGGTGTACATTCCATATATGTTGTAATAAAGGTGGTCATATGATTCATCCAGCCAGGCAGTTGTACAAAGCGCAAGGCCTTAGTGCAGCCCTGTATCGTGCGGAGCTGTGGGTATTCTCTGTTGTCTCTGTCCTTTCACGCTGCAAATTTAAGTTCTTCAAACTACTAATGAAACTGCTGCTAGCCACACCAACAACAACAATGCTTCGAAACTTAGTAGAACGGATATTGGATCAATAGCAAAGCTGAGACCATTACTATAATTGGTGAGACTGTGGCGTACGCCAGAGCTGAAGATATTTATGGAGTCTCTGCACAACGTACTGTCTGTGGCCGCTTACGGATCTTTGGGTTGGCTTAGGCACATCAGGTGGAAGTTGCCCGTGCTGGGCCTGTTCGGACTTTGGCATTCTCCCATCTCCATCACAGCAGAAGCCATTAACATGATCAAATGCAGCTACAAGAACCATTCAAATGCAGCTACAAGAACCATTTTTGGGGATCTCTAGTTGTAAAGCTTACAAATAGCTTGCTAAGTAGAAAATTCACTCTAAGGAAATAGGCCCCGACGTACAAATAATATTTAGACTCAATTGTACCAATATCATCCATATCTCTGTAACTTAAATTAAGATACAGCATTCCACCTTTGAACTATTTGAGTTACCAATGGGGCCTAGCTGCTACTCAATGGTGCCATATTTGTACTAATACTACCAAAGACTAAGCTAATTTTTAAAAAAAAAATTGCCCAACTTATGTTGACCCTATGTCCAAATGCTTTAAACTCTTACTAAACACTAAACATCATGGGTAAGGGGACAGTGAGGTTAGCGTTAGCATTGCTAAAATTTGACATCCCACAGCCAATAGTGTACGCGCTAAGACGATTTTGCACATCGCC
Organism: Calotriton arnoldi; assembly: GCA_963921515.1. Classification (NCBI taxonomy): domain Eukaryota; kingdom Metazoa; phylum Chordata; class Amphibia; order Caudata; family Salamandridae; genus Calotriton; species Calotriton arnoldi. Next base: position 429,246 of record CAWUFW010006087.1, on the reverse strand, counting down.
TGGAACTGTAGGTCTCATCTGGCCTTTGAAGGCAATTAGTCAAGGTTATGAGTGCTCCTGTTTTTCATTGTTTTGATTCTTCCCAGTTCTTAAATGATGATCTTTGAATGTAGATCTTTGATTGTTAACAAATATTAAGGTTATTACTTTGAAGTTGGAATTTATTTTGGGTTTCGACCTGAACATTCTATTTCTGTACTATTATCCATATAATGTACTGCAGGGGGTACTTTATCTCATACACAGCAATGCTATTATCATGTCTGCACCATCCTCTCAGCTGCCAGAAGTTGATGAAAACGCAATGTATTCAAGATGAACCTTGGCTCCAGATCACGTGGCCTCGCAAACTTGACCACTCATCTCTGCTAATGTGCTCTTCCCGCGGCCTGCAGCCACACATCTCCCCTATTTTATATTCCGCTTTGTACAAAATCAATTCAGAAAGGGGCACATTTGGGCGCTAGGAGATGGGGAAAGAGTAATGAGATGGAAAGCACGTCAAGGTTTTGCGTAATAAAGCAGCATCTTTTCATTTTTCAAGCCTCGCAGGCGAGCTGGAAGTTTTCTGCTGACCGGGCGCAGGCCGCATAAATGAAAGGCTGTGAGGGACAGGGAAGAATAATGTGATTTATTCATGACAAACAGAGTGCTTAAGCCTAGCGGAGATTTATAGGGCTTTGGCAATTGGTATGCATTTAACTTCAAATTATGGACACTATTCTACTCTTGAATTATTTTGCAGGGTTAGTGTGCCTGTTTTAAACACGCATCAAACGCGATCTCTGGTCGTCAGCAAGACACGCTTACAGCCACCCTAACCAGCCTAAAATCGCTCATTCTGCGTAGAGACGGCTGATTTTCATTAAGCTGTTTATCCTCTAATAAAGTAGGCAGGTTTTTTCTCCTAAAGCTGCCCTTCAGCATGTACACAGATAATTCCATGACTCCTGGGAATCTGCGACAGCTGTAAATTCCTCTTAGCTGGTGTGGAATTTGATGTGAATTTCATGTTACTCGCATGAGTTACCATATGTAATGTACTCACTGCACATTGAGGCATGCATACCGGCAACTCTATAGTGTAATTGCACATTAAGGGGCAGATTTACAAGCCCCATGCAACACTTTTACGCCGCCGTTGCATCACTTTTGTGACGCAGCGGCGGCGTAAACAATGTGCCACGTTGCGACACATTTACTAGTGTGACGTCATGTGAGAGCAGGGCCGAACTGGCTACCGGGCGTTTTGGTGTGCTGCCAAGCTGGGGGCTGATTTCGTTGATGGGGACCTGCGTGTGCTTAAAACTATTCGTTTTGCTTTGTTTATTTAGAAGCACACGCAGGTCCCCATCAACGAAATCAGCCCCCACCGCAGTGAAATCAGCCCCCTGCTTGGCAGCACAACAAAACGCCCGGTAGCCAGTCCGGCCCTGTGTGAAAGTAACTGACATTGTGATTTGTGAATACAGCACACATATTTACGCTTCAAACGCAAGCAGTTTATTTATTTTTCAAGAAAACCCTGTGACAATCAACGTATTCTGTTGCATTTGCCACACTCATAATCTTAGGCAAAGTTATGTTGAGAGAAAATCTTTTGAAATGCGTTCGTGTAACAGGCTAGACTAGAGAGGTAAGGTCAGGGACATCATCTGCAGCAAACTGTGTTTAATTGTATTTGTAATTGTAATTATATAGCGCATACTACCCCTGACGAGGCGTTGGCGAAGTAGATTTCCTGTGAAAAAAAACATGCAAGGTATATTGTTTCCAGTATACAGGTGTGTCAGTTCTAAATACATTCTAGAGCTAGGCAAATTTTATTTAATGCAGGTGAATTCTAAGAAAATTTGCGTTATGTGAAGTTCATGAAATTTGATCAAATCTCACAAGATTTTACTACCATATGAAATCTCTAAGGGGGCTGGATAACTGCTGCTGACTCGTTGGCTCTCCTTTAAGTATTATCCACGACACTGGTGCAGAAGTATTTATAAAAGAAATTAAACCTTAACAGGGATCACTTCCAAAATGTCCATGAAGCTAGTACCCAAAAAAAGCTGTAAATGTTCTAACAATCTGAAAATCATCATTGAATTTAGACATACAGTAATGCAGATCAAGCATTTGTGGGTGGACAATGCATAAACGAGTGTGTCCTCTCTTCTGCTCAGAGAGTAGAGCCAGTGTTATATTCATTTATTTCCTCCAGAATAGTCCAAGTCCCCAAATCATCCAGAAGTGCCTACTCTTTTCCTAAGCTTTCTGAATTGCTGTTACAAACAAATCGCTGCGCCTGAAACATAGGGGCTTATTTATGAGCCCTTGCGTCACCTTTGCTCCGCCGGTGCGTCACTTTTTGTGACGCACCAGCAGCGTAAAAAATGCACCATGTTACGTCATATTTACAAAGTGGCACATCTAGTTAGATGCGTCACTTTGTAAACCCTTGCGCCACATTATACCTGCGCCAGGTATTAAGGGGCAGATTTACAAGAAAGTGACGCATCTATATAGATGCGTCACTTTCCCTGCGCCACCCTCAGAAACTCTTGCGCCACCATAGATGCGCCGTATTTACAATACGGCGCACTATGGCGCAAGGATTGACAGATGAGTCAGAAATTCTGACGCATCTGTTGGCGGAAAAGTCACGCATTGCTGCAGTCGTGTTGCAAGCACGACGCAACTCCAGCAATGCGTGTTGAGGCCTATTCCCACTACACTGCGTCACTACTTACGCCTACTTCAAGCAGGCGTAAGGTTTTGACACAATGGCGTCTTAAAAGTGGCGCAGTGAAATCTTGTAGATTTCACTGCGTCACTTTTACGAGGCCTTCCTGCGTGGGAACGCCCACCCTGCACTCATTATACCTGATGCAGGTATAATGTGACGCAGGGCTTTACAACGTGACGCATCTCCCTAGATGCGTCACGTTGTAAATAGGCCGCATTTTTTGCGCCGCCATTACGTCAAAAAAAGTGACGCAATGGCGGCGCAAGAAGGCGCATGGGGCTTGTAAATCTGCCCCAATGTATGCAGGGTGGGCGTTCCGACGCAAATAAGCCTCGTAGAAGTGACGCAGTGAAATCTATGAGATTTCACTGCACCACTTCTAGGACGCAAATGCGTCAATATCTTACGCCTGCCTCACAGCAGGCGTAAGATTGACGCAGGCACATTTGAAATGGGACTTGCCCATGTGAAATGACTCATTGCTGAAGTTGCGTCACTTTTGTGACACACTCCAGCAATGCGTCATTTTTGCGCCTACAGATACGTCAGAAATACTGACGTATCTGCAACTCCTTGCGACATGATGCGTCATACTGTAAATATGACGCATCCAGCATGTCGCAAGGAGGGCACAATGAAAAGTGACGCATCGCTGTTTTCACGCAGCGATGCAGCACTTTTCATAAATGAGGCCCAAACTGTTTATATTAATTCACTATTCAAGAAGAACACTAAGGGACCACAGGGCAAAACACGTTGTTGTAAAATAGAACACATTTCCAACAAGGAGGAAGCACCTATTTGGTTAAATTAAGGGGAACTACACACCTTTGATGGCAATTCAGCCCCCTGAAATGCAATTAAAAATCCTGGCAAAGATGCATATGTTTAACACAGAAATTGCCGCTCCCAGTGTGGTAACCTGGGTCCTATAGTGTTATTTTGTGAGTGCAAGCATCTCACAAAAAGTGAAAGTTTATCATTGACCAGTCCTCTCCCTCTAAAAACTTGGTTTGATAGAGGGCGGGCATACACCTGGAGACAGGGATGCACTTCTAAAACTAAGTGGGGGCCCTTAACAAAAAATACAGTGAAGTTTAAAAAGCCATTACAGATATCAAACTTTTTAATGTAAGTGGCATCTGTATGGTATTTAAAAGAATAATCGGTGTCTTAGGGATTCTATCGTCCCCCCACCGTGGCATAAGTGATCTTGATATAAGTGGTCAACATGTTTCTGCCTATTTGCCCCGAAGGGTCTACGGCATTCATCAGGACCTATGTTGTTCAATCGGGCTCCAACCTTACCGTGCTATATTGGCAAGGTTCCACTGAGTGGGGTGATCACTATCACACTCCACCACGGGTTCGGCTAAAAATTTTCAGCCTGTTAGGAAAGAAAACAAAATGAAATCCAAACCGTAGCTATATAGGTCCTGATGAATGCCGTAGACCCTTCGGGGCAAATAGGCAGAAACATGTTGACCACTTATATCAAGATCACTTATGCCATGGTGGGGGGACGATAGAATCCCTAAGACACCGATTATTCTTTTAAATACCATACAGATGCCACTTACATTAAAAAGTTTGATATCTGTAATGGCTTTTTAAACTTCACTGTATTTTTTGTTAAGGGCCCCCACTTAGTTTTAGAAGTGCATCCCTGTCTCCAGGTGTATGCCCGCCCTCTATCAAACCAAGTTTTTAGAGGGCGAGAACTGGTCAATGATAAACTTTCACTTTTTGTGAGATGCTTGCACTCACAAAATAACACTATAGGACCCAGGTTACCACACTGGGAGCGGCAATTTCTGTGTTAAACATTATTGATTGGAGGCCGCTTGCTCCTAGTACCCCGTGCCTCTAGTTCCCTTCCCTAGGTCTCACCTTGGGTTTTTGTGGTTAAACACAAAGATGCATATGTCTCAGAAGTGAAAACCTCAATGCGCAGCACTTACAAATAGGAACATAGCAGTATCCCCAGTTGAAGCTAAAACTCTGTAAGTGCTCAAACATCAAAAGACATTGAAGTAAACAACTTTTTTTGATGTACACGAGCTCAATGAGATCTGTTGTGGCTGTCTATGCCGAGGAGGAGTGGACCTCTCTTCTCATCTGCCACTCTGAGAACAGATGCTATTTCCCCTTAAGCACCTAAAAGGTGCAAGATCTTCGAGACGCTCCTCCCTCTTTTTCGTGCCATTTTTCTTTATTCAATGTAAAATATTCAAAGGTGCCAAATCACCTACAAACCGCTCTGTCTTTTCTCTAAGGCAGAGCTATGACTTGTAGTGAAATGAGGACTTCTCTTGAAGAACTGTATTAACTGTGCCCTTCTGGCACAGGTGAATGTCACAAACGCAGCGCTCATTTTTCAATAGAATGAATGCCGGTGCACAAAGCCCTGCTCCGGTGCTGCTATTAAAAATTGGTGCGCTGAATACCAAGACTGCATAGAGATAACTTCACGTCAGGCCACATTAAGCCACTACCAGACACTACTGCCCCTTTATCTCCCCTTTGTGTGTTCTTTTTCTCTCTTGTTCCTGGTCAATATCTAATGAGGATACAAATGTGCCGGTCACCAAAAATGAGTGCCGGTGGGCCCCACCGACAACCACTGGCTCAAATTAAGCACTCCACTAAAGTAAGCCTTCATGGGAAGTACCTACAAATAAGCATGTAGCAGATAAAGAGGCAAATGTTCAAGTTATCTAAATATGTCATTTATCAAACGTTCACCATTTTGCATGGCTGGGGCTTGCCGTTTTCGCACATTTGTTACTGTGTATAACAAATATTGGTGTTAATTTGTTATTCAAGTGAAATCATAAAAGACTGCAGGAGAAAAATGCTGTAGAAAAATGAGAGACTATTTCCAGGAGATATAGAAACACTTCATTAAATTAAGAGGAAGCTCTCCTGTAAAACCCTCATTATGATAGGCCCATAATTCCCAAAGGGGATGGTAACCGTATTAGTGGTACCATTGGGAATTACAAAGTCTGTGGACCTCTCATAATTCTCAAACGTCCTAGGAAAAATACAGGGAAGAAACATAAATTACCATTTGGCACTTGCGGACGTAATTTGGCTCTCGGTATCATTAACTCCTGGGGATGTGAAATTAACGCGCATTAACTGGGGCACTCAGACTGAAGGAATGGAATACCCTGCTTTACTAACTGATAGTTTTCATATTTTTTTGTGAACGTTCACAACATTTTGCAGAAAAATATTCACATATTTGCCCTATCCTAACAAAAACCAAGGGCCTCATTTATCAATCAATCAATCAGGGAATTGTAAGCGCTCTACTCACCCGTGAGGGTCTCAAGGTGCTGAGGGGGGGGTCCGCAGATCTGTTTAGCTGAAGAGCCAGGTCTTGAGGTTCTGATGTAAAGCAGCGTAGCTGTGAAAGGACAGGAATACACCGTATTCATTCAACACAGTGCATTCCTGTCTTTCACCCAGCACTAAAGTAAAAAAAGCAAGGACCCCCTGCTACTAATGTAGGTTCCTAGGGGCAGGGAAATTACTGTAATTGAGAAAAAAACCCTAGACAACTAAAGGTCTATGTAATATCTAAGAGCTAACAGAACACAGACATGATATTAAGGACTCAGTGTATACATCAAATAATTTAAAAATGCATTTATTTAATACAAAATTCTTTAAAATCATCCTAATGAATGTTCCAATAATTTAAAAAAAAAACATAAGTGCGACAACATCTCAACATGACTTAACAGAAACAACATAAACATAATAATCGAAAACTATACATGTTTCCATTGAATATATAGCTAGGTTATAACAGCAGATTTGCAAATTCAATAATTAGGAGACACAAAATAATTCTGATGAATAAACAGTTAGATGAAGTGGCTAAATGATGGATCTTCTTAATGTCTACGCACGTTTCGGCGTGCTTGACGCCTTCATCAGGAAAGCCACAGTAATTCCACGATGTATCGCTTGATACATCTACACAGGAGAGACAAATATTCAATAAAAAGGGATAAAACGGCTCTCAAGTGAATAATTCAGAGTGCTTGAGCCCAAGCAACTTTATATCCAGATCAAAACCTCAGGATGGTGGAAACGTACTGGATCAACTGGATAGTCGTATGCCTGCGATGTGGGTAAAGTAATTCTGTACCATCTGTAAGATACAGCTGTAGATGTACAAGGGAGTTAGAATCCCACGTAAAGACAGCCGATGGGGATATCCCAAATTGTTTAGGCAGTTACTCTTGGTAAGGGTGAAATCAGGAAAAATTGCCTTATTGGGTGGGTTGATGGGAGACCCAAGACTCGCGGCAAATTGGCGTCCCAGGGAATCAAGGACTGGCACCGTTCCAACAGCCTAGTGACACAAAATAAAATAAAATTAAAAGGCCCCTAGTTATACACGCTGTAAACATCCACAATACATAACTGGTTGTGAACATAGAAACACTGCTGAAAACTAGGAAGCACCACATAATTCAAATACATTTGCAATGATGATGGAATGGATCAAACAATGATGACAAACTTATTTTTCACTTTTACTTGTAGGTTGTGAGCTGTTACTTTTGTATGGTTTGCAGACTCACTGATCACAAACGCAAAAAAGCGGGCTTAAGCAAATGAGAACACAGTGGCAATCAAAATGCAGTATGATAGTAAGTGGCAAAGTATTTAAGATTTTGTTAAAGTGAGTTGTAGTGTCCGAGTACATAACCCTATCTCCCAGCTTGGAGCCAGATGGTGTTGGTCACATAAAATGGAGATATCTATTGACATGGGTACGCTAGGGTCTGTAGGTGACTGACTCCTTTCTCACAGGGTACCAACCTTGATTAGGAATGCAGGAAGACTGGAGTCTATTCCTTTGTGAGTCCACATGCAGAAAGTTCTCGCACTAGACTTTGCAGGTGTCTCACTGACTGCAACTATTCCCAACTGGGTACTGGAATTCATCACAAAGGGCAGAGCAAAAAGAAAAAAAAAGAATAAAGGATGGCATAGGAACGTATTGTCACTGCTCAAATGAACTGCCAATGCAGAAGAAATATTTAAAGCAGCTCTTCTTCACTCGTTTGTGAAAAGGGAGTGGTTTGTCGAGGGTCTTTCTCTGGACTCCTTGGGCCGGCTGGGGGCTTTCATACTGGCAGGATGAGCCACAGCCACATGGCAGCCTGACCGAGTTTCAGCAGGGCTTTCAGGAATATTTAAAAAAAAGAGCAAATGTGCAGTACTCAGCACAACGTCTAACAGCACCAACAATAACACGACCTGTTCCTTTCATTGTGGTGCTGATTAACCTGGAGGGAATCTCTACCCAATATTTCAATGCCTGCTCACTTCACCAGCAGCCGAGTGCAGAAATGTTTTTGCTCTTGCAATGCCCTCTTTCCCAGAATGTATGATGTTAGACAGTGACTACACGCAGCATGCCTGGCAAAACCTCCATTGTCCGGTATTTGGAGAAAACCTGGGCAAAAGAACGGGAAAGGAAGGTGAAAAGGGGGAAGAGTCTGGGGATGGTGTTGTTCTTGCTTCCACCCTCCACTTTGAAACTACCATGGTTGTAGACATGCAAGGCCTTTGAACACTGGGACAGAGGATGGCAATGGAGGGTGTCCCCATCCAAGAGGACCCCACGGAATGCTCCTGAGGAGCACCAATTTTAAAGTTTAAGGAATACCTGAATATAAGGGGCACCACACACGTTTACTAAAGCAAAGAAAAGGCAGGGCAGGGGAACTTGCAGCAAAAAATTAAAATGTTGGTCCTGGCACACCTACACAGGAGGTATGACCTGGTTTTCCAAGATTATGGTAACAGGAGGAATGGGCATCATGCTTCACAACCTTTGGCAAAGGATGATAGAGCGGTTACGGAACCAATATAAAATATCTTATATCAATATAAAAAAATATATATATGTCTGCATCCACTTACTAAAATCTATATTTCTTCTTTTCATGCTAATTCCCATAGTCCTTATAAGTTTCCTGTCAATATCAATTTGTGCCTTCCCTTACACATGGGTGATGCTTCATAATAATACAGTATTCTACCCTACATGAAACTGACTCTGTAATGTGGGAATAGACTATTCATCTCTGCAATGCGATGCCCATGCCCAGATGCAACTGGACAAGTTGGCCTACATTCCACTGATGCCTTACAGTGATCTTGATATTTATATGTTGATAGCTCTTAATGACAGCCTGGAGTCCTAACACAGCGTTAGGCTAACCCCAACATACCAATGACAGCAATGAGACTAAAAAGGCACATCATTTTAGCAGACCACATGTGGTTGAAGCTTGTTTCACCAGAAACAGAAGTCAGCAACTGTCGCTAGTTTAGAGTTTAAAAACAAAATAGATTGATAACAATCTAGGCATATGGTACCCTGGAATTGTAATTGCATACGATTTCGTCATAGACAAATTCCACATGTGTACGGTTTGATAACTTTGCAATGACCTTTAAGCTGTGAATGTTTAGCTTAGTGAGCCAAACATTCACCTGCTGCATTTTGGAAGTCATGCAGACAAAGACAAGTGTGCCTTCCATCCTTCCATTGTTAATAAACTGAGTACTATTAAATTGACTATTGAACTGGGTAAGTTTAATACCTGGGTTCAAGGATTGTTACAACACATCAACACATCAATCTGAATTGTGCTGCCAAGCACTATAAAACAATGTTAGTATTGGTGGTTATTCTAAACCTCTACATTTTTAAAATATAGTCAGATTTTTTAAGGTTTAAGGAAAGCAGGGTTCTCCTAAATTCAAAATCAGTCTCCTAACTTGATTTAATTAAGGAGTTCTGTGTAGCACGGCATTACTAAATAATTTCTGAGAATTTTATCTTTTTTGAGACAGTGACATGGAAAAAATATTGGGTGCATCCAAAGAATAGCCATTTTCAACAGAAGTGTTAAGACATACTGCAAAAAAAATCTCTCTAAAATCTAAAGTTATTGAAATAAGAAAATCCAATTGTATTCAGTCTTCAGCTCATTTTTAGAAAGCAACACATCTTCCGTCTTGAGAATGTCCTCCCTGACCCAGCTTATGTATGTATATATATATATATCACTGAAAAAACCATAGGTTTCAGGCACGTTATAGTTAGAAATTAGCATTTAAAAAACCTTTGAAATTCACTGAAAAAACCATAGGTTTCAGGCACGTTATAGTTAGAAATTAGCATTTAAAAACCTTTGAAATTCACTGAAAATACCATAGGTTTCAGACACGTTATAGTTAGAAATTAGCATTTAAAAAACCTTTGAAATTCACTGAAAAAACCATAGGTTTTAGGGACAGTTTAGTTAGTTGGACATTGCACTCGTACAAAACCCGTGAAATTCCCCGTTATAGTTAGTTCAGCTAACTATAACTCGCGCCCCGCAATGCACTGCTGATGACGTCACATATTACATCACTCATTACATGGTCAGTGACATCACTGATGACATCACTGATGACATCTCAAATGACATCACTGATGACATCATCCATGTGATAATTTCGAAACTTTTATTTTGGATTTTCTCAGCAACTACTGAACGGATTTACACCATTTTTAAAAGGGTGCTTTCTTAACAAAGCACTACCTTTTTGCCAAATTTGGTGTAATTCCGTTCAGCAGTCTTTGCTGTAGCCTTGCATAAAGTTTCCTATGGGAAATCGATCTTTTCACTCTTATTTTTGAATTTCTCCGCAACTACTGAACGGATTTACACCATTTAAAAAAAGGTCGCTTTCTGAACCAAGCGCTACCTTTTGCAAAATTTGGTGCAATTCCGTTCAGCAGTTCGGGCTGTAGCCGTGGCTAAAATTTCCTATGGGAATTAACATGGAGAAAACGCATCTTGGGACCCCCTTTTTCTCGGCCCCGCTTGATGAATCACCCCGAATCTTTCAGGATAGGAGCGGACCGGAGCGCCCCACTAGTTTTGAAAATTTCGCGATGATTCGTCAAACGACGCCAAACTTATTGGGAATAGAATGTTGCGGATTTCCTATGGATAAAGGTCCTAACTATAACTATCTACTGGCGACCGCCAGTAGATAATATATATATATATATATGTGTTCAGACTCAATCCTCAATTCCGAATACTTCACAAGAAGTAGGCACGGACTCCTTCCAAGTGCGAAAGTTCTTTAATTTAATTAATCCATACACATAAGCTGAATGCTTTGTCCATGACGCATTTCGACCGCAACCCTACGGTCTTGATCACATCAAGTATATATATATATATATATATATATATATATATATATATATATATATATATATATATATATATATATATATATATATAAATTATATATATACGCTACTTTCAAGCAGTACTGCTGGAAAAGAAATCCGGGATACGTTCTTCAACTTGGCTTTTCTATTTATTGATCCCATTTCAACATAAAATGGTTTAATTGTATGAGATTAGTTTTAAGCATTATGTAATACTATTCATACCAGAACGGGCCTGCATTTAGAAAGCAAGTTATTGCAAACCTCTGCTTACATCACAAAATTCTAATAACTGAGCAGTGAAGACAGTATACATACAAAAATATTCTGAGAAATAGTCTAAATGCTTAAGTTCTTTATCTGCGGCTCACAGGAATACATTTTGCTGTGTAACATAGCGCCATCTGACAGTATCCTTTTTTTGTCTGATTATTGTGCTCTTTTATGCAATGTCAATTCAAATTATTCTACATCAACAAAAGACCCTTAAAAGATTTAAGAGTTTATGGCTAGGCACATTATTTGCTAGTTGAATTACGAACCAAGATGATTTTTACATCATTTCGAACCTTTCAAATGTCAAAACTCTTGTTTTTCAAAGTTCAGCTGTCGAAAGAAATAATTGTAGGCTCATGATCTATCTGGGTAAATATACAAAAAAAATCACTTACATGATTGCAAAAATAGTAGTTTTAGCAGTCCATTAATATTAATTTCAACAAAAGAGTTACTAGAACGCAATTTAAGCCACTTTACTAACATGGTGCAATCATAAGTGATAGTGAACAATGACACATCATGTGCAAAGACAAGAACAAGTAGATTAAGTTAAAACCCTTTCTCGTATTTGAATGGCATCCAACTGTAGGTCTTAATCCCAAAACAATATCACAGTGGAAAGGGTTTCAGACAGATTAATGAGCATACAAAAGCATCAATGGCGACCTGAAGAGATAAACATGCTGTCTCAAATAGGTTTTCATTTTCCTCTTTCTGCTCAATACTATATTAAACAACAGACAATTTCCTAATCAGTGTCCATCTGCTCAATGACATGCTAAGAGAAAAAAATCAGCTAAGAATATTATTTGAACATTTGGTTATTTTACACCAAGCTAAATCCCTACAATATAAGTTGAAATCTATTTTTTTTTTTTTTGAAGTTGAAATCTAGTCTTGGCTGGTCTCTGAATAGGAAGCAGCTGTTGAGCAACACATTTTATGTGCCTCATGTGCCTCATATCATTTGTTTTGTCTGATTACATAAAGATCAGCAGAAACAAGAATGGTTTAAATTGGTCATAAGGTATGTATTGAAATTAATTTAAGCAGTCAGCTGCATCCAAGAAATGAGCTTAAAAGAAAATAAGGAAATTGTCGTTTTAATATGCAATTACAAGGCTAGTTTGCTAGTTTACACCAACTGGTGAAGTCAGAATCAACAACATATTTGGACATATTTAATATAAGGCAGACATTAATGTGTGGATGCTACATAGTGTCCTGAGAAAGCAGAAGCAGCAGCAGCAGCAGCTGCAGAAAAGAAGGAACTTGAGGAGGGAGACAGGTTATATGGAGTTGACAATGTATCCTTGATCCCAGCAATGAAGAATGGCAAAGCACATGGTTCAGAAAGGTTGCCAAAAGATATCACATAATCTTTATTAGCACTTTAATCCAGTTATGTTTTTGACGCCCATCACAATGAATTAAATAGAAAAACTCCAAAGTTAAACAGAGTTGAAAATGTTTTCTTGATCCTGAATCACTAGACAGATCAGAAATGTCAATCGGGAAGTGGTTGTTCAAGGAAGGCAGTTTTATGACTTAAATTATAACTAAATTGGTTCAACCTTGTCACAACATACTGTACAGTCACACTCTACCAAATACTGTAGTCAACACAGAAAAAGTTTTTGAATATTTGACCAGGTGAAGTAGTTATTTGAGGAGCAAGAACATGGGACAAGGTATTATTTATGTTGGTGTCAGCTGACTACTTTGTGCAAGCAATGAATCAGTAGCTCTGGTGAATAGACATTAGACCTGTGGGTTCCAAATAAAACGTGAAACATGACAGTGATGTAGCTGACCCTCTGCACTATTTGATATATACATGGAACCTTTTTTTAAGGCTCTTGATTACTCTTACTTCATTGTTCCATTCCAATGATAACATCTTGGTCTGAAGCCTGGACCCTGAGGTTATGCTGAAAAACAATAATGCTCCTATTCCAAGGTTTGTTCACAAATTCTGGTATATTGTTAATGAGCTAAAAATGAAATAATGGAAAACCTAAAGTTAAAAACCCATATGGGGTACTAGAGGTCAAAATCCTACTGAATCTAGCAGCCATTCAGGGGTACACTTAAATTCAAATTTGAAAAAAATATTACAAGGTTACTGTAAGATTTACTGAAAGGGTCACAGATAGGCCAAATTAAGAACATTTTTCTCCAAGCTGTTACCTTTTTTGAGTGATCCCCCTCTTTATGGAAAACAGGAAAACCTTCAAAGTACCTCAGAAGGAAATTAATTTAATTTGAGAATTTAAATGGGATAGAATCAAATGGAATTTACTGAGATAGGAGGGCGAGCTCTCTCAGGAGTTTGTCTTTATAACTTAATATTCTGTTAACAAGAATAAGGATATAATTTAAGGACTACCCACGAGCCATTCCTATTACGTTAAATTCAGGTGTTTTTTTAATTCATTATTCCATTCAAAGCATTATCTACCAATCAGAGCTAAACATTAGCTGTAATAAGGCAATCCTGCTTTAAGATACGGTGTACAATAAATATATACTATGTATCTTACTTTCATCAGATCAAAGATTCCTCAATTGGAGTGCCACTTTTTTAGTTTGACGGTGAGCACCATTCAAAATAATGTCTTTCAAACTTCATATCTTCAGAGATCTTCAGCAAAATGTACAACATACCTTAATAAGGGCCTCCCGTAAAATAATAATGCTTTGACTTGATTTCGCTCATCTCTGCATTTTTGACATCCCGGGGCAGTATTTATTTATTTATTTAAACAACTTCTAGAGCGCACAAATACCCTTGGGTGTTCATTGTACCGAGTTGAATGGCTTTGTCTATCTTTTGCCATTCACTCTCCAAAATGCACAGTCCATATAATATAATAGATTAGATATGATTACCTAACTGACCATTACAGGAAAAGATATATTGATATATTTTTCTGGACTAGATTCACCATTTTGTCTGAGGGTAATGGAGGCTGTCACAGCTGTTCTTACATGGGTCTTGTGACTCAGTGGACTAATGCATCCACTGCAGAAAACTGTGTTTGACATAAGGCAAGACTTCACACAAGACCTTTTTCTGTGGGCACCACTTTTAAATAGATGTTGACCTTTAAAAACTAACATTTGCTAGACAACATGTACATGTTTCAAGAACTTGAATTAAATGGAGCTGGAATTTCTCTTCAAAATGGCATACGTATCATTGTTTCAAAATTGAATATTATCCTTAATTACTCCCAAAATACAATGGAACCTAACATGCATTTTTATCTATAATAATAGAAATGTGATTCGACTCTCGGGGCAATGTGTAAGGAAATGAGGACAATTCCTAATTCCCATTTGAACTGGAGAGTCTATCCATTTGGCAAGCAGACCGAGAATCACCAACCAAATGGAGAGATTGACAGATATAGTTTTTGCAGGACACTGAAACAAACATACCTACATCTTCTGCATTTGTAGAAAAAAGGTATAACATGAATGTTGTATAAATATGTAATGATACATTTAAGATATTTCTTGTCTTTGCAGTAAAGATTGTAAACTGTGAAAATCAAATTTTTCAAAGTCCTTTTCTGGGGGCCCAGAAAGTTCTTCAGGAAATAATAAGTAGAAATCCATCATGAAATTGAGATGCATTTGCTTTAGAAAATGTTAGCAACCAGTGACTCCCCTTTGTCAATGGTTAATTTGTAAAAATATGAGTGCCAGTGCTCTTGCCAGGAGGCCACTGTAGTTTGCACCACCCATTGCCTCTCACAGTGATGCCAGTGATAGTACCAACATAACTACTGACCATCACACTCCTTCTACAAGTGTGACTTCAGACTATTCCAGGCCATCCAAGTTATAGGAATGGCTTGGGTGACTGGCATTAGTCATTTTAAATGTATATTGAATTAATTAACAATTGTTGTGTTCATATCTAAATTAGATAAACAGTGCCACCATGTGGCAGACTGCCATAAGTGCTGGTGTTGATAATTAAGTGCAGGTGCCGAGCACCGGAAGCCACTGGCTCAATTTAAGGACTGCCTTTGTATTAAAATGTACCAACTGGTTTATTACAGTGTGAATCTTCCAGGGTGATAGGCTCAATATTTCAGCAAGAGCTTTGTAAAGAGACCTTATAAAGAGTGCCAGGAGAGCTGTTGGTAGTTGAGTGGTCTCTGTGGACCTACCCACATTGGTATGTTGTTCTTGGTTCAATCTGTCCTGTAAAGTGAACTAGAAACAACTAATGGTCATGACAGAAACTTCAGTCCCTAAACAATCTATTTTATAAAGAGAATGAGAATTTCAATCCATTATGACGTGGCTCACCCTCAGAGCCTTAGTTACGACAAGTCAAAATAAAGGGAATGGAACACTAACCCACTAAATTCTCAATAACATATCACAAAATGTGTCTTTGAGCAAATATCAGCCATAACTTGCTTCCACCTAGCGACAATCATTTCCATAAAACCACCAAACAGCCCTTATCAAATCACTCAATCACTAATGTTTATTCAAATATTAATGCCAAATAAAGATCCAGGGACTGCACAAGCTTCTTCAGTAATTCACACCAAGCACCAAACATGAATAAGGTATACTCCCCACTAGATCAGACATTGCCAGTTTGAATAGGGGTCAACAATGACAGTCTACCCAAAGGTATCACCCACAAAAGCATTCATGTTCCACCCCTCAGCTGTTGTCATCAGTCACACACCATTGGCAAGCACTAAATACTAATCTTCTGCTAATAACAGGCATTGCTACCTACACTTTTACATTTATGGCACATCTCTAAACAATATATAACCATCTAAAAGAGCATATTTAGTCCATTTGAAACATTACTGCTGGTCCCCTGCAAAGGTTACTGCTACTACTCACTCCCGGCCATGACAACAAACACTACTCACCTATTTTCACCCACACTGTAGTGGCAACATAACCCAATGTTATCATGGAGCAATCATCAACAACTGCTGTAGTTTACAAACTATGACTCCATATGCCTACCACCACTGAAAAATACGCAAAATGAATCTGCTTCCAACCACACCAAACATTTAAATAACAAGTGCCTGAAATTCCACTATATTCAAGTAAACCCACCCCCAGTCACCCAACTACCATCACATCAACAAACAATAGTTGTACCTTATGTCATTCTCATCTTAAGACTATCTGAAGCAGCTGTCACGATACAGTATAGGTGTCAGAAGTTGGCAAATTTCACTCCAGCCATCTTCAAGATTTTTTTTTTTAAGTTAACATTACCTTTTTCTGGGACTTCGCAGTGGTGGAAGGGTTTTATGAAGAAAAGGTTGGTAGGAAATTCTGCTAAAAGTAGGTTCTGATGTAAAAAAATATAGCAAACACAAACCTTTGCAAAAGTAATCTCCTCATGAAGAGAGAAAAATCATACACAGTATTTTTTGTGGGATATTTCACCTGAACCTGTCTTCATATAAACTTGACATTCCATTTTTCTCAACTCTTCTGTCAGAATTGTAATACTCGTCAACCGTGTAACATGCCCAAAAGCTGTCATTCCTTCTGCGAACTGCCTCCAGTGAATGTCAAACTGAGTCTGAATTAGAGTAGAAAAGAAGTAAATGGAAGAAATGCTTTTTTTAAGAAACACGAATAAATGAGAATTTTATAGTTTTTGCTTCAAGTTCAAATGTTTATTGTGTGGGACACTATATCAAATTACACTCCAATGAATTTGCAGGAAGGATATCCAAATATTGAAAACAAAAATAGCACACTGTTCTGCTCCACTCTTTATGGAAACCGAATAGCAAGGTTAATCACAGAAAAAATGCAGAGAAAATTAAATATTATTAGCAGATAAATAAAGTACATATGAATGAAGAAGCAAAATGAAAAAATGAAACCTTTAAAATGTTCCCTAAATGTTAAGGAATTTTAAATTGGTGGCTAAAAATCGATATAGTAACCTTAGATTGATTTCTGAGAGCAGTACAAGTGTATCACACAAAATATATTATGCACAATGAGTGGCCTCAATTGAATTTAGACAAACTCTAACCTTCCCATTAAAAATTATTTTTAAAATTATTTGCTTGTGAATTACACAAATGATTTCATCATTTGTGTATTTGTTTGGTGAATGCTTGTTTCTGTATTTTTTGTGTGTATTGGTTTGTGCTTCAAAACTCAAAAATTCTTAGGCCGGGCCCCATCTACCAGTAATGACTCAGTGGGGGCCCCGACTTCCAATAATGATTCGCTGGGGGTCCCCGGGTTGCAGTAATGATTAAGTGAGGGGTCCACAGATATCAAAAGGTTAAGAACTACTGTTCTGGACCCTATACATTTGAGAGCCATCTTTTCAACACAGTCCTCAATTAAGTCTATGCACAGATTCCTTCATTGTGGAAGCATTTTATCAGCCCAGTCCTGGAGCCATCAAGTCCCTTTTGAGTTTATGTTCTTCAATTGGTGTCCTAGCTGAACTGTGTGCTTTACCTATTTATAAAGATGTAATGCTAATTTTAACAGTCCCTGATTAACTTAGGCTTATGTGTGTCCCCCATTATACATGGGCTAAATTACAACCTGCCATACACTATATAGATATTGGAAGTCACCAAGCAGTTCCGTGGCCAAATAGTGGAACGAGGCTGATAGGCTGAGTTTCTTTATTAGGCCATTGAACTCCAAGGTGACTTGCAATATCCTTATTATGTACAACAGGGATACTTTATTCCTTATAATACATGGTCACACTGTCACACTTCCCATAACTACTTAAATCCATGATGTGGTGCTCATATGAAAAAGATTGCATGGTTGCACACATGAGGAATTTTAGCTAAAACCTGTACTGCAAAATTAAACACGCCAAATGCATTTCAATACATGTTGCAAAAAGATATTAGAATCTGTTTAAAACAACTTAGGTTTTAAAAAAACGCTATCCATCAATATTTCCTATAAATTTGTAAAGTCAATAAGGAAACATATTGCCATAAATACTATCTTTCTGCTTACCACTCATCATGTAAAAACTGAAAACTAAGAAGGGAAAGCAGCATTTTGTTTTTGATCCTGCAGCTTTATTTATCCTCTGTGACCTGCCTTTCCCCTGGCTGCTGGCTCCGGCAAGCATTGTGACATCAGAACTCAACTGTAATAATGTATTACAGTTGAGTAACTATATATTTTCTTTATTACAGGTGACTAGGTATGTCACAAAACAGGCTTTTATACAGGGATTGCAGGATCCTATGCATTATATTTGTATCTGGTTCTTCGATTCCCTTTAACTGATGGAGGCATGCTCCAAATACCAATTTAATATCTATTCAGATTAGTGCCCATTGAAGGGCAAGGAAACTGCTTCCATTCAAGCAAATAACCTGTACATCTATGTCATGCCTACTGCTTTGTTATAGAAAAATGCCAAGCAGGGATTTTTGGTGATTATCTGCTTTGCATACTCATGTAGCACCTCTAATTCAGAACAACTCACTCAGAATTAGCGTCTGACCCTAAATTCAGAGGCATATGATATAGCTTCCAACTGAAGAACTGATGAACTAATTCCTTGTTTCCTGAAGACAGTTATTCTATTGTATCTACACTGCTACGAACATAATACATGTGCTATCTTCTGCATCACAATGTATAGCCCTTGTAATTATGTCACTAGACATAATGGAAATACTATCTTTAACAATGCTGACAATTTTATTTCTTTTGTGTCTGAAGTGCTATAAAGACAATCAAAAGGTCAGTTTCTACCTTCCATGCAGCTATTTAAGTGAACGCTACTGAAAGATCTCACCTGGGTGTTGTGAAAGAGCTTTCTCCATGTAAAATCTGAATCACGTAACAACACTGAATCATATAACAAATAATGAGAATTATATCAATCAGGTAGGAAGCAATGGGGTGAAATGGAAACTCTGTCTGTATTTAAGGCAGGTTCGTTCCATGTGTCCACACATATACAAAGACTATGGCCCTAATGTACTAATGCATTTTCCAGTAGACACAGAATCATCTTACGCTGATGACAAAACATCTTGCGCCCCTGACAAGAATCATCTTGTCCAATGGTCCTAATGATTACCTGATGCCTTCCAGAATTCACTATTTGGTTCTATTAGTTAAAGATGTAATTATTAGATTGATGTTAATTCTGATTTTATATTTGAAAAAAAGGGCATGGATGCTCACCCACACTGCGCGAGATGCTTCAACATCTGGATCCAGTTCGCCTGAAACTGTTGCTGTTGTCGGGCTCCCCATGAGCTTTTTTAAGGATTCATTGTGTAGATCTCCTTAATGCTACTGAGTTGTGGAAACTACCTACTGTGAGGGTGTGCACTTGTCACCTATTTGGGTCTTAAGTGAAATTGCATGGAGGTGGAGAGAAATAGTTTTACTCATAATCCAACATATACCAGATTAAAAACTAAGAGATGTGGAGGTTTCGAAGAGAACTTTCCTATTGACGAGTGGAACAACATTTTTCCTGCCCTTTATGTCACACCAGTTAATTGGGGGGCAACAGGAACAAAATGATCCCTATGGACAGTACATTTTCAAATTATGCTTTACTGAGAAGTGTGTTACTCAGTGGCGGCTAGCCGAGGGAGTGGTGCGGGCGGTGAGGCGGGGCGGGGGAGGGGCAGGGCGGGTAGTGGACTCGGACTTACGACGGACAGAACTCCCTCTGAGTTCTGTCTGTCGTATGTCTGAGTTCACTACCCCCTCACCCTGCCCCTCCCCCACCCCTCCCCACCGCCCCGCACCATTCCCTCGGCGAGCCGCCACTGGTGTTACTTGCTCATGGTGCCAGGAAAAAGAAAAAACTAATGAATGAATATAACCTGTTTGCCAGTGAAATGTAGGATGTGTTCGGCCCCATATGGTTATTCGATCTTTTAAAGTGCATTTAGCATAAACAGTTGGTATCCAACACGGTGGAAAAAGTCTGTAGCACCTTAATTAACCTTTCATGTGTGGAGGAATGCTGATAACGCACACCACACACTCATGCATGTGTGTTCACCTATAAAACATGGGGGCATATTATCAAGGGCTTTATCGCCGCTTTAGCGGCACTTTTTGCCGCTAAAGCGGCGATATTTTTAACGCCCTATTAGCAAGCTGTCGCTAACAGGCGTTAGCGACAGCTTTCCGGCGATAGCGGCCGGGTTTACATCGCCTTGCATGTCAGCGATAATTATCGCTAATGACATGCAAGGTAAGCGTTCCCAACTAAAAGCGACAGAAAACAGTCGCTTACATACCTATCGCCTATTAGCAATACCCGCGAAGCGATAAAAAACGCGCGCTAACCCCGATTAGCGCTTGTTTTTTAGAACTGATAAAAACATGACTTAGCAATGAAAGTCAATGGGAGGTGGATTGTAAGGTTAAGTCCCCAGAATTAGCGATAGGATTTTATCGCTGGATTTCTCGCGTTAAAGCTGGGTTTCGCCGCCATCGCTGGATATTTTATCGCAATGGAGATAAACCTTGCTAATAGCATGTTATTTCCGCGGTAATATCCAGCGATAGCCGGCGATAAAAAGGCGCGCTAAGCAAGGTTTGCGATATTTATCGCATGTTCTTGCTAATATGCCCCATGCTTAGTTAACTGGTCATATTAAAAATAAATTCTTCCTTAAGTCTTTTTCTCACTCACCAGTGTGGGGATGTTGTTCTTTTTAGACTGGGAGTGGTAGGCATATGAATCTCTTTGACAGAATAGTTTCCGCTGCTATTCTAAAAAATGATAAGATTTCTTCAGTCTCACTTCAGCAGTTAGAGTTACACGAAAAAGAATCAATACCATCTGTATTGTCTCACTGCTATAAACTTGAAATGAACAATTATATTTGAAATTAACCCTTTAAAAAAACAAGCAACCACACATCACTATTCTTGTCTAGACCAGGAGACCATATGAATTTGCAGATATTTTTCCTCAATTTAAAATTATTCGCAGTTTACTAATGGGTCTTGGATACAAAGGCTCAATCATTTCCAAAAACGCTTTTGTTGTGAGGAATAAGCACATTGGAATAAAAGCTTTACAATTTGCATTGCTTTTCTTTGTCATTCGTCTGTAGAAAAATACAACTGTTCACATATGATTTGATTTGGCAGTGTCTGGTGCAGGACACTTAATTAACTGAAGAAGATGTGAGTTTCTCTGAAGTAGCAGTAACACGCAGTAGGCAAAAAAAGGAAAACGGTTAAGACGCATTTTTTACACAGAAAAATATGTACAATTTTTTGGGGGAATCACATGTATACCTATGCGTACAAAAGTCACATGAGAGACTTGCTCATATTATTTCTCAGTTTTAAAATACATGAAGCACACATGCAGTATTACAATTGTGACAAGGCATTTTGTGGTCGAGCGCATACCCTACATATGAAAATTATATGATAAAGCAGAATAAAAACATACATGTGAAATACCCAAAATCAAATTATCAGGTTTGATGGTAGTTTATGATTGCAATATGAAACAAAATGCCTACGTATGGAGAAAAACAATATACAATAATTAAAAACATCATTACAATTTGGCATCTGTAATACAGTGCAATACCTGAAGACAACCGTTGAAAATTGTGTATCCGAGGAAAAAAGAAAATAACTCTTATGCCTCAGACAGAAGCCTGGAGTCTGCTTTCACAGAACATACTGGAGCACACTGATGACTCCCCGGTGCAGTGATCCTCTCTGAACCCACCGAGCTTGGCATTAATAATTATGACAAGCAGATCATTGTTTGCAGACAGCACACTCTGTTCTACCCTAGATTCTGTCACTGTAAAATAACCTTTATGTGACCCCAGCATGGCTCCTTCCTTTAAATCACTATGGGTGGCATACACTATTAAGAATCTCAGTTGTCACGTGGTGTATAGCATTAGGACACTCCGATCTTCTCACGCTTGAAGGAAGGGACCAGAGATCACGATAGATCAGTCTTGCATGAACACTGTGCATTTCTTTTCACGTTTTCTTCAGATCAAGTGAACTACGTTGCCATCCGCACCATTGCAAGTTACCAGAAAGTGACGGGTTTGCAATTCATTGAAAATTATAAACAGAGCTTTTTATTACTCCAGAGACCAATTAGTGAGATAATTCTGAATTATGTATTCCCTTTTTCCTCAACTCATTTTAAAGAGAAATCACTGTCCAAGCCGCATGGCGCCACAATCTTCTCTTCTGAAAACATTTACTCTTCAGCTATTATTATTCAGTGCAGATATGTTAACCTGTTTCAGAAAATAAAGTGTAAATCTTCCATTATAGATTTCCTCTTACTTTGGGCATAGATGTATGTGTTTTTAATTCATAAAGAATTCCAGGAGTTCCCATGTGAAGCTACCACTGTCAATATTATCATAGCAGTACTCCGGAAATCCTTTTGTGAATACCAGTTTCATACTTGAAATATTGTGATATACATTTGCTCATATGAAAATCTTACAGGAAGCATTTCTCCTTTTCTTCTCCTTGGGAATAATCTTCTCCTGTACCACCCCTAATTGTATTTTTTTTTTTTAATAACATTTTTTATTGAGCAGAGTAAAAACATAAAAAAGGTATTAAGAAGGAATACTGGTACAGATAGCCAAATTCATACTTATACAATCGTTTCCATTAGAAAAGATTCTAAGAACAGACATTATTACATTTTCCAAAACAATTTCTTAGATAATAAAGTGCAAGAGCTAAAGTGCCGATTTTTCCAAACTTCCTCTCCAGTAAATTGTCCATATATGCTTTCCAATGCATTAGTCTATTACGTTGACTTATCTTCTACCCAGTACTTTGCCAAAGTGCAAATGTGCTTACAAAGATTGCTATAGAGTCAACTGGGTGAATTTACCCTTGGAGATCTTTTTCCATCTGATCCAAATACTTCCATACTGAGATAAATCTTTTAGTAGCTCCCACCCTTTTCGCGTAAGCTTCTTCATATTTTTTTACTCAACTCATTTTTTTATACCATTCTAAAAAGGTCGGTACTTTGGTTGTTTTCCAGTTCTGGAGGATCAACGAGCGAGCCACCAAGGAAGAAATTGATAAAAACACTTCCCCCCCTCTGGTTAGTAACTGGGTTTGACTCTGTTTTAATAAACCGAAAAGTGCTAGCTCAGGCTCGGGTTCTACCCTGCTCAAGAGAGCACGGCTAAGTTTGACACAAATTTTCTCCCAGAACTGGCTCAGCCTTGGGCATATAAAACAGACATGCACCCAGCAACCCTCTCCCATCTGTTGACACCGGAAGCATTTATTCTCCACCTCGGGATACATCTTATGGAGTGCTTTAGGGGTGTAATAAGCCATCCAGCGAGATAAAAACGCCATTCTTTTTAAGTTTGCCGCTCTCAATGCCTTACTACCGTGTTGTGAAATGGTTTGCCACTCCCCATCTGAAAAATTGCAACGTGTTTCTTGTTTTATCTTTTCAAGAAAATTGGTAACCAAAAGGGGCTCCCCTTGATTTCGAAATAATTGGTACCAATTCCCTATACCTCGCAATTTGGTTCTAAACAAAGCAGCTAGAACCGGAGGAGTACCTGCATTGCCTGGAAGTACATATTTGTTTAATAGCAATCTAACCTGGAGGTAGCTAAAAAAAAAAGGAGCCTACTCTGATTTCCACATCTAGCTTGAACCTCCTCCCAATTGATACATCTACCTCCAATTAAGAAGTGGCCTAATTCCTTAAATCCCTTTGTTTCCCAGAATTTTACATGACTATTCTGAATATGAAGGCCCAAACTTTTGCATTCTGTAAGCTGGAGATATTCATATCCTGAAGACTGAGCCTTTAAAGAATAACATTTCTGGAGTCTACTGTTAAACACCTGGAGCGTCTTGTATCTCGTTTTTTGGGAAGTTTTGATGTTTTTATGAAAACAGGAAGCTATGATCCAGCTTCCTGAACCATCTTATTCAGGAAAAAGCTATCCAAGGATCCCTTACTATCAATTATTCGAACAATTATGTCCAAAAATGCTGCTTCATAGTAGGTACGAATATGAGGAAGTGTCAGCCCACCCCAGCTAGTATCAAGTTGAAGTATAGATAATTTAACCCTTGACGCTTTTTTATTCCAAATGAACTGACGAAAGATTTTTTCCAGTTCTTTAAAATATATTGTATTGATTTTGATCGGAATATTAGAAAAGAGGAAGATTAACAATGGTAATATCGACATCTTTATGAGTGCGATACGACCAATCAAAGTGAGGGGAAGGAGTAACCATTTATCCAATAAATCTTTAATTTTTCTCAACATGGCTTCGTAATTTAACCTAAATAAATCCGCAAATTGATTTGAAACATATATCCCCAGATATCGTATCGGCTCAAGAGAAAGAGCTTGTTGTTTTAGATTATCTGGGAGAAAATTGCTAGACACATTTAGGGCCAGGACTTCAGTTTTTTTGTGATTAATTTTGTATCCGCCGATTGCCTCAAACTCTGCGAATTCTCTTAACATTGTTTCAATGTTTTGTCTTGTAGTTTTAAGGTACAATATAACATCGTCTGCGAATAATTTTAGTATTGACATTCCCTCTATTGGAGTTTTTATCTCTGTATTGTCCCGAATCCTAACAGCCAAGGGTTCGATAAAAAAAGTAAACAATACCGGAGACAAGGGGCACCCCTGACGGGTTCTCCGTCTTATATCTATTATACCTGCCAGATTAGAGTTTATCCTAACCTGTGCCTGAGCCCCTTGATATATGTTCTGGAGCATAGTGATAATCTGGGGGGGGGGGAACCAAACCTTTCGAGACCATAAAATAGAGCACCCCAGTTTACCAAGTCAAACGCCTTCTCTGCGTCGACCATCACTATCAAGACGGGTATTTGATTAGTATTAAAAAAGTCGATCGATTGAACTAAGTAACCGGTATTAGAAGACATTGACCTTCCTGCTATGAATCTGGATTGATCTGTATGTATCACATACTGGGCCACTGGAGTAAATCAATTTGCCCAAATTTTCATCAAAATTTTGTAGTCTGAATTTAACAGACTAATTGGCCTGTATGAGCTAACGTCCCTGGGGTTTTTACCCTTTTTTACAAAGCTAACTATCGAGGATTCCTTAAAGACTGCTGGGACATCGCCTCCCGCCTTAACATAATTAAAAAGCTCCAGCAGGAATGGTACTAGCTCTTCCGAGAATGCCTTGTAAAATTCAATGGGAAGGCCATCATTTCCACATGCCTTACCTCCTGGCATTGAGGCCAAGGCCCTAGAAAGTTCAACTGCTGAAATATCTGTCATTAATGCTTCTTTCTGCCCTCTTAGAATCTGGGGAAGTTTCAGACCATGGAAGTAATGTTGAATTGCTTGTTTTGATACCTGGTAGTCAGTTGTATAAAGTTCCTTATAATGATCTATAAATATTTTGGCAATTGTATCTTTTTCGGATACTAAAATCTGCGTCCCGGGTGCCAGCACATCATCGATTACCGCTGCTTCTTGTTTTACTCTAGTAGACCATGCCTACAATTTTCCTATCATCTGGCTTTCCTCATAAACTCTCTGCTGGTAAGATTGCGAGCTACTTATCTCTTCCATACTAAAAAACTCCCTCAATTCCTGCTTTGCCTTAATTAGTTGCTCTCCCACTCGATGTCCTCCCCCAGAGAAGCTATTTTTTCTTAGCAAGGCTGCACCAACTGCTTGCTGGAGTTCTGCTATTCGGCTCCTGCGAACCCTTGTTTGCTCCGACATGTAAGCGATCATTTGCCCTCATATTGAGGCCTTAAAAGCCCCCCAAATTGAAAAAAGCCTAACAGTGCCCTTGTTGACCTGGAAAAACTCCTTGATCCACTCTCGCATACTACCAATCCATTAGGGGTTGGTTAATAGAAGTCTATCCATCTGCCACCTGGATTTTTCCCTCCTTCCTAGCTCTAAATCGATTTCAATTTTTACAAGGGAGTGGTCTGAAAAGGAGTTAGCCTCTATCTCGGTATTCAAACAAGTCAAAGAGCGTGATATTAAAAAGAAATCGATACGGGAAGCAGACTGGTATTGGCGGGAATAATAAGTATATTGCATAGCTTCACTATGACCCCTGCGCCAAGGATCAACTAATTGGTAATCTTGTTTCATTACGTCTATCACTTTTTTGGTCCTTGGCTTCAACTGTTTCTTAGCTTTATTTGATGTATTCATTACCAGATCTTGCACAAAATTAAAATCACCGCCTAAAATTATTGGACTTACTGCCGCTCTGGCTTTATCATTAATCTTTTTGAGAGCTGCAGGATCATCTACAACTGGTGCATAATAATTCACAAAATTCAACATATTTCCATTTACCTTAACTATAACCCATATCCATCTGCCATATGGATCTCTCTGGATCTGGATAATTTCCCAATCTATCCCTCGTCCGAAATAAATGGCGACCCCCCCTTATTGCTGCCTGAGCCGATGCAAAATAGGCCTTAGAAAAAACTTTAGGAATATACAGTTTTGGTGCATTCGTCTTAAGGTGGGTTTCCTGTAGAAACAAGATTTGTGGTGATAATGACGCCAGCCATCTTATTAATCCACCATATTTTTGCTTATTAGAAATGCCATTAACATCAATCGAAATAATGCGAACTCTATAACCCATCGCAACAGCTATTACTTAGATCCAAAACGTTGATAAACGTACATTTCCTTCCAATATATTGCATTATGTACCTCTGCTCATTTTCTTTTTTGCTCCACCACCCTCCCTCAGTGCCCGCACCCCCCTACATCCCTCCCTGTACCCAAGCCCAGCCCCCCCGGAGTATGAGGAATTGCCCACCATACCCCTCTTACCACCCCTAATTGTAGGAGTGCTCCCTGACAATTCCCACCTGGAAGGGATGTAGTCCTTCCATTGATAGGATAGAATCTCCAACCATTCCCAGGATGGGAATGGGTATGCAAATGATTCTGAATAGGCACAGACAAGTGGATGTGCACCAATGTTTCAGATATTCCAGCTCTCACAAAAAAATAATGAGAGGGGAGGAGAACAGTTATGTGGGAAAGGGCCTCAGTTTCCCCAAACTGATATACATAAACCAAAATTGGAGGGTGTCACTCAAAACTTGCAGTCACTATGCCCTGCTCCTTAGTGCTCACCAGGCACAGTACATGTGTTCTTATGGAACCCTCACCCACATGCTAATCTTGTGGCATCCTTCATCATCGGGTACTCACATAGTGAGGTACTCACCACCACGTGGGTTCAACCTCGCAGTGGGAGGGAGCACTTTGATATTCTCTATGTTTTTAGTGCGATCCTAGGGGAGAAAATGTTAATAATATCTCTAGGGAACCCTAACCCAATTCTTTAATAAGAGGGGCCCTGTGATATGGTTAAAACATAACATGACACAGAGAGGCATTTACTGAGCCAGTGTGTCTATTCTAGGTCGACATCTTTCATCTGCTTCGCACGATGTGGCGATTATATCAGGACCTTTAAGACCATTGTACTCCTAACCTACACTGAGCAGGAGTTATGCATCTGCATGCATTCCATGCATGATCAAGAGATAGTTACCCTACCCTTCTATACAGGGTGAAATGATTGAAAACTGGAGATAAATCACTTCAGGTATTGTGGCAACGGAGTTTATCCAGGCCTCATGGGAGCAAATGCGGGGGCTTGCTGGGTGTAGAGATCACATATGCACCAATGCTCAGCGGGGACGTCCCAACCTTGCTCCGTGGACCCCATCTTTCATATACATGTGTGGTAGAAAGATTGTTTTACACATTCTAAGCTTCATTTAAAGAGCACCCAACATTGTAACAAATGCCATTACTGAGATATTAGCAGATACCTTCTTTGATCATTGCAGAAAGGCATAATTAATAAACACCATCACTTACGTACTTCAAGAACGGATAATGAAATAGAACCTGGCAAAATGCGCCCATTGAGCCCCTTAATTAATACAATACTTGTGGTTCAACTTGGAGGTCCTCCTCAAGGCATTCCTACGCAACCTAAAAATCAAATTATTTCGTATAAATGAATTTAAGATGTCTAGCCTTTACATCATAGGCCTTTTATGACTTTTTTTAATATTCCCTTCTTAGTAAATAAAACACAAAAGAAGAAATCCTAAAGCTTCTGACTTTCTCATTTTACAGTAGTTTCTAAAGTAAAGTTGCAATGAGTTTTGCAAGCTTCCAATATCCCAATGTTTCTAAAGAAAAGTCACTATAAAAGACCTAGAATAATATTTATTAGCTTCAGCCAAACTTAATTTAACACAGTAAGCTGCCAGATTAATATCCCAACAACCAAGATAGGAACACATCACTCCCACCATGAAAGAACTACACTGGCTTCCCATTCCACAAAGATGTGCGTTTAAGGTTGGTTGCCTTATCTTTAAAACTCTGTATGGTGCTAGCCCAAAATTTATATCTAGACTCATTCAGAAATACGTACCTGCACGTAGTCTATGCTCTGCACATAAGAACCTCTTAGCCATTCCTCCCTATAAACGGAAACGAATGGGAGGCTACAGGTTTGCAGTATTAGCACCCAGTTTCTGGAACACCCTTCCTTTGGACATAAGAACTTGTACTGAATTTACAAGGTTCCGTAGACTTCTTAAGACTTGGCTATTCACCCAAGCGTACAACTAGTTCAGACAATTGAATACAGGAGGCCTCAACAGTTCCTTAAGTTTAGCGCCAAGAAACCAACTGGTGTACGTGCGCTCTATAAGAAACTTTAACATAACATAACATAACATAACATAACAGTAAGCTGATGAAGCTGAAATAGATGCTTTCTTCAGGCTCACTGATTTGACTACATTGGTGTACTTGTGAATCCAAAATCACTAGGCCTACCCAAATAGCACCTATTGGTGTTATAGTGAAAGCCTATTGCCTGTGGGAAGCTTTAGTGTTAGCAATTTCCATGAGAACACCTCAACCTATCTCCCCTCCACAATTTGAGATGCAATGGTCACTTGAATTTGCCACACTTTTGTCTATGTTTGCATGATTTATTTACATTTTATTTTTGTGTTTCTATGGAGTGCTTTTATATCAAAAGATTTTAGTACACTGGGCGATTAATAAAATGGTAAAAAGCCTTATCCATTACAAAAACCAATGAACAAACAACAACTCTAATAAAGTAGGTTAATAATTGGGGTGGGTGTGAGTGCACCACAAGGAGTAAAGTCACAAACTCATCAGGGCAAAACAAAGTTTCAAGAATTTAAACCTGTGCTCAACCCCCTGGTAGCTGACAGGCTTAACGTGGGAAAATGTGTAAACTGTAAAGTGCTTAACTATAACAAAACAGTTAAAACTCAAAACACAATACAAAAAAACTCTGACAGCCAACTTCTAAAACAGTGAATATTTAATGGGCATAATTACACCAAAATGACAAAGATCCATGAAGGGGCACTGGAGAAACAAATTTTAAAAGATTTAAAGCAAAAAGCATCAAGAAAAAGTAAAGCGCCAATCAAGAGTTATGGTTCGCGGTTGACCAGGACCTAGGTGTGATTTCAAGTTGACCGCAATGGAGCACAGCGCGGACACCCCAGTTGGGTTCATTCTGGTCACTTCTTAGGCTCTCAGCAACTAAGGGACAGCACATAGGGGCCCTAATTCACTCCAGCAAAGGTCACCATCATGATTCTGTCCAGGTCCAGTTGCAATTATTCAGCTGGGCACTTCAGGACAAATGCCTCTTGGAGATTGTTGTGTCCTTGTAGCCAGAAAGGAGGTCAGTCAATTGACCATTGGAGTCCACTTCTCAGTCCTGGGTACAAATGGATAGCAGGTCCATTCCTTCAGGTCTCCACACAGGTCACAGACAGCAGGTCCAGTCCTCTTCTTTTCTTCCTTGGGTCCAGATGTCTTCTGATGAGCTGGGTGTAAGATGAACCTTTTTATGGATTCACGAGCCAGTGGGTGGCGGTGACTCCTGGATACTCCCTAACCAGCAAGGAAAAAGTTCTGAAGGGCAAACCTTCCCGTTGTTGCAGCACATCCTGTTTGCCTTACTGCAAACTATCCCACAAGACACTAGCCTAAATAAAATCCAAGCTAGCACAACCTTTCTGCACTTGGAGGTAGCTAGTTGCCAGCCAGGGTTATATTCAGGGAAATGAGTAATCCCCTCCTCATCAGCTATTCCAATGTGGTTAATAAAGTTCCTGAGCCCTGCTCAGCAGTTTTTCCTGAGATGGAAGGAGTCACATACCTCACAACTAGGTCTTCCTGCCACAGGGCCTAAGCGATTGTTCCTGCTCCGGGAGCAGTTTTCACATTTCATTATCAGGATGCACTGACAAGGGCCAGCTCCTGGCAGGCTAATGCTAATTAACCTACTGGAGATTTGGGCAGACAAATTCTAACATTTCAAAGTCAATTTCCTAAATAGTTATTACAAATCTGACTTAAACACTAAACTGAAGTTTTAATAAACATTAAACATAGTGGTTACATTATTCTAGAAGCTTGTCTGAAACCAAAGATACCAGAGTAATGATTTTATTCTGAACTTTAATTTATCTCATAGGACAGTTACAGCCCTTCACAATGAAAAACGCTATTGGGTGCAGGTCACTGTGCATTCATACTAATACTACATTCTTGCATATAACACTTTTAAATACTAGGCACCTTACCTTGTAGACTACAAGGCCTGCCTAAGGGTGAGTTATTTAATATTTACAAGTAGGGTTATTTCCTGTCAAAAGGGTTATTTTGGTAAGTTTGCATTCAAGTTTAAAAGCTGCAGCAATAAGGCCACACATGTAGGCCTTGAGCCATGTTGGCCTTGTCACTCAAGTGGATGACACAATAGATGCTGCAATCCACAGGTGACATGTGACTTTCCATGCCATGTGTGTATTTTCCTGATACATATACTATGGGTTTATTGTAAAGTTATATATGTCAATTGAGTATTTGCCAGTTTTACCATATTGGAGAGGCCAGAGCACATACATCGGGGCCTGAACCACAGTGCCCCAGTGTGTCAAGTTAACAACAGCAGTACCAGTCAGTAAAACATCTTTTGTCACCTCATGCCAAAAGAGGTATTTCTTACAACAACAATATACATACGAATTCAGTCATCCTACTAGCATAACAAACATCAAATTAGTGTCACATTCTGTTAATAAAAGATAGAATACAAAGCAAGGAAGGCTGTAGAGCTGTGATTAGAGAGTATGAACTCTGTCACAAGAGAAAGTATAGGTTAGTACCATACCATGGGTGAAGGTAAATTTGTGTTAGAGGGACAAGTGAGAAAGGAAAGTATTGACCCCTTTGGCAATTTAAGCACAAGCATAAATGGACATAAGTTTCCTGACAACTGCCTCATCACATTAATGATTAAATCTTCTCCCTTATACTGTAAGGTGAACACACCTCCATTATATAGACAGCACATTAAATCATGCAACCGATAGAGGGAAATCACTTTGATTTAACAACCGTATTGAAGATTAAAGACAGTCCTGAAAATTGATGGAAAAATTCACTAGTGTAGCTTTCTTAATGTGGGTGGGGGATATTGATGAAAATCAGTCACCCAAATCAGGTAAGGTGTTTGTTTTGTCACACAAATACATGGTAACTCTTAGAAAATGCTCCAGACTTCATAGAATGTTACGTTTCCCTTTTGTGAAAACCTCAAATATTTAATAGAATGGTACAAGTGTACAAGCACATAATGTTATATTTCACCCTCTAGTTATTGTTCTGTGTGAATTTAGGATAATATTCCCCATTTTTGCTTTAACTCAGGAAGACTGTAAGCTAGACCTGGTTGCTAGTTATTGGGCTGGGATAATGATGCTGCCTAGCTTCAAATGTGTGCATTTGAAACTAGTAGAACTGGATTTCAATCCTAGCTAACTAACATGATCAGTTTCTAAAGTCATGAGCACTGAATTTGTTCCATGTGAATATGCAACCTTTTCTGCTAAATATTTTAAGAAAATTTGAAAATAATTATGATTTAGTGTGCAGAATGCAGATTTTTTTTTATTTATAATGTGGCTTGTTTGCAGGGGTGAATGTAAGTTTCCCTCAGAATGACCCATCCGTTCCTATTGTCAAATATGAAAATATTGTTTCAATTGAAACCTCCCATTGAAATGTACAAGATATTTGGTGGAATGATGGGTCATTGACAGCTAATCATACACTAGAACTTAATTCAGGCAGCCCACCCTCTTACTGACAAACCCTCTTAGGACTTCAGGTGAACTTTACTCTGCAACCCATAGGAGGGTGATCATCAGGCCTCCATCACCTCTCAGTAAGTCACAGGGTGAGATGCTTCTTAAGCACTGCCGAGGCTTAAGAAGTTTGTTTTCTTATAACTAAATAAGAAATGCCCCTGATTTGACTCACAGGACAATCCTGGATGGAGACAACTGACATACAGCCCTTTGTCTAACTGGCCGATAGGTCAAAAAGTGGTGGTTCTGTTGGTATAAATCCAGGGTGTCCTCTGACACTAAATAGAACAGGGACCTTCGAGTTTGGCTCGGTGGGAACATTGGTGATTTATTGCTTTGGCCCATTAAATGACCCCTTTGTAAGAGGTAGCATTGAGAAAAAACATGACCACCCTCTTCTCAGGGACAGTACATTCCACAGGAAAAGGGGTGAACCAAATCGTTTTAGGAGATTGATACTATTTTTGTTATCAAACCATGCATAGAACAATTCCCCAAAAGAAGTAAAGTATTCATTACAGCACAGGTGATCACTTATGCTTCATAGGGGAAATAGCTGAAGTGAAACTGAGGTTTTATAATTGGTGAACAAGCCTAGGTTTTCTGCTCTCAAAATAATTGAATGTACCATTATTTCATGAATAGTCACAAGTGCCTCTTGAACAACATAGAAGGACCATGATTTTGAAGGCATCAACACAGGTACTTCAGGGGGTATAGGGATGCATTTGTTTTTTCATCCACTTTGAACCTGCTGCTCTTAGCTCTGCAGTTTGTCATTTTAAAATCACTGTCAACTACAGGTGTTATAGTTGCATAATCTAAAAGGAATAAAGTATTCAATGTTAGAAAGCTGAACAGTTATGCTAGTGTTTTTTCCAATCTCTTGACCTACATGTCTGATGCATTTCTACTATAAGCATGCTCTTACTCATGAAACACCTTGCCACTTGTCATCATCATACCATTCATCATCATTCTTAATTTACAAAGAGTGCAGATATGCCCACCTTTGTCGAAAAGGCTTTTCAAGCAGGGCCGGACTGGCCGTAGCGGTCACCGGACATTTCCCCGGTGGGCTGCAAAGGTTGGGGGCCGATTTTGTTACAGGGCCGTTTTTGCAGCATAGCTGCAATATCGGCCGCTGTAACGAAATCGGCCTAAACCGGCCGTGGCAAACAGCTCGCCCGCACCCCCAACCCCCCGGGGGGCTAGCCGAGCACTTTGCCAGGGCCGGTTTGGTTCCCAGTCCAGCCCTGTTTTCAAGAACTGTAAAAAAAAATATATATATATCACAATAAATGCAGGCATCACCATTGTCTTCATCCTTATGAGTGCCCTGAATTTCTCTCTGTTCAATCTGCTGCCGCCAAATCTGGGGTTATCTTCTCATGCAGTGGAATCAACATTACTTTCAAGGTGAGCACTTAGAAATTAGGAATTGCTTTGGGAATCAGTAATAGTGTGTCTTACTCCCCTTGTAATTCCTCACTTTCCCCTGGAATTTGACCCACATATTTTAGGTTTTGTAACAGGATCTAACCTCCTCTGTGAAATTACTACAAAACTTGTATTGGGTCCCTAATAGGGCAGATATGAATATAAGAGAGTATGAATTTAAAATCCATCACTCGGTGTTGACTCCGCATATGGACAGTATAACATTGATTGGAATTGGCTAAGAACAAAAGAATATAGGGCAAAATTAAAAACTTCACAAGTTTGTCACCTTTTTGCAAATTTTTGCACAAAAAGAAGAACTCTCCTGTGAAATATTTTGGACGACATTCTCTCACTTAAATGTGTTTTGAGGGTACTGTTACCTGGGAAAAAACGAATCTTTCCTTGCAATTCATTTTTATACACTTAACATGTCATGTTTGTGAACTTCATGAAGCTGGTGGTGTTTTAAAAATGACTTTATAAAGTTTGCGGTAGAAAACCTTCTACCTTTTAAAATCCTTAACTGACAGCCTTCTCTAGATAACTTGAAAGGTCTCGGTTTGCACTCATCCGAGTTCTCAGCCATTCCATTTTCCATTTTGAATCTTTATTCGATCCATTAATAAACAGATCATAAAAGTACAATCTCATCACAGATTTTATGATAAAAACCATTTGCATAAATACCGAAAAATTTAAAATTGTTTTTAAAACAATTAAAATCAGATTAAAACCATAATTGATCCATCCTTAGAAATTCATTGCGACAAACTTCTTACCCTTCTATTTCTCAAACAAGTCCATAAAAAGGATGCTACCACAAAACAAACGTAAGGGTTAGGCAAGGCTTTTAGAAAATACAGTGCAGCTTTACATTGAGAGAAATTTTGACGCCTTTAAATTGGGAGAAGGAACTTTTCCCTTTCAATACAATAAAATGGGCAAAAGAGCAACAAGTGTAAATCAGACTGGGGGGAGTGATTGTCACACGGGCACGGGCCTAGTTCTGAAAGCTTGAACCTTTTCTCTGGAAACCCCAACATTAGTGGGATTAGGTTCAAGCGAAATCGCAGCAAGATAAACCAATGCTGAGCCACTGTGACATGGTTAAGATAAAAATAGCCTTCCCACTGTCTGGGCGAGAGTCCATTATAAGCTATAAAAGACTGTAAACACCTGTTCTTTTCCCAACGTTCAGCAGAGGCCTTTTGTATAAATAGATCAGTTATTTCTCGTTTAGATACCTTAGCACATAATAATGGGTTCCTAAATAATTCTCCCTGCCCAATTGCTTTTAATTCAGCCTGAACATAACTAAGCCAACCAATTCTGCTATAAGCCTCAAGCCTCACACAGTCCCTAATTATACGTTGCGTTAAATCAACGGTATCCCTACGCCAGATTGAAATCCACAAAAGGATAGGTGCTAACCTGATAGAATCACACAGGTAAGGGAGACCCAGTTCAAGATGTAAAATGTAATTAGAGGTAGAGGGAGGTAACGAGATCCTTGACTTAAAAAAGGCATTTTCCGCTTTCTGAAGCTGATCTATTTTGGCCATTCCCCAAACTCCCGCCCCATAGGTAGCAGCTGCCTTTGGCTTTGCTTGATAAATGGTCTTAATCATTTCCAGTGGGCTGGCTCCTAATTTTTTAGCAAAGCCTTTTATAGCTTGAAGACCCCTTTCCATGCCCAGGGCTCTGGTTGCAACCAAGTTATTCCATGACTGTTTACTATCAAGCAAAATCCCCAGATAAGGAAAAGAGTCAACCACCTCGATTTTCTTAGAGGCCAGATGGAAATACGGAGCTTTTGTGCCTCTCGAGGCTCCTGCTTTAATAATGAATGATTTTGACTCGTTCACTCGAAGATCCAGTGAAGCCATGAATAACGCATAGGAAGAAAGCAATTTTTGGAGGGCTACCCCAGTCCTCGCCATCAAAACTGCATCGTCGGCGTATGCCAGTATAGGGAGTGAGTTATTTCCAAATTTGGGAACATCTAAAGACAGTCCAGAGAGGGCCGCCTCCACCCCGTTAGTATAGATTGAAAAAAGAAACGGGGCAAGGACGCAACCCTGTCTGACGCCCTTTTCTATTTTAAATGAGCGTGTGCATTCCCCATTTCTGCCATATCTCACCGAAGCAGAGGCATTGGAATACAGCTGACGAATAAAGCGGATGATCAGCGGATCAAATCCCATTCCTTCCATCATGGACCATAGTTTTGAATGGGACACACAGTCAAAAGCGGCTGAGAGGTCCATGAATGCCATATAGATTTTTCCATTTTTCGCCTTTGTATATTTATCTATACAAAGAGAAAGATTCAAACCTTGGTCCACTGTCCCCTTGCCCTTTTGGAAGCCATATTGCGCCAACATTAAAATATTGTGTTCCTGGGCCCACTCCTCCAATCTAGCTAACAACAACCGACCCATAAGTTTGGCAGTTGAATCCAAAAGGGAGATTGGTCTATAGTTTTTAGGGCTGCCCCTATCCCCTTTTTAAAAATAGGAACTATTACACTATGGTTCCATGATGGCGAGGGGCCCTCTACCACTATACTATTAAAAACATTTGTTAAAAGGGGCGCCCACAGGTCATAATTGTCCTGGAAAAGATCTATTGGGACCCCGTCAGGCTCCGGGGCCTTCCCTTGAGCACACATTTCCAATGCTTCCCTCACTTCTCCAATAGTAAAAGTCAGGGTACCTTGGGGAGACTGCAAAAAATCTATATAAGGGGGCTCATTAGGTTGACGTGCAAAAATACTTTCAAAGTGTCCTACCCATACTTCTTCCTCTACATGAGTATCTAGAGATGGGTCAGTCACATTTTTAAAATACGGCGCATTTATGACCTTCCAAAACTCCTTACTACTCTTAGAACTAGCTGCAAGTTCGAGGTCATCCCACGCCTTTTCCTTTAGCTCCTTTTCGCAGGTATTCCTTGCCTGCTTGTAATCCTTCTGGAGAGTTCTTATCAGTACAGGATCTCTTGGCTGTGATTTTAATGCACTATCGAGTGCTCTCTTTGCTGCTGAGCAAACTGAGTTAAACCAGCGACCAGATGGTGCGTCAGTTGTTGGTTTCTGACGGGTAAGTGCAATTTTTAAATTTGCTATAAGGGTTGTAAAATAGAAAAGTAGAAGAGAAGGGGGACCACCTTCTGTCAAACAATGTAGGATATCTCCTGTCACTTGGGATATTATATCCACAACTAAATTCTTTTTCACGACCTGGGCCCACCTCATTTGATATCCATTTTTCCTTACAAGAGTAATATTATTGATTTTCAAATGGGGTCTCTTCACTTTTTGAGGGGCACTTATATGAATAAGTAGGAGGGCATGGTCGCTATAAGGAGTGAATGTATTACTGACATGATCCACTCTATTCTGTATTGTAGACGAGACTAGGATAAAATCAATTATAGACTCAGAATTGTTCCTCCTAAAAGTTGGCTCTATCTGGCCTGTTTTCCCACTATTAATTACAGTCAGGTCCCTTGTAAAAAGCAGCCTATTGAGCGTGTCTCCATAAGTATTATGTACAAAGTGTAGAAGGGGATTACCCTCCAGATCGTTTATTCCACAGACAATGTCATTATCATACTTACACGGGTGGGTATTAAAATCTCCCACCCAAATTAGGCTAGGTTTCCCTTTCTGCTTAGCCAGATAAATTAGATGTAGCTCCTCATTCAGGACCTCCAATACACTTTTCATATTTGCTCTGAATTCATTATTATAAAATTTTATTAATAACCACTCTCCAACAGGTGAAAAGTCTAATTGGAGAATTTGAAAGCAGTTATTCCTGGAGCCCACCTGTTTTACTTGTACTGCTAGTGTATTGGAGACTAGGGTTAAAAGCCCTCCTTTAGCTCTTCCGGACGCTGAAGGGACTGCAGGAGTGTGGATAGTACGGTAGCCCGGGAAAAAAACTGGGTCCTTAGATCACGTCTCTTGGAAACAAACAATATCTAACATTTGCCAATAGTTATGCCATTCTTCGTTACCTATTTTTGAGGTAATTCCTGCCACATTCCAGGTTGCTAGCGATAACATATTTGTTTTCCCTTTTTGTGAGGTAGTATCACTAGCAGCCACTATTGGAGGGCAAATAGGGATACAATTTGATAGTCAATCACACGCTTCCAAATCAGAGAGAGGGGCAAATCTGTTGTAAAGGCCAACTACTTGTGCTGCAATTAAATGCTCTGAATGTCGCAGAATGGGGTCACCTATCCTTGACCAACCCCTGTGTTCACTCTCTAGTGTGGGGACCTGTTTATAGAAATAATCTAATGATAATGGTATTATCTGGGTATTCCTTGTCTTAAAACGATCAAAATTGGTCAAAAGTAACCCAGCTGTGTACGAATTGTTAAAATGTATCACTACACAATCCCCTGTAAATGAGTTCAGTGTGTTTCCCACCCGTTTCACCCTCCTGGCCATAATAATTTTATTGGCTAAATAAATCTTTCCCATGCCCCAGTCCATTGACTGGTTCGTTAACCAGTGCAGGCATTTGTCCATTAGCTGGATAGTTAATTCCTGTCGGTTATCCTGCAAGGGCGGAACATTGGCAAGTACCAGCACTAAGGGAGAGGCATCCGGAGGAAGATGAAGTCGGTGATGAGAACTCATTTCCGCCTTGGCCGCAGGATTAGATTCCACGCTAACAGATCGCGTAGCCTCTCCCAATTCCCCAGGCCCTCGAGGCATCCGCTGAGGTTTAGGAGCCATATTTCTATCAACATTCAATGCTGGTCTTTGGACCATCACTTGGTTAACAGTTTGGTGTTGAACTAAAGCCACCGAGTCTTCCCTTCCTTGGGATCCCAAAGGGAGGGAAGAAAGAGATGGTACGGACTTGCCCCCATCAACACCAATAACAGTCTGGTTATTGACCACGGGTGAGTTAGTCAGGGCAACGTCGATACAGGTGATGCAGCATTATGACGCTCCAAGCCTAATAATTTCTCTTCAATATTCAACAGTTTAAGAAGAATTGGATTCAGGAGAGTAGTCATTACTTTAGTGACTTGAGCCCAGAAAGCATCATCCAAAACTAAGTCTCGAGTCTGGGTGCCTATACATGGTGGCGCAGGTGCAGTCAAAATATCGGGGGCAGATGTCTTGGCTCGGGATACCCTCTGTTTGTTTCCTCTCACCGTTTTTGGTTGTTTGGGTTTAGCAGGACCACGACCCCTCCGCAGCTTTGGTGGCGAATTACTTGCCACACTAGTGCTGGGCACATCTCCCATGTCCCCCAGCACAGAAGTCGTGGGGGAACGTATGTTAGGTGACTTGGCCCGTTGTCCAGGAGGGATGTCATCACCAGATAAAACAATGAGCCTCGTGGAACTGGAGGCGGGGTCGTTGATGGTTCCAATGGGAGATCTATTGGCAAGGAGGAGTGGCTCCATCGACAAGCGCCTCTCAGTCAGTTCTATCTCGTGTGAGAGGACGCTCGCCGCTCTGACTAAAAAAGCGTCAAGAGTTGCAGCACTCCCTCCTCCCGGTTTCTCCACGATCGGCCTTCGCTTCCCCATGGGCATATACAGGTATCACAATATAAAACTTAAAGAGTACCTGCTGGCTGAAAATCACGAGGGGTGGCCCAGACCGGCCTCCTTCGGGCTCTGACGGGCGTGGACGGGCCCGCCCTTGGCCCGGGCTTAGCCCGCGCGCGTCCCGCGCCGCGGGCCAACAACGTCCTTTTCAGTGTGTTCTCTAAGCGCTAGGGACTCTGGGGGATGTAGGCCCACAGCGAGAGTCCGGGTCCCAGGCTGCAAGCACCCCTCCGATCTCGTGCGCGTCTCAAGTAGACTCCTGCCCGGCACCATAGTAAGAAGAAACGGCCATTCAAAAGCAGCATATCATTGGGTTAAATTGTTTCTTATGATGCAAACCTTAGCTTGTGCCCAGATATCTACTTGCAGCACGTTTTCCCCTGCGCACAACAGTCTGAGCAAGTTTTAATATAAAACCATATTTCACAGTCCGTTTTGTGCGACCTGTCATCACTACAACCAACCTATGGTCAAATTAAGGCTCCTTGATCTAACCCTAAGGTGTAAAAAATATTAATTAAGAACGTAGCATCAATATCAGTTTTATATTTTTTCATGTGGAACTTTGAAACCTGCTAAATGTCCTTTTTTGTTTTTCAGGGAAAAATGGCCAATACACATATGTGCTGTATATGTATTGTGTTAAAAGTCAGGAACAAAATGTATTTTTTATTCTGAGCAGCAAGAGCATTTGTACAAAAATAATGTGTTTCCTATGAATAAAAATGGCTGCCCTGTTTAGGTCAATTTGAAATCTGTGGTCTTCATCTTACCTAGAAAACTACTTGAACTTGTGAAAAAAGTTCTGAACTTTGTCCTCTTGCTTTACAAGTAAAACAAATAAAAAGTAACGTGCATATTGTAGGCAAAGATGTACAGTGGCATATTTCATTGCAAGTGTGTTTAAAGAAAGCACACGCATTGTATTAACTAGGAGCTGCTCTTCATAGATTAGCATTGTCTAAATAGATATATAATCAATCAGGCGTAAACATGTTAAAGAGCAGTTAAAGATGTACATGGATTCCGATCTCTTCTGTGCAGGAGAATCAGTATTACGCTCGCCAGGGTTCTTTACCACTGCTTGTATTTTATCCTGAATAATAAAAGATGTCGCCTCAGTACAGGTCACTTTTGTAGCCCTTGTCACGTGTTGCACTGTTTTGGGGGTACGTCTTGATATCTTTTCAATGATACAGTTGTACAGTAGACAATTATTGTAAATAATGTACATTTAATAAAATAAAGCTTTTGTATGATTTTGTGTTGAAGACAAATCTGTGTCCTTGTGTCTTCTTTCACTAACGTAGATATCTGTTGCAGACTACAATATCCCCATTTTCAGAACTTTCTACTTTATTAGAGTGTGTAAAAAAAATTGTGTTCATTGTAAACGATATGCAAGTTCCATCCCTCGGTGTCTATATTTCTGAATTTTCAAAGTGACCATAGGCCTAGAAGTGTCACAGAATGTTGGACAGCTGTGCAGCTAGACTGATTTAACTGATCGCCGCAGACTTGCCACACCCGTGATTGAAGTATTCCAACATACAAATGTGCACTCAACTTCAGTGGACTTTAGAAATTCAATGGTAAATTTTTTACTTGTGATTTCAAACAGGGGGTCCTGTGATAGGGATACTGTCAGCCATGGAACTCTTCTGTGCCAGAAGTTCCAGTACAAGAAAACAAGTAGTGACCTGTGGGAGAGGAACACTGCATTGGGTGTACAGTTCTCAGTTAAAATAACACTGGTTCCTGAGGAGTACAAGTGAAGCAGTTAGTTTCAACTACTATTACAACATTGAAAAAAAGGTTGCTTTCAACTGAAAAAAGAAAATAGATCTACAAAAAGGAGTCAGGCTCTATAACAGTAAAGAAGAAAGCAGTGAATCACACATTCTTGTTCCAATGACTTCGACTTGTGCTCAGTGCAGACACATAGCCAATTTAGGGGCATATCTACAAGGGCTGGCGATAAAATTATCGCCGCTTTAGCGTCCGTTTTCGGACGAAAAGCGGCGATAATTTTAACGCCCTATTAGCAAGGACACGCTAACGCGTGAATCCATGCTACATCGCCCTTTCCCTATCGCCCAGCTCTGCATCTCTAATGAGATGCAAAGTGGGCGTTCCTCCCCAGGATAACGGGAGAAATGTGCGCTAGCCGACATTTCTCCTATTATCAAGCCTCAGGCAAAGAAGCATAGCGACAAGAAAAGTAGCGATAACCTCTGTTATCGCTACTTCCTAACGCCTGCTTTGAGACTGACTTAGCCATGATATCCTATGGAAGGTGGATATCATGGCTAAGTATGTCTTGCCCTATCAGCAAGCTATCGCCAAACCTTGTGCGATTATCGCTGTATTTCCAGCGATAATCGCACAATTGGCAGCTTGCGCTCTGAATTTTATCGCTTTGGAGATAAGCGTTGCTGATAGCACGCTATCTCCGCGATAAAATTCAGTTTCGGCCGGCGATAATTATCCTCGCGCTAAGAGCGCTGAACGATAATTATCGCATGGCCTTGTAGATATGCCCCTTAGTTACAACTGTGGAGTTGTAGGTAACAGTTGCTGGGAAACTTTACGTTCTGTACATACACTAAAAATAATTTAGAAATGACAAAGCATGGCTGACGCCTGAGAAAATGGTCAGTTATTTAGTTTAACCTGCTAAAAAATCATCTCACTATTCTAATCTATTTTTCTAATAATACACCCGGAGTTTTAATAACCTCTAGCGTGGCAGAGGATTGCTTTAGCATGTTTTAAATTACTGATGTCAATTCACCAAAATGGCTGGGGTAGCACAAGTTACATCACCTACTTCTTGTCTCTCTGATGGCATCATACGAATTGACTATATGTGACCCATGCCTGTACTGAAAGTTGGTGCACACAATCCATGACTATCAGAATTTGGTGCAAATGTGCGGTAGAACCTCACTTTGTTTAGGAAAACATACTGCATTTGTAACATGAGAGACTAAGTCCAAATAAAGCCACATAGAGATATGAGACTTTCAGGTGATAATGCAGGTGACCATTAAGTACTTCAGTGCCAAGGTGCCTTGTAATAAATGCAAGTAAAAATCATTAATTTGTGAACTCAAAACTGCATAGTATAAAGCTAGCATAGTAAAATAGGTTAGCATGCAAGTAATGGCTACACATGCCAGAAAATAATAGTTTTGTGCCTTTTAATGTAACACTTACAAATGTGCCAATTTCCCTCAGTACTCTGTCTTTGGTGCCTCTATCGCCAGTAATGACAATTCCCCATCTCATTGTTATCTTCTATGGAGGCGCCCCATCTGGACATGCTCCACCCTGATTCCCCTTCCTTTTCTCAGTTCATCCTTGCTTCTCAGAATTCTTCATCCTTACACTCTATTAGGCAGCCTCTTCTGCACTCATCCCAACATGCCTCTCATTTTCTACCGCAAATAATCTGGTCATGCACCTTTCAGAATTCCATCACACTTCCTTGGAATCCCTCTTCCTGAATTTCCTTTCTTGACTTTCCCAATTCCAGATCCCCTGAGGCTCTCCCTTTTCCTCATGCTACTGAGTTTGCATATCCTTTCGCTGCACATGAGATTTGCCTTCCTAATGATGCCTATTCGACTCCTCTCTGTTACCTTTCATTAACATCCTCCCAGATCTTTCTTTTTCTTCAAATATTTCTATTAAGCATTTGCATAAACACCATGACATAAATGGGAAGAAACAATTTCCCTCGATGCTGTGGTGCTTAAACATTGCAGATATCAGTGACACAACAATGATCTCAGCCTTGCATGGCTTCATAACATAGGATGTTGACCCCCCTCACACCATCCCTTTTGTGCTGTCGGCCTTGGGTCTACCATCATCCACACCATGCGCTCGTGGGCACTAGGTTTAATCATGCAGACTGGCTCCTTAGATCTGGATACCCCTTCTCATGTGTCTTTGTCCTGACCTGTCCACAGTTCCCAATTTTTTTTAAAAAAAATCAGGACAGCCCCTGGCTTGATAGATGGCTCCTTGGCCTGCATTTACCACCCCAAGTTAGCTGCCCCATCCCTCGCCGGTCGGGCATCAGGGTGGGCTCCCTTTGGTCAGTGAAGGACCAGTCATTGGCCACCAGCAATTGAGTCACCCAATAGCACAGGCATAGGTCAGGAAGTGCAATACTACTGTACACTGGTTCTCTAGTCAGAGTGGCGAGCGCTGTCCTTGACATTCCCCCCTTAAAAAAACGTGTCTCTAACCTTAGCCTCCACCACCTTGAAAAAGTGATCAGGAACCTCAA
Source organism: Calotriton arnoldi (assembly GCA_963921515.1). Lineage (NCBI taxonomy): Eukaryota > Metazoa > Chordata > Amphibia > Caudata > Salamandridae > Calotriton > Calotriton arnoldi. The sequence continues at coordinate 385,342 of CAWUFW010006087.1, read as the reverse complement.
CCTACAAATTCTGAAAGACGTAAAGGAACTTGTGCAGGTAAATCATTTTGTTTAGGGCAGCCCTCCCTAGTAGTGAGAGGGGGAGTCTCTGCCAATGTCCCATGTCGTGCTGGGAGTTCACCAACATGCACCCCAGGTTCCTATCATAGGACAATTTACTATCTGTGGTCACATATATATCCAAATAGGTGAATCTAGTTTTTTCCCAGATCACTGGACCCTGCAACCCAACTGACAGTCTCCAGTCTGTGAGTGGTTATGCTTCGGACTTCTTCCAGTCAATATTAATGCTCAAGAAGAGTCTGAAGAATCAGACGATCTCAAGGATCCTTGGGAGGGAGTGGTCAGGGTTTTGCGAGGTATAATAAAACGTCATTTGAGTACAATGAAATTAAATCCTCACAGTCACCATTCCAATGCAGGCCCCTTAAGAGTGCATGCTCCTGTATCCAATTCACCACCGGTTCCATTGCTACTGCGAACAGCAGCAGAGACAGGAGACATCCCTGGCACGTGCCCCTACAAAGTTCAAATTCCTCCAAAAGCATCCTGTTCACTCAAATACTTCAGAAAGGAAGGACCAAAACTGATCTGCTCTAGCAGAGCCATGAGATAGGGCCATTCCAGTGAGTCAAAGACCTTCTTTGCATATATTGCCAAGAGCATACCTGGTTCCCCCACTCTGTGTCTATGTGCCAGGCACCCGAAGAGCACCCACAGATTGTGTGTAGTAGATCTGTAAGGCATGAAGCCTGACTGGTCTGGGGAAACTATATTGTTTATGATCTACACTGAGCAATTTGCTAGAACCTTGGCTAGTACTTTTGTTTCAATTTTGAGGAGGGAAATCGGCCTGTATGAGGCACAGTCCTATGGTGCCTTACCCTGGTTTGGGTATGAGTATGATAGTTGCCTGTCAGAGATCCCTAGGTAGCTCACCCCTCTCCCTGGATTAATGGAGCAGGTCGAGGAGCGGATGCACCACCCTGCTTTTCATGCATTTAAAAAACTCTGAGGGCAGGATGTTCAGTACCGGGGACTTCCTGTTCTTGATTTGAGTTAAGGCCTCTGTAATGTCACATTCTGTGATTTCCATGTCCAGGGTCTCCCTGGCCACCACCCAAGCTGTCATACTGAGATGTCTTGTATGAATTTGTGTAAGTATCTCTTGGCACCGTCTGTGAGGTGCGAGGAATAGAGACCGCCCAGAAATCACCAAAGGTTCACGCAGTCTCCCCCGCAGCATCCGTCAATGTGAAACTACACAGAATGGACCACTTGGATCCTTCTCTGACCCTCATCTCTCTTGGGCAACCATGCCAGCATTTTCCCTTCTTTGTCCCCTATTTCATTCACATCCTACTCTGCTCTGCTCTATAGAGCGCCTTTCCCTCCTGCTGTAGTAGGCTTCTACTTCCCTCTCTAAGTCAGCTCAAGTGTTCCAATAGTCTTGTGTCCAGCGACATCCTGTATTGTGCCTCATCTAGAATTTTTGTTTCCAGTTCCACAACCCTCTATGCCCTCTCCTTCCTCTTCCCTGTCATGTGGGCGATCATACGGCCTCTGACCACAGTCTTATAGGCCTTCTAAAAAAGCCACTCCAAAGGGCCTTTGTTCCCTGGAAATAGGTAGTCATCAACTTTTGTATATTTTACCACGTGGCCCAATCAGTTAACTCCCATGGGTGAAGGCACCACTTGGGGCTGACCTGAGACCCCAGGATTCATAGTTCAGTCATTATAGGAGAGTGATCTGAAATACCTCTCAGCAAGTATGCTGTGTTTCGGTATCTGTGTTGGGGAGTCACTGGTACTAGAAAGCAGCCCAGTCTCAATAAAGAGTGGGCTGCATTGGATGCATGTGAGAATTGCCAGACCTGAGGGTGTGGTGTCTGCAAGAGGTCCACTAGGCCCATTGCCTCCAGAAAAGTCCGCAGTCATGGGTACTTACTAGGCATCCCCCTGGAATTCAGTATTCTCTCTATGTCACCTTGTAGATTCAGGTTAAGTCACCCCCCCATGTTCAATCCCGCCTCTGGAGTCTCTGCAAACTAGTCCCCCATCTTTTTAAACCATAGTGCTGGGAGGCCCTGTGAGGGTAGCCATGTGCTTTACAAAGCTAAAAGAAATCCAGTACACTTGAGGCCCGGTGGCCGGTATCAGCAAGCTACCATCAGGCTCTCTCTATTCAAGGTGCCCCCCCCCACAGTGACCCAGCACCCTGGTGGGGGGGCAACCCATGCCTTTGTGACTTGAACATTAGAAATCACTGGATCAGGATTCCGGTCACACTCGACCCTGAGAAGTAGCCCACATGTACTAGAGTCTTGTAGCATCCTCTGCCAATAAATCTGCATTTATTACCAATCAAGTGGGTATTTTGCAACAGGAGCAAGTCTGGAGATGGCATGCCAAATAGGTCATCACCAAACCTCTCTTTAATTTGCTATGGAGTCCATTGACATTCAAGGAAAGAAAAGTAAGGGAGAGGCCTTTCAGTACCCAGTGTGATGTAGTTTATGTCATTCTGAGAGAGTGTTCGTGATTCTCCCACAAGCCCACTCATGCCATTGTGTTAGTGTAGCCATCTGCTATGCCACAACCACCCCTTGCCCCTTACCCCACTCCCCATGACCCTCTCCCTGTTACCTCATACTGGAAGTGTAGAACTACCCACGCCCAATGCTTGAGATGCCTGTTACTCACCCCTATGTAATGAATACATTGCGAAGCATAACCAAGTGCCTTGAATGTTGTCAGGTCAGGACCTGGCCCAGTTAGCAAAGTCACTGGTCTTGGCAACTTGGCAAGATGTATGTTGCAGTTCCCTGCCTTATCAGACACCAGCTAGCTCATCCACCTGAGTTTCAAACCTCAGAGGAGCTTGTCCGCCATCTTGGGGGTAATCACCAGTAGGTTAGAGTCTATGGCCTCATCTCTAGAGGTGGCTGTATTCTCTGCTGATTTACCTGAGTCCTTGTCCAGGGCCAGCCACTGATTTTGGAAGAGCCATAGGTAGCCCCACTAGAGCTCCTCCACAACTCTGGCCCTCACCATCTCCACCTCATCTTTGGTACCTTCTGCACAGGAATCCTATTGATCTCTATTCTTACCAGCCAGAGGCATTCTCCCTAAACTCAGTCATCGGCATCTGATGACCCTGTTTCTCCAGCCAGTCCAATACCTCCATAGCCGATGTAAAGGAGTACACCTTCGTCCCTGCCGTGATTCAGGGGCAGGCTGGAAGAGTAGGATGCATTGCAGGTCGAGTCGTCTCAGGTGTTTCTTATCTGCCAGAAATGTTTCTCAGTGGTGCTGGAGTGCATTGGTGTAGTCCGGGTATATACTCACTAAGCTTCTCTCAATTTGTAGGGCCTGCAGGATGCTTTCCCGGTCTCTAAAATTAAGAATTCATGCCACAATTGGCTGGAGCTGTGCTATTGGCACCGGGGGGCATCCCATTACCCTGTGCGCCAGTTTCACCGCAAAGAGGGCTGAGACTGTTCCCCCAGCAACATCTATGACAACCATTGTTCCACAAAAAGTTTGGTGCAGGGTCCCGAAGCCTTTTCTGAGATTCCTACTAGGGTCACGTTTCTCAACCAAGAACGCCCTTCAGTATCCTCCTGTTTGACTGTGAGAAAGTCCATCTCTTTCCATAATTTGTAGAGTTTGGCATCATGGTCTGTGACTGAGGGCTGGAGTTGCACCACCTTCACCTCTGTGTTCAGCATCCTGTCCAACAATTTCTTGTGGTCGATGCAGAGTAGGCCCACATCGAACATCACTGCCTCTAACGTCTGCTCCAGTGTGTCTATTGTATCACGGCCACCTCAAGACCTACAGGTCACCCCCACCACTGGAGGTCAACCCAGCAGGGTGGGGGCATCAGTGTGCAGTGTGGTGCTTCCTCCTTTGTGCAACCAGGCAGGATGGAGTCACTCCAGGGGGCCCCAGGTGTAGGTGGCCCTCAATCAAGAATAGCATTGGGGTCTGACAGTCTGGACTCCTCTCAGGTCACCTCTATTGGAGGCGTGTGTGGCCACGCAGCCCAGTCCACACTGCTGCAGCCTCTCCATGCATGTATCTGCTTTCCTTTGTGCCCCAAGGCCACCAATCAATCAATCAATCACGGCATTTATAGAGCGCGCTACTCACCCGGGAGGGTCTCAAGGCGCTGGGGGAGGGGGTAAGTTACTGCTCGAACAGCCAGGTCTTGAGCTGCTTCCTGAAGGAGAGATGGTCCTGGGTTCGCCGAAGGTGAGTGGGGAGGGAGTTCCAGGTCTTGGCTGCCAGGTAGGAGAAGGATCTTCCTCCGGCGGTGGTTCTGCGGATGCGTGGTACGGTGGCGAGGGCGTGGCTGGTTGATCGTAGCTGGCGGGTGGGCGTGTAGAAGGTCATGCGGTCATTGAGGTACTTTGGGCCCAGGTCGTGGAGGGCCTTGTGTGCGTGCCTGGCATAACAGAGCCACTCCCTTTTCTGTCTGTCTGGCTGTCTGGGGTCAAACGCGACACTGAACTTGTGCATACCCTAATCCACCACAATTTGGAAGTGATGATGCTGGCAAAACTTTAGTTTAATGAAACCTTCCAAACATCTTTGGACCCTCTCCTTCTGCCTCACTACTCAATTTTAAGACAGAGTAGGTGAAAGTGGTGGTGAAGTTACCTTAATCCGTACAATTTCCATAATGTGTCACACTGTGGCCTTTGGCTCCCACCCCACCTTTCAAGAACTTACACTTCAAATTAAGTCCATTGCCCCTAACAATAATACAATTCACAAAATGTACCTCCATCTGGTATAAATTATGTCTTTATTGAAAACTTCATTGAAGCTGTGACCTCTCAATGTATGCTGTCTACCAAGGATCACATTGGCATTGGTGACTTTAACAACCTCTGAATCAATCCCAAAGACAATGCTTATGCCTTCCTTGAGACCTTTCTGATAGAAAATTGTTTAATTGCTGTCTGAATTGCAGTCACGTCAAAGGAGCCACCTAGAACTTTAATATTCATAAAGGGGATTCCACTTCCACAAATGGTGCCTTTGCAATGGACTGGTCTGTTTACCATCAGATGTCTTTCCTTCTGTCCTTTCATATGTCCACCACTGTAGATTCACACAAGTATCAGAAAAGACTGATTAGAGATCTGAGTAAACATGATACTGTATACCTTGTCTTCCGATTCTCCATTTTCTCTCCGCCTTCCAAGCTGATCACGATGTGCATAAAGCTATCAACACCTTCAATGTGCCATCTCTGAAATTGTTAATGGGTCCCAGTACACTAAAGACTTACATGATGAGAATAAAGCTGAGATTAAATGTACAATCCTGGCGTGCTGACCCCTCCTTAGAAAATCGGGAACTGTTTTGTATCGCTAAATCAGCATCTTAAAATAATGTTTTTCAAGCTAAATCCTCTTTATTACACCTCAAATTGAATTGGCTGAAAATCAACCTAGAAAACTCTTTGGCAACTCCTTCAGTAACCTACGGTCCTTTGAAGCTCTCAATATCCCTTGTAACAAATGTGAAGAATTCAGTCTATTCTTTGTTATAGGTATCAGAGTGATTGAAGAAACCCTTCCACTGCTAGCTGAAGGCACTCCTCTTGACATTTGCAGAAGATTCACAAACATTTGGTCTGTTTTCAAACTGTTCTCTCAATCTGCACTCCTACGAATCATCTCCAACTTGAAACCTTTGAATCATTTCTATGAACTCATATCTGCTCACTAAAGATATGTGTTTAGCCCTAATCTCTTATTGAGCTAATCTGGTTAATCTCTCTTTCTTAACAGGGGTGTTTCCTGTTTGCCTAAGACATGGCCAAAGTCACTCCTCTCTTAAACAAACTGACTGGGTACCTATCTGACCACAATTATTTCCAGCCTTGCTCTGAGCTTCATTATTTTGCCAAAATCTTGGAAAGTTGTGTACACAAAAAAGAAACCAATTTGTCTTAGAGGAAATCAATTTTTTCGGATGATTTTCAGTCTGGTTTTAGGGAAGTGTGCTGTACCAACATTGACCTTTCACAAATCATTGATGATTCTCTGTGCAGTCACAAAGCTGATTCTTCACTCTTAATCCCACTAAGCCTTTCTGCAGCATTTGGCACTGTACATCACTGAACATCCTCATTCTCACCTTGAAAGAACCCAGTAGATGTAATGATGTAGTTCTATACTGGTTTACATGATACCTAAAGAATTAATGACAAGTGGTCAAAACAGGCAATTGTTTTCCCACTGAGGCATAGGCCTCATTGTGTTCCTTAGGGGTCTGTGTTAGCCTATGCACGAGACCTATACCTGGAACTACTGGGGGAAATCACAAATGAATCTGGGGTCTCTTGCCCTCAACACGCCGATGACCCCCCAGCTCTACTTGAATTCCACCTCAGCAACCACTGCAGCTGATAGTATTCAAACCTGGATGATGATCATCATCTCAAATTCAACCCTAATAAAATTGAGCTTCTCCATATTTTCTCCGATCCCCACCACTCCCAGGTTCAAGGATGGATTGGCTCTATCAACTTTCTTATTTACCTTTCATCCATTATTGATAATATCAATTTGTTTTAGACTCTCTTCTTACTTGAAACAAACATGTCCACACCATTGATACAGGACAAAGTATCAGCTAGGATTGATCTGTGGAAATTAACAATTCTTGTCTGAGCTTGATCTAAACATTTTTACTCCGGCTTAGATTCATTCAGAACCTGAGTAGGGCAATGTCATTCTTCCTTGCATTCCTAAAACTCACATAGCCCTTTTAAAAATCTCATTGCACACAGCAGCTTGATTAATTTCTGGATTGTTTGTGCCTAACAAATTTTCCCCATATCATGATCCCTAGACTGCTTTTTTTTAATTTATTTTTTTATTAAGTTTTTTATTGAAATGCAGAACATGGTACATACAGTGCAGAAAAGCGAGCTACAGTGATCCCTAGACTGCTTCTAGTAGAAAGGAAGGCAACATATAATTTTTCTTGCATGATATATAAACTTATACACTCAGATCATTGCCACTATCTAGTTCTGAAATTGAATCTATGGGGCAAAAATGTACTCCGCAGCTCTGAAATACTCTGCCTTATAATTTCTGCTTTCCACAAGAAACGTACTCTTAATTAGTTGCTCTCTGGATGCATCCGTGTTTTGGAATGCTATACCACTGAAGTTAAAATTACTTTATCACCTTTTTCATCTTACAAAAGAGAACCTAAACACCTTCTACTGGATCAGTACTCCCCACCCAAATATATATTTATCTCCGACTTGCTTCTTCTGTTTATTCTCTAGCTGACAATGTAGGGCTATCAAGTGACATTATCTTATCATTACAGAAACACATACATATGTCTTTTTCCACTATGGTCCTGGCTTATATATTGTTTGGCATAACATGTTTTTTACTTGCTCTCTTAATCATCAAGATGTTATCTCTGCTATACAATTATAGCTATGCTGCATATAGATAGCAGAAAAAGAAGAGGTTGACTGCAAACTAACCAGCTAACCAGGCTTCAATAACCTCCAACTCAGTCATTTACAAATATGTACAGGTCAGTACATTCCTAAGGTGTCACTGGCTCTTGTTTCAGTAGCTTGAGCAAACTTAAAATTGGAGCTAAGAAACTAAAGATTCATAAAAGGGTTTCATAAAATATCAAAAATGAATTAGCCAAAAACTACTAAAGTATCAGAGATCAACATAGAAGGCAGTGGGGCATAATTACTCAACAGTACATATTTATTTCTGATGGTGCCTCAGACCATATTTGTAGAAAAATGTTCCATGGAACTTCTTCATTATTATTGGTAATTTTATAGCCCCGATGGGGCACATATTATATCATGGAAGGCTTTCAAAGTCTTGGAAGTACTCAACAGAAGCATACGAGCAAGATCCTGAAATCAGTGAAGTCGAGATTCTGGGCAATTGTTTTGATGGTAGTCTTCAAATATTAAGTTATTTCAGTAGGCTAACTTGTTTGAAATATAGGCTGAAGAGCTCTAGAGTTCAGGTTTTTATGAAGGTAGGTTTTAGTTCATGGCGTACAGGTTATCATTCTGCTTCACAGATGCCCACAGCATTCATTTTCAGATTATCTGGTCAATGTCACCAAGTAGTGAAGAACTGTACTGCACTGTAAGGCCATTGTGGTTGGTGTCAAATGTGCACTCTTTCAGTATAGCTCTCAAAATGTCTTGAAGCATTAACACAGGACGTCTTGTAACTAAAACACTTCTAAATTTGGCAATGCAAATGTGATCTCTGCTTTCCTAGTGTGCATGATGCACCAAAGCAGTGCTTAGTTTGTAAAAAAATAAGTGGCAGGGCCCTTGTCAGGACGCCATCACAACTTGCACCACTCATTGCCCCTGCAAGCACTGCCAATAACAGTACCTACACAACTGCTAACCATCACACTGCTACAAGTGTGACAAATTAGACTGCTTGAAGCCCCTAAAGCTATAGGAATGACTTGGGTGTCAGGTATTAGTTGTTTTTTAATGCATATTTAATACTAAACAATTGGTATTCTGCTCATTTCTAAATTACACAAACAGCTCCATCATGTGGCGCCTGGCCAAACTGCCAGTGTTGACAATTAAGTGCAGGTGAAGAGCACCAGAAACCACTGGCTCAACTTAAGCGCTGCACCAAAGCTATCTAGCACCACTTGTTAGGATCTCTGGGCACTTTTCTTGCATTGGTCTGATGAACTACATGACTGTGTATGAGCTCTCAACTAGACAACAGAGATTACATTTGCCCCTGAACCCCCAAATAAGATACAAAACAAGTTTCCCACAATTTGGTGTTATGCAGAGAAATATATATTTGATTTTAATATATAAAAAAGTGAAAAGATTTCTAATTTTTGGAGATAAAAAGCATTGCTTATTTATTGAAGTTTTTATATAAATAATTAAAGATAAAACAAAGAGCAATAAAATCACTGGATAAATGTTATAGTTAATGTTCAGAGTCTCATAAATGTATTTTTGTTGCACAACCTCTTTTGGTAACTTTTTCCATATGAGTAATTTAGGCCAGAACTACTGATTATGCTGCACTATTGGCTGAATGAAAGATGTCAAATTCAGGTCCATAGAAAGATTAATATACTTTCTAATTCTCTAAACATAAAATTAATAATTGCGGAGAGGGACAAACCCTCGTTCAGATGAGCTGGCAAGAAAAGCTTGCATGAAATTGGTGTTTAAGTTAATTTATTTTCATAAAATTGTAAAAAAAAAAAGGTGTTTTTTTAAGTCTCATTTACGGACAGCACTAGCTGCCCTTAGGTGAGACAGCTTCATCTGCCTGTTCGCAACAGACATATTGTGTGTCCAATATCGAATGAGAGTCGACTTTGGGCCCACCCATTTCTCGTGATTCTATGGCTTTCTTCTCTAACTCAATCTCCCTCAGATCCATGCACCTGATTCTACGGCTTTTCTCGCTATTCTTGTATTTGACCTGGCCAATGGGCATTTTGACCTCAACATGTTTTGATTTGATGAGATGTATTCCTTTGCTACTAACATCAGGACCTTCATTACATTGGAATGGTTACTATTTCCGCTCCCATTCTTTCTCTGCATGTTCTACCTGCCCCCCCGTTTTCTTTGCCTAAAAAGAAAGCAATCTTGGAATACTTTTCCCAAACCTTAATAAAAAGTATACTAAGATGGTTGTTGTGCGTGCTCATGTATTTCAGCTACCTAATGAAAAAATGCATTGGAAAAGCCAAAACGTATTTGACTTAGTATCATAGGCAAGACCTATTGGACTGTGCCAATGTTTGTCTTATTTAGTTCCCTCACACAGAAGCATGTCACTAGGAATAACAATTGCATGTGCTAATTTCTTTGGGACTCCTGAGTGTACAGATAGCATGCTTGTGTAGATTTTTGATAAATTTGGGATCTCAATAGTTGTCTATTCTGATACTGGATAGATATTTGCATTCAGAAGGAAGCCAAGCCAAAATCATGCTTCAGACTTCTGTGTTTAGGAGGCAGATATGAACCTCTAAATAATAAGGAAGACTAATTTCATTATTCAAATATTCCTTTGGTGGGGACCAACTTTCACTTGAGCAGATCACTGAACCCCTTGCAACATAATACTTCCATGTTTAAAGCAACTGATTATTTCATGCATCCATTGTTCCACGGGGTGGTATTGGATTTCAAAACCTATTATAAGGAACAACTTTTAACCACCATGTGCAACTGATTAGCTTTTGCATCCATTAAGCTGGTGGTGGTTGACTTTACCAAATTCCATTCTAAATCCGACCATGGCACCATTATTCAGTTTCATAAAGATAAATCATTTTGATGAAGATTCTCGGTACGTGGATCATTTCCAAAGAGGATAAGTTTTATTATTGGATAGTAAGACATCTGTCTAATTTCCTTTATTTTTCCAAATCTGGACATCATATATAGTTGAACTATATCTTAGATAGCTAAAGTGACTGTTGAACATTCTCAATGGGCTACATTAGATGACATAATAGTATGACATAGTTACAAGTGATGGCTAAGAATATTTTGTGCTGTTTTCATTAGGCTAGAGGACTTTGCAAAATCCCCTCATGTGATTTCATTCTTGTGGTTATGTGGCCATTTTTTTTGCTCCTATCACAGCCAGATTTCAGCGAATAGTCGAAGTTCCTAGTTGGTGTAAATATATGTGCAACTCAACTTGCATGAAAAAAAAGAGATTTCAGAATGACAAAATGCATGCACATGTCCTCAAAACTAACATGACTTGATACAAACATTTGCCTACAATAGCAGATAGCATTATTTCACCAGCTGTCATATATCAAGGCAGTGACCATTAGAGCACTGTAAAATAGTGGAGATCTGTTAATTGCTGTACTGTTTAATTCTTGACAGATTTTAATCCAGATATGAATCTATACTGGTTTTGTTTCCAGTTCGATTTACGTGAAGAACCTGGGCTAGTTTCACTTAAATAATAACAGTGTCCTTTTAAAATTGTTCTGAAAGACCAATGACATGAACAAATAATTCACACCAGTGGAATCATAATTTGTTTGGCCATTTCCATTGCCTGAGAAAAGTGAATAAGACCACCAAAAATATTTGGGACATTTGCCCATAGCATACTCGCTTTTGCTCACTAGTAGTTGCCAGAGCATTAGTAAAAATGTCAACATCATAAGTCTAGGGTACCACTGAGTGCATTTTATAGCATAAACAGGAGTTTCAACACATAATGCCAACAATACTGTGGAAAAAGACCACCCTTGATGCAAGCCTTCTCTACTCTAAGAAGGTTAGACATGGTCTTGTTGATGCACACTAAAGAAGCACTATGAAACAAAATCATTTAATAACATTAATGAATGCACTCTGAAAGCCAGATCTCCTCATAAGACTGCAAAAAAGGTCCCGTCGACCTTGTCAATCGCCTTCTCATTATTGTGTTTGGCTGTAACTAATGTGTAGAAATGTGAGTGAGCTAGAAGCATGCCTCGTGAAGAAACAAACCACAGAGGATGGCCGCGGAGAACCACGCCTCCGCGTAGCCATAGGTGACCGCACTTCTCTCCCGGCAGTGGCGGCATGGCGTTCGGGAGCAGCGTAACACAGCTCGAAGAGGAGCTGAGAATCCTGGCGGGGCTCGGCGGGCGCATTCAAATGTTCCCGTTGTGCTGAAATTTATTGAACCGAGCTGAATTAAACCGAGCCTGAGCCTAAGCGAGGAGGCAGAGCGAGGAGGCAGCGCGAGGAGGCAGCTCGAGTGTCTGTCAGAGGAGCTGTGAGGCACCATATGCTGGGTTTCCCCGGACTGGAAACTGAACTGGTTGGAGCTGAGAGGAACCATATGCTGGGTTTCCCCGGATTGGAAACCGAGCTGGTTGGAGGAGTAATTGCTCTGCTCAGAACGACGATGCCCTCGAGGAGTTGAGGAGGTGAGGAGGCGAGGCAATTTTGCCCAGAAAACGTTTTGTTTAGGTGTGTTGCAGGTTAAAAAAATAAATAAATCGGAGCTGAATCAACAAACAGAGAGGCAGATTTGTTTCTTTTTGCTTTAACTCACCCTCCTTTAACTCAGCCCTTACTGTTTGAATTTGAACTAAGTCCATATAAAGGAGAGAAAGCAAAAAAAAAAAGAAGAAACAAAAACCTTTAAAAGTAGTATAAAAGTGTAAAAATCTGCTGTGTCGACTTAAGGGGAGTTAAAGATGGGGAGACACATTAAAAACAACAATCCTGTCGCTAAAGTTGATTCTGCGGCAGGTTTAAAGGCTAAAACTCGCTTGGCGCAGGCAAAAGCGCTTTCTTTAACAGTCAGAGCTGGACACTCGGTCAACCGCCCCGGCCTCAGTTCAAGTTTTGAGAGCTCAGAAGAGGAACCGGTCGAGTAACCTGCTGAGCCGCTCTTGGAAGTAGGGGCCCTTTTAGCCCAGCCTCTGAAGGAGAATATTGAAACTACTAAGAAAAATATGGAGGGTGAATTAACAGCAGGGAACAGTAATGAGGAGGGGAAAAGCATGAAAGAATTCCCATTATTTATGAAAAAGGTATATCAGGCGGCCCCTCCCCAACTCAGTGCCCAACCATCACAACAGTCTGTAGGGGCAGTTGGGATAGAAGACATCTTCAACAGCTCGTACCCGGCCGTATCTCCACTTACATCTACAATGGCACTTGCAACAGCCCAGACTGCTCCCGCATCCATCTTTATTGCACAAGAACTGAACCAAAGTGGCACAACCCAGGCAACATCTTCCTCCTCTGGGGCTACGCCTTTACTCCATACCCAGCTCATGCAGATTCAGACTCCGGTAGTGGATGTAACAGGATCGCAATCAGGGGTCCAGGAACAGCAACAGATCCCGCTCCAGTTGTCGGAAGGCAATAACGTGGGACCACTGGGTCAGCCCCAGGAGGGTCAGAAAGGGATAAAGAATCGACAACTTATGGTTTCAGAAACTGTAGAAGCCTCAACCAATGGTTCATCTGATGCAGCCCTTACAAAACAGATGGATATAAAGATCCTGCTAAATTTAATTCTCGAGGAGATGAGAAATGAAGAGGTCTCAAGAAAATGAAATAGCTTCTCTTCATCAGCGCCTTGGTAAAATAGAAGAAGCAGTGGCTTGCCTCCCAGTAAAAATTCAAGAAGCTGAATCGAGGATCGCCCAGCTAGAAGACCAAATGAGTTCCATGCTCTCGAAAGTAAACGAAGCCACTAAGGACAAGAACATTCTAGAGAATAAACTTGAAGAGCTTGAAAACCACTTGTGGCGCTCGAATTTGCGAATAGTGGGGGTTCCTGAGAGGAGTGAGGGGTGCACAAATGGTGGAATGGGTGGAATCCTTTATTAAGCAAAGGGTATTGCCTGAGCACAACGGGGATCTTACGATCACAAGGGCCCACAGAATTCCATTTCATCCGCTGCCTACCTCGAATAGTTCACGCACCATCTTAGTTAACTTCGCTGACTATCGTATCAAGGAAAGGATTTTGGCAAAAGCCATACAACAAAGACAATTTCTGATTAACGAAACCTCGAACTGCCGAATATTTTCTGATATGTCAACGGCTGCTGCTCGTAGGCGCAAAGAGTTTGTCAAACTACTCTTTCTCTTCAAAGCTCAAGGCGCCCAGGCGTCTATAGCCCAGCAATCCAAGTTACGTGTTCTTGTGAGGGGAAAATTTCATATGTTCTCTAATTTAGAAGATGCCCAGGGACTTCTCAAGGAGATCTCAGCCTCAAAATGAATTGATAGGTTGAATATTGTTTAATTCATTGTATCCGTGTTCACTACTGCCGGGGGGAGGTGGGTCATCGAGGGTGCAGGTCCATGGCACCCAAAGGTAAAGTTGAGGGGGGGGATGTGGTTAGTGTGGTGGTCCACATTTTTACAGGGGTGTGATGTGGAGGGAGGGGGTGGATTCAAAAAAGGGTGCAGCAGTAAAATGAGCAGTAGCAGGGGCAGCGGGGGAAAGATCATCAGGATTGTGGGATGGGTCATTCATTATTTGAAATTTTATCGAAATGACAAATAAGTGTTGTATTATGTCTGTCAACGTTAACGGGATACTAAACAAACAAAAGTATGGAGGATTAATTAGGTGGCTAGATTCCTACTCGCCCCAGGTACTATTTCTGCAAGAAACTCACTTAAAAACCAACTCCCCAAAGCTATTTCTCCCAAGAGTTTTTTCCCATGCCTTTTTTCCTTCGGCTGGGCTGGCGAAAAAGAGGAGTAGCTATTTATTTCTGTAGAGGTCTTCCGTGGGAATTTGGCCAAGTCCTGAGAGACCCCTCTGGAAGGTGGAACTGGATTGAGGCCAAACTAAGCGGTATGATACTAAACTTTGTAAATTACTATGGCCCAGTAGTAGTGTCATAAGGTTTCTGCACATACACAGAGCTATGCACAGGAAAATGGGACCCCGGAATACAGTGGTTTGCCACCATATACCGTAGCACCCAAAAACCCCAACCCAACTAGCTTAGCATCCCATTAGCACCCAAGTACTAATGTTTGGACAACCCAGAACACGGTATCTTTATCTCAGGACTCACAGAAGCAAGAACACTCTTTCGCCACTCACTCGTACTTGTCCACAAGGTGCGTAGTAAGAGACACTGGATAGGTTAAAATGTTTATTCCAACTTACGTGCTCTAATGTACAGTACACGTGTCAGCACTAATAGCATAATGCATATGACTAATATAAGCAGCATGGTTACAATTCCATAGAATACAAACGGGGAAAGCATCTCAGAGCTCAGTGGATAAACGTATAAATAACATTACCACCCTCCCCTTGCAGTAAGATAGTTTATTATAATAATAGAAGACCTCTGGGCTTTGACTGGCGAACCCCATACCTCAGTCTCTAGATGCAGAATTACATCAGCAGGACATCATAGCTCTTCTCACTGAAAGGGATTTCTCCAAGTGTGTTTAAGCGCTAGTAAACCACAGTATTAAAAGCATATCAAATTCTTCATGGCAATTGCACATAATGTTATGTCTGGGTGCGCGAGGCTGGCCATATCAGGAAGAACCAGAATACATTGTTATGCGACCTTGTACATGTTTGTGCAGACTGAGCCCAAAAAGGTGAACAACAGAAAATGCAGACAGTGCAAAAGAACTTGGCACGAGCAAAGGGCGAGGAAGGCCCGGCTCAGTGTAACGTGCGCAAAGAAAAGCAGCATGGCAGCCAGGCCTAGGCCAACATAACAAGGCAGTTAACAATCCACAAGACACCCTCCCCTGGACAGTCCGGCGGCCAGAACAGAGGAGAAAAAGAGACGTCGGAGCACAGGGAGCGCCCAAACGGCGAAGGGCAGGTCAATCCATGAAAGTGAAAGTGCAGAAAAAAGCCATACCCTCCAAGAGTTCATCATTGGAATCGTCAAAAAACATAGATGCCATCCAATCCATGAGTTCAAAAGAGCAGGAATGCTCCTCAGCAAAGGGAGCATCCAGAAGCAATGCGGGACAGCTTGCGTGATAATCGAAACAGCTTCGTTGTAGGAGATCCTGGGCAGCCGCCCAGATATCCCATTGCGCCAAAATCCCCAGTGCAGCCGCACGCGCCATACAGCCAGCGACGGAACAGTCCTGCTCATGGGCCTCTAAGGGACCCATCAACTGAACAAAATCCGGAACAGACAATGACGAATTGGAGAGGCAATAATCCAGAGTCCAGGTGAAAGGACAGCGGACACAAGTCATCACAGGTTGCACGCAAGTGAAATACGCAAAGCGAAATGAAAGAGTATATGACACGCTCAGTGTCGCCAATGGCAAGACACCAAAACCGGCCAAAAGGCGCTCACGGAGCAGCTGGAGGCGTTCTGGATCGAGCAGGTCCCATCGGGAGCAGCCATTGCGCAGAAAGCAAATTAAGAGCAAGACACCAGCCGCCAAAGCGAGGATCAATGGGAAACCGCCAAAGACACTGGAAAATATAGAATGTATGAAAGCCGGGATGACACCAAAAATAGTTTGGAAGGAGGACACCAAGCCCGACCCAACGACCTTAAAAAAGTGTACTAGGCCTTCAGTGTTAGATGCGTTAAAAATACGATGTATTAACTCCCCAAAATGTTGGGGGAGATTAGTGTTCAAAAGGGCCTGTATTTCACTGTGGGTACTCGCCACCTGGAGAATGAATGTCTCCCGGGCGGACGTGAGCATAACTTCCTCGTTTAATAATAGTGCCTTTATTCTGCTCAGTCTATTGAAATCTGCTTCCATGGTAGGGATGGAAGGCCAAATAGAGATATCAACCTTGCCATGAGGGGGAGGAAAAAGCACATTTTTGCAGCAGACAACCCTGTGTGAAACTGTTACAATGTAAGGAATGCCAGCCTGCAGGCCACAACAGTTTTCGTTATTTAAAAGTAAATAACTACCATTGGAAAGGAGAGTGAAAGTAGGTGAAATAACAGGAGCAGGAATACCTTTCAGCACACAAGCAAGATTAGGAGAGGAAACTCTACATGAGCCATGCAATTTAATGTGTTTACAAATAAGCGAATGACCTATAGTCGAGTCGCAGTACTCCCCCGTGAGAAAGACTTCCTTGCCGTCCCGAAGGCATTTATACATGAAAGGCAAGGACCAGAGTTCATGCAGGAAAGCACTGCCCAATGGCCGGTAACGGCCCACAGGATAATGTTTCATGCACGAGTCAAATTCAAACAAGGAAAATGGTAAAGCTATAACCCCATGGACTAGCCATACAGCAGAATCGAGTTCTGCAACAGAGAAACGACAAAGGATCCACCTTTTCGATATGTAATAGAGTGTAAGTTGCATCCTTCATGGACATAAATTGCTGTTTGTCAGTTAAGTTAAAAGGTAGAAATAAGGCAGAGGTGTTCAAAAATGCCAAGGCACTTTACCTAACTTAAGTGTTTGTAAAGTCCATGCAAACTGCATAACTGAGCGCAATTGATTCTGACCATGATATAACACAGAAACATCATCTTGTACAATATCAACAACAGAGGACACAATATTCTCTAAAGTGTAAATGCGAGAAGACAGGGTATTAATACTATTGTCAACAACAGCGAGCACCTTTTCCATATTTGCTTGATCTATTTCCCGAAGACGGGAAGCAGCTTCCATTTGTGATAGCTTCCAGAGTTCATTATACGTTTCATAAATGAATCTCTTAGGTCGGGGACCACGAGGTCCCAAAACAAAGTCGGACAGATCAATATTGCCTGTAAGGAGGGACAAATGTTGTTTAACAGAATCAAGGGACGAATGTTGCAGCCATTGTTTGCATAATTTACCAACAGAGTATGTAGTGACAGTACGGGCATCAGTAAACCTCGGATCAGGCCTATTCTGTGTGTAGCTAGCACCAGTATCATGAAAACGCATTTGACATGCATTAGATGATATAGGCCATACTAACCAGGGTGACTGAACCAGCTCAGAAACATTAAACGAATTATTTTGTAACATTGCCTGCAGGGACACGAGGGACATATAGAATCGTGAGCTTTCATTTGGAAAACTCGACAGGGATGGTATTGATGGCGTATTCAATTGTTTAGTGGTTGCTAAGCCCCAACATGTAGTCTGATAGATGGAAGCATTTATGAACATAATTTGGGTAGGGATGAGGCACGCACGATGCAACGCCTCGGTTCCCTGTACCTGCCATGGCTTGGAGCCCCAAATAGATTTTAAATCCACTGTATCATCCCAGTACTCATAACCACCCACAGCTAAGGCACTTAGAAATGAACCTGAATAAAGCAATTTGGTGTGTGTTAACATAATTTTCTGAGTTGACGTGTTATTAAGTCTAAAATAATAGGATGCAGGGTTCGACCGATTAAAATCAGTAAAATAATTAAACTTATTTCGAAGAGTTTGAGAGCTACCTAGCAAGGGGTTTGGACAATGTTCCCATTGGGTATAGTTAACAGAACTACGCAGGGCACTAGGCTTATGGAGAAAATGATTACCCCAATGTTGGTAACAATACAAATCGGCATAATTAGCAGAATTCATATATAAATCTTCAGCATTAAAAGATGCATAATATTTTAAATCGGCAAACAATGCTTCAACGGCATGCACATCTCAATCATCAGAATGAATATTGTTTTGTACTACATCACCCATTGAAACACGAAGGACATTAGGTACATTAATAATTTCCGTCGGACCATGGATTTGATAGTTCACTGCATCCCATACGATGCCATCAGCAACTGGGAAAGCTGAAATGTTCACAAATGTGTGGTCACGCTTCATGATGTGAGACGAGGAATGAGGAGCCAAAGTTCCAGAAACATAGTCTACAGCAGAGCGTTCAGGTAAATAGTGACCATTGATTAGTAGAAAAAACACTGTGACATAGCCAATGGACATGAACAAAAATATCAAGAAAAGTACCAACCAGAGGTATGTCCAGGGGGAATCAAAAAATTGTCTCTAAACCAGGATATAAAAATACTGAACTTGGATGGAACTTTTGAAGATGTGGAATCCGAATCAAAGGAATAACGAGTCGGGCTTAGTGGCGTTGTTGGTTGATGTGCCACCGATTCTGATGCAGGATATGTATACTCGTCCTCGTCGATATTGGTGGAGAGTTGGGGATCAATCGTAGTTTCAGGCAAATCAACCATCTCAATTACAGCATCAGCGATCGTTCGTGCAGATGGACTATGAACATATGTCCGATAAATGGCAGGACAAGAGACCGCTGGTGTGACACTATTCAGGATCGGCCAGGCGCTG
Organism: Calotriton arnoldi; assembly: GCA_963921515.1. NCBI lineage: Eukaryota > Metazoa > Chordata > Amphibia > Caudata > Salamandridae > Calotriton > Calotriton arnoldi. The sequence goes on along the minus strand of CAWUFW010006087.1, from coordinate 366,523 downwards.
TAGCTTGACATTTTCAACTGAGATGTATCTGTTCTCTTTGTGACCAGGAAGCGGTGGTAAAATGACTGTACGTGTTCCCTTCAGGCCAAGAACTGGAACCGGTGCACGAAAAGAGGGGCCAAATTCTTTTTGTTTTCAACCTTCTCTCGAACCAGTTCTCCAACTTTCGGAAGCCAGCCGGCTACCGGAATCTGCAACGCAGGATCTGTGGCTGAAGGCAAATGTGTAGTTGCAAGTTTGTCTCGGGCTTCTTGTAAGTCCTGTAACATAGCAGAATGGTTATCTACATCAAACTTGGCAGATTGCGCCGCAATGTCTGGACCCTCAAGGTCAGGCACAAACATTCTTATGCCAAAGAGCATTTCGTATGGGGTCCGCCCACCCAGAGGTCTTCTAGGGAGATTATTAAGTGCACGCTGAACGGTATACAAATGGGCCAGCCAGTTCCTGCCAGTACCTAAAACCCTAGCTGTTAAGGATTGCTTTAAGTCACGGTTCATTCGTTCAACGATAGAGTTGCCCTCAGGCCTATACGGAGACGAAAATTTCACCCGCACCCCAAGCGAAGCCATTGCATCCTTGTAAGCCCTAGAGGCAAACGCTGGACCTTGGTCCGAATGGAAGGTGCCGCATGCGAAAATTCCCACAAAGACACGCAAATCCCTGATTACATTTCGGGCGTCAGCACTCCGTTGTGGCCAGACCCAGAGAAACCGTGTGCACGAGTCCACTGCCACTAAGATGTATTTATAAGCAGTGTCTGATGAGAATGGACCGCAGTGATCCAAGTAAACACACCCAAAGGGTCTGTTTGCAATGCAGAGCGGTGTTTGTGGTGGACGTGTTACCGTGGAAGGCTTAATCTGTTGACAAACGTCGCAAGAAAGTACAAAAGCACGGGTGTCTTTATATAACCCACGCCACCAATAACGCTGCTGCAAGATGGAAACCGTAGCTGATACACCTGCATGTGCAGAAGCCATGCCTTCGTGTGCAGCTGATATCAAGGCACTCCTGCGGTCCGCGTTGGGGATCAGCCGATCTCCAACGTCAGGTATAGTTACATAAGGAACCTGATCGGGACTTAATTTGTAAGAATACTTGGAAGGAAACCTGTAGGGTAATTATCACCTTCCTTGGTTGCAGCAATAGCTGCTAAAATAACAGGGTCTATTTTAGACATGGACCTGGTAACCGCTGCTACTGAACACGTGACTACTGCTGAACGGGCAGCTTCATCTGCCAGATCGTTACCAATAGCGTGTGCGCCCACCCGCTGATGGCCTAAGGTGTGAACCACCTGTGTGAGGGGCAGACGTTGTTGCAATTTTGCCACTCGAACCCAAAGCATTTTATGCTTAATTGTGCTCCCTTTTGCGTCCTTGTAGTCGTTTTTCGACCAGAAAAACAGATTGTCATTGTAAGATTGTACACAGTAAAAAGAATCACATACAATAAGAGTGGTCTCATCCTGTGAAGCGAACTCAAGTGCAAGTAGCAATGCATGCAGCTCGGCCAATTGTGCCGTACTGTCTCCAAGTGTGCGTGTGTGCACTACAGTGGATTTGAACTTGCCATCCACAAAGGATCCCGCAACAATAGCACATGCAGCAGAATAAGCGTGCTTGGACCCAGTGGCCGGTTGCGCCGAACCATCGGTGTAGATCACACATTTGTAATCCTCAAGCGGCAACAAAAACAGAGGAGGAGGATGAACAAATTCATACTGTAAGAACTCCTGAGTCTGTAGAGAAGAATCAAAAACAAAAGTGACGTCCGAAGACGTCAAAGATGTAGCCCATTGTATCCAACGGGGATGCATTGCTTTTGAGTTCGGTACACTTGCCTTTGTTACTGCCTCCAGGGCAGGACAGGGTGTTACCACCAGAATCCGCTTTCCCTGTGCCAGTGCGCGTTCTTTTAGAATCGCCATTTGCACTGCAGTTAGAACTTTTTCGACAGATGTAAAGCGCAATTCAGCGGAAGTGTACAGATGTGACTTGTATGCGATGGGTACTGTATCACCTTCATTAAAGGTTAAGTAGGTGAATCCCACCGCCCCGGAATTATTCTAATCACCAGGTTGGTGTGGTTATCACGAGTCAAAAGATATTTAGACTCCAAAAGGTCTGTCTGCAAAGACTGCAGAATTGAGGTATGCTCAGGCAGCCAGCAAGACCTTGAATAAGTAGGTTGTATCAAAGCATACAAAGGCTTGATACGCTGGGCATATTCGGGAATGTAAGTATGCCCGAAATTCAAGAAACCCAGCAAAGACTGAAGTTTCTTCAGAGTATTTGGGGGCACAAATGTGCACATTTTTCCAAGAAATGGGGGGCTAAGCCCTTACCTTCGTTATTGAGCTCATAGCCCAAGAACAGAACGGTAAATTCAGCAATGTGTGACTTAGCAAAGTTAAATTTGTAACCCTGCTCCGCAAATTCAAGAATAATGCGGTCCACACGGGACAGATGCTGATATAACTCGTCGTCTGTCAGATAGATGTCATCTACATACGAACATGCGTCTTGATCAATGTCATTTAACAAAGAAACAACACGGGCGGCGAATATACCCGGACTATTTTTATAGCCCATGGGTAAACGCCGGAACTGGAATAATTTACCACCGGATGTGAATGCGGTCCATTGACCACTCTCCGGGGCCAGGTTGTGCGTGTAGAAACCGTTTGAAAGGTCAAGTGTCGTTTTGTATTTTTACGAACAAGACTGTCTACTAGCGCAGAACTGTGTGTATTTTGCACCGCAAAGTTCCGACAATGAGTATTTAAATGCCGGTAATCCAAAACTAAGCGGTACGATCCATCGGGTTTAGAAACCACGAAAAGGGGATTGTTCATAGGTGATACGCATGGTTCAATTACTCCCTGATATTCCAACTGTGTCAGAATTTCGGAGACGGGGCCTTTTGCCTGCCGTTTGATGGGATATTGGGGTTGTGGCTGCGGTAGTGACCGCAAAGGTATTGCATGAGGAGGTGATTCTTCATCCCATCCCACATGGTTGCGGTATAACGCTGGTGCCAGGTACACAGCCCACTCAGCTGCAAGTGCTTCAGCTTTGTCTTTTGGGACATGCTTTGAAAAGCTTGGAAGGATTACCTCCTCTCCTTTATGTGCAGCAAGTACGAATGAGGGTGGCCAATCCACCTCCGCTAACAAAATGTCATATGAAGAGGTTAGATTTTCCCAAAAATCCCTTTTATCTCACGCGGTATATCACCTTCAATTTGGATGACTATGTTATAAAGTCTGTCAGGGGTGCCACTCTCGTGTCAGCTGTCTCTACTGTAACGAATGTTTCAGTTGCTGTCGCCTCCATATGAGGACGTAGCGCCTCCCGCACTATGGTAACTTCCGCGGCGCTGTCTAGGAGGGTCACTGCCCACGTCCAATTCTGGAGTCTCGTTCTCACGGTCTGAGGCATATTTCGCTGTGACAGCGGCAACCTTTTTCTTCTGAAATTGCGGTCGAGGAAGATGAAAATCTTCTGCTTTCCCTCTGACTTGTTGTCGAGGTTGGTCTCGCTCCTGAGGAGCCTCTCGGCCCCTTCCTCTATCTTGCCGTCCTCCTCCACCAGCCTGTGACGACGTCTGGGCCTGTGAAGAACGAGGAGAACGCGTATCAGAGCTCTGAAACCTTTCTGGTGATTTAATCCTTGACCTATCACGTAAATCATAAGTACGTTCAGAAGAAACCGAAACTGGGGAAGCGCCTCTCGACCCCGGCTTCTTTTGTTGCTTACCCTGTTTTTCTGTCTCCAACTCTTTTTAGTGAAGACTGGTTTATCATCTTTCTCAGACGCACTTTTTGTTTGTATAACTTGTGTTTGCGATTGAGTTTGCATTTTTACAAAAGGCTTGTTGCCTAGGCTATTTCTTCCAATTGTTTTATAAGCCCGGGCTATTATTTTCGGTAATTCGCGAGGCCTGTCCAACTCTGGGACTAAAGCCAAAGCATTCGCTACTTGAAAGTTCATAGCATCGCCCTTGACATTTCCAAGGATCAGCTCAGCTACTACATCAAACACTCCCACTAGTCTCATCCCTAATTCCACAGCCGCTTCAGGGCCATGTTCATCCTGTACTTTTTTAATTACAGAGGGTAGAACCGTCATGGAAGGAGTTCCAAAACATTTTGAATAAACTGCTGCGAATACCTTACCCCAGTTTTCACATGATGTCAAATCGGGGATTATGTCTTTTGGCAAACTTATCGTAAGGATGCGATGTTTATCCACTGGGGACGTATGTGGAAACACCGCTTCTATCTGATCGAACTTTTCGGCAAGCCAATAAGGATAGTCGTCCTTATTTTGTGGACGTTTGCCCATCACAGAATTTACCATGACAGGACTTATAGTCACTCCAGCTGCAATAGCTGGTTGGCCTGCGACTACAGGAGCAGCTCCATGGAGGCTACCTGTAACGTATGTCACCAAGGCTCGATGCACTCGCACCAATTCGGTATGCATAGTGCGCAGTTCCATAGCGGTAATGCCAGATAATTTGGATGCGGGGTATACCCGGCCAATACAGGCCAAGTGGCCCCTGAATTGACAAGGGGCCTAAACGAACTGCGGTAGTTGGTTGTGGTAGGGCGCCATTGAACCAAACACGGTGCTGCCAAGCCGTGAGAGGCACTTCAAGAACAGTATAGGGTCGATAGGCAGCAGGAACAGCGGTGGGCTTATATTCATGAAACAGCTTATCACCTGCATCCACCGCTTCAAAAGTGATCCAAGTGTAAAACACTTCAAAGTGATAAGCCGCATCGGCTTGAACCACAAAGACCAACTCGACCCCAGTATCGGGCACTCCATACACAGCTAAGTGGTCTCGGAGTGCTCCTCTACTATGTGCAGCTATCGCCACACCAGCCATGACTAAACAATTATATTCGACAACCTAACAGGGAGCACAAAAATGGGTCTATTAACTAACCTTTTTAATAATATCAAGCTTGAAAGAACCTATAAAACATTCAATATAGGAGGTATCACCGTCACATACGCCTCCGGAAGCATACGCGAGGGGTTTGTGGACAAGCACAAGCACTACTCAAGCGTCTCGCAGATAAGCTGCCCCACGGTGGTCGCGCCATGTCATAAGGTTTCTGCACATACACAGAGCTATGCACAGGAAAATGGGACCCCGGAATACAGTGGTTTGCCACCATATACCGTAGCACCCAAAAACCCCAACCCAACTAGCTTAGCATCCCATTAGCACCCAAGTACTAATGTTTGGACAACCCAGAACACGGTATCTTTATCTCAGGACTCACAGAAGCAAGAACACTCTTTCGCCACTCACTCGTACTTGTCCACAAGGTGCGTAGTAAGAGACACTGGATAGGTTAAAATGTTTATTCCAACTTACGTGCTCTAATGTACAGTACACGTGTCAGCACTAATAGCATAATGCATATGACTAATATAAGCAGCATGGTTACAATTCCATAGAATACAAACGGGGAAAGCATCTCAGAGCTCAGTGGATAAACGTATAAATAACATTACCACCCTCCCCTTGCAGTAAGATAGTTTATTATAATAATAGAAGACCTCTGGGCTTTGACTGGCGAACCCCCATACCTCAGTCTCTAGATGCAGAATTACATCAGCAGGACATCATAGCTCTTCTCACTGAAAGGGATTTCTCCAAGTGTGTTTAAGCGCTAGTAAACCACAGTATTAAAAGCATATCAAATTCTTCATGGCAATTGCACATAATGTTATGTCTGGGTGCGCGAGGCTGGCCATATCAGGAAGAACCAGAATACATTGTTATGCGACCTTGTACATGTTTGTGCAGACTGAGCCCAAAAAGGTGAACAACAGAAAATGCAGACAGTGCAAAAGAACTTGGCACGAGCAAAGGGCGAGGAAGGCCCGGCTCAGTGTAACGTGCGCAAAGAAAAGCAGCATGGCAGCCAGGCCTAGGCCAACATAACAAGGCAGTTAACAATCCACAAGACAGTAGACGATATTACAGCTATACTTAAGATCAGTGAGCTACTAAGGGGGCCACCGGGAAAGATAATTTTGGGTGGAGACTTTAATTTTATTCAAGATCTAAAAAAAGACACCTCAAATAAAAATAAGAAAGAGTTGAAGCCCAAAACCAAAAAAGTCTTAGATGTTTTAAGACAGGAACATCTCCTGCTAGACCCCTGGCGCCACTCTAATCCAACTGATTGTAAAATTACATGTTACTCTCGCCAATTTCATACAGTCTCCCGAATCGACTTTTATTTAATATCGCGATCTCTGAAATATTCAGATATTGAAATAGGGGCAAACTCTTTTTCGGACCACTCCTTCGTAAAGCTTGAGTTGGAGATTGAGGAGGGCAGGAGGACAAGATCCAGGTGGCAGATGGATCGTCTCATCTTGCAGGATCCTCATTGGGTTGCCGATATAAAAGATTGGATATTAGATTACTTTAAGGTAAACGAAAACATAGCAGAAATGTTCTCTGTCTGGGGTGGGTTTAAAGCAGCTTTACGTGGGCAGATGATCGCGTTCTCAGCCGCCCAGTCTAAAAAACGGTGAGACAAGATTGCTAAACTCCAGCAGGCAGTGGATAATGCTATGTGCCTGAGAAATGCCCCGTCTCAGGGGACGGGTGATGCCGGAGGTCAGCTTGAAAGGGCGAAGCAGGCATTGAAGGAGTTTTTTTTAATTGAAGAAATAAACAGTTCTAGAACGTACCAACAACGAGTGTATGAGGATAGTCAAATGGTGGGTAAAATGCTAGCTGGGGCAACAAAAATGAAACCGGAAGCAGCCCTGATTTCTGAAATTATTGATCCTAAGACTGAAGACACTATAACGGATAAAGACGGCATAGCCCAAGTCTTTATGGAACACTATTCACAGTTATACGCCACTAGATACGAGGTAGGACTGGACCAAATCCAAAAATATTTTGAGGGGGTAAATCTTCCCACTTTGTCAGAGCCACTAGTGGAACAAATCCATCTTGATATATTTGAAACAGAAGTTTTAAATGTGGTGAAATCTATTGCGGGGGCAAAAACCTGTGGAGCTGATGGGCTACCGATCAAATTTTATAAAACTTTTTCCAAGGAATTAACTCCCTTCCTGGTGAAGCTGTTTAACACTATTAAATTGGGAGGCTGTGCACCCCCTAGTTTAAAAGAATCTATAATCGTCAGCTTCGTGAAGAAGGGAAAAGATCATAAGGATGTCAATTCTTACAGAAAGATCAGTCTCCTCAATGCTGATTTTAAAATTTTAATGAAAGTCTGGGCTCAACGCTTCACCCCCATAGCCCAGGCATTAATTCATAGTGATCAGTCCGGGTTCGTTGCGGGGAGGTCCATGTCCTCCAATGCTGTGTTTTTAATGCAGGCCCTCGATTATTCTACAAACAATAAAATTCCAACCCTTATAATGATGGTGGACGCCGAAAAGGCGTTCAACCTGGTTAATTGGGACGCACTCTTTTTTGGACTGGATACATTTGGTATCCCTGCTCAAGTCACAAATATGGCCTGGGCACCTATCAGGGTGCCCAGGCCCGGGTGGTGATAAATGCCAATCAAATAGGGACAGTTAATATAAATCGCGGGACCAGACAAGGTTGCCCGATGTCCCCCATCTTGTTTACCTTCTTCATCGAGCCCCTGGCCATTAGAATCCGCGGAAATCCGGAAATTAAAGCTCCAATAAAAGGGATGGCAAAACTAAAACTTTTCGCAGATGATATAATTTAAATCTGAGCCCCGATAAGCTAAATCTGGATCAGGCTTTAAAAGAATTTAGCCAATTCAAATTAATAGGGGTTACAAAATAAATCAAAATAAAACTGAGATTTTAACATTAAATGTTGATTGTAATTTTTACCCTCCAATTTAAAATCCCAGGCTTTGAAAGCAGAACCAATACGATATCTGGGCATATATGTCTCTAATCACTATGAACAGCTATTCAGTTTAAATTATTCAGCAATGCGGAATAAAATTAAAGCCCTGCTCGACAAGTGGTCTCTCCTACCTCTAACTCTAATAGGTCGTGTAGCCCTCGTAAAAATGTCTATTCTTCCCCTACTAATATTCCTCTTTATAAATGTACCCTTGAAGATCAATTCCTACTATTTTAAAGAGATGGAGTCAATGTTCAGGGAATTTGTCTGGAGTAGGAAGGCTTCCAGGGTTAAGCTAGCTATACTGCAATTGGAAACTAATCAGGGTGGTCTAGCATTATCAAAAATATGAACTTATTATGAGGCAGCGATCTTGGATCTCACAGCACGTTTATTGGAATCAAATGGTTTATTAGACAATTTCTTTTTTGACAGAATGATTCAGGAGTCAGGCTCGCAAATCCCAATATTTTTAAAAACATCCAAATTACCGAAAAGACCCGATACAAGACGGTACGAGAATTTTCCTACAGATTACAGTCCTTTTTTAAACAAGCCGGCTCCACAGAATTTAACTATTTGAAGCTAGAGGAATGTAAAATTCTCGGTCTTCAAATGCACTCCAGTCGGCTGAAAAGATGGAAGGACTGTGGTCTTGAGGAATTGGGTCACTTCTTAATTAATAGGAAAGTAATCTCCTGGCAAGAGGTTGAAAATAGATATGGCAACCGAAATAAGCCTGGGTTTTTGGAGTATCTGCAGATCGCAAATTTTATAAATAGGTACAATCTATTGTCAAGCGGTGCTCCAACAAAACAGGTAAATGCTCTATATAGAGCTAAACTAAAGGGGGTTGGAAATTGGTATTCTCAACTGAGAAAGTGTAACGAGCTCCCCCATGTTGAAGAATTCCTGGAAAAAGTAACCCGGGAAACTAACTGTTCCTTCTCTTGCCAGGAATGGCAGTCCATAGCCCAGTTGGGAAGCAAGGCACTAAGAGCAGCTAACTTTAAAAGGATGGCTTTTTTATCTCGGTGGTTGGCATACTACACCCCCAAAACTCTTAATAAACGTTATTCGGAAGTGGAAAACAAATGTTTCCGATGCCAAGCAGAAGGCGAAGGAGATTGGCTCCACACATTTTTTACGTGCCCAAAACTCGAACTATTCTGGGCCAAGATCTTCTCGGCAATAAGCCAGGCAATAAAAAAGAGGCTTGACCCCGAGGCAGAGGTAGCTCTCTTTGGCATTTCTAAAGCAAGGTCTGATTTGACTAAAGCCAAAGAGACCTACACAGCGATTTGCTCTTTAGTTGCTCGCTCTCTAATTCTCCAAAACTGGAGGTTTGAGGATGTACCTTCCTATTTTAAATGGCTAAATAAAATGCAACACACCATGAGGTTTGAAGAAGCTTATGCCAAGAGGGTTGGTGCAATAAAAAAATTTAAAACTGTTTGGAAGTTTTTTGAAAATTGTGAAACTATGATAGAAATAGAAATTTTGGGAGTTAGATGTACTGAAGTATTAGGGATCACTTTAGCACACTTCACCTTTTTCTGGCATATATTCAAGGAAAGGCATGACAGCACTTTAATATTACAGTTCTTTTTATAGATAGAATGTTTACAGTATTTTGATCGGGTTTTATATGGTTATTTCTTTCTTTTAGTACTCTACAATCAAGGGTATAAGAGATTCGAGTTTAATTATTTCGGTCTCTATAATGATTATAGGTAAACGTTAGGGCCTTTAAACAATGTCAGTAAATCTACCATGTGTTATTATAGGATGCAGCACTCTAGCACTTTAGAAATTCAAGCAGTAAGATCAGGTTTTTAAATATTGTAAGACATAGCCAGACTTCTGTTGCCTTTTTAACTATTTGGCGTTTTGGTGTTGTTATTTAATCCATTTTGGTTCCATTTGAAAAATGAACAAGTCTTTTTTACTGTAAAATGTTGGTTTTAATCTATGATGATCAATGGTATCACAATGTATGTATTGCCCTCATGCTCTGCTCAATATAAAAGGTTAAAAAAAGAAATGTGAGTGAGCTATCATATTCATTTTGCATCTAAGCTAAAATTTTCCTCAGTGCTAAATTCAGAATGAAAGACACATTTTCCTAATGACACTGAAGCAGTAAGATGAGTAGTTTGTAAATAGAATAGATGTTTAAAAAAATCTTGTGTTTGCAGGAAAAAGCAACAATGTATTCAAGATTAGTTTATGAATTGCAATCAGCTGTACATCATTGCTAGCAATCTCATTATTAGGATTCTGAGAAACAGCAACAGAGAGTTCTATAAATCTTACTTAAAAGAATTGCATAACTGTTGAACACTGTTAACCTGATGCAATTGAAAGACTCCAGAAAGGGAGCAATATTTTAATATGCTCTGCAGCCAAGCCTAGCACCTAACACCCTATGGATAGTCAACCCACACTGCACATGGCCACCTATGGCCATTCCCTCTGTCCAAACATACAGACGACAACATCATTATATTAACTTGGCCTTCAATCAGTACCTCTATCCAACCCTCTTGGGGTGTCCAACCCCCAGTCCACAGTGCCTTGCACTATACACAGCTGGGATTTGATGTAATCAATCAATCAATCAATCAGGTGTTTGTTAAGCGCGACTACTCACCCGTGAGGGTCTCAAGGCACTGGGGGGGGGGGGGGGGGTGCAGGTTCCAGTCCATCAAGGAGGGGTCTGTCGAAGAGCCAGGTCTTGAGGTTTCTCGCGAAGATGGGGAGCGATGTTGTCTGTCTGAGGTGGAGCGGAAGGGCGTTCCAGGCTCTGGCCGCGAGGAAGGAGAAGGAGCGGCCTCCCAATCTGGTCTATCTGGTGCGGGGGACTATGGTGTAGGAGAGTTGGGCTGATCGTAGGGTCCTTTGGGGTGCGTGGAATTTGAGTCGGCTGTTCAGGCATGCTGGTCCGGTGTCGTGGAGGGCCTTGTGTGCGTGGGTGAGGATCTTGAAGGTGATTCTAGCCTCGATGGGGAGCCAGTGGAGTGTGCGCAGGTGCTGGAAGATGTGGCAGTGTCTTGGCAGGTTGAGGACCAGTCTTGCGGCGGCGTTCTGGATGTAAAGGTCCGGTATACCCCAAATCGTTACAATTTTCAGCATTACAGGGTGTGGAAAACCTCCAGGGGAAGAGATTGAGAGGGAGAGCTCTCTGAAGAATGGAATTAAGATATATCCTGGAATTCAACTCTGAACATCCAACAGAAAGGAATATGGCTGCAGAATTGACTGTACATATTGGTATAGGAAAATTGAAATTGACGGCACTCATTGAAATATATATCAGGTGAAAGAAGCCCTTTTGTCACTTGATTTACTAATGTGAAAAGCAACCACATACTGATAAGTTTAATAAGGATTAAGTAACTAACTTTTGAAAAAACACTGGACTACGCCAAACTAGTGAATTTTGGTTAAATGATGGGACATCTTTAAAATTGATGATCATAAAAAGTCCATATGAAATTGTGTGCACATAGAAGTATTATATCTATTTCCTTTGTTGGCTTTTAATTTACGTTTAAGGGCTAGCTACATACACATTTTAAGAAAGCTTTTGTGTCAGAGTCAAAACACATTGATAGCTTATCAACTGCTGAGATATCATCAGTGATATCATCAATATTGTAATTCAACATGTCATGAGTGAAATCGTGCATGAGGTCATAAGCACTGCATGCCAGGTGTGTGAGGTATGTTAGTTCACCTAAACATAACAGGAACATTTAATTGTTTTTTAGGTTTTGTTTTGTAACCATAACTGCACTTTGCCTGTGCTCTTTCAGTAAATTTCAAAGTTTTTTTAAAACCTATGTTACTGTCTTATAAGGAAAGCTAGCCATAACTTTTACTTTTAACCTTTGGCTTTTTCAGTGGATTTCCAGGTATTTTGATCACATCCGACTACTCCTCTTGTCCAGACCTTTAAGCATATGACATTCAAGCCTACCCATTTTTTGGCTGCAGTCCTGGCACCAGCCTTTCCCTCCACCGACCCTCCATGGATGGCCAAATCCCTCTGCTCAAAGTATATGATTTCCTTTTGAGGAGAAGAGTTTCTTTGGCAATACAAAGAACAGAAATGAATGACTGGGAAATCCCAATCACTTCAAGATCATATTGCCATAGTCACAAAATTCTTAAGACAGAGAAAAAGGCTGAAGCATTGATGATATCAAACTTCATGAACTCTACATATCCTGTTTCAGCAGACATAATCATGATATTGGTTTTCTTACCAGAGATAAGAGATGCATCATCAATTCCCTTGATAGCTCCCATATTTCCTTGACTTGTGCCAGAATTGTTATCTCTTGTTGAAACTTAGGGGCAGATTTACAATGAAAGTGACTCAGTGCATTCCGCAAGCCATTTGGCTGCGCCGCACTGAGTCACTTTCAAAGCACAGGGATGCGACATATTTACAACAATATGTCGCATCTCTGTGCTTCCCATTGCGCTGGCGCACAAACTGCAGCCATACGCCGGCGCAGGCACCCTTGCACCATGGTGCAAGGATGCCTGCGTCGTGGGAAGATTGTTTTTGTGCAGGAAGGGGTTCCCTTCCTGCACAAAAACAATCACTACAGGCATTTTCCTCTTTCAATGCGTGCTGCAGAATGCAGCACACGTTGAAAGAGGAAAAAACGAGGAGAAATGAAAACATTTATCCTCGTTGCGCCTCCCTGCGCCTCCCCTGGGGAGGCGTAGGATTCACACGCATTTCCAGATTTACGATTCCTCGTAAATCTGGAAATGTGTATCGTTCCATGGGTGTTGCGTGGGAACACCCACAGCAACACCCATGGAACGCCCCTTTCACGCAAAGTGCTCCGTGTAAAGGGGCCATATTTATAAGGACAGGAAAAGCCACGCAGGGTGGCTTTTCCTGTTCTTGTAAATATGGAGCAGGTAGATACGCCACCAGTACGTCACAAAAGTGACGTACTGTCGGCGCAGGTGGCTTGTAAATCTGCCCCTTAGTATTCATGAAATAATGAGTTGCTCCAGAGTCTATTAATGAATATAGTTCTACCTGTCAATTATATGTTGAAAGTACTACTTTCATATAAAAGTGTGTTTTTATACTAACAAATTAATTACTTAAAATCGATCTCTGTTTGTCGTTAGAGGACAAGATTTCTCATCTCATGACAGGGTGGGGGCAGTTCTTATGGAAATATCCTTGCTTGAAACAATAAAGGCGCATTACTTCCTTATACATTCATACTTTTTAGTTATGGGACAAGGCTATGTTGGTACATCCAATTTGCATGGGTTCTTCTCCTGATGCCCTACACTCATTTTTGCCCAAGGAAACAATCCACCCATCTCTCCACTGATTTCATCTTTCCTTACTTTAAGATGCTTTGTTGGTCATTGATCTGCAAGATTAAATATACTTCAAATATAAAAGATAATAATTACTGTATTATATTTAAAAACCTGATATACTTATATATAAAAGAAAATCCCATCCCTAAATATTGAAACAAAAATAGTATTCCAATACACTGTAATAAATACAATCCTGCAAACATTAGCAAAGTGCATACATGATTGGGGGAAGTAAATCACATTTACTAATCTAAATTCAGTCTCTCAGATATTAAGAAAAAACATACAACAGCAGGTCAAAAAAACTATTCTAACTCTGTTCTAACAATAATATTATGGAAAGTGCATATATTTGGGTGGGGTTGTCCAAATTACTGTTTTATTTCCAGTCTAACAAACACTGGGGACAGTGTATTTATAGCAAGGGTCAGATTTCCTATTCTAACTTCAACCTAACACACTTTAAGGAAAGTGCCTACATTGGGGTGGTGATGTACTAACCTAGCTCCAATCTAACATTCATTAAGAAAAGTGCATAGATGAGGGGGCAGTGGCGGCTGGTAACATTTGAAAGTGGTGAGATGTAAAAATTGAGTATGACTTCTGTAGTGAGTGAGGCAAGTGAGCCTGAAGGACAAACTCTAGGTTACAGGGAACATTTACAAAAATCATTGGCACATGGTGAATTTTAAAGTAAATTTTAATAAAGACTTTAGGTCCAGATTTATAATTTGATGGTCGGGACCACTTCTGCCAAGGTAATTTACTCTGTCGCTCTGCTCGATGTCCCAACTGCCAAATTATGAAAGGTCCATCAGCTTGACAGACATTTGAAGCATTCACAGGTAGCTCCATCAAAGCAGTTCCTATGACTACATTTAAACCTTGCTGTGCGGCTCCATCAAACATGACAAAGCTGTATCACAAACTTTCCAAAGTGGGTTTTGGTTTATGAAAATTTAAAAAAACAATGCCACCTTCGGTGAGTGGGCATTTTTCTGGTTTTTACTGCCCTTTACAGACAGGGATTTCCAAACTGGGGGGGGGGGGTGGGCTTTCATATAGCTAATTCTCAGATTGCCATGGGAGAAGGCCATGAGAGAAGTTTGGCCAACGCAAGATGGAATAGTCTCTGCCATGGTCAAACTTTGGTCCTAAGCTTCTAAATTCAGAGGGTGGACCATATTGTGGATGGTAAGCATACTCCATTGTGCATTTAAATGAGTATTATTAGCACCAACATATAAATTGGGCCCTTAGGTTGAAAGTAGAAGGTTTATAATACAATTGTGAAAGTGTAGTCTTTAAATATTTAAACAGATTAAACACTTTCCCTTGAATTACTTAATTAATATGTTTAACGGTTACTGTAGTCAACTAATTCTACAGTGTGACAACTTCTGGCCGTTTAAACTGTGTGCTTGCCCAGTGCCTTCCACTGCGTGTAGCATTGACTTTGGAAGAAAATACTCTGACCAGGCTTGGGGAAGCACCCACAGCTGCTAGCTGCAATTTGTCCTATTGAAATATGTGTAGACTTGGATTTAAGTGGAATAGAATAAGTAGGGACCTCTAAAAAGGGTGTGCCTTAAACATGTAAACTAAATTTAAGTGGAATAAAATAAGTAGGGACCTCTAAAAAGGGTGTGCCTTAAACATGTAAACTAAATTTCTGTGGTTACCATAGTGTGCCACCCAATGTGTATTTGGTTTCTCTCTGAGCTTTTTGTTACTGCCTCCATATATATATAACACAACAACTCACATACACCTAAAATCTGCCAGGACTATTAACTTTGTCAATGCTTGTTAAATGAGTAACAACAATGATTTTGGTGTAAATAAATAATATTCAAAATGTTTCAATCCTGAAATTGTGAGACTGTGTATTAAATATTATTGCGGCCTGTAGAAGGAGTATTGGTCTTCAGTTATGTGCACTTTTTCTCTGCACACCTCACCCATCTGCATATCTTAAACCTCATCTCTTTCCTCTTCAGCACCCTCTTTTCACCTCTCCTGAATGCACTTCCTTGCATCTCCTTCACTTCACTACCACCAAACATACACTGCACTCACTCACATGTAAGCACTTTATTTTACATTCGCCTTGTTAATATTTAGACAACTCTGTACTCCCTTCACCCACATTTACACAGAATTTTAATTGCATCTAGAATATGTGACTTTTACCTTGTGATCTGCAGAGAGGCCAACCCACTGACAGGCACTATGAGAAACTCTCAGTACCTTTAACTAAAGTTCAAGAGCTGTGAATCATGGCCTGTTATAAAGAACTGGCACAACTCATTACAAAGTATACACTATATAAGAGTAATAACATGCACGAAAACACACAAAAACACAACAAAGTGGAAATCGCTAACACTCTTAAGATTAAGTAAAACATGGGTTATCATTCAGTGTTCATAAATCAAAAAGTGTTTTTAGTACTAAAGTTAAGGGCATGAATATAGGGTCAGACAGGGACCTGTTTCAATGTCTGTTTTAATGCCATTTGACAGAGCCATATCCTCAGAACTACGCAGCAACAAACATCTATCATGCCACAGCATCTAACTGTCTTTAAAATCCAAAGATTTCTGGAGTGGGGATAAAAGATTCTAGAACTATTGCGCCAATCAATCTAAATAAATCAGGACCTTACTAAGCCCAAGTATGAGCGCCAAATTCTAGGCATAGATACTCATAGCATTTGATGGTTTTGACATTTTTCATGTAGTCCACAAATCAGAAAACTAAATGCACACATTTCTCCCTTTGCACTTGACTCTCTCAAAAGCTGATCAACTTTGCCAGTGAGCAAAAGGTCTGCATGACTTTTGGATCAACTTCATTGGGGCACACATTTACTGTCTGGCTTCCAGCTCTTTGTTTAGGGTGGGGCAGGCAGGCCCAGACTTAATTACATCGATTTGTTTTGAGATACTGTTAGACCTGACACCCTTAGTTGGTAGTTCTTCAAAGTTTTTGCCTTCACTGCTCCGGTTTTGCTAAATTTGTTTTTGTTGGCTTAAGGGCTCTGTGCACTTTACCACTGCTAACCACTGCTAAAGTACACATGCACTCTCCCTAAAACGTGGTAACATTGGTCTACACCTAATTGGCACATTTAATTTACATGTAAGGCCCAAGTAAATGATCCTACAAGTACCCAAGGTCTGAAAGTTAAATGCTACTAGTGGCCTGTAACACTCTTTATGCCACCTACTGAACAAGCTTGTTAAAAAATGTCTTAGGCCTGCCCCTGCAGTCTGTGGTGCAGTTTTAAACTGCCATTTCAATCGGGCAAAGAATGCTTTTGCAAGCCTCAATCTCCATTTTTAACAAGTATAAGTCACCCTAATGTAGGTCCTAGAGGCTCGCAGGACAGGGTGCATTGTATTTGAAAAGTAGGACATGTGGGTTTAAGTTTTACATGTAATGGTAGTGAAAAACTCCAGAATTTTGTTTTCACTACAGAAATAGCATTGGGTTGCCTTATTACACTTATTAAGGGATAACTTAAGCTTAGGAGCAGATAGGAAAATGATGTTTGCAGTCAAATGATTTGTGATTTAAAATCCTCTTTAATAGTAAAGTCAAATTTAAAGTCGCAATTAAAAAAAATGTCACTCTTAGAAAGTTGCCATTTTCTTGTCCTAACCATTTGTGCCGTCTGCCATTATCCTGGGTCACATGACTGTAAATAGCTTAGCTGTTGGACCTTGTGCATTTCTCCGAGACAGTGAGACTATGGGGCTCATTATGATGTCAGGCAGATAGCTTCCACCCGACACCGACTCGGAATCGGGACCGACTGACTCACTGTCAGCGGTTCCGCCTGCCGCATTACAATGCGACCGAACACTGTTCGGTCGGGTTCCCATTGTTTCCAATGGGAGCTTATATTCCGCCCGACAACCGGCTGTAACACAGGCTCATATGGGGAAATGGGGTGTATGTGTAAAACCCTGTACCCTGTCGTAGGCACCCCACTGTTCCTGCCACACAGTGCATGGTTTTACAGGGGGGTCCCTTAGGTATCCCCTCAACCCCCAACCGGAGGCCGCAGGATGAAGGGGGCCCTGCTACGGGCCCCTAAAGACACTTTCCAACAGCCTTTCTGTGTCGGACAGGCCAAAGCGGAAAGGCTGTTGGAAATCAACATCGTAATCCCGAGGACGGAAACGCTGTCAATAGGGGTGTACGATGCAGTTCCAACCGACACGAATACTCTAAGAGCCAGTCAGAACTGATTCGGAATGACCGCGCGGTTTACCTTCCGACCGCCAACATCGTAATCGGGGGCTGATTGTAAACCGACCGAGTTGGTCGGAAGGGCTCCGACATGGTCGAGGAGATTCCGACTGTCAGGTTGAGGCTTTCCGCCCGACATCGTAATAGGCCCCATAATGGGAGTAGGTGTTGGCAGGATGTGTCATCTTGCCAGGATGGTTGGGCCGGAGTGTTCCCTACCCCACATATACTTCAAAGGGCCCTCCTCCAGCACACACACAAGAACCTGACACTAGTCTTTGGTCATCCCAGACTTCTTGGAGCCTTGGCAGTCGAAGAGAAGAACTTTGTTGAACCAGATTTGGGGTTAACATATCAAATTCCCCCACTTGGAAGGCAGGCATGACGTATCAATATTGGACCCTCAAAACCAGTCTTCAGTACAATCTTGGACCTGTTGTAACTACAGAAGAAGGATTGGTTTGTTCCCCAGAGGACTACCCTGCTGCTTGAGGCCTGCTTTGCTCCCCAGGGGACTGCCCTGCTGCTACCATAGGACTGCCTTGCTGCTTCATAATAATAATAATAATAATGAGATTTGTACAGCAGATAGCTACCGTGAGAGGTTTCCAAACTCTTGGTACCGAGCCCACCCAAGTGCAGTTCATAAACCCCTCTACATACTGATCTGAAGAATCAGATTTAATTTTTTTTCCTAAATATTTCCTCTGACTGGGCCTGTTGAACTGCTAAAGGCAGAGAATTCCATAGTTTAGGTGTTAGGAAGCTGAATGGCTTTCAACCCATCCATGCTTTTCTCACTCTTGGCACTATAGCCAGCAGCTCCCTTGTAGTTCTCAGATTCCATTGGGGAACATAAAGTCTCACCAGCGGTTGCAGGTACTGTGTCCCTTTATTGTTCATGGCTTTATAACAGAACCCCACAGTTTTAAGCCCGGTCTATGTTTCACCAGGAGCCAGTAAAGCTGCCTAACCGTGTCCTTCATGGGTCCCTGTCTAGGCAGATTATAAATTAGCCTAGCTGCTGTATTTTGCACTCTTTGTAATCTCTTAAGTCTACTTTGTGTTACTCCAAGGTATAACACACTGCAGTAGGCCATTCTTGACACTATCATGGCCTGAACAACTGTCTTCCTGGATTCTGATGGTAAGACACACATTTTTTTCTCAGCATTTTCAGTAGTACAAAACACTTTCCCGTCCCTGTCGAGATTTGGTTGTCAAAAGATAATTTATCAGACGCCGAGATTCTTAACCTTGGGTTTGGCTTATGGAACAAAGCCTAGCTTCTTGGGCCACCATGCCGATTACCAAATATTCACTAGTTACCCAGGATCAGAACATCTGTTTTTCCCACAGTGAGCTTCAGACAATTTACTTTCAGACATCCACTTTGCAACTTCTGCCAGGCAGAGGCTGAGAGTCGCAGCCATCTGGGCGGCATTTTTTGACAGTGATAATAAGCTGAGTGTCATCAGCATATGACACAATCGAGAAACTGAAGTTCTCCATTACCTCTGCCATCGGGCACACATACATGTTAAAAAGGGTGGGCTCAGCAAGGAGCCCTTTGGCACACCTGGCTTCAGTGGGAGCACCTTGACTGATAAAGCTTCTGTGCCACCTGAAAGGTTCAACCTTACAAAAAGGACTAAACACATCGCAGGGATAGGTGTCCTATCCCACAATTACAAAGTCTTGATGACTGCCTTGACCCAAAGAGGGCTGCTCTGCTGCCTAAGGCCTGCCCTGCTCTTTCAGGAGGAAGACTAGACATGCATCCTTCACCCCAGGCTAAAATGAGTTACTCCAAGAGTCAGTTGGCTGGCCTCATGTTTTGAGGTGCATGAACACAACAAGCTCCAGAGGCCATCATGCAACTGCCCAGCTGACCTGCTGCAACTGGACCTGCCTGGACATAAAAATAGACCTGCCCAAGCACTGCTTACCATAGCTAGAGTGAGTCCCTGATCCTCAAGAAGTGCCTCCCCAAGTCCCAGAACCTTGGGTGGCATCAGAGTGTACTCTTCTACAAGAAAAGGTGAAATCCTGAAGCTTTGTGCTCTTTGCAACCACGAAGGGGTCTGTTTGCTCTAACCCTCTGCTGAAGATTCAAGGTCTAATATTGTGCCAGTGGTTTGCCTTCTCTGCTTGAATGTCTCACAGAGAAAGACATATTTCTTCTGCCACTGTGATGAGACAAAAGCTAAATGTTGTCTTCCACAGGAGGCTTACTGTTTAGGTAGTGTGAATTTCTAACCAATTGGAATGCTCCTTTAATTTTGTTTAGGTCTGAAAGGATCTGCGGATCCTCTACGACTCCTATAGAAACAATGCAGTGTTTTGCAGTAGTCTCATGAAAATGGAAATCAGGACTTCTTTTCTAGGTTCCATGACTTCAAAACTGGAGTTGGAGCTAGAGTTTGCATGACAAAGTTGAGTTTGATAAGAAAAGAAACTACTTTTTATTATTTGAGGCCATATGTTTGCTAAGAGGAAATCAAAACTCATGACGTTAGGGTACATGTTAAAATGTTCACCTTTTAAGCCTTTTTGCAGTTTCAGTACCTGTCAGGAGACTTGCTGGGTGAGATTGGGACAAGATTAGTTAACTGGGTTTTTGTGTGCTCTCTAAAGGGAAATGGGTTTCCTGACATGGTGTGCAATATAAACCAAAAAAGACGCGAAGGCTGAAAGGGAAGAAGGTTGGGACAGACAGTGAATAGGAAACTGGAAGCCACCAGGCGAAACTATGACAATAACACAAGTGAAGACAACAGGAAGGTAAAGCAGGAAAATGATTGACACACTATCATAAATTGTAGTTTGTCTGTTCCTTGGAAGTGATCTCTCTGTGAAGTGAGAAAGGTCTTACAAGAAGGCAAGGGGCAGATTAATCTCACAGTGTTCTGGCAGACACCCAGCAGCTCTTATGGAAAAAAACTCTGAATGGATTTCTGTATCAGAGGCACAAGGCCTCAAAAACACACTAGCACCCTTGATAACAATGATAATCAAGATCGTAATAGAACACACAAGAAAAGTCCATAGGGAACAGAATAAGGAACAACAAAACAGGAAGTAGGCACAGGGAAAAGCAAGACTGGAACCATGGTCAGGAAATATGACTTACACAGAACTGAAATACTGAAAACAAGACTAGGAAAGATCTACACTCTAACAAGGCAAGATGGAAATATGCAGACAAACAAGAAAACAAGGCAAGTCTGCACATAAAAGGGCAGATCAGGAAGAGTGCAGACAGGAGACTATGAATAATGGCTAACACATGAACAGAGATGCAGGAAAACAGAAAGCAGGAAATCCCACTGTTTGGGACTTACTGGAGGTAACAGGGGGGCATATTGGCCCACAAGGACCCTCAGCAGCCTAGGGGACTTCATCCCTCGACCAGTAGTGCACCAGGTGGCACGTTTGCACAGTGTTGATGAAAGGGGGCAGGGCCTCCAGTGACTTGCAAGGCTGACTTTTAAAAAAAATAATTTTGTTTTATTAAGGAAGGGCGGCCCTCCTCCCAGGGCCAATTTTTGTCCTGTGGACACCATCCTTGGAACCCAGCTTTTCTCAAAAGATGGAGGGAGCCCATGCAGCCCGCCTCCATGGGCCAATTTCGGCCCTGGGGACCTCATCCCCTGGGGCCTAGCCATGTCTGCCGGGTGCCCCAGGGCACCCATTCTCCACTGGGACTGCGGGGGGATTCAGAAGGCCTCACGGTCCCTGTCAGCTACCCACCTCCTGCAGGAGCCGGCATTGCTTTCACACACAGGGTGTTGCTGGAAAGGCAGCTCCCTGTGTGGGAAAGAAATTCTGCTCCACTTCCAGCAAGCAAGAACATTTTTTGTGGAAGCGGAGCACTTGCTGTGGCTTTGGCTGGACACCCGTCTTTTTCATTAAACCCCCCAGTAGGCCAAATATTGGGAACATATTTAATAATAATGTTGGGGGTGCCCAAGTAGCACCCCACACACCCAAGTAAACTGATGCGAGGGAGGCATCTATAGTGGAAGCAGGGGCCGCGCGGACCCCAACCACAGCACTGGGGACCACCACCTCCCGGGGTTTTCTTCAAAATAAATGCGGGGGCCACATAGTCCCCCTGCAGCCCAGGGACCCCCACACTGGGGCTTTCTTCAAGTAAATGTGGAGGCACGCAGCCCCGGGGACCACCACCTCCCGGGGGCTTCAAATCTCAATAATGGCGGGGCGCACAAAACCCTTCAGCCCCGGGGACTGCCAACTCCCCAGGTCTCAAAATATAATATAAGTGGGGATCCGCTGCAGACCCCCAGCCCCATGGACCACCAACTCTCTAGGGCTACATGAAAGAAAGGAGGGGGCCGTGAGGTCCCCTCCTGGAGCCCTAGATGGCCCCGGGGACCACCACCCCCAGGGCCGGCTCCCGCAATTTGAAGTGCTAGTTACACAGGACCCATAGTAGGTAGGGCCAAGGAATATCAGCAGTAAAAGTTTACAACCCGAACAGTTGGACCCAGTAGCTCGTGCTTGGTCTGTGGCCATTTGAAAGTGGGTTCTGAAAGAAAAATCAGTGAACTTGTGTCAGATTATCATGAACATCTGTGCAAAGCAAACCTTTGAGATAAAGATTTTAACTTTGCTGCCATATGAAGCTCAACTATGTGATTTAGGAATTGATAAAATTGGAAGTGTTGGAAGGAACTTTCCTTCACAAATTACTGGGGATATGAAATGGTAAAACAGACAGGGCCAGATTTACTACATTTGGATGGAACACAACACAGCAAGAGAAGTTGCTGTGATGCATTGAGTCAAATGAAGAGAGCAGAAATGTGCAATATATGCTAAGATACGGCGCAGTTCTGATCTCTAGTAACAACGCCACACTTCTGGCTTTCTAGCATCAACACAGATGTCTGGTGGCACAACTCAACGGTACTTATATTGTAGTCAGAATACTTTTTGTGCAGGAAGTGATACCTGCCTGTACAAAACATATTCCTCTTTGTATATGTGCTGCATATGGCTTAAAATGTGATATGTGGAATTTCGCTCTATTGGATAAAACAGTCAAAACAAACCTAACACACAACCATAGTACAACATAACATTCCATTGTAGTAACACACCACAGTCATACAGCAGCACACAAAAAATGACAGAACACATGCCACCACAATAGAATGATCTACAACAAATATGCACTTTCAATCTTGTAAAACATTACCACATACAGATACCTGTTTTCATATCTCGATGGTAAAAGGTGTTTGCGCCAATCAGTGCCTTAACTTACCTCAGAGGCCATGTAATAGCATCAGTCAAATATGTTTTGTGTTCTGACCTTGTAGTTTTGCTGATGCTAGGGAAAAAGAATTGTCCCAAATTTGGCTGTTTTGCTCTGGGAACTAAGAGTAAAACATTGTTTGTCACACCTTAAAGAAAGGAGCAGGCAGAAAGGGGAGGAATTTAATGGCTAGAAATGTGGGACGTTTCTTGTGTATGGAATGTGTACATTATGTGTTAAAGAGTTTGGCCTAGATTTACTAAGCCTTTGTGCCACTGTTGCTTCATGCAAGGTGACACAGGGCAACACAAAGGCTTTTGGAATTTAGAAAGCCATGAAAAACCTGATTTTGTGGCCTTGCATGGCTTTGTAAAGAAACTTAACACAACGCAGCTGCGTTCTCTGCGTTATGTTACATTTCAACTTGGGAGAGCAATCCCATATTTACCAAAGCTAGTAAACCTGGGAATACATCAAAAGGCTACTCCTTCTCCAGTGAAGCATAATGACTAGAAATATCTTTATTTCTCCTCATTATTTCCTCTTTCCACATGTGCTGCATTCTGAAGCACAAAGGGAAGCAATAAAATGCCTTTCTTTTTTGTTTTACAGCAGGAAGATGTCCCTTCCTGCACAAAAACGATCCTGCCTGTAACACAGGAACCCTTGCAGTATAATGCATGGGTTTACTGATAGAATTTCGATGTCACAAACATCGATGTTCTAAATATCGAGTTAAAAATATCAACTACAAAAATATCGACTCCCATACCTTAACAGGTAAGTACAACAATATTGACTCAAAAATATCGATGTAAAAAATATAGATGTAAAAAATATGGATTTAAAAATATATATAAAATAAAATATTATATATTAAATATATTAAATATTAATGTTATTTTTAACAAAATTACTTACATTCATTATACATTTTAACTAAATATGACAAATAAACTTAATTAAAAAAATATAAACACACAAACATAATGATTGATATATATACATATAATTACTTAATTTTTTTTATTAACTATTATCTTTATTTAATTTTTAAACTTTAATATTATATAAAAATTATATATATATCAATAATTTAAAATAAAATAAAAACATTCTATAATAAATTAAAACATTAAACTATTAAAAAAATGTAAACTAACATTTCCCAATATAATAAGTGCAACAGTAGGGAAAGTGTACGATAGCGGAATAAATAAATTTACTATTCCAACTCCAGTGAATGCAACAGTAGGAAAAGTGTTGGATAGCGGAGGGATAAAATTTACTATTCCCACTTCAGTGATAGCAACAGTAGGGTAAGTGTTGGATAGCAGAGGAATTAAATTTACTATTCCAACTCCAGTGAGTGCAACAGTAGGAAAAATGTTGGATATCGGAGGGGTAAACATTACTATTCCCACTCCAGTAAGTGCAACAGTAGGGCAAGTGTTGGATAGCGAAGGGGTAAAAATTACTATTCGCACTCCAAAGAGTGGAACAATAGGGAAAGTGTTGGATAGCAGAGGGGCAAAAATTACTATTCCCACTCCAGTGAGTGCAATAGTAGGGAAAGTATTGGGTAGCGGAGGGGTAAAAATGACTATTCCCACTCCAAAGAATGCAACATTAGAGAAAGTGCTGGATAGTGGAGAGGTAAAAATAACTATTCGCACTCCAAAGAGTGGAACAATAGGGAAAGTGTTGGATAGCAGAGGGGCAAAAATTACTATTCCCACTCCAGTGAGTGCAATAGTAGGGAAAGTATTGGATAGCGAAGGGGTAAAAATTACTATTCCCACTCCAAAGAATGTAACAGTAGAGAAAGTGTTGGATAGGGAAGGGGTAAAAATTACTATTCCCACTCCACTGAATACAACAGTAGGATAAGTGTTGGCTAGCAGAGGGGTAAAAAATGTTATTCCCACTCCAGTGAGTGCAACAGTAGGGAAAGTGTTGGATAGCGGAGGGGTAAAAATAACTATACCCACTCCAGTGAGTGCAACATTAGAGAAAGTGCTGGATAGTGGAGAGGTAAAAATTACTATTTCCACTCCAGTGAATGCAACAGTAGGGAAAGTGCTGGATAGCGAAGAGGTACAAATTACTATTCCCACTCCAGTGAGTGCAGCATTAGGGAAAGTGTTGGATAGCAGAGAAACAAAAATTACTAATAACACTTAAACAGTTGAAAAAAAAAATATTACATTTAAAAAATCATAAAAATAAAAAAACAATATTTAAAAAATATAAATGTAAATCTATTAAACATATAAAAAGAACACATATTATAATATTAATTACATATAACAAAAACCTACAAATAATATATAAAATAAATTAATAAATACATTTATAAACAATAATTATTTAAAAGTTGCAAATATTAACAAACAAAAACATTATTTAAAACAAATGTATTTATTTTATTTCATACTTCTATAACACCACACCAATAACAAAACACTTCAACATTTTTAATTACATTTATTTCCATAATTAACATAATTAATAATAAATTAACATCCTATTAATAAAAAAAATAAAAATCAACATTAATTGAGTACACAAGCTTTAACACTCTAATATCCACAACACACACCTAAATTAAACTATAAAATAATTAAAACACAATTATATATTATTTTTTAAAGAAAAACTATCACTATTACCAACTAATGATTAAATAACAAAACTCTATTTAATACCCACCCTTTACCCCTTTAAACGTAAAAACAAAACACAAAAAATAAACATTTACCCAAAATAAATATCAAAATATTAACATTAATTAACAACTATATATGAATTAATTAAACACAAATTACTTCCCACCCTTTACTCCTATAAACACCACAACACACACATAAAATGAATTACACAATTACCATAATTAATGACCAATTAATTAAAAGTAATTAACAACTAATTATTAATTCATTAATGAACAATAATTTACTTCCCACCCTTCCCACCCTTTACACCTATAAAAACTACCTCACACAAATATAATTAATTACACAATCACCAAAATGAATTACAAATTAATTAATTAAAATTAACAACCAATTATTAATCCATAAATTAAAAATAAATTTCTTCCCACCATTTACACCTATAAACACAACACACACCTAAAATTAATTACACAATTACCATAATTAATTATTAATTAGTTAATAATAAATTAATTTACACATTTAACACTACAACATCTCAATTAAACAAATATTAATAAATAAAAATTAATCAATTAATAAATGTAATATAATTCAATTACTTCCCACCCTATTCCCCTATAAACCCACAACCCGCTATGGGACTAAAAGCCCAAAATTCAAATAAAAAAAATTAATAACTACTAAAAATGTAACACATATATTAAAAATACAAACAAATCTTATACAAAAAAACATACATTACATACATATAAAATATATACTAAAATACATAATAAAAAACAATATTTTTAACAACTATATTTTTGGAAACGATATTTAACACTTTGATATTTCAAAAAATTATATTTCTTACCTTAAGTTGATATTCTTGACCACGATTTTCTTGCTGTCGATATTCCTGACCCACGATATTATTTAACTCGATATTTGTGCAACTCGATATTTTGTACTCGATATTCAGTCTCTGCACCTAATGCAAGGTGCCTGCATTCGTGCTAGGCAGCATACAGTGCTTCAGCACAGGAGAAAGCAGAAATACTCCACATCTACTCTCTCCCTTTCACACAATGCAGAGCAGCTTTGCTGGTTGCCCTGCATTCCTTGAAAGAGTGGAAATATGCCCCGTTGTACTCGGCCAACTCTCAAAACAGTTCGGTCTATGCCCCTGAAGTATGGAAGTATGCAATTGGTTGCTGCTTTGTATCAAGGAGTGAGATTTGTGATACTAGGCCAAACTAGTTAGGGGAAAAGCATAACAGTATGTATTGTATTGGTGCCGAACTTTGGGGGAGCTTCAACTGTACTGGGTTGATAAGATCGGAGAACAAGTTCTTAAGGAACTCGACTTATCTCCTACTGAGTACCCCACCATATCCACTGCTGCTTGACATAGGCAGGAAGGCGATCAAAACCAAAGCTAGATTGCGCCCCTTATTATTTTGGAGAAGCATCTGGTGCACACCCGAACTCAGCCACTGTGCTGCCGCCCTGCAGGATGTTATGAATGCTGACAGCTTCAACAAGGTTTCCTGGCTTTCACACATCAAAAGTCATTGTACTCCCTGTGTTTGAAAGAGTTTTGGGAGACACCCTCTCAAGTCCCTAGCCTTTCCAAAGAGTTACTGAATAGGCCTTATTGATCTTGGTCAATGGAGAGCGATGTAGTCAAAGCTGCCAGAGCTCCTTTGTTAGGAGAGTTTCTTGACTTTAAATGCAATAGAGCCCTGAAACAGTAATGGGACATCATTACAGTCCCGTTGGACAGGAAATATTATTTCCAATTTAGGATAGCTGCGCTGCCTTTGAAATCGTTCACTAACAAATGGACGAATAATGATTCTGACATGTGCTCTGCTTGCAGTATTGCTATTTAATCTGTTGTTCACATTTTTTTCATCTGTCCGACTTACGTTGGCCCGTGACAATCTTGGATCTAGCCGATTTTCAAGCAATTGAGCACACATTGCCACTGCACCGCACTCAGAATCCTAAGATCAGACTCCCGTCCTCTGCTTGTTCTATTGCCAAATGTTTGGGACGAATGTGGCTCATTAGAAGAAGGGCCAAGATCTTCTCGGCAATAAGCCAGGCAATAAAAAAGAGGCTTGACCCCGAGGCAGAGGTAGCTCTCTTTGGCATTTCTAAAGCAAGGTCTGATTTGACTAAAGCCGAAGAGACCTACACAGCGATTTGCTCTTTAGTTGCTCGCTCTCTAATTCTCCAAAACTGGAGGTCTGAGGATGTACCTTCCTATTTTAAATGGCTAAATAAAATGCAACACACCATGAGGTTTGAAGAAGCTTATGCCAAGAGGGTTGGTGCAATAAAAAAATGTAAAACTGTTTGGAAGTTTTTTGAAAATTGTGAAACTATGATAGAAATAGAAATTTTGGGAGTTAGATGTACTGAAGTATTAGGGAGCACTTTAGCACACTTCACCTTTTTCTGGCATATATTCAAGGAAAGGCATGACAGCACTTTAATATTACAGTTCTTTTTATAGATAGAATGTTTACAGTATTTTGATCGGGTTTTATATGGTTATTTCTTTCTTTTAGTACTCTACAATCAAGGGTATAAGAGATTCGAGTTTAATTATTTCGGTCTCTATAATGATTATAGGTAAACGTTAGGGCCTTTAAACAATGTCAGTAAATCTACCATGTGTTATTATAGGATGCAGCACTCTAGCACTTTAGAAATTCAAGCAGTAAGATCAGGTTTTTAAATATTGTAAGACCTAGCCAGACTTCTGTTGCCTTTTTAACTATTTGGCATTTTGGTTCCATTTGAAAAATGAACAAGACTTTTTTACTGTAAAATGTTGGTTTTAATCTATGATGATCAATGGTATCACAATGTATGTATTGCCCTCATGCTCTGCTCAATATAAAAGGTTAAAAAAAAGAAATGTGAGTGAGCTATCATATTCATTTTGCATCTAAGCTGATATTTTCCTCAGTGCTAAATTCAGAATGAAAGACACATTTTCCTAATGACACTGAAGCAGTAAGATGAGTAGTTTGTAAATAGAATAGATGTTTAAAAAAAATCTTGTGTTTGCAGGAAAAAGCAACAATGTATTCAAGATTAGTTTATGAATTGCAATCAGCTGTACATCATTGCTAGCAATCTCATTATTAGGATTCTGAGAAACAGCAACAGAGAGTTCTATAAATCTTACTTAAAAGAATTGCATAACTGTTGAACACTGTTAACCTGATGCAATTGAAAGACTCCAGAAAGGGAGCAATATTTTAATATGCTCTGCAGCCAAGCCTAGCACCTAACACCCTGTGGATAGTCAACCCACACTGCACATGGCCACCTATGGCCATTCCCTCTGCCAAACATACAGACGACAACATCATTATATTAACTTGGCCTTCAATCAGTACCTCTATCCAACCCTCTTGGGGTGTCCAACCCCCAGTCCACAGTGCCTTGCACTATACACAGCTGGGATTTGATGTAATCAATCAATCAATCAATCAGGTGTTTGTTAAGCGTGACTACTCACCCGTGAGGGTCTCAAGGCACTGGGGGGGGGGGTGCAGGTTCCAGTCCATCAAGGAGGGGGTCTGTCGAAGAGCCAGGTCTTGAGGTTTCTCGCGAAGATGGGGAGCGATGTTGTCTGTCTGAGGTGGAGCGGAAGGGCGTTCCAGGCTCTGGCCGCGAGGAAGGAGAAGGAGCGGCCTCCCGATCTGGTCTATCTGGTGCGGGGGACTATGGTGTAGGAGAGTTGGGCTGATCGTAGGGTCCTTTGGGGTGCGTGGAATTTGAGTCGGCTGTTCAGGCATGCTGGTCCGGTGTCGTGGAGGGCCTTGTGTGCGTGGGTGAGGATCTTGAAGGTGATTCTAGCCTCGATGGGGAGCCAGTGGAGTGTGCGCAGGTGCTGGAAGATGTGGCAGTGTCTTAGCAGGTTGAGGACCAGTCTTGCGGCGGCGTTCTGAATGTAAAGGTCCAGTATACCCCAAATCGTTACAATTTTCAGCATTACAGGGTGTGGAAAACCTCCAGGGGAAGAGATTGAGAGGGAGAGCTCTCTGAAGAATGGAATTAAGATATATCCTGGAATTCAACTCTGAACATCCAACAGAAAGGAATATGGCTGCAGAATTGACTGTACATATTGGTATGGGAAAATTGAAATTGACGGCACTCATTGAAATATATATCAGGTGAAAGAAGCCCTTTTGTCACTTGATTTACTAATGTGAAAAGCAACCACATACTGATAAGTTTAATAAGGATTAAGTAACTAACTTTTGAAAAAACACTGGACTACGCCAAACTAGTGAATTTTAGTTAAATGATGGGACATCTTTAAAATTGATGATCATAAAAAGTCCATATGAAATTGTGTGCACATAGAAGTATTATATCTATTTCCTTTGTTGGCTTTTAATTTACGTTTAAGGGCTAGCTACATACACATTTTAAGAAAGCTTTTGTGTCAGAGTCAAAACACATTGATAGCTTATCAACTGCTGAGATATCATCAGTGATATCATCAATATTGTAATTCAACATGTCATGAGTGAAATCGTGCATGAGGTCATAAGCACTGCATGCCAGGTGTGTGAGGTATGTTAGTTCACCTAAACATAACAGGAACATTTAATTGTTTTTTAGGTTTTGTTTTGTAACGATAACTGCACTTTGCCTGTGCTCTTTCAGTAAATTTCTAAGTTTTTTTAAAACCTATGTTACTGTCTTATAAGCAAAGCTAGCCATAACTTTTACTTTTAACCTTTGGCTTTTTCAGTGGATTTCCAGGTATTTTGATCACATCCGACTACTCCTCTTGTCCAGACCTTTAAGCATATGACATTCAAGCATACCCATTTTTTGGCTGCAGTCCTGGCACCAGCCTTTCCCTCCACCGACCCTCCATGGATGGCCAAATCCCTCTGCTCAAAGTATATGATTTCCTTTTGAGGAGAAGAGTTTCTTTGGCAATACAAAGAACAGAAATGAATGACTGGGAAATCCCAATCACTTCAAGATCATATTGCCATAGTCACAAAATTCTTAAGACAGAG
Source organism: Calotriton arnoldi (assembly GCA_963921515.1). NCBI lineage: Eukaryota > Metazoa > Chordata > Amphibia > Caudata > Salamandridae > Calotriton > Calotriton arnoldi. The sequence continues at coordinate 335,972 of CAWUFW010006087.1, read as the reverse complement.
AAAAAGGCTGAAGCATTGATGATATCAAACTTCATGAACTCTACATATCCTGTTTCAGCAGACATAATCATGATCTTGGTTTTCTTACCAGAGATAAGAGATGCATCATCAATTCCCTTGATAGCTCCCATATTTCCTTGACTTGTGCCAGAATTGTTATCTCTTGTTGAAACTTAGGGGCAGATTTACAATGAAAGTGACTCAGTGCATTCCGCAAGCCATTTGGCTGCGCCGCACTGAGTCACTTTCAAAGCACAGGGATGCGACATATTTACAACAATATGTCGCATCTCTGTGTTTCCCCTTGCGCTGGCGCACAAACTGCAGCCATACGCCGGCGCAGGCACCCTTGCACCATGGTGCAAGGATGCCTGCGTCGTGGGAAGATTGTTTTTGTGCAGGAAGGGGTTCCCTTCCTGCACAAAAACAATCACTACAGGCATTTTCCTCTTTCAATGCGTGCTGCAGAATGCAGCACACGTTGAAAGAGGAAAAAACGAGGAGAAATGAAAACATTTATCCTCGTTGCGCCTCCCTGCGCCTCCCCTGGGGAGGCGTAGATTCACACGCATTTCCAGATTTACGATTCCTCGTAAATCTGGAAATGTGTATCGTTCCATGGGTGTTGCGTGGGAACACCCACAGCAACACCCATGGAACGCCCCTTTCACGCAAAGTGCTCCGTGTAAAGGGGCCATATTTATAAGGACAGGAAAAGCCACGCAGGGTGGCTTTTCCTGTTCTTGTAAATATGGAGCAGGTAGATACGCCACCAGTACGTCACAAAAAGTGACGTACTGTCGGCGCAGGTGGCTTGTAAATCTGCCCCTTAGTATTCATGAAATAATGAGTTGCTCCAGAGTCTATTAATGAATATAGTTCTACCTGTCAATTATATGTTGAAAGTACTACTTTCATATAAAAGTGTGTTTTTATACTAACAAATTAATTACTTAAAATCGATCTCTGTTTGTCGTTAGAGGACAAGATTTCTCATCTCATGACAGGGTGGGGGCAGTTCTTATGGAAATATCCTTGCTTGAAACAATAAAGGCGCATTACTTCCTTATACATTCATACTTTTTAGTTATGGGACAAGGCTATGTTGGTACATCCAATTTGCATGGGTTCTTCTCCTGATGCCCTACACTCATTTTTGCCCAAGGAAACAATCCACCCATCTCTCCACTGATTTCATCTTTCCTTACTTTAAGATGCTTTGTTGGTCATTGATCTGCAAGATTAAATATACTTCAAATATAAAAGATAATAATTACTGTATTATATTTAAAAACCTGATATACTTATATATAAAAGAAAATCCCATCCCTAAATATTGAAACAAAAATAGTATTCCAATACACTGTAATAAGTACAATCCTGCAAACATTAGCAAAGTGCATACATGATTGGGGGAAGTAAATCACATTTACTAATCTAAATTCAGTCTCTCAGATATTAAGAAAAAACATACAACAGCAGGTCAAAAAACTATTCTAACTATGTTCTAACAATAATATTATGGAAAGTGCATATATTTGGGTGGGGTTGTCCAAATTACTGTTTTATTTCCAGTCTAACAAACACTGGGGACAGTGTATTTATAGCAAGGGTCAGATTTCCTATTCTAACTTCAACCTAACACACTTTAAGGAAAGTGCCTACATTGGGGTGGTGATGTACTAACCTAGCTCCAATCTAACATTCATTAAGAAAAGTGCATAGATGAGGGGGCAGTGGCAGCTGGTAACATTTGAAAGTGGTGAGATGTAAAAATTGAGTATGACTTCTGTAGTGAGTGAGGCAAGTGAGCCTGAAGGACAAACTCTAGGTTACAGGGAACATTTACAAAAATCATTGGCACATGGTGAATTTTAAAGTAAATTTTAATAAAGACTTTAGATCCAGATTTATAATTTGATGGTCGGGACCACTTCTGCCAAGGTAATTTACTCTGTCGCTCTGCTCGATGTCCCAACTGCCAAATTATGAAAGGTCCATCAGCTTGACAGACATTTTAAGCATTCACAGGTAGCTCCATCAAAGCAGTTCCTATGACTACATTTAAACCTTGCTGTGCGGCTCCATCAAACATGACAAAGCTGTATCACAAACTTTCCAAAGTGGGTTTTGGTTTATGAAAATTAAAAAAAACAATGCCACCTTCGATGAGGGGGCATTTTTCTGGTTTTTACTGCCCTTTACAGACAGGGATTTCCAAACTGGGTGGGGGGGCTTTCATATAGCTAATTCTCAGATTGCCATAGGAGAAGGCCATGAGAGAAGTTTGGCCAACGCAAGATGGAATAGTCTCTGCCATGGTCAAACTTTGGTCCTAAGCTTCTAAATTCAGAGGGTGGACCATATTGTGGATGGTAAGCATACTCCATTGTGCATTTAAAGGAGTATTATTAGCACCAACATATAAATTGGGCCCTTAGGTTGAAAGTAGAAGGTTTATAATATAATTGTGAAAGTGTAGTCTTTAAATATTTAAACAGATTAAACACTTTCCCTTGAATTACTTAATTAATATGTTTAACGGTTACTGTAGTCAACTAAGTCTACAGTGTGACAACTTCTGGCCGTTTACACTGTGTGCTTGCCCAGTGCCTTCCACTGCGTGTAGCATTGACTTTGGAAGAAAATACTCTGACCAGGCTTGGGGAAGCACCCACAGCTGCTAGCTGCAATTTGTCCTATTGAAATATGTGTAGACTTGGATTTAAGTGGAATAGAATAAGTAGGGACCTCTAAAAGGGTGTGCCTTAAACATGTAAACTAAATTTAAGTGGAATAAAATAAGTAGGGACCTCTAAAAAGGGTGTGCCTTAAACATGTAAACTAAATTTCTGTGGTTACCATAGTGTGCCACCCAATGTGTATTTTGGTTTCTCTCTGAGCTTTTTGTTACTGCCTCCATATATATATAACACAACAACTGACATACACCTAAAATCTGCCAGGACTATTAACTTTGTCAATGCTTGTTAAATGAGTAACAACAATGATTTTGGTGTAAATAAATAATATTCAAAATGTTTCAATCCTGAAATTGTGAGACTGTGTATTAAATATTATTGCGGCCTGTAGAAGGAGTATTGGTCTTCAGTTATGTGCACTTTTTCTCTGCACACCTCATCCATCTGCATATCTTAAACCTCATCTCTTTCCTCTTCAGCACCCTCTTTTCACCTCTCCTGAATGCACTTCCTTGCATCTCCTTCACTTCACTACCACCAAACATACACTGCACTCACTCACATGTAAGCACTTTATTTTACATTCGCCTTGTTAATATTTAGACAACTCTGTACTCCCTTCACCCACATTTACACAGAATTTTAATTGCATCTAGAATATGTGACTTTTACCTTGTGATCTGCAGAGAGGCCAACCCACTGACAGGCACTATGAGAAACTCTCAGTACCTTTAACTAAAGTTCAAGAGCTGTGAATCATGGCCTGTTATAAAGAACTGGCACAACTCATTACAAAGTATACACTATATAAGAGTAATAACATGCACGAAAACACACAAAAACACAACAAAGTGGAAATCGCTAACACTCTTAAGATTAAGTAAAACATGGGTTATCATTCAGTGTTCATAAATCAAAAAGTGTTTTTAGTACTAAAGTTAAGGGCATGAATATAGGGTCAGACAGGGACCTGTTTCAATGTCTGTTTTAATGCCATTTGACAGAGCCATATCCTCAGAATTACGCAGCAACAAACATCTATCATGCCACAGCATCTAACTGTCTTTAAAATCCAAAGATTTCTGGAGTGGGGATAAAAGATTCTAGAACTATTGCGCCAATCAATCTAAATAAATCAGGACCTTACTAAGCCCAAGTATGAGCGCCAAATTCTAGGCATAGATACTCATAGCATTTGATGGTTTTGACATTTTTCATGTAGTCCACAAATCAGAAAACTAAATGCACACATTTCTCCCTTTGCACTTGACTCTCTCAAAAGCTGATCAACTTTGCCAGTGAGCAAAAGGTCTGCATGACTTTTGGATCAACTTCATTGGGGCACACATTTACTGTCTGGCTTCCAGCTCTTTGTTTAGGGTGGGGCAGGCAGGCCCAGACTTAATTACATCGATTTGTTTTGAGATACTGTTAGACCTGACACCCTTAGTTGGTAGTTCTTCAAAGTTTTTGCCTTCACTGCTCCGGTTTTGCTAAATTTGTTTTTGTTGGCTTAAGGGCTCTGTGCACTTTACCACTGCTAACCACTGCTAAAGTACACATGCACTCTCCCTAAAACGTGGTAACATTGGTCTACACCTAATTGGCACATTTAATTTACATGTAAGGCCCAAGTAAATGATCCTACAAGTACCCAAGGTCTGAAAGTTAAATGCTACTAGTGGCCTGTAACACTCTTTATGCCACCTACTGAACAAGCTTGTTAAAAAATGTCTTAGGCCTGCCCCTGCAGTCTGTGGTGCAGTTTTAAACTGCCATTTCAATCGGGCAAAAGAATGCTTTTGCAAGCCTCAATCTCCATTTTTAACAAGTATAAGTCACCCTAATGTAGGTCCTAGAGGCTCGCAGGACAGGGTGCATTGTATTTGAAAAGTAGGACATGTGGGTTTAAGTTTTACATGTAATGGTAGTGAAAAACTCCAGAATTTTGTTTTCACTACAGAAATAGCATTGGGTTGCCTTATTACACTTATTAAGGGATAACTTAAGCTTAGGAGCAGATAGGAAAATGATGTTTGCAGTCAAATGATTTGTGATTTAAAATCCTCTTTAATAGTAAAGTCAAATTTAAAGTCGCAATTAAAAAAAATGTCACTCTTAGAAAGTTGCCATTTTCTTGTCCTAACCATTTGTGCCGTCTGCCATTATCCTGGGTCACATGACTGTAAATAGCTTAGCTGTTGGACCTTGTGCATTTCTCCGAGACAGTGAGACTATGGGGCTCATTATGATGTCAGGCAGACAGCTTCCACCCGACACCGACTCGGAATCGGGACCGACTGACTCACTGTCAGCGGTTCCGCCTGCCACATTACAATGCGACCGAACACTGTTCGGTCGGGTTCCTCCAATGGGAGCTTATATTCCGCCCGACAACCGGCTGTAACACAGGCTCATATGGGGAAATGGGGTGTATGTGTAAAACCCTGTACTCTGTCGTAGGCACCCCACTGTTCCTGCCACACAGTGCATGGTTTTACAGGGGGGTCCCTTAGGTATCCCCTCAACCCCCAACCGGAGGCCGCAGGATGAAGGGGGCCCTGCTACGGGCCCCTAAAGACACTTTCCAACAGCCTTTCTGTGTCGGACAGGCCAAAGCGGAAAGGCTGTTGGAAATCAACATCGTAATCCCGAGGACGGAAACGCTGTCAATAGGGGTGTACGATGCAGTTCCAACCGACACGAATACTCTAAGAGCCAGTCAGAACTGATTCGGAATGACCGCGCGGTTTACCTTCCGACCGCCAACATCGTAATTGGGGGCTGATTGTAAACCGACCGAGTCGGTCGGAAGGGCTCCGACATGGTCGAGGAGATTCCGACTGTCAGGTTGAGGCTTTCCGCCCGACATCGTAATAGGCCCCATAATGGGAGTAGGTGTTGGCAGGATGTGTCATCTTGCCAGGATGGTTGGGCCGGAGTGTTCCCTACCCCACATATACTTCAAAGGGCCCTCCTCCAGCACACACACAAGAACCTGACACTAGTCTTTGGTCATCCCAGACTTCTTGGAGCCTTGGCAGTCGAAGAGAAGAACTTTGTTGAACCAGATTTGGGGTTAACATATCAAATTCCCCCACTTAGAAGGCAGGCATGACGTATCAATATTGGACCCTCAAAACCAGTCTTCAGTACAATCTTGGACCTGTTGTAACTACAGAAGAAGGATTGGTTTGTTCCCCAGAGGACTACCCTGCTGCTTGAGGCCTGCTTTGCTCCCCAGGGGACTGCCCTGCTGCTACCATAGGACTGCCTTGCTGCTTCATAATAATAATAATAATAATGAGATTTGTACAGCAGATAGCTACCGTGAGAGGTTTCCAAACTCTTGGTACCGAGCCCACCCAAGTGCAGTTCATAAACCCCTCTACATACTGATCTGAAGAATCAGACTTAAATTTTTTTCCTAAATATTTCCTCTGACTGGGCCTGTTGAACTGCTAAAGGCAGAGAATTCCATAGTTTAGGTGTTAGGAAGCTGAATGGCTTTCAACCCATCCATGCTTTTCTCACTCTTGGCACTATAGCCAGCAGCTCCCTTGTAGTTCTCAGATTCCATTGGGGAACATAAAGTCTCACCAGCGGTTGCAGGTACTGTGTCCCTTTATTGTTCATGGCTTTATAACAGAACCCCACAGTTTTAAGCCCGGTCTATGTTTCACCAGGAGCCAGTAAAGCTGCCTAACCGTGTCCTTCATGGGTCCCTGTCTAGGCAGATTATAAATTAGCCTAGCTGCTGTATTTTGCACTCTTTGTAATCTCTTAAGTCTACTTTGTGTTACTCCAAGGTATAACACACTGCAGTAGGCCATTCTTGACACTATCATGGCCTGAACAACTGTCTTCCTGGATTCTGATGGTAAGACACACATTTTTTTTCTCAGCATTTTCAGTAGTACAAAACACTTTCCCGTCCCTGTCGAGATTTGGTTGTCAAAAGATAATTTATCAGACGTCGAGATTCTTAACCTTGGGTTTGGCTTATGGAACAAAGCCTAGCTTCTTGGGCCACCATGCCGATTACCAAATATTCACTAGTTACCCAGGATCAGAACATCTGTTTTTCCCACAGTGAGCTTCAGACAATTTACTTTCAGACATCCACTTTGCAACTTCTGCCAGGCAGAGGCTGAGAGTCGCAGCCATCTGGGCGGCATTTTTTGACAGTGATAATAAGCTGAGTGTCATCAGCATATGACACAATCGAGAAACTGAAGTTCTCCATTACCTCTGCCATCGGGCACACATACATGTTAAAAAGGGTGGGCTCAGCAAGGAGCCCTTTGGCACACCTGGCTTCAGTGGGAGCACCTTGACTGATAAAGCTTCTGTGCCACCTGAAAGGTTCAACCTTACAAAAAGGACTAAACACATCGCAGGGATAGGTGTCCTATCCCACAATTACAAAGTCTTGATGACTGCCTTGACCCAAAGAGGGCTGCTCTGCTGCCTAAGGCCTGCCCTGCTCTTTCAGGAGGAAGACTAGACATGCATCCTTCACCCCAGGCTAAAATGAGTTACTCCAAGAGTCAGTTGGCTGGCCTCCTGTTTTGAGGTGCATGAACACAACAAGCTCCAGAGGCCATCATGCAACTGCCCAGCTGACCTGCTGCAACTGGACCTGCCTGGACATAAAAATAGACCTGCCCAAGCACTGCTTACCATAGCTAGAGTGAGTCCCTGATCCTCAAGAAGTGCCTCCCCAAGTCCCAGAACCTTGGGTGGCATCAGAGTGTACTCTTCTACAAGAAAAGGTGAAATCCTGAAGCTTTGTGTTCTTTGCAACCACGAAGGGGTCTGTTTGCTCTAACCCTCTGCTGAAGATTCAAGGTCTAATATTGTGCCAGTGGTTTGCCTTCTCTGCTTGAATGTCTCACAGAGAAAGACATATTTCTTCTGCCACTGTGATGAGACAAAAGCTAAATGTTGTCTTCCGCAGGAGGCTTACTGTTTAGGTAGTGTGAATTTCTAACCAATTGGAATGCTCCTTTAATTTTGTTTAGGTCTGAAAGGATCTGCGGATCCTCTACGACTCCTATAGAAACAATGCAGTGTTTTGCAGTAGTCTCATGAAAATGGAAATCAGGACTTCTTTTCTAGGTTCCATGACTTCAAAACTGGAGTTGGAGCTAGAGTTTGCATGACAAAGTTGAGTTTGATAAGAAAAGAAACTACTTTTTATTATTTGAGGCCATATGTTTGCTAAGAGGAAATCAAAACTCATGACGTTAGGGTACATGTTAAAATGTTCACCTTTTAAGCCTTTTTGCAGTTTCAGTACCTGTCAGGAGACTTGCTGGGTGAGATTGGGACAATATTAGTTAACTGGGTTTTTGTGTGCTCTCTAAAGGGAAATGGGTTTCCTGACATGGTGTGCAATATAAACCAAAAAAGACGCGAAGGCTGAAAGGGAAGAAGGTTGGGACAGACAGTGAATAGGAAACTGGAAGCCACCAGGGGAAACTATGACAATAACACAAGTGAAGACAACAGGAAGGTAAAGCAGGAAAATGATTGACACACTATCATAAATTGTAGTTTGTCTGTTCCTTGGAAGTGATCTCTCTGTGAAGTGAGAAAGGTCTTACAAGAAGGCAAGGGGCAGATTAATCTCACAGTGTTCTGGCAGACACCCAGCAGCTCTTATGGAAAAAAACTCTGAATGGATTTCTGTATCAGAGGCACAAGGCCTCAAAAACACACTAGCACCCTTGATAACAATGATAATCAAGATCGTAATAGAACACACAAGAAAAGTCCATAGGGAACAGAATAAGGAACAACAAAACAGGAAGTAGGCACAGGGAAAAGCAAGACTGGAACCATGGTCAGGAAATATGACTTACACAGAACTGAAATACTGAAAACAAGACTAGGAAAGATCTACACTCTAACAAGGCAAGATGGAAATATGCAGACAAACAAGAAAACAAGGCAAGTCTGCACATAAAAGGGCAGATCAGGAAGAGTGCAGACAGGAGACTATGAATAATGGCTAACACATGAACAGAGATGCAGGAAAACAGAAAGCAGGAAATCCCACTGTTTGGGACTTACTGGAGGTAACAGGGGGCATATTGGCCCACAAGGACCCTCAGCAGCCAAGGGGACTTCATCCCTCGACCAGTAGTGCACCAGGTGGCACGTTTGCACAGTGTTGATGAAAGGGGGCAGGGCCTCCAGTGACTTGCAAGGCTGACTTTTAAAAAACATAATTTTGTTTTATTAAGGAAGGGCGGCCCTCCTCCCAGGGCCAATTTTTGTCCTGTGGACACCATCCTTGGAACCCAGCTTTTCTTAAAAGATGGAGGGAGGCCATGCATCCCGCCTCCATGGGCCAATTTCGGCCCTGGGGACCTCATCCCCTGGGGCCTAGCCATGTCTGCCGGGTGAACCAGGGCACCCATTCTCCACTGGGACTGCGGGGGGATTCAGAAGGCCTCACGGTCCCTGTCAGCTACCCACCTCCTGCAGGAGCCAGCATTGCTTTCACACACAGGGTGTTGCTGGAAAGGCAGCTCCCTGTGTGGGAAAGAAATTCTGCTCCACTTCCAGCAAGCAAGAACATTTTTAGTGGAAGCGGAGCACTTGCTGTGGCTTTGGCTGGACACCCGTCTTTTTCATTAAACCCCCCAGTAGGCCAAATATTGGGAACATATTTAATAATAATGTTGGGGGTGCCCAAGTAGCACCCCACACACCCAAGTAAACTGATGCGAGGGAGGCATCTATAGTGGAAGCAGGGGCCGCGTGGACCCCAACCACAGCACTGGGGACCACCACCTCCCCGGGGTTTTCTTCAAAATAAATGCGGGGGCCACATAGTCCCCCTGCAGCCCAGGGACCCCCACACTGGGGCTTTCTTCAAGTAAATGTGGAGGCACGCAGCCCCGGGGACCACCACCTCCCGGGGGCTTCAAATCTCAATAATGGCGGGGCGCACAAAACCCTTCAGCCCCGGGGACTGCCAACTCCCCAGGTCTCAAAATATAATATAAGTGGGGATCCGCTGCAGACCCCCAGCCCCATGGACCACCAACTCTCTAGGGCTACATGGAAGAAAGGAGGGGGGCCGTGAGGTCCCCCTCCTGGAGCCCTAGATGGCCCCGGGGACCACCACCCCCCAGGGCCGGCTCCCGCAATTTGAAGTGCTAGTTACACAGGACCCATAGTAGGTAGGGCCAAGGAATATCAGCAGTAAAAGTTTACAACCCGAACAGTTGGACCCAGTAGCTCGTGCTTGGTCTGTGGCCATTTGAAAGTGGGTTCTGAAAGAAAAATCAGTGAACTTGTGTCAGATTATCATGAACATCTGTGCAAAGCAAACCTTTGAGATAAAGATTTTAACTTTGCTGCCATATGAAGCTCAACTATGTGATTTAGGAATTGATAAAATTGGAAGTGTTGGAAGGAACTTTCCTTCACAAATTACTGGGGATATGAAATGGTAAAACAGACAGGGCCAGATTTACTACATTTGGATGGAACACAACACAGCAAGAGAAGTTGCTGTGATGCATTGAGTCAAATGAAGAGAGCAGAAATGTGCAATATATGCTAAGATACGGCGCAGTTCTGATCTCTAGTAACAACGCCACACTTCTGGCTTTCTAGCATCAACACAGATGTCTGGTGGCACAACTCAACGGTACTTATATTGTAGTCAGAATACTTTTTGTGCAGGAAGTGATACCTGCCTGTACAAAACATATTCCTCTTTGTATATGTGCTGCATATGGCTTAAAATGTGATATGTGGAATTTCGCTCTATTGGATAAAACAGTCAAAACAAACCTAACACACAACCATAGTACAACATAACATTCCATTGTAGTAACACACCACAGTCATACAGCAGCACACAAAAAATGACAGAACACATGCCACCACAATAGAATGATCTACAACAAATATGCACTTTCAATCTTGTAAAACATTACCACATACAGATACCTGTTTTCATATCTCGATGGTAAAAGGTGTTTGCGCCAATCAGTGCCTTAACTTACCTCAGAGGCCATGTAATAGCATCAGTCAAATATGTTTTGTGTTCTGACCTTGTAGTTTTGCCGATGCTAGGGAAAAGAATTGTCCCAAATTTGGCTGTTTTGCTCTGGGAACTAAGAGTAAAACATTGTTTGTCACACCTTAAAGAAAGGAGCAGGCAGAAAGGGGAGGAATTTAATGGCTAGAAATGTGGGACGTTTCTTGTGTATGGAATGTGTACATTATGTGTTAAAGAGTTTGGCCTAGATTTACTAAGCCTTTGTGCCACTGTTGCTTCATGCAAGGTGACACAGGGCAACACAAAGGCTTTGGAATTTAGAAAGCCATGAAAAACCTGATTTTGTGGCCTTGCATGGCTTTGTAAAGAAACTTAACACAACGCAGCTGCGTTCTCTGCGTTATGTTACATTTCAACTTGGGAGAGCAATCCCATATTTACCAAAGCTAGTAAACCTGGGAATACATCAAAAGGCTACTCCTTCTCCAGTGAAGCATAATGACTAGAAATATCTTTATTTCTCCTCATTATTTCCTCTTTCCACATGTGCTGCATTCTGAAGCACAAAGGGAAGCAATAAAATGCCTTTCTTTTTTGTTTTTCAGCAGGAAGATGTCCCTTCCTGCACAAAAACGATCCTGCCTGTAACACAGGAACCCTTGCAGTATAATGCATGGGTTTACTGATAGAATTTCGATGTCACAAACATCGATGTTCTAAATATCGAGTTAAAAATATCAACTACAAAAATATCGACTCCCATACCTTAACAGGTAAGTACAACAATATTGACTCAAAAATATCGATGTAAAAAATATAGATGTAAAAAATATGGATTTAAAAATATATATAAAATAAAATATTATATATTAAATATATTAAATATTAATGTTATTTTTAACAAAATTACTTACATTCATTATACATTTTAACTATATATGACGAATAAACTTAATTAAAAAAATATAAACACACAAACAAAATGATTGATAAATATACATATAATTACTTAATTTTTTTTATTAACTATTATCTTTATTTAATTTTTAAACTTTAATATTATATAAAAATTATATATATATCAATAATTTAAAATAAAATAAAAACATTCTATAATAAATTAAAACATTAAACTATTAAAAAAAATGTAAACTAACATTTCCCAATATAATAAGTGCAACAGTAGGGAAAGTGTACGATAGCGGAATAAATAAATTTACTATTCCAACTCCAGTGAATGCAACAGTAGGAAAAGTGTTGGTTAGCGGAGGGGTAAAATTTACTATTCCCACTTCAGTGATAGCAACAGTAGGGTAAGTGTTGGATAGCAGAGGAATTAAATTTACTATTCCAACTCCAGTGAGTGCAACAGTAGGAAAAATGTTGGATATCGGAGGGGTAAACATTACTATTCCCACTCCAGTAAGTGCAACAATAGGGCAAGTGTTGGATAGCGAAGGGGTAAAAATTACTATTCGCACTCCAAAGAGTGGAACAATAGGGAAAGTGTTGGATAGCAGAGGGGCAAAAATTACTATTCCCACTCCAGTGAGTGCAATAGTAGGGAAAGTATTGGGTAGCGGAGGGGTAAAAATGACTATTCCCACTCCAAAGAATGCAACATTAGAGAAAGTGCTGGATAGTGGAGAGGTAAAAATAACTATTCGCACTCCAAAGAGTGGAACAATAGGGAAAGTGTTGGATAGCAGAGGGGCAAAAATTACTATTCCCACTCCAGTGAGTGCAATAGTAGGGAAAGTATTGGATAGCGAAGGGGTAAAAATTACTATTCCCACTCCAAAGAATGTAACAGTAGAGAAAGTGTTGGATAGGGAAGGGGTAAAAATTACTATTCCCACTCCACTGAATACAACAGTAGGATAAGTGTTGGATAGCAGAGGGGTAAAAAATTTTATTCCCACTCCAGTGAGTGCAACAGTAGGGAAAGTGTTGGATAGCGGAGGGGTAAAAATAACTATACCCACTCCAGTGAGTGCAACATTAGAGAAAGTGCTGGATAGTGGAGAGGTAAAAATTACTATTTCCACTCCAGTGAATGCAACAGTAGGGAAAGTGCTGGATAGCGAAGAGGTACAAATTACTATTCCCACTCCAGTGAGTGCAGCATTAGGGAAAGTGTTGGATAGCAGAGAAACAAAAATTACTAATAACACTTAAACAGTTGAAAAAAAAAAAATATTACATTTAAAAAATCATAAAAATAAAAAAAACAATATTTAAAAAATAAATGTAAATCTATTAAACATATAAAAAGAACACATATTATAATATTAATTACATATAACAAAAACCTACAAATAATATATAAAATAAATTAATAAATACATTTATAAACAATAATTATTTAAAAGTTGCAAATATTAACAAACAAAAACATTATTTAAAACAAATGTATTTATTTTATTTCATACTTCTATAACACCACACCAATAACAAAACACTTCAACATTTTTAATTACATTTATTTCCATAATTAACATAATTAATAATAAATTAACATCCTATTAATAAAAAAATAAAAATCAACATTAATTGAGTACACAAGTTTTAACACTCTAATATCCACAACACACACCTAAATTAAACTATAAAATAATTAAAACACAATTATATATTATTTTTTAAAGAAAAACTATCACTATTACCAACTAATGATTAAATAACAAAACTCTATTTAATACCCACCCTTTACCCCTTTAAACGTAAAAACAAAACACAAAAAAATAAACATTTACCCAAAATAAATATCAAAATATTAACATTAATTAACAACTATATATGAATTAATTAAACACAAATTACTTCCCACCCTTTACTCCTATAAACACCACAACACACACATAAAATGAATTACACAATTACCATAATTAATGACCAATTAATTAAAAGTAATTAACAACTAATTATTAATTCATTAATGAACAATAATTTACTTCCCACCCTTCCCACCCTTTACACCTATAAAAACTACCTCACACAAATATAATTAATTACACAATCACCAAAATGAATTACAAATTTAGGGGCTCATTACGATGGCGGGCGGAAGCACAACCGCCGTGCTGGCGGATGCAAAAACCACCAGTTACCGCCGGCACGCAGCAGTCCACACGCCCGCCCAATTACGATGCGAAAAGCAGGCCAAACACCGCCGGCAAGCCAGCAACACCGTCCGCCATCAAAGTGCGCCCGTTCACGTAGCGGCGCAGCACAACTGACACACACCGTCCGACGAAACACGTCCCGCCCGGCGCATAAATTACCACTACTCCTCCCTCTGGACGCACACGACAGGGCCTGCTCTGCCTATGGGGGCATGGCGTATGTGGCCAACATCGCACCCGCACTGAAATGGGACCACTGTGCCTCCACACGACGGATCATCGAGAACAGCTACATCGAATGTCACCCAGCATGCCCCATCATGGTCCTCCAAGGGACAACCTACGAACAACACCTTGAGAGCCACCATCCGCTTCATTGGCTGGCAAACATGTACACCACCAATGACATGGAAGCCCTGCTGGACGGCATCGCATACCTGACAACCTGTAAATACGTCGGACCACAACGCAGGTTCCCCGAGTGACCTATGAAGTCCAACCCCGCACCCATGCTCAGCTTCCACACGGACTGGCCAGTCACCACCACAAAAGCCATACCAAACGACCGGCAACTGTAACCACACCATCAACGACATCGCCATGACATCGGATATGACCGGGACATGCACACTGTTCCCCATCACATCCAGGAACACCGCATGCATCGTGGGAGGCAGTGGCATGGGCTCTGTGTATCGCACCCACATGGACGGAACTGCACGAACAACCAGGACACGACATGGATCCAGCGCACATGGACACACACACCGCTCAGTGGACATGAATAGGTCGCCTGGAGTCTGTGGGTGCTGCACCCCTCCCACCCCCGCCCCGGGAATCCCATACCAGGACCTTTGCATGGACGACAAGTGCATACAACAACAACACGACCCCAGTGACTGTGACATGTCCAGTAACCACCACAGTGCAACAACAAGTGGCACGCCGCTGCATGCACGCAAGCACATGCCCTGATGTCATCTCACATGCACGCGTGCATGAGGAACAACCGCAGCAAACTTGTCACATGGAACTGAGATGGACTGTGCCCATGATGCCGAGCGGTCTGGTAGGCTACATGTATACCGTCTGTGTCAAAGTCCGCAGCTCCGCAGCTATACGTAAATGTACATTAGCACAGCCTTGGCCAAGCAGATGTTACCCCACACCCTATCCCATTTGTAATCATGCTCAGTATATCCTCAACATGTATTCCGCTGCCAGTAGTGTCCACTATACTGCATCACAGAGGACAGAAGACTCAATATAATGTTTGAAACCAAAACTGTCTCCGCTGACTCATTTCACAAGTACGAATGAGAGAGGATGAGAGTATGTGAAGTACACGGCAGTCGTGACATGACCATGTAGTCCACTGGTATTGGATGTCAACGCAAATGAGTAGCACTACTGTGGAAGACACACATGTGTCGTGTGAAGTCGTATGGACGCAGTGCTCAGGTGGGTGGGTGCGACGGGTAGATGCGCACATGCCAAGTTGGAGCACGCCGTGTTGGGAGGGGTCATGAACAGTACACCACCGCTTCCCTGGGCATTGTGAGAGGACACCTGTCGGGGGAGTGAACACGTGTGTGCACAGCAGCCGGGCACACGTACAAAGCGGTACCAGGCGCACCTCAGCCCACCCTCTGTGGACAAGCTGGATCCTGTTGTGCGCCCGCCATGCCCCTTGACAAGGCACACACAGCCCCAGTCGACCAGGTGTAACCCCAACATAGGCAATCCGCACAGGCGATACAGGGCACGGGATGGCAGTGGAGCATGGTGTGTGAGAGGTCTCCTCGCGCTCCTCCTGGTCATATCACGCAGGCAATAGAACCTCAACGTCTAGCATGGCACAAGTCAGATGGAAGTGTAGGGGGACGCACCACAGCACGAGCAGCACTGACGTCACGGGAGGTGGCTCGCACCATCCCATCCATTGCCCATCATACCAACCACGCCACATGCCATTGCGACTAAGTGCAAGCGCGTGCGCCACCACCCCCGAGCCGTCCCCAGAGAGGCCAAAGAGTGAATGTGTGGGCCATCAGCCACAGACGGACGCGGCATGGCCGCAAGGGCAGCCACAGCCACTGGGTGTCGCAGGTGGCGGATCCGGAAGGCGAAGACTGTGATGCATAGTCCATGCAGGCCGGGTCTCCATTTGGGGCACCACGCAGGTGGACGGCGTCCCGCCACACATCATACCCTGGACCCACACATACACTCCTTGCCCTCTCTGGTGCGAGCTTGGGGCTGCCTGTGCAAGCGCTAGCCTCGCAGGTGAGCATGCATATTGGGGGGGCGAGGGGACGACATGAGGGCTGGGGCGAAGATGACTGTATCACTGTCAGTTAGTACAAGGGATGACCCAGATGTGGAAAGGAAGAGACGTGTCCCGTGTGTACTGCAACTAGTCGCCAATCCAACTACCCCCCCATGTCCGGAATGTAAGCCCGCCCCTAGGCCCGCCCATCCGCCACATCGAACATACCACCAGCACGACAACCTTCCCATTCGAAACACTGACTGGGGGTGGCGACCAGTGAACAATCATGTGTAGCCTACCCACGCGTACATGTGGGCCCTCCATGATCCATGTCACCTGCGGCAAAGACATGACATGCGCAATGAGGGAAGTGAGGAGAGCTGTCCGCCCCACGCGCAGAAGGTGCATCAGCTCCACAGACCCAGCAGCGAGTCCAGCAGGGGTCAAATGTGCAGGGGCAGCTGTGCCTGGTGTGAAGGCACATGCATATAGACAGCACATCGACCAATGTGTAGTCTGCCCACATCCACAGTCCATCATCATGCGGACATAGGAATTGAACACAGGGCAACACATCTTAGTTGGTGCACCCACCGTGACCAACAATGCGCAATCATCGACGTACCCGCCCTGTGCATGGCCCCCACCCAACGGAGGCACATCCAGTGCCACCATCCCACACACACAAGCCTTCCACGGAACATGCTGTGTCCAATGGTCAGTACAGAGTCAGCGCCCATCTGGTGGATCCTGAACAGGAGACACATGCACACACATGCCAGCTCCCACTATGTACGTCTGCCACCTGGCACGTGCAATGTAACCTCTCACCTGTGACGTGTGACTGCAAGCACACAGCCGTCTTGGCATGGGGCTGTCAATGTGGACACCAGTCAATGTTTCGGGAGCTGTGATCCGTACAGTGCTGTACATAGGGTGCAGTGCTGACACCTACTACTGTCTCATATCCCCTCGTGCCACAGGTCCCACTTGTATTGGCCGCTCAGCCCGTGCCCACATCGTCGTCGTCGTGTGCCATACTCATCCAGCCTCGGAAGCAGTTCCATGCTCAGCAGACACTCATGTTGCCGTGGCGTTGCCGCTTGACGAATATGCAGTCAGTCCCCATCAGCACGCCCCGCAAGTCATTGGGGCCTGGATCCCCATGTGCATGCACATGGCAGTGGTATGTCTCACTTGCCATTGCCATTGTTGGGAGACCTGTGTAAGTGTATTGTGGCCGTGCCGTCCCAGCTTGACAGCTGGGCTGTGGCTCATGTGCTTGCTCAGTCATGTCAGTGATGTGTATGCGAAATTGCTATGTGCCGTGTTGCTTTGACATGTGTCCTCTGCCATTTAACCCAGGCGGAGACCGAACATTGACCGCCCATACCAATTGCTGGCGGACATGGAGGATACTGAGGTCATAAGGAAGTTTCGGCTGGACAGGCCAACCCTGCATCGACTGTGTGCCATGTTAGAGCCCCATCTCCGTCCCCGCAGGGTGTATCCGACTGCTGTCACCCCCACGGCTAAGGTGATGGCCGCCATGCATTTCTTCGCCACTGGGTCATTCCAGCACACAGTGGGCAGTGGAGGAGGGATGTCCCAGCCCATGTTCAGCAAGGTGCTGAGGGATGTACTGGCAGCCATGATGCTGTACCGGAACAGGTACAACAGATTCCCCAGGGCTCGTGAATTGGCGGCAGTGAAGGGTGCATTCTATGCCCTTGGCAGAATCCCACACGTTGTGGGAGCCATTGACTGCACACATGTTGGCCTTGTTCCACCACAGGCCACTGAGCACCTGTACCGCAACAGGAAGCACACGCACTCCCTGAATGTGCAAGTGGTGTGCCTTGCGGACATGGTGATCACCCACGTGTGTGCAAAGTTCCCAGGCTCGGCCCATGACGCACACATAATGCGCAACAGCATCTTGCCACGACTGATGGCCAATCTGCAACAGGATCGTGGCTGTATTGTCGGTGAGTATGTGGAGTGGTGTAGCGTGCTGGTTGTGCGATGCTGTCCCCTGTCCAGTTGGAATAGCAACGGTTCTCTGTGTCCCTCACACCCAGGTGACTCTGCGTATCCGAATGGGGCATGGCTGCTCAGTCCATTGAGGAATCCTCGCACCCCAGCAGACGATCGATACAATGAGGCACATGGGAGGACCAGACGTGTGGTCGAGCGTACCTTTGGCCTCCTCAAGTCCAGGTTCAGGTGCCTGGACCGCACCGAGGGTGCACTGGCGTACTCCCCACAGAAGGTGTGCCAGATAGTGGTGGCGTGCTGCATGCTGCACAATCTGGCCATTCGGAAGCAGATCCCCCTCATTGTGGATGACGGAGATCAACCAGGGCCCCAGCCCGCAGACCAGGACAGCTCGAGTGAGGTGGACAGCGGAGAGGAGGAAGCTGGGAATGTGCGCCAGCAGCTCATCGCCCGCTACTTCACTTGACGGTGAGTGTCCATGTACGACGGATGATGTGTCTGTATCTGTGCAGGTGTGTGTGTGCTGTGTCAGGGTGGCCGTATGTTCACTGCGTGCAGTGTGTCAACGCTCCATGGCCAGGGTAGTATGCCACTGTTGGTGACTGTGGCATTGTGCCCTATTGCTCTGTGCGATGTGTGTACATTGCTTGTAGTTGTTGACATGTACTGTGTGATGGGTGTGTGACACACTCATTGAATGTGCTCCTGTTCTGTCTCCCACCCCTAGGTCCCTACAGGCCCTCCGGATTCCATTGCCATGCCACGCATCAGGTGCCTTTCCGCCCAAGGTGGCCGTTGTATTCCGTACAAATAAAACACAGGGCACAAACAGCAGTTAGTGAAAAAGGTGCATTTATTACAAACTGTGACATGTGATTGTGTGTAAGGTGATGACAAAAGTGGTGCGTGCAGTGACAATGAGCTGTCGGTCATGGCTGCGTGAAGCTCAGGGTGTACCCACTGGTTCTATGTCCATAGTCCAACACACACATGCCATCCAGATGGCTGTGTGGAGTGGGATCGTAGAGCAAGTCAATGCAGTGGCTGGTCAAGGAAGGCTGGCGGAAGGCTGGCTGGCTGCCTCACTTGCGACTGGAGCGTGCGAAGTCCTCCCGGGAGATCTGTTTCCTCTTCGGACGGCCCCTTCCACGTTTGGGAGGGGGTGTGTGGTGGCGACCTGCTGGTGGTGGGTGAGGTGTGCTCACTGGCTGTGGACGCAGGGGAAGTGGACACTGCTGCCCGACCCTGCGCCCTAGCAGGTGGTGGCGGAGGTGGTGTTGCTGGCCTTGCCTGTGACCCCACCGCCACCACCAGCTGGCCCATGAGGTCCACGAGTTGGTCCATACGGGACACGAATTGGCCCATATGGGCGTCCATGGACCTCAGCACCCCCAGCACCTCCCGCGTGTCTGTAGCAGACCTGGCCCATTGTCCTTGGGCCTCTTCGTAGGCCCCAAGGACTCTGGCCAGTTGAGGCAGGGCATGGCTCCCAGGGGAGGCTGGCGTTTCCCTGACCCTGCTCCTCCTACCAGTCCTGCTGCCACCGGCCTGCCCACTAGCCACATTGCACACCACGGTCCTCGCTGTGGCTCCCAGGGTGGATCCAGTCGGCCGGGCCACCACCTGCGCTGGGGCTGGTGCCAGCGAAGACGTGGTGGTGGTGGTTGTGGCGGTGGTGGTCGGTGCGGCGATGGTGGCGGTTGCGGCAGTGGTAGTGGCCGCAATGACCGTGGGTGTGGCCGCAACGACAGTGGCAGCAGGGGGCTGGGACTGTTCAGCATCCCTGGATGATGGGTTGGTGGGTAGGAGGGGTCCTGGGGAGCGGCTGGGCCCTGCCACGCCAGATGGGCCTGCTTGGTGGTCCGTGTCCGAAGAGGATGACAGATCCTCCAGATCCGTGTGTCCTCGTTGGGGGCTTGTGGGCTGGCTGTGCTGGCTGCTGTCTCCATCCCCAGCATCCGGCAGTTCGTCACCTGTGGAGAGAATGAGATTTGTTATTGTGTTGCACCTGGCGAAGTATGTATTTGTCGTCTGACATTGGCAGTTCGTGCAATCTCGTACATGGGTTTCCCGGAGGCGAGTGTGTGGCTGTGGCATCTGTAGTTGTGTGTGCTAGGCAATGGGACTGTGTGCTGTGCACATGTGGCATGGGAGGGATTGGCCATGCCGATGGGTGTGTTGCTGTGCCCCTACTCATTGTGACTCTGGTGTATGTGGGCTCCTGGCCCATCCTGGGTCTGGTTTGTACTTTGCTTTTGGGGTTCACATGGAACGCTTAGGAACGCATATGGCAACATGGGGGCCATGCCCCAGATTCGCATTTGGGAGGGGATATGCTTTTGGGGTTCAAATGGAACGCTTAGGAACGCATATGGCAACATGGGGCCATGCCCCAGATTCGCATTTGGGAGGGGATATGCTTTTGGGGTTCAAATGGAACGCTTAGGAACGCATATGGCAACATGGGGGCCATGCCCCAGATTCGCATTTGGGAGGGGATATGCTTTTGGGGTACATGCTGTGAGCTATGGGTGCCGAACGTGACATGTGTTGTGGCAGCATGACAGTGCATGGTTTGAGGTGTGTGCATGCTTGACATGGCCTGCATATTTGCTGTCTGTTGTGATTACTGGACATGGCATTGGACGCATCGTTATGAGTGAGTGATAGTTGTGTGCCAGCCAACGTATTGCAGTTGTCCCATCTCCTTGGTGTGCGTGCTGCCCTAGGCCATGTGCATCACTGCAGTGCTCGGGGGGGGGTGTGGCCCATGTTGTGTGTTGTTGCTCACAGTGTGTCGTGCGCTTAATTGACTTCTGGCACATGGTTGGTCATGGGCATGTGTCTTAGCGTGACTGCTGTATGTGTGGCAGCTGTGCGGATGACATGCCTTTCATGAGACTGGGGCTGACGGATGGGATGGATGGTATGTTGTATGTGCATGGTGTGTCTGTGAATTTGATGGGTTCAGTGGTGTTCGTGTGCATTTCTGTTGTTCCGCTCTGTTGCGTCTAGTGTTGTTTGTCTTACATAGGCGTAGTTGTGGGGTGTGTGGTTGACAGGCAGTAGGGGCTACATGGACAGGACTTCAATGGTGTTTCGGTTGTGTGTGATGAGTTGCACAGTGGCTGCCGTGTGGGACTATATTCAGTGTGGCTTGTGCATGCAGACGTGGCTCCTTGGGTGTTGCTATGTCTGTGATTGGTCATGTGGGGTGTGAGTCTGTTGTTCATGTCCGTGTGCACATTGTTCACTTGTTCGTGACGGTGGGCGGTGCTGCGTGTTCGTCTGCTACGTGACATGTCCCATGTGTTGGTCGTGTCATGGTCCTCATGCCTCCAGTAATCCAGCCCTGTCCAGTTTCCCACCTGCAAGTTGTTCGTGCGTGCACTGTACTGGATGCCACATGGCTCTAAGCGGGGGGTGCTCCATGTTGCAGGTCTGTGGGGGTGGGGGGGTGTTGTGGGTCGTGGGGGTGGCTGGACACCCACTGACACCGATTGCTGTGGACCGTGATGTCTGCCTTTCGGCTGTCGTTGTGCACTGCGGTGGCTGACACGTGGCTGTGGGGTGTGGGGGATGCTCCTCCTTGCTGTGCTGTGGGACTGGGGCCTGGTGTGTGTTGTACTTGGGCTGTCCACCCTCCCACCCACTGCACTTTGTGTTCCTGCCACTTACCTGTTACTTGTCGGTTAGTGCAGCTGTGGCGGACACATGGGTGTGGTGGGTGCTCGTTGTGGCGCTTCTGGCATATTTGGGGACCTGTTGGTGGTGACGTGGCTGGCTGAGTGTACACATGTCCCCACGCATCTTACAGTTGTTCGGTTTGGGCTGTGTGTGGTAGTGTCTGTTGCATGTGTGTGTGATGTGTTGTGTATTGTGTGCTGGACATGGGGGTGTTTGTCCCTGGGAGCTGTGGCATGGTAGTTGCGCATGTGAGTACATAGCGGTGTGCTGGTATACATTAGTTTGTACTTACCAGCCTCCACTCCCCCTGCTAATCCGGCGAGGATCTCCGGATGTATTACGACTCGCACCTTCTCCTCCCACGCTTTGAAGGTCTTAAAGAGCGCGGGATTCCCTCCGCCAGTGACGGCAGCCAGCTCTCTGTTTTTGCCCTCCTTCTTCTTGACCAGGCTCTTGACGTCATTCCAACGTTTGTTAATCTCGACTCTGTTCCTGGGCAGGGTCCCGACTGCATTGACCTGGTCTACGATCCGGTTCCACATTCTGTTTCTGGTGGCTAGTGGTGTGTGCTGGACCATGTTCCCATAGATTTGTGGGTACACCTTGATGATCTCGTCGACCATGACCGTCAGCTCCATGGGCGTGAACTTGGGCATCCTTTGTGGTGCCATGGTGTTTGTGGTGCTGGTGCGGTGCGTGTTGTGTAATGTGCAGGGGGTTTGTGGTGCCGGGGTGTGGTGGTGGTGGTGGTGGTGGTGGTGGTGGTGGTTGTGATGTGTGCGGTTCTGTGGTGTGCTGCTGTCCTTGCTGTGTCACTGTGTCCTCTCCTCTCCTCTCTGGTTTGCAATGTAGCAAGGGGTTGTGGTCTGTGGGAGTGCTGCTTTTGTACTCACCTATGTGGGTGTGTCCTCATGGTCTGTTGTTTTCAGGTGTGTTGTGTCTGGGGTTCTGGCCTTTGTATTTTTTGTTTGTCCGGGGGGGTGTTTTCGGGATGTGTACTGTGCTTGTGTATTTGTGCGTGCCTTGCTGTGTGGACTTGTTGGCCATGTTGTGTGCTATTGGTTTTGACATCGCCATAGCCATCCCGGATGGATACAAGATCACCCGGAAGGACCGCGTCAACCAGACGGGAGGAGGCATCGCCATCGTACACAAGAACACCATCCGCATCTCGACTAACTCCGACGAGACCTTCACCGCCGCCGAACACCTACACTTCCAGATACACACTGACCCCAAGACCACCCTCCGAGGCACCCTCATCTACAGACCCCGGGACCACGCACACTATTCAGCGAAGACATCGCAGACTTCATCAGCCCGCACGCCATGCCCTCAGCCGACTACATCCTCCTAGGGGACCTCAACTTCCACCTGGAGAACAACAACGACAGAAACACCACCGCCCTGCTGGACAACCTCGCCAACCTCGGACTCAAGCAACTGGTGAACACGCCCACCCACTACGCCGGCCACACGCTTGACCCCGTCTTCTCGTCCAGCAAGCACATCTCCTTCAGCCACGCCACCGGACTCCACTGGACCGACCACAGCTGCGTCCACTTCAGCTTCAGAAAGACTGCGACCCACCACCACCCGCAACAGGCTCCCCGCCGGAGCTGGAGCAAGATCACCGCCGAGCAGCTCACCGCCTCCCTCAGCCAGAACACACCCACCAACACAACGGACCCAAACGAAGCAGCCAGCAACCTCGCCAAGTGGCTGACCGCCTGCGCCGACGACCTCGCACCACTAAAAAACCCTCCCAGCAGACCCGGAAGCAAGAAAACCCCTTGGTTCACCAACGAACTCAAGGAATCCAAGAAGAACTGCCGCACTCTCGAGAAAACCTGGCGACTCGACCAGACCACAGACAACAGGACCGCCCTCAAGCACGCCACCCGCAAACACCACCAGCTGATCCGTGCCACCAAGAAGTCGGCACTCAAAGAACGACTGGACAACAACGCCCATGACAGCAAGGAACTTTTCAGCATCGTCAAAGAGTTCTCCAACCCCAGCGCCGGAAACAACGACATCACCCCCTCGCAAGACCTCTGCAACTCACTCTCCGCGTTCTTCCACCGCAAGATCACCGACATACACAACAGCTTCGACGCACAAACAACGCACCCTACCGCCGAACCAACGCCCGCCACCACCACCCTCTGCAACTGGACCCCGATCAGCACCGAAGACACCACCCGCACGATGAACTCCATCCACTCCGGATCACCAACCGACCCCTGCCCACACCACGTCTTCAACAAAGCCGACGCCACCATCGCACCCCATCTCCGGGACATCATCAACTCCTCCTTCCACACCGCCACCTTCCCGGAGAGCTGGAAGCACGCCGAGCTTACCGCCCTCCTGAAGAAACCAACGGCGGACCCCACCGACCTCAAGAACTACCGTCCCATCTCGCTCCTTCCGTTTCTGGCCAAAGTCATCGAGAAGACCGTCAACAGACAGCTTGCCGCCTTCCTCGAGACGAATGGATCCCTCGACCCCTCGCAGTCCGGGTTTCGGGCCAACCACAGCACCGAGACCGCCCTTATCGCAGCCACCGACGACATCAGAACCCTAACCGACAACGGGGAAACAGCTGCCCTCATCCTCTTGGACCTCTCTGCGGCGTTCGACACCGTCTGCCACCGCACCCTAGTGAAGCGCCTCAGCAACATCGGAATCCGAGAGAAAGCACTGGAATGGATCATCTCGTTCCTCGCCGGAAGAACCCAGAGAGTCCGCCTCCCCCGTTCAGATCCGAAGCCACCGAAGTCATCTGCGGCGTTCCACAAGGATCCTCACTCAGCCCAACCCTCTTCAACGTCTACATGAGCCCCCTCGCAGCCATCGCACGCCGACACAACCTCAACATCATCTCCTACGCCGACGACACCCAGCTGATCCTCTCCCTCACCAACGACCCCACCACCGCCAGAGCCAACCTACACGACGGGATGAGAGACGTCGCCGACTGGATGAGGAACAGCCGCCTTAAACTGAACTCAGATAAGACGGAAGTCCTCATCCTGGGCTCATCACCCTCCGCCTGGGACGACTCCTGGTGGCCCCCGGCCCTGGGCACCGCGCCCAAGCCAACGGACCACGCACGCAACCTGGGCTTCATCCTGGACTCCTCCCTGTCGATGACCAGACAAGTCAACGCCGTCTCATCTTCATGCTTCAACACCCTGCGCATGCTCCGCAAGATCTTCAGATGGATCCCCACTGAAACCAGGAAGACCGTCACCCAGGCACTGCGTCACCAGCCGACTGGACTATGGGAACACCCTCTACGCCGGAACCACAGCCAAACTTCAAAAGAGACTCCAGCGCATCCAGAACGCCTCCGCACGACTCATCCTGGACATCCCCCGACACAGCCACATCACCGTGCACCTGAAAGACCTGCACTGGCTCCCCGTCAGCAAGAGAATCACGTTCAGACTCATCACCCACGCACACAAGGCCCTCCACGACCTGGGCCCAAAGTACCTCAACGACCGCATGACCTTCTACACGCCCACACGCCAGCTACGATCAACCAGCCACGCCCTCGCCACCGTACCACGCATCCGCAGAACCACCGCCGGAGGAAGATCCTTCTCCTACCTGGCAGCCAAGACCTGGAACTCCCTCCCCACTCACCTTCGGCGAACCCAGGACCATCTCTCCTTTAGGAAGCAGCTCAAGACCTGGCTGTTCGAGCAGTAACTTACCCCCTCCCCCAGCGCCTTGAGACCCTCCCGGGTGAGTAGCGCGCTCTATAAATGCCGTGATTGATTGATTGATTGTGTGCGGATGGTTTCTGTGCAGGTACGTTGGCGCCATGGCTTCTGCCGTGTCGATTCTCATCGGCGTTGTTTGCGCTGGCGGGCGGTATATTTGTGGTTTTTCCGCGCTCATGGCGGTGCGATCGTAATTTCACGTGCGGTGTGTCGGCCGTGAGGGCGGGCGGTTTTGTGTTGTCGTGCGTGTTTCCGTCCGTGGCGGGCGGTTTGACTCCGACTCGGACGATGGCGGGCGGTATTTTGTGTGATTTTTCCGCCGATGGCGGTTTTCGGTTTGTGTAATCGTAATGGCGTGGTCGGTGTTCAGGCGGTGTGTGCGGGCGGATTTTTGCCGCTTCCATGCCTGGCGGATTTATTTACGCCGGGTATCGTAATGGGCCCCTAATTAATTAAAATTAACAACCAATTATTAATCCATAAATTAAAAATAAATTTCTTCCCACCATTTACACCTATAAACACAACACACACCTAAAATTAATTACACAATTACCATAATTAATTATTAATTAGTTAATAATAAATTAATTTACACATTTAACACTACAACATCTCAATTAAACAAATATTAATAAATAAAAATTAATCAATTAATAAATGTAATATAATTCAATTACTTCCCACCCTATTCCCCTATAAACCCACAACCCGCTATGGGACTAAAAGCCCAAAATTCAAATAAAAAAAAATTAATAACTACTAAAAATGTAACACATATATTAAAAATACAAACAAATCTTATACAAAAAAACATACATTACATACATATAAAATATATACTAAAATACATAATAAAAAACAATATTTTTAACAACTATATTTTTGGAAACGATATTTAACACTTTGATATTTCAAAAAATTATATTTCTTACCTTAAGTTGATATTCTTGACCACGATTTTCTTGATGTCGATATTCCTGACCCACGATATTATTTAACTCGATATTTGTGCAACTCGATATTTTGTATTCGATATTCAGTCTCTGCACCTAATGCAAGGGTGCCTGCATTCGTGCTAGGCAGCATACAGTGCTTCAGCACAGGAGAAAGCAGAAATACTCCACATCTTTGTAAATATAGAGCATTTCTACTCTCTCCCTTTCACACAATGCAGAGCAGCTTTGCTGGTTGCCCTGCATTCCGTGAAAGAGTGGAAATATGCCCCGTTGTACTCGGCCAACTCTCAAAACAGTTCGGTCTATGCCCCTGAAGTATGGAAGTATGCAATTGGTTGCTGCTTTGTATTAAGGAGTGAGATTTGTGATACTAGGCCAAACTAGTTAGGGGAAAAGCATAACAGTATGTATTGTATTGGTGCCGAACTTTGGGGGAGTTTCAACTGTACTGGGTTGATAAGATCGGAGAACAAGTTCTTAAGGAACTCGACTTATCTCCTACCGAGTACCCCACCATATCCACTGCTGCTTGACATAGGCAGGAAGGCGATCAAAACCAAAGCTAGATTGCGCCCCTTATTATTTTGGAGAAGCATCTGGTGCACACCCGAACTCAGCCACTGTGCTGCCGCCCTGCAGGATGTTATGAATGCTGACAGCTTCAACAAGGTTTCCTGGCTTTCACACATCAAAAGTCATTGTACTCCCTGTGTTTGAAAGAGTTTTGGGAGACACCCTCTCAAGTCCCTAGCCTTTCCAAAGAGTTACTGAATAGGCCTTATTGATCTTGGTCAATGGAGAGCGATGTAGTCAAAGCTGCCAGAGCTCCTTTGTTAGGAGAGTTTCTTGACTTTAAATGCACTAGAGCCCTGAAACAGTAATGGGACATCATTACAGTCCCGTTGGACAGGAAATATTATTTCCAATTTAGGATAGCTGCGCTGCCTTTGAAATCGTTCACTAACAAATGGACGAATAATGATTCTGACATGTGCTCTGCTTGCAGTATTGCTATTTAATCTGTTGTTCACATTTTTTTCATCTGTCCTACTTACGTTGGCCCGTGACAATCTTGGATCTAGCCGATTTTCAAGCAATTGAGCACACATTGCCACTGCACCGCCCTCAGAATCCTAAGATCAGACTCCCGTCCTCTGCTTGTTCTATTGCCAAATGTTTGGGACGAATGTGGCTCATTAGAAGAAGGGCCCTAACCCCCCACCCCCTGCCCCTCCCCCTCCCCTCCCCCCACCAGTAAAAAGTAAGGCTGGACGGTCCAGGGCCCAGTTTACTGCTTCTCTGCACTTTTCAGATTTTAGCTTTTTATCTTGTAACGGCTGCTTTTCCAATGAGACGTTCTTAGGGGGCATATTATCTAGGAAGTGGCGGTGAGAGGCGTTAGCCTCCTTGGCTTAACGCCTCTCATCGCCACTTCGGAAACGCAAGGCTGCACCATATTACCAAGGAGATGGTGCAGCCTGGCGTTTCCCCCTGCGATGGCGCTAAGTCTCACGACTTAACGCCAACGCAGGCACCCTTGCACCAGAGTGCGAGGGCGTCTGCGAGCAGGGAGGTTTGTTTATGTACAGGAAGGTGTCTCTTCCTGTAGATAAACAAACCTAAAATTCCATTTTGTAACTTACATTGTGCTGCTTCATGCAGCACACATGTAAGTTACAAAATGGCATTTTAAAAAAAGGTTTGTTTATGCACAGGAAGGGACACCTTCCTGTACATAAACATACCTTGGCATTTTGCTTTTTCCCTGTGTGCTGCACAAGGCAGCACACATAGAAAAAGCAAAAACGAGGAGAAATGAAGCATTTCTCCTCGTATCGCCACCTTAAGACCAGGATTTTCCTGGTCTTAAGTTCGGCGCTGCCACCTATTATCGCCTCTCTTGATAATAGGTGGCAGCGTCGAAGTGAATGGGTGTTGCGGTGGACTGCCCACCGCAACACCCACTGCACGCCCCTTTCACGCTAAGTTTAGCGTGAAAGGGGCACTATTACCAAGGCAGCTTTAAGCCACTTAACGTGGCTTTTAGCCACGTTATGTGGTTTAACGCTGCCTTGGTAATAGGGCGCTGACCCTATCGCCACCACAACGTCACAAAAAGTGATATTGTGGTGGCGATAGGAGCTTGGTAATATGCCCCTCAGTGTTTTAGCTATTTGCTATTTGCATTTTATATTTTTTATTCTGCACTTTTATGGCTCTCAGTCGAAATAAAGTTAGTTTGACATGACTTGTATTTTAGTTAATAATCTGATTAATCACAGTTTATTAGTGTTTGCATTGTATTCAAATATATAATGTTTTACAGCTCTTCTGCACATGAATTTATTTGAGGACATCAAATTTAAAACTCGACCACAGTGTTATACAATATGGCAACATTACACATGGTAAATGGGCACTGACAACGTTTTTTTTTTTTATATCGCGGGAGCTTGACCCGTAGGTATCAGAGCGCTTTACATGAGCACCAGTTACGTTACACAAGGACACATTCATTTTTGTTAGGCATGGGGAGATAAAGTGCTTTGGCCAGAATCACTGAATGATGAAAGTGGTTGCCGAGACTCGAAAGCGGTTCCCCAGATTTGAGATCAACCGCCCTATCCCGTCAGGCCACATCCTCTCCCCTAAGGTTGGTGACTGAATAATAGATGCAAAAATGTACATATCATCCACTTTCTTCCCGAGCTCATGTTGTCCTCATAAAGTTAATGAGATTTTCGAGATCTCTGTCTTCTACAGGCAACAACAAAGAATGGGCAAGAAGTAAAATAAGGATTGTTTGCAATAATATAATACTAGTCACGACCAACATCTTTATCTCCAGAGGAATGCTTCAAGGCATGCTTTCTTGGCTCTTGAGGTCCTGTATTAAATCAAAGCAAGTTGTGCATTCCCCAATGCTAACATCCAGGCCTCGGATTATATTTTAGAATGTTACGTGATAAATCACGAGGACAGACCGAACGAACAATACTGGAGGAAAATAGAAAGTAAAAAATAAAAAAAAAGAAGGAACGATTTCTCTTCCAGACTACTATACGAGACTTTATTTAGAGGGTGTGAAAGAAAAATGAGTGCTCTTTATTTTAGACGGTATATCTTTGGCGGTTTTATTTTCAGCATTAATTTTGTTTGCATGTAAATAGCTAAGCACATTTTAAGAGGAGAAACTTAAAGTTAATGATCTTTAAAAAATGTTCTCCCCTATCTCATTTGCATTGAACAGTGTACACTAAAAGGGATTGGATCTATGTGTTCCCCGTCAGGCGAGAATTGCTTTAGACTGCAAGTTAAAATGAAAACATGAGAGACAATTGTATGCGTGCATAAAACAAGCATTTCCAATGCAATAGGGTTCGCATTTTCAAAACTTTGACCTATTGGTATTGTAAATGACAATGCCTTTTATTATTGCAGGTTTTTTAAACACATACATAAAAGGCATTGTCATTTACAATGCCAATAGCTCAAAATCTCGCAAATGGGAGACCCACTGCGTTGCAAATGATTGTTTGGTTTGCATTTTCTCCCTTATTAGTTTACCTTGAATTTCTTTCCTACCTCTTTGTTTATTTTGTTTTTAACAGCATCTTGCAGCTCCCTGAGCAGTGCTAGCAGGCAGCTCGCTAGCCGCTCATTTAATCTGCAGTGTGCTGCATCAACTGCTTCTAAATTAGCCGGCCATCTTAGAATGGGATAGTCCATAGTGTATGATTGTTTTATCATTCCAAAAGGGCAACTGCATTTTGAAGCATTGTGCTGGCCCATGTTGGATCGGCACAACTATAATATACAATGCATAATACCAGTCGATGGTGACCTGAGCAGTCAGCCTGGAATGGTATTGCTCATAGGGGTATATTCACAAGAATGTGCGATAAACATCGCCATAATAGCTTGCCGCAACTCCTCACATCGCAGTCCATCGCGGGAAAATAACGCCGTGTTAACGTGGCATTCACAACACAGCGATACTGTGCGATATTCGCACGATAACGCGGCAAATGTCCGCGAAACAACGAATCCGACGGCGATAAAAATCCAAACCCTAACGCGAAAAAAGCTGCGATGCGCCCAATGGCGATGAAACAACTGTGATAACCAGCAGGAGGCCAGCAATACCCACGCGCCATGCGTGAAGAGGCGGCATAAAAGCACCCAAAAAAAACACCAACAAGTAAACGAACTGCGGAGCACCATGGAAGCACCTGGCCCGAGTGCTGATGCCAACTCGAACCCCACAAGCACAACGGAGGACCAGCCCGGAACCCCGGGATCGGGGAAGGGCAAGGAGAAGAGGAAGAGGAAGACGGGGCCCCACACCACAGGAAAACCGGATCCACCGCACGGTGTGGACAGAACACCACCAACAACTGTCCGTCACCACCACCGTGTCATTGGCAAGACAAATGGAAAAATGGCAGTCCAATGAGATGACTGCGGAGGACTGAACTAGCTGTGGGCACATCACCCATGAACAACATACTCGCAACCCCCCAACGTAGCCCCACGTCCATGTAGGAAAGAGGTCTGCGTGAAAAGATGTCAAAGTCGGTAGCAGGCCTGAAGGTGTGTCCACCATCACATGTGACAACAGTACCTACCGTCGCATACCCACCCACACCCACCTGGGCGGACACAGACAGTCCAGAATGATCTCAGTGACCCACATGCCAAGAAATCCGACCCCATACCCACAATGGTGACGTCACGGAGCTGCACAGGTCTTCCAGCAACTATCCCAAACCACAAAGTCTGGCGCACAGAGGTGGACCTGCCAATAGGGACTCACCCCTAAATGAAATGCGTCATCCAGTCCCACCCTGTGTACGGACAATGCCCAATGAGGCACACGAATTGCCATCCTACCCAACACCCATCACAGTTGAACACAAGTATGGCAGCGCAGACTTTATTGGCATGTGCGTGGAACTACAGGCAAGACAAGGGCCACAACATGCAGAGCAAGGCATCAGACAATCACAGGCAGCATAGGAATGCAGCCATGTCCACTGTTGTTGTGGGAAATGTGGACTCATCACCAGAATGCAACAAGGTGTTGGGACCTGTGCCATGGGTTACCATCAGTCGTGGCTGCTGGAACGTCGTCAGTCGTCCATGAAAGCGAGCGCAGCTTCCTGCGCTATCAGTTCCAGGAGTACGTCGTTGTTGAGCTCAAGGAACACGAGTGCGAGCCAATACATCAAATGGTCCGGACAGATGTGCTTCGACCACGCTGTCTCACCAATCCGCAGAACAGCCCAATAGGGGGGCGCCTCAATGTGGTCACTGCACACGAGGAATCGTGCAAACTCCCATGTCCAACTGCCAGCACATATGCCAAACATCCAGGCATCCCATGAACGGGAATCACGGTTACACTCATGGTCGTGGGCCAACAGGGGGCGCACACACAAGTCATAATCCAGTTCAGCCACTGTTGCATTGGATAGGCAGACTTCCATGGGCCACTTGAATATGCATGTTCGACAGTGGAACCAGGGCTGGACGCAGGTGACGTACGCAAGACGGAAGCTCAGACGGTAACTGATGCGCAACACTGCAAGTGGCAGGGCCCCCAACATTTGCAGCATTCGGGCACGGTACAGTCCCACGTGACTGGGGTTGTGCATGTGCCCATGATGTTCGGCCATTGCGGTGGTGGCACTCGCAGAACCGCCACTCCTCTGACCTGCGGCGGTCATGTGGATAAAAAGCCACAGCTCGGAGCAATGAGTCGTATGGGCGTACGACGTTAGGACGTATGTGTAGTTGTGTACGTAAGTGTGAAGGCCATTCCATTCAAAAGTACCCCAGGCAAGGGCCTCTGTGTGTGGGGTGTGTGTACGTTGGTCCTTCATCATCGCTGTGTGAAGTGTGGGAGTCGTCTTCATCTGCTATGATATCACTCACAGGGGTTTTCTGCCGCATGCTGTGTCCAAGGTCGGAGGTGCAGATGCCCGTCCGCCTCCTGTGTGGAGACAATGGAGCATTCATCCCTGATGTCAGTCTGACTACTGCTTGCAATGTGGAAATGTGATGTGGTCTACACGCTGCAATTGAGGCTAGGCCTTAGGCCCATGGTGCACCAAGAATGATACACACGGCAGTTGGCATGCATGAGCCAAGAGCCCGAGCAGACTTGTGCACCTTGTACATTCCCATGTGCGCCTGCGCCCTCCGGCTGCATGCAACATTGCAACATTGCGCATCACGTCCCGTGTTGCGCAGACACTGCGACAGAGGCACACGCATATGTACATTTCCTGCCCAGCACAGGACCACGCCCAGATCCCGGAGATGATACTTCACACGTGCGTACGCAAGCCCAGCCCACTCCGTGTATGTATAAATGGTGGGACGACAGAGCTACATGGACCACATCTTCCACAATGCCCGAGGGGACAATGCTGCGCCCACCTGCCATGTCACGTGACGCAATCATGAAGGGACCATGACTTGCGGGGCACAGTTCCGAACTGCGTGCGGCACGGCCCGCACGACACGGGAAGGTGACTTCCGTTGCACTGGGTTAGTGGCACCCGGAGCACGTCGGCCGGCACGGGCATGCCGCCACGGGTCGGTGACTCACAGGGCACTGAGGTAGGGCCACCTGATGTGCTGAGCGGGGGCGCAGCCTGCGATGATGCCCCGTCCTGGCTGTCCGGGCTGGTGAGGGTTGGTGTGAGCCCTGCTGGACCGCAGTGTCGGCCGGAGCCTGTGTGCAACGCGGGCCTACCGCCACGTGGCGTTGCCTCAAGGTTCACGGAGTTAGTGGCACCTATGATGCTGAGTGGGTGTGCAGCCAGCGTTGATGATGTGTGCACTGTTATGGACTCTCCCATTCCGAAATCAAGGCCCAGATCCAAGTGTGTGACCTAGTGGCCCGCGGGGCGGGTCCGCGTGATGTGGAGTCTGCCAAGGTCGCGTGTCACCGGCTCGGAGCATGCACCGGCACGTGGTTGGAGACACACTGGTGGCAGAAGGTGAGCAGTGAGGCCTGGGGGCGCATGGGCGGACAATGTCCAATGGGCGGCGGGAGGGGCTGGGGTGCAGCAGCATGTGTGCGCAGGGGTGGGCGGGCAATGTTGCCATGTGCAATGGTATGTACTCTGCCATTATTACATCTGGACTCCATTGCAGATGAAAAGACATGGTGGACTGCAGTGGATACCGGCACGTGGTTGGAGACACACCGGTGGCAGCAGGTGGGCTGTGGGGCATGGGTGCGCAGGGGCGGCTGTCTCTCGTCCTCTCGTCCTTTCGCTGTCTCTCTCTCCCTCTTTCTCTCTCTCCCTCTCCCTCCCTCTCTCTCTCCCTCCCTTTCTTTCTTTCTCTCTCTCTCTGTCCTTTGATGTGCGCATGACACAGGTTCTCATCTCGGATTTTGTCTTGCAGGCTGTGGCTTTCAGATTGTCCGGAGTGGATCCGCAAGGACTAATCATATTTGTTGTTTTGTGTTGTGTATTAATAAAGTTTTGTTATGGGAATTTCACATTTGAATGTTTGATTCTCCTTATTCTGCCACACATGTGTGTTTGTTGTTGTATGTGTGTGACATCAGCAGGCCCGGTTCTAGCGGGTGGGCCGGGTGGGCCAGGCCCACCCAAACATGAGCCTTGGCCCTCGCAGTGAATCTGCCACCGATGTACAACAACAATAAAAAATGTTCAGATAGCTGGTGATTTATGATCCTGCTGCAGAGCAACCATTTGTCTGTTGGTAGTTTTTAAATGCAGATAAACTGAATTTTATGGGGGTAGCTCAGTGGGTTACTGCCTTTGTCACAGATATCCTTGTGTTACTTGCAGTTCAGAAGTTCCTATGCTAACATAGGACAGTGACCTATGAACTGTCATCAAAGAGCTGTATACAAACTTCGCTTTTATGTGTTGTGATATAGTGAGAACTTCTCCAGTCTTTCATTATTCTAATGTTGCTAGAAAGAGTTTGTTTGGGCAGTTATACATTTTTTTCAGTAAAGCCAACCCCCAACCACTGGGGTACTCTTTAAATCCTGAGTTTGTGCTACTCCAGACCAAACCCTCGTAAAATATATTGCCCACCAGTATGGGTGACGTGATTTCTACACCTTGTAATCCTCATTGGCTTTTGTGACATTCCCCGTAGACTGATTTATTGTCTCTGTATAATGTGTGCTGTGATGTAAAGTACTGTGACACCCTACACTGATATGAGTAGCGCTATACAACAAATTAAATGGATATGAGAGAGGGGCAATGGAGGGATTAGGGGCACTAGTGGAGGGTGGCAGTGAGGGAATCTGAGTAGGAGGTCATGGGGTGGGGTGAGCTATGGAGAGATGAGGGGCGCTGGTGGAGGGTGGCAGTGAGGGAATCCGAGGAGGAGGTCACGGGGTGGGGGTGGAGCTACGGAGAGATGAGGGTGCTGGTGGATAGTGGCAGTGAGCGAGTCAGAGGAGGAGGTCACTGGGTGGGGTGAACTACAGAGAGATGAGGGGCACTAGTGGAGGGTGGCAGTGAGGGAAGCCGAGGAGGAGGTCACTGGGTGGGGGGAACTACAGAGAGATGAGGGGCACTAGTGGAGGGTGGCAGTGAGGGAAGCCGAGGAGGAGGTCATGGGGTGGGGGGGAACTACAGTGTGATGAGGGGCACTAGTGGAGGGTGGCATTGAGGGAGTCAGAGGTCATGGGGTGGGGAGGGAACTACAGAGAGATGAGGGGCACTAGTGGAGGGTAGCAGTGAGGGAAGCCGAGGAGGAGGTCATGGGGTGGGGGGAACTACAGTGTGATGAGGGGCACTAGTGGAGGGTGTCAGTGAGGGAAGCCGAGGAGGAGGTCATGGGATGGGGGGGAACTACAGTGTGATGAGGGGCACTAGTGGAGGGTGGCAGTGAGGGAGTCAGAGGTCATGGGGTGGGGAGAGAACTACAGAGAGATGAGGGGCACTAGTGGAGGGTGGCAGTGAGGGAAGCCGAGGAGGATGTCATGGGTTGGGGGGGACTAGAAAGAGATGAGGGGCACTAGTGGAGGGTGGCAGTGAGGGAGTCAGAGGTCATGGGGTAGGGAGGGAACTACAGAGAGGTGAGGGGCACTAGTGGAGGGTGGCAGTGAGGGAATCGGAGAAGGAGGTCATGGGGTGGGGGAACTACAGAGATATGAGGGGCACTGGTGGAGGGTGGCAGTGAGGGAATCCGAGGAGGAGGTAATGGGCTGGGGGGCTATGGAGAAATGAGGGGCACTAGTGGAGGGTGGCAGTGAGGGAAGCTGAGGAGGAGGTCATGGGGTGGGGGGGGA
The DNA here is from genome assembly GCA_963921515.1 of Calotriton arnoldi. NCBI lineage: Eukaryota > Metazoa > Chordata > Amphibia > Caudata > Salamandridae > Calotriton > Calotriton arnoldi. The sequence continues at coordinate 300,165 of CAWUFW010006087.1, read as the reverse complement.
ATTACAGCGAGATGAGGGGCCCTAGTGGAGGGTGGCAGTGAGGGAATCCGAGGAGGAGGTCATGGGGTGGGGGGGAACTACAGAGAGATGAGGGGCACTGGTGGAGGGTGGCAGTGAGGGAATCCGAGGAGGAGGTCATGGGGTGGGGGGAACTACGGAGAGATGAGGGACGCTGGTGGAGGGTGGCAGTGAGGGAATCTGAAGAGGAGGTCATGGGGTGGGGGAACTACAGAGAGATGAGGGGCACTGGTGGAGGGTGGCAGTGAGGGAATCCGAGGAGGAGGTCATGGGGTGGGGGGGAGCTACGGAGAGATGCGGGGCGCTGGTGGAGGGTGGCAGTGAGGGAATCTGAGGAGGAGGTCATGGGGTGGGGGCTACGGAGAAATGAGGGGCACTAGTGGAGGATGGCAGTGAGGGAAGCCGAGGAGGAGGTCATGGGGTGGGGGGGACTACAGAGAGATGAGGGGCACTAGAGGAGGGTGGCTGTGAGGGAATCCAATAAGGGGGTCATGGGGTGGGGGGGAACTACAGAGAGATGAGGGGCACTGGTGGAGGGTGGCAGTGAGGGAATCCGAGGAGGAGGTCATGGGGTGGGGGGAACTACGGAGAGATGAGGGGCGTTGGTGGAGGGTGGCAGTGAGGGAATCTGAGGAGGAGGTCATGGGGTGGGGGGAAGCTACGGAGAGATGAGGGGCACTGGTGGAGGGTGGTAGTTAGGGAGTCTGAGGAGGAGGTCATGAGGGGGAGGGGCTACGGAGAGATGAAGGGCACTGTTGGAGGGTGGTAGTAAAGTTAACTACAGAGAAAGAGGTCATTGGTGGGGCGCCAAAAAAGACTTTCGCACCAGCACTAAAGCCGGCCCTGTCATGGCCTTTCTGTTTTCATTTATTAAATTAACAGTCTGGTGATTAGGACAACTGTGGAGCATACTTTAAAGTGCATGCTAATTACATTTACTGCTATATTCAATGTTTCAAGTTTGAAGGTGATTTTACTATTGTTTTTTACTGGGAATAATGAAAGTGGAACCGAATGGTGGCTGATATGGGGCTGGGGCCCAAGGTCAGCTGTGAGATAAGGTGCAATGGAGAGGGGTGGTAGAAAAGTGGATAATCAAGCCTGTAAGGGAGTGCGCTGCAGAGTCAGGGGTCAGGTGGAGGTAGTAATGAAGAGGGTTTCTCCCTGAAGGCTTGCACAGAGAGAGCCCGAGTAGTGTCACTTGCCTGAGACTCCAACCATAGAAACCTCCTCTTTCCATCAAAGGACATTACATGGAAAAAAAAGCACTTTTTGAGAGTGATAACATTTAGAAAGAGACTTGGAAAAGAGTGCGTTTTACTGTGCCTTGTAAGACTAAGGAGAGATAAAGGAGGGCCCAGAAGCAGGCCTGGCTAGATATATAAGCGACAAATCGGGCCAGCAGTGGCCCAACCGAATGCACCCTTGGCCCAACCAAATAAAAATTCATGGAGCCGGGCCTGGACATCAAGGTCTTTCTTATCTCGTGATTTTGTGAAGTTGCTGTGGCATATCTTTGTCCGGGGTGGGTGGGCCGGGGAGGGCCCAGGGGTGTGGGGGGTCCTGGGGGTGGTGGCGGTGGGTGTTGTGGGCCTCTGGGGTCTCCGAGCTGCATGAGCAGTGGCTCCATGGCATCTGTTGTTCTTCAGGTGTGGCTGTGGGCTGGCCTCCCTTTTGTGGTGCAGGTAGTTGTCCTGCTTAACACCAGCAGGGAGCAGGTGTAAAATCGCTGCTGCTAGCGCGGCTTATCGCCTGTTTTTGGTTTGCATCGCGGATCTGGCTGTTCATTGTGAATGTCGCGATGTGGTGTTTTCGTGTGTTTTCGCAAGGGAACGCCTACTCTGCATCTCATTAGCAATAGTTGGAGGTGTCAACCGTGGCGATGTTTTTTGCGGCAGCTATCGCTGGATATGTGGCGATGTGGGCAGTTAGCACCAGCTTGCGAATGGGGCGATAATTATATCTGTATGTGAAGTCAGTGCACTCCTGTTGCAAAAAACTCAACTCTGCTTAAACAATTACCAACATGATTGCGTGCTACCCAGTGAGAGGCAGCCAGCCTCTTAGTGCAAATAACCTTTCTGGTGAATGATCACCAGTATACTGGATGCACAGCGTGAATATAAGAATCAACACTTAACAATTATAAATAACAAACAATGAACTAAATCTTTTAATTGTTTTGCACATGAATATTGTATTGAACTGAAAATCCATAAACAATTTTCTACTTGCAGCATAACATGCTGACTACCTAAATGTTCAAAATTGTACAAACATTTTTTTTACTAAAAAAAATCAATGCATGATACTTTCTCATCAACATGACTGTTGCATGTTACAACTCTGTTGCCCAGCCCAGCCCAATGCATTTCGGGATTAATTCCATCCCTTCTTCAGGGGCCACTGTAAGAAAAAACATCATGTCAACCCTCTTGCAATTGATATTATTCAAAGAAACGACGTGATTCAAATAACGCAGTTAATGCTCAGTGGAGGCCTACACATGTTTGCAAACGGCAATGCAAAAAAATAAAATAAATAAATCGAACAGTGTAGTGCGCAAAAACATTATAACTAGACGTGAAAATTATCATCTAAATGATGTGCTTGAAACCACTTCGCCAAAAGAAAAGCCCAGGATGGATAAATATCGACCATCAAACGTGATAACAGTCAACTAAGCAATCGAAATCTAGTGTGACTGTGGGATCAACGCTGCACCTGTGCTCCAAACCCGCTGAGACTTTGAGCTCAATCAGTGCCGATTCACAGTGAATAAAATGAACAATGCACACTTACTGTGAGCTGTGATAACGTAGCCGCCACTATCAATAGAGTTTAAAAACGAAGAACGGTGTGAAAGAGCTCAAAAAACAACAGCAATGGCCCACTGTCACATGCCTGAGACTCTGATATTCATTTATCACTAAATGGACGGGTTGTAGGGCCTAAAGTCTACTCATGTATACTGGGCACTTCCAATCGCAATCTTTATAATTAACGTGGCACCAGACCTCTGCTATTGCATATGCATGCAGACCTACCCCCTATCGAATTCCAAAAAGAGGCTTACCCCTGTAGTCCATTAGCAACCTCAAAGATGTGTTAATCTCTATTGTAGAGCCTCCGCGTTTTGATGCTCCGAGAGTGTTCACTCCTGTAACCAGAACATGGGAGCCAATGTAAAGTCCGACTCATCATGTAAAGCTTTGTTGTTGTTACTTAGCCGTTTCACATTTGTCTAATCTCAAACATGCGCTTACCCCAATGATATTCGTGTGTCGCCTTCTGGAATATAGAAGTCTTTCATACAAAGCCACCACGTCTCGATGCCCCAAGGGTATCCCCTCCTGTAGCCAAAACACGAAATGTAATCTTAATCTAACTCCTAACTGTGTTGCTGCACTATCACTAATGCATTCATGCACGCTACTCACCAAAAAGTCGGGAACTAAAGCTCATGAAGAATCCACTAAACTGTTGCGTCCTCTAAACTGGCACGTAGCATGCCGAGTTACCTGTCAGCTGGTATAAAATATATCTCCACAACGTTCTTCCGGGTGAGAACGCACCCCCGTCTAGTGAAAATAAAAAGAGGACTGGCTGAAGAAGAACTGCAGTCGCCATCTTCAACTGGTTAGTGCTGAAGCTTTATTGAAAGGTAGAAAAAAGACCAACCAGAAATGCTACAATCACTGTCACCGTCTGATAGTGACTGTACTAATAGATGTCGAACCTGTGAACAACTGAATATCAATAATTAGCGGAAACCAAATATGAAATAAGACTATACAAACTAACTAGTCAAAACGAGGCTGACCCTAATATGTATCCAATACAAAATACTGAAAATGATGAAAAATGAATCAAGCTCGTGATCAAACAACTGCCAGTATATGTAATAACTACACTAATGATGGACGTAAGCGAAAATGAATCTCCAAATGTAATAGTGAACAAGATAAAAAATTAATAAAATTAGATACCATCACCTCAGTGTCAACAAACCATGCATGTGTTTTATAAGCAAGGTGATCATAATTGTAACCAGAGATGCCAGAATAAACCAAGTGAAAAGGAAAAACTCGATAAATAGTGACCACAGCAAGACCACCTGGAGAAGAACAATGAATGATAATGTGACAGTGAATTAAAAATTTTTTTTGATTGCCGTACGAAAACCATGTATGTACAATCTGAAAGAATGGAGAAATAACAAGATACATTTATTAAAGAAAACACTACATTTCTAATTTGTCATTAAGACCACCTGGCATCATTGTCTGCAACATTTTGATCCACCACACCTCCCTTCGTGATAACAATTTGGCATTGTCACAACCAATTTTGCACGTCAATAACTCTAGCACGGTGTATCTCAGTTGCGCTATTGTATGCTTGTACTCTAACCAATGTGATACCAAATGAGATTTGAGGTACTGAGTACGTATTGTGCTCTTGTGCTCTGATATGCCTACCTTCACTTTTCGTGTTGTTTTGCCTACGTACAATAACCCACACGGACATTTAATCGTATAAATTGCAAAACTCGAGTTACAATTTCCATTGTACCTTAATGCGATAGATTTTCCTGAGTGTGGATGATTAATACTGTTGCCTGGTGTTACATTGTTACAATTGACGCAGTTATAGCATCTGCGCATCCCCGTGTATTTGTCAGGATTCAGTTCAAGTTTGTGTGACAGTGTTTCTTTAATGTTTTTACTGCGCGTGTATGCAAACAATGGCTCTTCAGCAAACAAACCGTTGAAGTCTGGTTCATGTTTGAGTAATTCCCATCGGGATTTAATGATCCTTTTTATAGCGGGTGATTTTGTTGAAAATTTAGATACAAACACGTGTCGATTTTGTGCAATCTTCGGTTTCGCATCAGTAACTCCTCTCGTTTCAGTTGTTGCGTTTTAACCACCGCTTTGGTCAATGTTGTTTGTGGATAACCTCGCTGTTTAAACTTCTTGCATTGTTCTTCCAAAATAGATTCCAACTCATCCTCATGAGATACTATTATCTTAATTCGTAACATCTGAGAGTATGGTAAATTTTGTAATAGTGATGGTGGATGAAAACTGGAAAACAACAACAAGCTGTTTTTATCCGTTGGTTTTGTGTACACAGTCGTTTGCAATTTATTATTCACTTTTGTGATTAATACATCAAGAAATGACAAACTCTTGTCACTGATATTGTAAGTGAATTTAATACGTTCATTTTTTGAATTCAGTTCAAGGATTTTGGATTGCAAACGTTCTTCTGAACTGTTCCAAATAAGAAAGATGTTGTCAATGAATCTGGTATAAAAAACCAAATTGGTGCTCCATGCATCATCTGTGAAAATGTGGTCGAATTCGAACTTAGACACGAAGGTATTTGCGTACGAAGGAGCCCCAGAAAAACCCATGGAGGTTCCGCTTATCTAGAGATAAAACTCATCCGTCCATTGTAAATAGCTATGCTGTAAACAGAACATCAATAGTTCCAAGATGAGTACTTTGTTAACGCCAAGTTCAGGTAGTTGCAACAACTCCCACTCACACGCTTCTATACCTTCTTTGAAGGGTATCGAAGTGTACAATGCTGTCACATCAATTGTACACAGTATCCATGTCACAGTACCCTGGTCTTCAACTGCATGAAGTTGTTGTAAGAAGTGTGTGGAATGATTTTTCCAAATTAAACTTCAGGCCATCGGTCAAAACCAATTTTAAAAAATGTGAGATGAATGTCATCAAAGAACTGACTAAGGATCCTAGGCTCACATTCCAAATGGCAGACAAGGGGAGTGCATTGGTCATTATGGACACCACATTTTATGAACAGAGTGTTTCTCAACATCTTCAAGATTCCACAACTTACATCAAGTTGGATTACGACCCCACACTAAAGATTATGGAGACCTTCAATCAAATTTTAGATCACGCAGAGAACAATTGATGTGACAGCATTGTACACTTCGATACCCTTCAAAGAAGGTATAGAAGCGTGTGAGTGGGCGTTGTTGCAACTACCTGAACTTGGCGTTAACAAAATACTCATCTTGGAACTATTGATGTTCTGTTTACAGCACAGCTATTTACAATGGAAGGATGAGTTTTATCTCCAGATAAGCGGAACCTCCATGGGTTTTTCTGGGGCTCCTTCGTACGCAAATACCTTCATGTCTAAGTTCGAATTCGACCACATTTTCACAGATGATGCATGGAGCACCAATTTGGTTTTTTATACCAGATTCATTGACGACATCTTTCTTATTTGGAACAGTTCAGAAGAACGTTTGCAATCCAAAATCCTTCAACTGAATTCAAAAAATGAACGTATTAAATTCACTTACAATATCAGTGACAAGAGTTTGTCATTTCTTGATGTATTAATCACAAAAGTGAATAATAAATTGCAAACGACTGTGTACACAAAACCAACGGATAAAAACAGCTTCTTGTTGTTTTCCAGTTTTCATCCACCATCACTATTACAAAATTTACCATACTCTCAGATATTACGAATTAAAACAATAGTATCTCATGAGGATGAGTTGGAATCTATTTTGGAAGAACAATGCAAGAAGTTTAAACAGCGAGGTTATCCACAAACAACATTGACCAAAGCGTTGGTTAAAACGCAACAACTGAAACGAGAGGAGTTACTGATGTCGAAACCGAAGATTGCACAAAATCAACACGTGTTTGTATCTAAATTTTCAACAAAATCACCCGCTATAAAAAGGATCATTAAATCCCGATGGGAATTACTCAAACATGAACCAGACTTCAACGGTTTGTTTGCTGAAGAGCCATTGTTTGCATACACGCGCATTAAAAACATTAAAGAAACACTGTCACACAAACTTGAACTGAATCCTGACAAATACACGGGGATGCGCAGATGCTATAACTGCATCAATTGTAACAATGTAACACCAGGCAACAGTATTAATCATCCACACTCAGGAAAATCTATCGCATTAAGGTACAATGGAGATTGTAACTCGAGTTTTGCAATTTATACGATTAAATGTCCGTGTGGGTTATTGTACGTAGGCAAAACAACACGAAAAGTGAAGGTACGCATATCAGCGCACAAGAGCACAATACGTACTCAGAACCTCAAATCTCATTTGGTATCACATTGGTTAGAGTACAAGCATACAATAGCGCAACTGAGATACACCGTGCTAGAGTTATTGACGTGCAAAATTGGTTGTGACAATGCCAAATTGTTATCGCGAAGGGAGGTGTGGTGGATCAAAATATTGCAGACAATGATGCCAGGTGGTCTTAACGACAAATTAGAAATGTCGTGTTTTCTTTAATGAATGTATCTTGTTATTTCTCCATTCTTTCAGATTGTACATACATGGTTTTCGTACGGCAATCAAAAAATGTTTTTAATTCACTGTCACATTATCATTCATTGTTCTTCTCCAGGTGGTCTTGCTGTGGTCACTATTTATCGAGTTTTTTCCTTTTCACTTGGTTCATTCTGGCATCTCTGGTTACAATTATGATCACCTTGCTTATAATACACATGCATGGTTTGTTGACACTGAGGTGACGGTATCTAATTTTATTAATTTTTTATCTTGTTCACTATTACATTTGGAGATTCATTTTCGCTTACGTCCATCATTAGTGTAGTTATTACATATAGTGGCAGTTTTTTGATCATGAGCTTGATTCATTTTTCATCATTTTCAGTATTTTGTATTGGATACATATTAGGTCAGCCTCGTTTTGACTAGTTAGTTTGTATAGTCTTATTTCATATTTGGTTTCCGCTAATTATTGATATTCAGTTGTTCACAGGTTCGACATCTATTAGTACAGTCACTATCAGACGGTGACAGTGATTGTAGCATTTCTGGTTGGTCTTTTTTCTACCTTTCAATAAAGCTTCAGCACTAACCAGTTGAAGATGGCGACTGCAGTTCTTCTTCAGCCAGTCCTCTTTTTATTTTCACTAGACGCGGGTGCGTTCTCACCCGGAAGAACGTTGTGGAGATGTATTTTATACCAGCTGACAGGTAACTCGGCACGCTACGTGCCAGTTTAGAGGACGCGACAGTTTAGTGGATTCTTCATGAGCTTTAGTTCCCGACTTTTTGGTGAGTAGCGTGCATGAATGCATTAGTGATAGTGCAGCAACACAGTTAGGAGTTAGATTAAGATTACATTTCGTGTTTTGGCTACAGGAGGGGATACCCTTGGAGCATCGAGACGTGGTGGCTTTGTATGAAAGACTTCTATATTCCAGAAGGCGACACACGAATATCATTGGGGTAAGCGCATGTTTGAGATTAGACAAATGTGAAGCGGCTAAGTAACAACAATGAAGCTTTACATGATGAGTCGGACTTTACATTGACTCCCATGTTCTGGTTACAGGAGCGAACACTCTCGGAGCATCAAAACGTGGAGGCTCTACAATAGAGATTAACACATCTTTGAGGTTGCTACTTGGACTACAGGGGTAAGCCTCTTTTTGGAATTCGATAGGGGGTAGGTCTGCATGCATATGCAATAGCAGAGGTCTGGTGCCACGTTAATTATAAAGATTGCGATTGGAAGTGCCCAGTATACATGAGTAGACTTTAGGCCCTACAACCCGTCCATTTAGTGATACATGAATATCAGTCTCAGGCATGTGACAGTGGGCCATTGCTGTTGTCTTTTTCAGCTCTTTCACACCGTTCTTCGTTTTTAAACTCTATTGATAGTGGCGGCTACGTTATCACAGTTCACAGTAAGTGTGCATTGTTCATTTTATTCACTGTGAATCGGCACTGATTGAGCTCAAAGTCTCAGCGGGTTTGGAGCACAGGTGTAGCGTTGATCCCACAGTCACACTAGATTTCGATTGTTTAGTTGACTGTTATCACGTTTGATGGTCGATATTTATCCATCCTGGGCTTTTCTTTTGGCGAAGTGGTTTCAAGCACATCATTTAGATTTCACTATGATCTAAATTGTCATCTAAATGATCATTTTCACGTCTAGTTATAATGTTTTTGCGCATTACACTGTTCGATTTATTTATTTTATTTTTTTGCATTGCCGTTTGCAAACATATGTGTAGGCCTCCACTGAGCATTAACTGCGTTATTTGAATCACGTCATTCCTTTGAATAATATCAATTGCAAGAGGGTTGACATGATGTTTTTCTTACAGTGGCTCCTGAAGAAGGGATGGAATCAATCCCGAAATGCATTGGGCTGGGCTGGGCAACAGAGTTGTAATATGCAACAGACATGTTGATGATAAAGTATCATGCATTGATTTTCTTTAGTAAAAAAAATGTTTGTACAATTTTGAACATTTAAGTAGTCAGCATGTTATGCTGCAAGTAGAAAATTGTTTATGGATTTTCAGTTCAATACACTATTCATGTGAAAAACAATTGAAAGATTTAGTTCATTGTTTGTGATTTATAATTGTTAAGTGTTGATTCTTATATTCACGCTGTGCATCCATTATACTGGTGATCATTCACCAGAAAGGTTATTTGCGATAATTATATCGCCACATTTGCTGAGCTAAAGTGCTGATAACTCTGCGATAAGTCCTTGTGAATATGCCCCATATTGTACCATTATTTTACCACTCCAAGTTGGCAAACACATTGCTGATAAATGTGGAGATGTTGGAAGTTTAAAACAATGATACACTGTGCACAATAACATTCCCAGAAGTCAAATTCTGAGCAGTGCATCTTTCTTTTCTCCACTTTTATTATTTTACTTTATCTTCTGTTTGCGTGTATATTTGGTGGTGATATGTAAAATGCAAGGTCAATTCTGTTAGTGAGAGGATGAATGGATTTATGGTGCACAAGAATGAGTGACAGAGTGCATGAATGATGGATGACGTGTTGAATGTCCCAGCATTTGAACACATAATAGTATTCTGAGCTCTCACCACTCTCAAATCTAGTCAACAAAGAGGCCATGCCCAGGCGTGCCCCCACCCAGCTGTTTTTATAATTTTCTTCCAATGGGTCCTTAAAGTAACTTTTTCCCGCAGTGAAGGCCAACGTTCATTTAACGTCTTGAGCTACTCCTGAGTTTAAGGACGTATATTAGATTTTAGCAAATCAGAAACATATCCCTTCCGTCTATACTTGTGAACGGGAGGCAATTGCTTATTTCTTTCGCCAGATAATTTTAGACACATAAGTTTAAGTGCAATCAGAAGTTAATATCTGTGTAAAAAGCGCATGAGTGCGCCATTCCAAAGTAAGAAACAAGACTCAATCAAATTGTGATGGCACTGAAACAATTTTATAACATTTAAATTAAACATGACTGCTTATTTGATTGTTGATGCGGGTGCAAAATGGCATCCTTGTTTAATATTCCAGCGCTAGAAAAAAATAACGTACAACAGCAGTTCAAAGCTCAATGCACGATTCTGAATTTGCTACAGAAAATGTGCGATTTGATCGAGGGACAGTTAAAGAGGGACTGAAAGAATGGGCATACTTCCATGTTTGTCTAGGTTCATTGATTAATTTGAATGAACGACAGATCTATTTTTTCTCAGTCTCCAGATGCGTCCAAATGATGGCAAAATCTTGCAAACTTGTTCTCGAAAATCACCACCACTAACAAAACAGAAAAGAGGGTTAATGCAGGTGATGAGACTGCAGACCGCCATTTCAATGAGAAAAAAGGCGTCTGATTCCTCAACGGGAAGGCTTGCGCTGGGCCAATAGGCTCTCAGGATGATGCAGGCGTTCCTGGACGCATGGTACGGGTAAGTAAAGAAGGTAAAAAATGATCAGAGCTGAGCACATGAGGTTTGTTAGAGTCTTTTTCTTCTTAAACTGGCAGAGCTTGCCCTTCCACAGTTCTCCAAGGCTGCTGCAAGAGCAGTAACAGATGAACAAAAGCATTTGCAATGCAATAGGTATCGCATTTACGAAACTCTAGTAAATGCGAGACCTATTGTATTGCAAATGCTTGTTTGTCAAAGCGCCCATGCACCGCTTTCACTTTAATGTCGGCCGTGCCTCTTTCCTTAGAGGAGCCCATCTTAAGAAACTGGCGTGGCTGAAATTAAAGTGAAAGCGCGGCATGGGGTGCTATTACAAAAAAAAAGCATTTGTTTGTCAAGTTGACAAACAAATATTGTTTTTTGTCAAGTTGACCAACAAATATTTTTTTGTTGTAAAAGCGCCCCATGCCGCGCTTTCACTTTAATGTCGGCCATGCCCATTTCTTTAGACGCTGCTCGTGTAAAGAAAGGTGCCTGGCTGATATTAAAGTGAAAGCTCCGCATGGGGAGCTTAAAAAAAAAAAATGCATTTAATAAAGAAAGAAAGGAGTGCAGCCGCTTGATTCAAAGCGGACCTCACTGGAAAAAGAAAGAAAGAAAGGCGCTTGGCCACTGCAGGAAAGCAGGTCGTGTCTGGAGTATGACAAAATAATGAAAGAAAATAGTTTGCACAGACTAAATAAACATACCGTGTAACCACACAAGTAAAAGATCCAGTCCTCATGGGAGGTTACAAATGAAGACAAGGCGGTACTAAGGAGGGACTACTAAGCCTATTCACTAATAAACAGATAACATTTAGAAAGGACAGTAACAGGAGCCAATTGAAAAGTTGGGCGGAGAGTGGGCAGAGCTTCAAGTCCATACTCCAATACAGCATGCGCATGCACTGCCCAGGCTCTACCTAAAAAGTTGACTCCTTTGTAAGTGGGGCATTAGTATATTGCTACTACAAAAGTGGGCATTAGCTAAATAGGCTGAGTACTGTAAAAATAAACCTAATTATTTTTTGTTTCCATGTTGATCGGGTTTCGACTGCAAAACAAGAAAATAATAGGAGGGCTAAAACACAAAACTTCTGCGACTGACACTATTTTATTCCATTGTTGGTACCAGTAGTGTTGTCTCTAGAGAAGGGCCAGATGGGTCCCTTGCCCATGCTGATATTTGTCCTGGCCCCACCTTTTGCCCCACCACCACAGTTGCTGAATGTGGCAGGAGGAGACTCTGAGGGCCTGATTCACAAAGGGCCTCCACACTCATGCCAGAGGCCCCGCAGTCATGGGGTGGTATCTGCACTCGGGACGGAATTTCTGCAATGAGAATTCTCATCATCATCATCAGACTTTATTCGCATTTTTCCATGCATAAAAGCTTTAAAAGATAAGTAAACATGCATTGTACTACCGAATTTTGTTAAAATATCATGTAAAACGGTAAAAAAAACAAAGCTTGTCTAAATCAACATACTACAACCCTTCCCAATCAAAGTCCATCATCAATCACAATAGAACCACTCAATTAAAATTTGATTCCTCAATTAATAAAATCAAATAGGGCGTTCACAATAATTAAGTCTTCACAAAATACATACATCTTAATACATAAAGATAAAACTACAATTAAAAACAGATCATGTTTAAAATATCTTTAAACGCACTGCATCAGATAACCTTTAGCAATCGCCTATGTTTTAATGCAGCCCACAAAAATGATGCTACCGCAAAGCATACATAATGGTCAACTAACTGTTGAATATAATAAAGTGCTGGGCAACATTGCATAAAATTATATTTTCGGAGCAGGGGCACAATATAGGTCTTCCTTTGAGGCAAATAAAAAGTACAAAAAAATAAAAGATGCAAATTAGTCTGTGCAGACATTCCATTGCAGGGGCAATATTGAAACTCAGGGGCTTTCTTAGGGGAATCCCTGCAATAAGCACATGGGATTGGAATTCATTTACTTGTAGTTCCAAATTCAACATAAACTTGGTATACACCCCTATGAGACTCTGCAGCGCACTAGGGGGGATATTCTCAATGAAGTGGCGGTAAGAGGCGTTAGCCTCCTTGGCTTAACGCCTCTCACCGCCACTTCGGAAACGCGAGGCTGCACCCTATTCTCAAGAAAGTGGTGCAGCCTGGCGTTTCCCCCTGCGATAGCGCTAAGTTTCACAACTTAGCGCCAATGCAGGCACCCTTGCACCAGAGTGCAAGGGTGTCTTTGTGCAGGGGAGGGTTGTTTATGTACATGAAGGTGCCCCTTCCTGAACATAAACAATCCCAAAATACCATTTTGTAACTTTCATGTGTGCTGCTTCATGCAGCACACATGAAAGTTACAAAATTGCATTTTTAAAAAGGTTTGTTCATGTACAGGAAGGGACACCTTCCTGTACATGAACAAACCATGGCAGTTTGCTTTTTCCATGTGTGCTGCACAAGGCAGTACACATGGAAAAAGCAAAAACGAGGCGAAATAAAGCATTTCTCCTCGTTTCGCCAACTTAAGACCAAGATTTTCCTGGTCTTAAGTTCGGCGCTGCCATCTATGACCGCCGCCTTTGAGAATGAGTAGGCGCCCCCCGCGCCTAGGGGAGGGGCGCCCTTAGTCGCGCCACGAAATCGAGCTTCCCCTGGGGGGCTGGTCATGGAGGGATCTTATCTCTGGTGACGTGCACCACACGTTCGGAAACCGAAACTTACCATTATATAAGGCGGCGTCCCTGGGGTTTCATCCTCTTTGTCTCCTTGGACCCCAGGGAAGCCGCAGGAATGTTGGAAAACGGCGTGGCGCGTGACACAGTGGGTTAAGGAGGCCTGGCGTAGCAATCGTATTAATTGAAGTGCTAGCTCAGCTCACTAATACTGTGGTACTTGGATCGTATGGTTATGGGTTCGATCCCAATCGGCATACTTTTAAACAAACAAAAAAATAGGGTAACTTTCAGTCGTTTAACTAGGTAATATTTATTTGTTTTATTTATTTTATTTATATTGCGGCAGCCGCGCGGGGCAGGTCTGTATGTCACGGGGGGCGTGGGCAGAGGCAAAGCGTCATTGTCGCCCCTGTGCTTAGGCCCACACGAAGGAAACTGTTGCAGCTTGCATTGTGATCTGCATAGCCTCGAGGGCTGGGCGCTGGGCTTCATGTTTTTCCAGGCAGAGTTTCCAGGCAGGGCAGGGTTTGGTTCCCTCCGCTGCCACAGTGGTATCTTTTAAAAAAAAAAAAAATTTTTAAATGTATTTCTAATGCGGTGCGCATTTGCCTGCTTCGGCGCAGCCCGCACTAACATATTTTAATGTAAGCAGCTGTGGGGCGGGCCCGTAGATAGGGACTTGGCCGAAGTGGAGCGGGGTTTGTGGCTCCGGTGTCGTAGCCTCAGGATGCATTCTATTACGTAGTGGGCAGCAGCGGCGGGAAGCTGTCTAGTATAGCATGGATGCCCGAGATGCGGGGGACCCGCCTAGTCTGGAAAGGGGCGGGGCTCTTGACATGAGGTTTTGTATGCACGGCAGTTGGGGGGCGCGGCTGGATGCAGGCTCACCATGCAGTCTGCCCAAGGTGCAGGGGCCCGCCCGGCTGTAGAATTGGGCGGAGCTCCGGCTGCCTGTGGACGCGGCCTCATATTTAGATGCTTTTCATGTGGCGCAATGGTACGCTTTGGTTGCCGGTCTTGTTACCCCCTGGATGTAAAAATGTCAGCCCATTGTGGCGGGCTTCTTTGCCCCCCTTGCTCTAGTTATGTGGGTAGCGGGGGTACTTCTGGCATGCCGCTGTCGCCTACTTAGATAGGAATTACTGTCTTTTCACTTCCTATGGCAGCAAGGTCAGTGGCACAGTGGTTAGGCCTGTGACTGTGGTGTCTGCAATTAGAGGGTTCGATTCCAGCCATCCCTAGGAGGGAGGGTGATATCTATTTATAAATAAATAATAATGCTGTGAATTGCGCAATTTTGACTCCAAAAAATAAATAAATAAATCCTGATTGTTGGGCTGGATGGGTGGTTCTCTCAAGGTGTCAAGTGGGACCTTTTATGTGTTAAAGGGTTTTCTCTTGGTGTATAACATATTGTTTCTTTTTGATTAGTAGGTTCAAAGTATGGCGCCAAGGCGCTGGCCCCTCCTTCAGCAATTGCATGGCACGTTCCAGCCGAGACGCGAGAGAGGATTCACAAAGGGGAATTTGTGAACGTCTTTGACTTGATAAACGCAGGGGTGGTCCCTAGTAGGCCGAGAGCTAGTAAGGAGAGTGAGTTAAAGCCTAAGATGGTGTGGGTAGAGTGGTCCTTGAGGAACTGGGTGACGGGATTCGCCATTTACGCGGCGATTCTCACGGAGAAGACACCATTGTTGGCCCCGCAATTATTTGGGTACATGTCCCTCATACATGGGGCGGCATCTGAGTTTCAAGGGTCAGCTTGGATGCAATACGACATTAAGTTTAGGCAGATGAAAGCAGTAAGGCCAGAAATAGCATGGGACCAGAGGGAGATCAATATTTGGCATGCAGAGTTCCATATGTCACAAGCGCCGGGGAGGTCTGCTCAGTCCTTTCGGTTCGACAAAAGTGTGGGAGACAAGAAAGTGGCCTGCTGGAACTACAACAGGAAAGAGTGTAGCAAAGGGGCGACATGTAGGTTTAAACACCTTTGCGCTTTCTGCGGGGGGCAAGGACATCCAGAGTTCAAATGTTTCAAGAAGCTTGGCAAACACAGAGCGCAAACAACCCCTAAGAGTCGACTGCCCAATTAATGGTGCGAAGCTCCCCTCACCAATTCGCCTACATGTGCTCACACATCTCCTCAGCCGATATACAAACAGCAGGGACGCACACATGCTGTATTATGGTTTCAAGGACGGCTTCCGCATTCCTTCCCTCGCACCCCCCACATCAGTCCCTCCAAATAATCAATTGTCAGTTTCGCAGCACCATGAGGTGGTCCGGGAAAAAATCATGAGGGAGGTGCATGCGGGGAGAGTAGCGGGTCCTTTTAATTCCCCCCCATGTGCTTCATTGGTATGTTCCCCTCTGGGTTTGGTTCCCAAGAAGGAGCCAGGCAAATTCCGCTTGATTCACAACCTCTCTTATCCCACTGGGTTATCCGTCAATGATGGGTTGGACCCCACTCTCTACTCAGTGCATTACACCACCTTTGACGATGCCATTGCAAAACTACAGAGATTAGGCAGGGGGGCCCTGATGACAAAGTCTGACATTGAGTCGGCCTTCCGCCTTTTACCCGTACACCCAGAAGACACTCGCTTGTTAGGTTTCACTTTTGAAGGTCAATACTTCCTGGACTTATGCATGCCCATGGGGTGTTCCATTGCGTGTTCTGTGTTTGAGACGTTCAGCAGATTCCTTGAGTGGGCCATGAGGGACTTGGTGTCATCGGAGGACATGGTGCATTACCTAGATGATTTCCTGTTCATGTGTCCCCCTGGTGACTGGGCATGTGGGAGGGCCCTGCAGGGTTTCCGACAGTTGGCTCAGGCATTGGGGGTCCCGTTGGCTGATTCCACGGCTGGGCAGTGTAGGTTGCCGCAGGCAAAAGTGAGGGCATTCAGAGATGCGGTGACCACCTGCTTAGCAGCCAAAAAGGTTACTCTTCATCAACTGCAAGTTTTAGTGGGGCAATTGAACTTTGCTTTACGAGTGATTCCAATGGGGAGAGTCTTTTCAAAAAACATAGCGCAAGCTATGTCAGGCCTTCGGGCAAGGCACCACCATACCAGATTGTCTGCAGAAGTCAGAGAGGACTTGGAGACGTGGAAGGGGTTCTTAGATAATTTTAATGGTACTCTGTTATGGCAGCAACCAGCCCAGAGCAACAAGGAGATAGCCCTTTACACAGACGCGGTGGGTGGCATTGGTTTTGGCGCAGTGTTGGGCTCTAGATGGTGCATGCAGCATTGGCCTGGGGAGTGGATTACGTCTGGGCTCACACGCAACGTTACCTTTCTAGAATTGTTTCCCATTATTGTCGCCCTGCACATCTGGGGTGCGTCAATTGCAAACACCAGAATAATATTTTGGTCAGACAGTATGTCTGCGGTTATGGCCATAAATAATCAGAGTGCGAGATGCAGTTGGGTGCTGCGGTTGCTGAAGTGTCTTATTCGCCTATGTCTGTTGCATAACGTGCATTTTTCTGCCAAGCATGTGCCGGGTGTTGATAATGCAGTGGCTGACACTTTGTATCGATTTAAGTTGGCAGAGTTCAGGGCACGGTGGCCGCAAGCGGACGAGGTGATGGCGGAGTTCCCAGAGGAGTTGTGGAGGCTTGGTGCCCCATTGCCACAGACCTAATTGCTGCGGCGCTGGCACCCAAGACAAAACGTATGTACGAGAAAGCTTGGGGGTGTACAGCGCATCTTTCAAATCAGTCACCGACGTAGACAGGTTCTCCCCGGAAGGTGTGCTAGGTTTCCTAGAGTGGCAGAAGGATGGGGGGAAATCGCTGTCATTAGTGCGCCGGCAATTGTCCGCCATTGCTTTCTTTACTGGGTTGCAGGGAGTCAAGGATCCTACCAAAGAGTTTAGGGTACGGAAAGCCATCAGGGGTTGGGAGTGCATGGTACCTGGAGTACCAGGCAGTAGGTGTCCTATAGATATGGAGAGGCTGGGGAGGCTTTTGGGAGCCCTACACCAGGTGTGCCATTCCCGCTATGAAACAGAGCTATTCACTCTTGCCTACGTGCTGGCCTTCTTTGGGGCCCTGCGCATTTCCGAGTTGGTACCATCGTCAGGTATGGGTGCAGGGGGGCTCGGTGTGGCGGATGTCCACTTGGAAGTCGGGGCGATCCAGCTCAGGATCAGTAGGTCGAAAACGGACCCGTTGGGGAAAGAGACATGGGTTAAATTGTACGCAGCGCACAATACCACTTTATGTCCAGTGGCATTGGCAAAGGAGTACCTCAGGGGGCGCCCAATGGTGGCTTCAACCAGGTTTCTAGTACACAAGGATGGGACGCCACTGACGCGATACCAATTCACTAAAGTGTGTAGGCGGCCATTAGCCAGCCTGGGTGAGGATTCTGCTCAGTTTAGTTCCCATTCTTTCCGTATAGGTGCAGCAACCACAGCAGAGGCAATTGGTCTGCCATCAGAAGCAATTAAGAGGGTAGGTCGATGGCGATCGGCATGCTTTGAGTGATATGTGCGGCCCAATCTAGTGTAGTCGGTGGAGAATGCCCAGGGGCGCAACAATTCTTTCTTTCTTACAGTTGATGCCTGTGGCGCGGTGCACATTTGTTGGTGTGGGCATTCCTTGATTTGCAGAGCGGAGCAGCAATTCCGCGGGTCCAGTATGGAGGAAGCGCAAAAGGCTGCTGGGTTTTTACACCATTGGTTTGGGGTAGAGGGTCTGAAGTTGCAGGATCTATTTGGTCACTTTGCACAAGCTTTTCAATCTGGAGCATTTCCCCA
Source organism: Calotriton arnoldi (assembly GCA_963921515.1). Taxonomy (NCBI): domain Eukaryota; kingdom Metazoa; phylum Chordata; class Amphibia; order Caudata; family Salamandridae; genus Calotriton; species Calotriton arnoldi. The sequence goes on along the minus strand of CAWUFW010006087.1, from coordinate 281,921 downwards.
CCCAGACATTTTGGTCATCCATGCTGGTGGGAATGCTATGGTGCCCCATGGCAGGCGAGGGGTGCGAGAGGCTTTGTTTGTAGTCATGTCTAAGTTGCGACAACACTTTCCAAAAGCAGAAATATTGTGGTCGGAAGTGATACCGCGGATGGCCTGGGCGGGTGGGGCTCCAGTAAAAGCCATGAACCAATTGGTGAAGAAACTGAACCATTCGATCAAAAGCATACTAGCAAAGCCCACCATGGGTACAATTAGGCACAATTTGTTACACCCCGGGAGGAGAGAGTTGTTCCTTAAGGATGGGGAGCATCTGTCTCCCGAAGGGGTGGCGATCTTTATCCAAACTATACTGGACCTATTGTGGAGCTCAGTCAGCGTCGGGGGTGGGGGGGAGGGCGAGTGCGCCAGGGAGCTTCTCACCCTGTGGCGGAACGCTGACAGATAACAGCAAAGGGGGCATGCGCAGCTACGGAGGTTCAGTGACTGGATAGACCCCAGGAGGGGGTAGAATGGAACTGTGCAGAGGAGAGGCGGGGAGGGGACTGACCTGCTGGTGGTCCTGGACTCTACTGCTGAGGGTAGGGGGGGGGGACTGACCTGCTGGTGGTCCTGGACTCTTCTGCCCTAACCCGCAACATATGGACTGTGTACAATTTTGGTGAGGATGCCTGGGTTCAGGTACCTCGGAGGGCCGGTGCGCTATGCGGTGCCCTGTATATCAAGTAATGTAAATGTTTGCTGTAGCGCGTTGGGGTCTGCTGGCACAATGGGCACAGCTGAGTGGGTCGGCCGAGTCGGCCAAGAATTGAAGTACATATGTACGGCAAAGCTGAAGACAGTTGTAATGTTTGCCTAATTTCCTTCCTGCCTTTGACATGTCGATGTCGCAAAAAATCAGTTGCTGTGTATAATGATATATACCCAAGTAGAATACTTTACTCTCCTAGTGGTTGTGGAGATTTATATGTTTTGATGTGAATAAAAGTCTACGCCTTGGACAACATAACTGGTTTCCGGATATTCTTGGGCTGCCTCAATGGGCACTGAAAGGCATCAGAAGTGAGGGGAGTGAGTGTAACGTTGTGCGCGTACTATAGGTGGCAGCGTCGAATTCAATGGGTGTTGCGGTGGAACGCCCACCGCAACACCCACTGCACGCCCCTTTCACACTAAGGGCCATATTCTCAAGAACGGCGATAACATTATCGCCGCTTTAGCGGCAGGAAACTGCCGCTAAAGCGGCGATAAGGGGCTTTATCGCTGCTTTAGCGGCAGTTTCCTGCCGCTAAAGCAGCGATAATTTTATCGCCGTTCTTGAGAATATGGCCCTAAGTTTAGTGTGAAAGGGGCCTTATTCACAAGGCAGCGTTAAGCCACTTAACGTGGCTTAAAGCCACTTTAAGTGGCTTAACGCTGCCTTGTGAATAAGGCGCTGACCCTATCGCCACGGGAACATCAGAAAAAGTGACGTTCCCATGGCGATAGGGGCTTGAGAATATACCCCTAGTAGTCCTAGCTAAGAGCACTGCATCATCTGCATAGAGGAATATGGGAAGGGGAGAAGCTTCAATGTAAGACACATCTTTAACACACTCTGCCAATACCATAGTGATCCTGTTGGTGTATAGAGCAACAATGAATGGAGCGAGAACGCATCCCTATCTCACACCCTTCTGAATAAAAAAGTGTTTTGTGTACTCTCCCTCCCTGGCCTAGAGGGCACATGAGTTTGCCCCTATATAAAATTGCCTTATAAATGTGATAATGGGGGATCAATGCCCATTTGCGCCATTATTAACCAAAGCTTGCTATGAACCACACAGTTAAATGTGGCAGAGAGGTCCATAAAGGCCATATATAAATGTCCTTTTTTTGCCACTGTTTAGACATTGTTCTATAATTCCTTTGCCTTTCAAAACCCATGCTGAGCTTCAGAAAGGGCTTTCTGTTCCCCTACCCAATCTTCCAGTCTATTTAATAACAGACGTCCCATCAGTTTAGCAGTGCTATCAATTAATGATATAGGACGATAATTGATTGGACTTGATCAGTCTCCTTTTTTATAAACAGGAATAATAACTGAGTGATTCCAAGATTTAGGAGGACCCAGTTTAGCTATGGCATTAAAAACGTTAGTTATTAGGGGTACCCAAAGGGCTTTGTTAGCTAGAAAGATGTCAACAGGCACCTCATCGCGATGCTCCGAAACCGGTCCTAGGATGCTTGTTTCTGGTCCGGGGAGGACATGGCCTGGCAGTTCGGGCTGGACTGTTCCCATGGGGAACAGGGTCAAGGCTGATTTGCATATGGCTGGATCCAAACTGGAATGGCGTGGTTAGCAAAAAAACAATGGATTCAAAACTGGATCTGTAACTGGGGGTGAATGTTTGACAATGTTCAACATTCCGTCCATCATCTTTTTGTTTTCCATTCTCACCCTAAGTGGAAAGGGTATGCCCAGACGTGGGTCCTGTGCTCTGTACGCCACCAGTTTCAAGCTAGCTTGGCTGATGAGGGGGGGAAACAGCCAATACAACGAATTCACTACAATGCATGCCATTACAACGCATGCATCACAACGCAAGTAGCATCACATCGCAATGCCATTGCAACGCATGGCATTACAACGCATATGCCTTTACCACGCATGCCTTTACAACAAATTTCGTTGTAAAGGCATGAATGGTAAAGGCATAAGTGTTTCACATGTAAATATAAGGTAAGTATAGGGTTTAGGGTGGGTTTGGGTTTTGGGGTGTAGGGGTATAGGTTTTATGGTGCCAAGGTTAATTTTAGAGTTCAGGGTTGGTTTGAGTTTTGGGGTGCTAATGGTCATTTTAGGGTTCAGGGTGGGTATGGGTTTTGACGTGCTAAGAGTAATTTTAGGGTTCAGGGTTGGTTTGGGTTTTGGGGAGCCAAGGGTCATTTTAGGGTTCAGGGTGGGTATGGGTTTTGGGATGCAGGGGTAATTTTAGGGTTCAGGGTTGGTTTGGGTTTTGGGATGCTAAGGGTAATTTTAGGGCTCAGGGTGGGTATGGGTTTTGGGGTGCCAAGGGTCATTTTAGGGTTCAGGGTGGGTATGGGTTTTGGGGCATAGGGGTAATTTTAGGGTTCAAGGAGGGTATGTGTTTTGGGGTGCTTAGTGTAATTTTAGGGTTCAGGGTGGGTATGGGTTTTGGGGTGTTGGGGTAATTTTAGGGTTCAGGGTGGGTTTGGGGGGCCCAGGGTAATTTTAGGGTTCAGGGTGGGTTTGGGTTTTGGGCTGCTACGGGTAATTTAGGGGAAAATACAATGCAATCAAACAAAAAGGCAACCCTACCTATTTATTTCAAAATATGCATAACGTCACATATAATTATAACATGACCAGTGCTGATGAATAAGTCCACAAGGAAAGAGGACAAAAATGTCACAAAATAGACTTAATTAATTAATAAATAAAAGACATGATAATAGCAACTATTGGAAAGATCCCACCGCTCATTCAAACAAACTCACGCAAACAAACCTTCTATCACACCTCTATCATTCAAAAACAAAACGTCATGCATTCACTCAAGTGGTTAGGCAACCTATACGTTTAAACAAATCCCCACATGATATCCTGGGTGACATTGGACAGGATGCTAAGAGTGAATCAATACAATCAATATAACTCAAAATATACACAATAAAAGAAATAATGACAATAATACAATCACAAAATTGGTTGCTGCATTAGAGGATGTTTCTGGAGGGGAAATTGTAAACAACACTCTAACCGCAGTTAGATCAACGAGCGCTGACGCACATTTCGGTGTGCAGCCCGGCTATGGGCAAACCATCATGTCGCTCGTTTATCGGATTCATTGAGATCCAGGCCCGTTTCACCTGCTCCGCAAGGGGACCTGCTGCTCACATTCATTTCGCTCCCTGAATAGGGAATTCAGACTGTCAGAATTCTTCTTATGTTACTGGAGCCCTTTGCCCTCCTAAAGCCTGTCAAAACCACGGTTCCAGGTCCAGGCCCAAGCTGCACCATCGAACTCCCTGACCAGCCTGAGCATTCTCCTACGGTTCTCCCTCGTGGCAATCTAGGATTTGACCATCGAGCTACCCGCTCTTCTGGGAAGAGAGGGGTTGTGCACGGACCTTTCATTCCGATTTTGAATACGACGTCATTCTCAGATCGGCGCGGCTTATCGTTGCCCTCGACTGTCCACTATACCCACATCGAGACTAGAGCTATTTCCTAACCAGAATCCACCCACCGCTTGATTTCACCGCTATTTGCGCCCTGAAGAAGGTGTTTGCCCATAGCCGGGCTGCATACCGAAACGCGCTTGTTGATCTAACTGCGGTTAGAGTGTTGTTTACAATTGCATATTTTGAAATAAATAGGTAGGGTTGCATTTTTGTTTGATCGCATTGTATTTTCCCCTATGTCTCCCTACCTTCATCCTTCCCATTAGGGGCCCCCTCTGTTTGAGTGGTAAGGGTAATTTAGGGTTCAGGGTGGGTATGGGTTTTGAGGTGCGAAGGGTAATTTTAGGGTTCAGGGTGGGTTAGTGTTTTGGGGTGCTAATGGTAATTTTAGGGTGCAGGGTGGGTATGGGTTTTGGGGTGCTAAGGATAATTTTAGGGTTCAGGGATGGTATGGGTTTCAGGGTGCTAAGGGTACATTTAGGGTTCAGGGTGGGTATGGGTTTTGGGGTGGGAAGGGTAATTTTAGGGTTTAGGGTGTATGTGTATTGGGTGGTAAGGGTAATTTTAGGATTTTAGGGGGTATGGTAATTGGGGTTCTAAGGGCAATTTGGGAGTTTTAGGGGGTATTAAAAAACACACATAGATATATGTATTTATATATATATATATATATATATATATATATATTATATATATATGTGTGTATATATATATGTGAAAAAGATCGCAAGATCGAAACGCGTCTGTTTCTTTGCCAATAAATACTTTTGTGAACTATAGACATCGTTGGTGTGGCTGTTTCCTGCCGGCTGCGACTGTATGTCAACAACCAGGATTACAATTGGTATATTTATATATATATATATATATATATATATATATATATATATATATATATATATATGTTTACTGAGAAAAAAGAAAGGTTACAGGGACATTATAGTTAGGATGACATTTCACTCGTACACTGATGACATCATCCAGTGACTGAGTGTTTTTAAAATGTTTATGAGTGTTAAATATATATACCAAGGTGTTTTGATGACTCAGTGGGTGTATGAGTGCCTGTATCGACGCTTAAGTAGGTGTGTGACTGACTGTATAAGTGAGTAATAAGGTGTCTCAGTGAATGTATGGGTCACTTACTAGGTTGTCTGAATGTCTGTATCAGTCTGTCAGATGGTGTCTAAGTGGCTGTATGGATTGGTGAGTGGGTATATGAGGTGCTGTATGGGTGATTGATTTGTTGTGTACCTGTATGGGTGTATGAGTGTCTGTGTTGTTGAGTGAGAGTGTGTGTGACTGCCTGCATGGATGAATCAATGCCTGAGTCAGTGGGTATATGGGTTAGTGAGTGTAACAGAAGGGTTGCATAAGTGACTGAGGGGCATATTTACAAGGGAAGTGGCGGAGTGAGGCGTTAGCCTTCCTGGCTTAACACCTCACTCTGACACTTCAGAAACGCAGGGCTGTACCATATGTACATGAATATAGTGCAGCCCTGCATTTACCCCTTGCTGGCGCTACACTTAGCAGCCTAGCGCCAACGCAGGCACCCTTGCACCATAGTGCAAGGGTGTCTGCGTGCGGGGGAAGATTGTTTATGTGCAGGAAGGTCCCCCTTCCTGCACATAAACAATCTTTAAATGCTGTTCTGTAACTTCTATGTGTGCATTTTTTAAAATGATTGTTTGTGTGCAGGAAGGGGGCCCTTACTGTACATAAAAAATCATTGGCCTTTGCAGTTTTCATGTGTGCTGCACAAAGCAGCACACATGAAAGCAGCAAAAACGAGGAGAAATTAAACATTTCTCCTCGTTGTGCCAGGGTAAGACCAGGATTTCCCTGGCCTTAATTCTGGCACTGCCTTCTATTTATGCCTCCCTTGTAAATAGGGGGCACCATCAGAATCAATGGGTGGTGCGGTGGAACACCCACAGCAACACCCATTGCCCAGCCTTTTCACGCTAAGCATAGCGTGAAAGGAGGCCTTATTTACAAGGCAGCGTTAAGCCACATTAAGTGGCTTAACGCTGCCTTGTAAATAAGGCGAAGCTCCTATCGTAAATAGTGATGTTCCTGTGGCGATAGGGGCTTGTAAATATGCCCATGAGTGTGTCTATGGCTGTGTCGGTGAGTGAATGGATATGTCAGTGGTATATGGGTGAGTAAGTGGATATATGAAAGGCAGTATAGGTAAGTGTTGGAGTATATCAGTGACTGTATGTGTGAGTGATGTATTATGATAGGGGCTGTATGGGTTAGTGAGTGCGTGTGTGAGGGTCTGTAAGGGTCACTGATTAAAAGTTAGCATCTGTATGAGTAAGTGAGTGGGTGTGTACATAACTTTGTAGGTGAGTAAATGGCTATCTGATTGACTCTATAGGTGAATGAATAGGTGTGTGAGTAGCTGTATGAGTGACTGACAGTGTGTGAGTGACTGTATGACTGTATGAGTGGATATATCAGTGGCTGTATTAGTGGGTGAGTTGGTGTACGAGTGGCTGTATGGGTGACTGAATGGATGTGTGTGTAGACCTATTAATTAGTGAGTGGATATGCAAGTACTAGTATGGGTGTGTCAATGATTTCAAGAATGGTAGTGTGGAAGTTGTAGTGGGTGTATGAAAGGTTTCATGGGGGTGAGTGGGAGCGTCAGAGACTCTGTGGATGATGTCATCAGTGATGTCATTTGAGATGTCATCAGTGATATCATCAGTGATGTCACTTACCATGTCATGAGTGATGTAATATGTGACGTCATCAGCAGTGCATTGCGGGGGTGCGAGTTATAGTTAGCTCAGCTAACTATAACAGCTGAATTTTTCAGGTTTTGTACGAGTGAAATGTCAGCCTAAATATAAGGTCCCTGTAACCTTTGTTTTTTTTCAGTGAATTTCTAAGGTTTTTTAAATGCTAATACCTAACTACAACGTCACTGAAACCTGTGTTTTTTTCAGTGAATTTGTCTGAATGTCTGTATCAGTCTGTCAGATGGTGTCTAAGTGGCTGTATGGGTTGGTGAGTGGGTATATGAGGTGCTGTATGGGTGATTGATTTGTTGTGTACCTGTATGGGTGTATGAGTGTCTGTGTGGTTGGGTGAGAGGGTGTGTGACTGCCTGCATGGATGAATCAATTCCTGAGTCAGTGGGTATATGGGTTAGTGAGTATAACAGAAGGGTTGCATAAGTGACTGAGGGGCATATTTACAAGGGAAGTGGCAGAGTGAGGCGTTAGCCTTCCTGGCTTAACACCTCACTCCGCCACTTCAGAAACGCAGGGCTGTACCATATGTACATAAATATAGTGCAGCCCTGCATTTACCCCTTGCTGGCGCTACACTTAGCAGCCTAGCGCCAACGCAGGCACCCTTGCACCATAGTGCAAGGGTGTATGCGTGCGGGCGAAGATTGTTTATGTGCAGGAAGGTCCCCCTTCCTGCACATAAACAATCTTTAAATGCTGTTCTGTAACTTCTATGTGTGCATTTTTTAAAAATGATTGTTTGTGTGAAGGAAGGGGGCCCTTACTGTACATAAAAAATCATTGGCCTTTTGCAGTTTTAATGTGTGCTGCACAAAGCAGCACACATGAAAGCAGCAAAAACGAGGAGAAATTAAACGTTTCTCCTCATTGTGCCAGGGTAAGACCAGGATTTCCCTGGCCTTAATTCTGGCACTGCCTTCTATTTATGCCTCCCTTGTAAATAGGGGGCACCATCAGAATCAATGGGTGGTGCGGTGGAACACCCACAGCAACACCCATTACCCAGACTTTTCACGCTAAGCATAGTGTGAAAGGAGGCCTTATTTACAAGGCAGCATTAAGCCACATTAAGTGGCTTAACGCTGCCTTGTAAATAAGGCGAAGCTCCTATCGTAAATAGTGATGGTCCCGTGGCGATAGGGGCTTGTAAATATGCCCATGAGTGTGTCTATGGCTGTGTCGGTGAGTGAATGGATGTGTCAGTGGTATATGGGTGAGTAAGTGGATATATGAAAGGCAGTATAGGTAAGTGTTGGAGTATATCAGTGACTGTATGTGTGAGTGATGTATTGTGATAGGGGCTGTATGGATTAGTGAGTGCGTGTGTGAGGGTCTGTAAGGGTCACTGATTAAATATTAGCATCTGTATGAGTAAGTGAGTGGGTGTGTACATAACTTTGTAGGTGAGTAAATGGCTATCTGATTGACTCTATAGGTGAATGAATAGGTGTGTGAGTAGCTGTATGAGTGACTGACAGTGTGTGAGTGACTGTATGACTGTATGAGTGGATATATCAGTGGCTGTATTAGTGGGTGAGTTGGTGTACGAGTGGCTGTATGGGTGACTGAATGGATGTGTGTGTAGACCTATTAATTAGTGAGTGGATATGCAAGTACTAGTATGGGTGTGTCAATGATTTCAAGAATGGTAGTGTGGAAGTTGTAGTGGGTGTATGAAAGGTTTCATGGGGGTGAGTGGGAGCGTCAGAGATTCTGTGGATGATGTCATCAGTGATGTCATTTGAGATGTCATCAGTGATATCATCAGTGATGTCACTTACCATGTCATGAGTGATGTAATATGTGACGTCATCAGCAGTGCATTGCGGGGGTGCGAGTTATAGTTAGCTCAGCTAACTATAACAGCTGAATTTCTCAGGTTTTGTAAGAGTGAAATGTCAGCCTAAATATAAGGTCCCTGTAACCTTTGTTTTTTTCAGTGAATTTCTAAGGTTTTTTAAATGCTAATACCTAACTACAACGTCCTTGAAACCTGTGTTTTTTTCAGTGAATTTCTAAGATTTTTTAAATGCTAATTTCTAACTATAACGTCCCTGAAACCTGTGTTTTTTTTCAGTGAATTTCTAAGGTTTTTTAACTAGCAGTTGCGTTTGCAGACTGGTGGAAAAGGGCGGCTGGGCCTCCAACCACCGCTCAGGAATTCTGCTGCATAGGACTTACAGGAGCTACCAGGATGGCTTCTTGGCCCCCAAGGCCCCTCAGGAGTAAAGTGGACTTCATCCTCCAACCAGTAGTGCACCAGGAGGTGCTTTTGCAGAGTTGTGGAGAAAGGGGGACGTGGCCTCCGAATTCCTCTTAGCAATCCCACTGCGTGGAACTTACTGGAGGTAATAGGAGGGGTAGGTTGCCCCCAAGGACATCCTTGGGGGCCAACTACCCCTCCTATTTCCTCCAGTAAGTCCCACACAGCAGAATTGCTGAGTTATGATACCAGGCCATGACCCCTTTGTCCACCACTCTGCAAACATGCTTCCTGGCATGCTCTTGGTTGGGGGATGAAGTCCCCTTCGCTGCTGGGGGTCCTTAGGGGCCAACTAGCCTACCTGTTACCTCCATTAAGCCCCACATAGTGGGAATGCTGAGAGGTGGTCGCAGGCCACGCTCCCTTTCTCCACCACTCTGCAAATGTGCCTCCTGCTGCGTTCTTGGTTGGGGCATGAAGTCCCTTTGCCTCTTGAGGGTCCCCCGGGGCCAAAAAGCCCTACTGTTACCTCTAGTAAGCCCCACACAGCTGGATTGCTGAGAGGTGGTCAGAGGCCACACCCCCTTTCTACACCACTCTGCAAACGCACCTCCTGGTGCACTTCTGCTTCGGGGATGAAGTCCACTTAGTCCTGAGGTCCTCAGGACACAAGGGGAAATCATCGCCCCACCAGCAGTGCACCAAGAGTGGTGTAAAAAGTGGCGTGTCCTCTGACCACCTCTCAGCAATCCCACTGTGTGGGGCTTACTAGAGGTACCTGGTAGACTAGTTGGCCCCTTAGGACCCTCAGCAGTGACGGGGACTTCATCCCCCAACCAAGAGCGTGCGAGGAGGCACGTTTGCAGAGCAGTGCAGAAAGGGGGTGAGGCCTCCGGCGAGTTGCCGGTTCCTATATATTTTTTTCAATTTTGGAAACGGGGCTGTGTGGCCCCCCTTCCCTTGGCGCTTTGGGCCCCGGGGTCCCCGTCAAAGGTGGCTGGGCCTCTCAATTTATAATTTTTTTTAAAGGGGAGGGGGGCTGTGCTCTTGCTCCCATGAAGCAAAGCAGAGTTTGCTATGGCATGGCAGGAGCAGTGCTCCCGCCATGCCATTGCAAACTGTAATGTCCTGGGGGTGGGCACCCCGGGACATTGCTGGAGTCGGACCTGGGGGGTGGTGGTCCCCATGTCCATGGAGGGCCCCCTTCAATCTTCTTTGTAGCCCCGGGGAGGTGGTGGTCTTCGGGGGTCTGCAATGGACCCCTGTGTTTAATAAATTTGTGCCCAGGGGAGGTGGTGGTCCCCGGGGCAGTGTGGGGGGGCTCAAGCTCCTCACACTTTATTTTTTAAGATAGCCCCATGGAGGTGGTGGTCCCCGGTGCCGGGGGACCACAACGGACACCCGTCTTTATTTATTTTGAGCCCCGGGGAGGTGACAGTCCCCAGGGCTCCATGGGGAGGACTGGACCCCCCCAGGGATTTTTGAATGTAGCCCCGGGGAGGTGGCAGTCCCTGGGGCTGCATGGGGGGGCAGGAGCCCCCCACACATTTCATTTTTTTAAAAGCCCCAGAGAGGTGGCAGTTCTCGGGGCTACAGGGGGCCCGCATGGCCCCCCAAATTTAATAAACATGCTCCGGGGAGGTGGCGGTCCCCGGGGCTGTGGGGGCCCACTTGGAGCCCTGCATCTATTTACATAACTGCCCCAGGACCTGGCCCACCCGGGGGCCTAATTAAACGAAGCAGGGGAGACCGCGCTTCATTTAATTCTGCAGGATTCGCGGACCCTACGCAACTCACAAGATGGCTGCAAACACTTCCTAGTTTGAAGTGTTGGCAGCCAATCAGATCTCAGGCACGAGATCAGGAGGGTTCGCGGATCCTCCGCGGCCATATTTGTATATCTGAGAAATGTTTAAATTTCTCAGGAACTATTGAATGGATTTACACCATTTAACAAAAAGATTGCTTTCTGAACCAAGAGCTACCTTTTTGTCAAATTTGGTGTAATTCCTTTCAGCAGTTCGGGCTGTAGCCGTGTCTAAAGTTTCCTATGAAAATTAACATGGAGAAAACACGTTTTGGGATCCCCCCTTTTTCTCTGCCCCTGCTTGACGAATCACCCCAAAATACCACACAATCTAAAACATTGTATCCCCTCTGGGGGAATTGTTAAGGCAAGACATATTTGCAGCACTGAAAATGACTACCAACAAGTTAAATCAGGTATGATAACGAGTCTTCAGCAAAGAGGATATAACTCATCAGTACTAGATGAAGCTCAAAAGAAAGTTTCACAACTGAGAAGGGAAGACATTCTGTTCACAGACAAAACCATCAGAAAGAAAGAAAAGGACAATGAGGGAGTAAGATTCATCACTACATACGATGAGAAACACATTTTGTTAAGGAAAGCACTTGCTAAACACTGGCATCTAATCCTTAATGATCCCGTCATAGGTAAGGACTTTCCCAAAAAACCACTTGTTACCTACATGGAATGCGAGATCTATGAGAGATTTGTTGGTTAAAAACGAGGTAGTGAAAACTGTACGTATGTGGCTGAAGCCACAACCTGGATTTAGGAAATGCATCAAGTGCAAAGCGTGAGAAAATGGGTTGAACCTCACAGAATTGAAAACACCTCTAGGCAAAACCCTCACAATCAAGCAAAATTTGACATGTAAAACTGATTTTGCAGTGTATGCTCTTAAGTGTCCCTGCTCCAAATATTATGTCGGAAGCACTGTTCTTCCGGCACACAGACGTATCTTGCAACATCTGAGAGCAATTAAAAATAATGACACTAGCTACCCAGTAGCACAACATTTTCACAAGATGCATGGGTGAGATCACACATTTTTTAAATACAGTGTAATTGACAGTGTGCCGAAGAGAAAGAGTGATGGACACAGGGAAATGGAGCACAGAAGACTGGAGTCTATGTACATTCTTGATATGGACAGAAAGGAGCCACAGTGCTTGAATATTGACAATGAGCTCTATGTACATCTCTAGCCTAGCTCGCAACCATTCTTAAGATCATGTTCTTTTAAATAGAGATATATAATTTGCGTTTTTTCCAAGAATTTTAACCAGGTTGTTATTCTGTGTTTTGTCTACAGGAGGACCTCCAGCTAGAGAAGAAGAAAGGGAGTACCAGTAGTGGTTAAATCATAGTTGAGAGCAGCCTTAATTCATCTGAAAGAGAAACAGATGTTTCGTCAGGGGGGCCAGTGGATTAGTAAAGTTGTAAGATTGAATACACTGTTTATTTTGACTGTATATAACTAAGCCCACTGGGGCATAATTGAACTAATGCATTATGTGATTACAGGCGTAACATTGGCTTACAAGGGAAACTTAAAAGAGCCCCTCTAAATTACGGCCGTATTTTATAATATCTTTATTTCTTTAAAATGTTTATTTTTGAATAATTTCAGTTGATGATTAATTGACTGTATCCGAGAAGGATAATGATTGGTGAAGTCTTTGACATAGTGAACAGAGATTATGAATGATTGTGAATTGCAATATCATATGTATGAGTTAATGGCCTAACAAAGATGTGTTTCTTTGAAATCACATGAGACAAATTTGGTGCATATTGAATGAGCATTTGACATGTATGCGATATTAGCCACTCCAATATGGCGCCACCCACTGGCGAACCGGTAGCAGTCCTCTTTTGATGTGCATTACTTTTATTGTACCGATTGAGGAACAAGATGTATAAAAAAAGTATGTTTTGTCATGGTCAACGCCGTGACCAAGGTGAGAGTCAGCACCGAAACTCGTTGGCGTCAGTGCTTCTGCCACAAAGGAAATAAATATCTAACTACTGCACCGGAGTGCTGAGGGTTTCTTTTCCATGGAGTGTTGGGGACTGATTGTTTGCATTTTAACAGCGCGCAGCGAAGCGCTGTAAGCTCAGCATCACCGTCGATTTGACAGCAGGGAGGAAACTCGCTGAAACCAGGAGGAGATATATATATATATATTATACCATTACTTACCTTAACCACTTTTATCAAGTCTATGCCTTTACCACGCATGCCTTTGCATTGTAATGGCATGCGTGGTAAAGGCATATGCATGGTAAAAGTGTGTGTTGTAATGGTAACCCGTTGTAACAGCACTTGCGTTGTTACAACCGCGTTGTAATGGCATGCGTTGTGTTGGCATGCGATGTATCGATATATATTCAATGAGGGGTGATGCCCCGAAACCGGTCCCAGAATGCTTGCTTTCTGGTCCAGGGAGGAGCTGGCCAAGAAGTTCAGGCTCGACTGTTACCATGGGAACAGGGTAAAGGCTGATTTGCATATGTCTGGGTCCAAACTCGAATGGCGTGGTGACCAAAATAACGATGGGTTAAACCTAGATCTGTGACTTGGGGTGAATGTTTGACAATGTTTAGCATTCCGTCCATCATCCATTCATGTTGCATTTAATTATTAATGCCCACACTCATGATTAAAACACACTACCATGTTTAGACCATTTGAAGCAGAATGGCTGACATGTTTCATCGCCATTTTTTACTTGGTTGCAATTTCTTCAGGCAAAGAGGACCACATTTCACCCATACATGCACCGGGCTGAGTGTTTAAACAAAATAAATAGGAGAATAAGCAGCATAATAGCAGATATAGTTCATAATGTGGTGAATCATGACAAAGCCAACAGGTTTTCCTTAAATTTGAATGTGGTGACCACTTGGCAAATCCAACAGGCCTGCTTTATATTGATGTTATGACCCAGTGACAAAGCCAATATGCCTGCTATATTTTAAATGGCACCCCCTTTTAGTATCATGTTCTATCTCGTATGAGTGGGAGTTTTAAGGTAATGAGAGTCCCGACCTACAAGGGACCAAACGTGATTTCAGAATTTCACCTACCTTAGGTATATTTGTAAATTATTGCATAGCATTTAGTAGTGTGTGTGAAATAAATCTACTTTTCCTTTTTCAAAGAAAAGGCACTGGTGCGACAATTATTTTTTGAGGATGTGTTCTTGCTTGCAAGTGGACAAAGATGACTAGCCCAAACCACCTGACCTGAGTAGGCTCTGGGATGCTCTGCTTTGCTGCCCTGAGAGAGTCAAGTGCTACAATGGAGAGCTTGGTTCCTACTGAGGAGACAATTGTGGTTCTATTACTTGTGAGGTCTCACATACTGCACAACTAATAACTCAATTTCTTACAGACGGTATATTCATTTAAAAGTATGGGTCTTTATTTTCTGATTCCTTATCTTAGGCCTCTCACCACAAAAGGATGAATGTCAGTGCCTTTAAGGCAACAAGCTCAAGTAAATTTAATATGGTGACCTATCGTCAAGTACCTCAATGGATATTACTCAAGACAGTTGCTTCTTTGTAAAATAGTGAGTTCTATTCTGCTTAGTTCCCTCCCTCAGTTTTTATTTGTTTTTCTTTTTGGCCACTTGCTTTTTTGATCTCTGTTAGGGCTGAGGTTCCCTGATGGAGTCTGACTCATGGGCATGGGAATCTTCTGTCAAAATGGATTTGAGTGGTTACTGCAGGTCCCCACCTTTTAAAGTATGGATCACTGCTGTGCTTCTGGTTAAGAGGATCTGCTGCTGGTCACTTGAACATGTGCACATATGCGCAAACTTGTGCAGTTTAAGCGAGGAAAACTGTTGTTGGTTAGTATCTGCGCACAGGTGGCCTGCCTCAGATTGGAAACCAAATAAGTTGGTTGTTGTCTGTGCAGCCCTTGTGATTCAATTCTAAAAGTGATAAGAAAGATCCTATTTTTTGACTAAAGTGTAATCTATAGTGGCTTATTAGTAAGAGCTGTCACGTCGTTTATGCGCTGCTTTAAGCTAATGAAAAGTGTGTGGGCCCACATGGGGCCGAAAATAGGCATGGTGGCATTCCAAGCGCATGGTAACATCAGTGTAAAGACTTTGGTGTGAAACTTGAATTAATTTTATAGGGTCACCTCTGAAAGGCTGCATGGGCTGCACAAGTCAGTCATAGTGCTCTTGAGTCAAAAAGGGCAAGAGATTTAGGGATAGGACAGTTTCTGTATTCTGTCTGAACATCTAATATTCTCATTACAAGCCATAAAACTCTGAAACAGCCGCCCAAGGAATATTAACACCACTTTAAGAAATTTGGCCTTCATAAATGCATCTTCCACTAATCACAGTAACAATCTGCAGGACCAATCCCCTTGAATAAACAAAGCAGCCTACAAGGAGAACTGGGGGGGGAACAAAAAACGAAACTTTAAGAACAGACTCAAGTTCTTCAATGCTGTCCCTACATTACCAAGAAGAGAGTCCATAGTCCTCCCATGTACCCAGGGTGCAAAGAGGGACCTCCTTATACACTGCTAACCCATGAAAACGTTTTTGGGGAACTAATCAATGGAAGTTTAGAGTATCTGGTAACCTTGAAGACTCCCACCTTACATGCCTCCTGCACCTACATGAATATCACCAACCCAAATGTTACATTTAACTGAGGAGCAATTACATTGCTAATGCATTGAGTCATGGCACCGCTAGCTTGAAAAATCCAGTGTGGGCCCTCACAAACTCCATCTGCCTGAAAACGAGTCACTGACAGCTGAACATATTGGGTGAGAGAACATTGTGCTGGACGTTTCTCTCATTTAGCAGAGCTGCTAAGCCAAATGGCTCGGCAAGCTCGGAACGTACTGCTGCCATTGCTACTGACAATTGTGCATGGCATAGATGCATACATACGAGTACAGTGGGGATAATATTAGGTAACAAGAGCAGCGTCTAGCAGAACAAGGCTTTTAGCCAAATAAAATCTCGTACCTTGGAAACCGGGGGAGGGGCACATTGTTCTTCACCCTACTAGGGAACAGCCAATGTCTGCTGCTTATCATTGACCCATGTTTTTGTGTGTTTTTTTTTAGCTTCAATGATGGAGATTTTCGCCTTTAAGGAGCGACCCAGATATTATCATCAAGGGACTTCAATTGAAACACCAAGAAAAGGGAAGGGCTCGAAAGAACAATAGAAACAAAAGAAGTATTTCTTTGTGACGCGCTTTTAATGGCAATATGCGACAGCCATGTCGTACATGCTATAGAAAAGCAAATAATTTTAAAAACACTCTTTCTAACCTATATGCTAAATCTACATTTTTTTAACTGAAGCAGAACATTCTCATGGCAAAAAACCCACTGCAGGTTTGCTCACTGTTAAGATTTCTTACTCGGAATACAATTAAGCAGTGTTGGAAGAGGAGTTGCCCTGTGAATGTTAAAATAAACCAAGAACAAAACTGGAGTAGCGAAGGGAGGAAGGGGATTCAAGCACAACGCTCGAGGGAAAGGGTTAAAGTTCGCCAAAGGTGCTGAGGTCCGGAGGAGCGAAGAGAGAGAAACCAGAGAGGAGGGCAGGACGTGGGAGGGGAGAAATACTGAGCGAGGCGTGTTTAGGAGGAATATGAATGGAGAGACCAGCATTCCGATGTAGCCTGACGGCGGGAGGCTCAAGCATCCTTTGAATCAGGGCAAATCCCTTAATATCCTGTACCTGAAAAGTGAATGAACAGAGAGCAAACAGATAGCATTTCTTTTTTTTCATTGTCCCTCCAACAGGCTACAACGGGGTCTCACCTTCATGCTGCTGGGCCAGCTCTGCGATATCCTAGTCTTTAAGCAGAGCTGCGTTCGCAGCACCTGAATGACCACAGTCAGGGCTGCCAGCACCAGCGCTGCCCGCAGTGGCAGGGAGCTAGGCACAGCCATGCTGCAGCCGGAGAGGATTTGGGGTGTGCATAGAACGGGGGCACCGCATGCACATGCTCTCAATGACACGGGCAGCTTGGAGGCAGAACGAAAGTTTAAAATGCACAAGTTACTAGCCACCTCTTCCCCCCTGTCGTTGAAGAGGGGCGAGACACTGTAGCTGCAGTCGGTGCCATGTTGGAAGGGCATGGATTCCAGTTAGTGTCCTTAAATGCAAGGATAATAGCAATTATTTCCTCCCTTTGCCCCCGTATATTTTGTAGCCTAGCGGCGAGAGGATCAAGCAAGTTTGCACTATATAAAATTGCCCAAAAATAAAGCAGTGTACCGGCGGGTCAAGTTTGTACTATCTAATATTGCAACAAAAAAAAAGCAGTGTTGGGAGAGCGCTGCCTACCGGGGCCCTTACTGTAGAAGACACCAGACACCTAGCTGCTCCAATTCAGCGATGCTCATAGACTGGTTGGGTTGCAACCATGATTGCAGCTCAGTGTATTTGCAAACACGCCCAATCACCTTTAAAAGCAAGCCCAAAATAAAACAAATCGTACCAAAAGAAGTCCAATTGCCATGTACATCAAAAAGTAAAAAAAATCGAAATAAATACAATAAGCAGAGCGGGAGGCATAGTGCATGAGGCAGCTCCAGCACAACTGGGGCGGTAAAGGGAGATGGGAAGGAGGAATGCAATATTTACATCTAAGCAGCTTTGGCGCCAAACCTGAACACAGGCAGACAGTAACAGACCAGAAAACCAAGAAAAGAAATAGTCCCCCTAAGAACACATAAAGACCCATAGTGGAATGAGACAGTAATTAGTCTCTGCTGCCTGGGAGGAACTGAGGAGAAAAAGGAGGGACAAAGAGGCAGGACTGACCATTAGCAAGCAAGGATTTTTAAAGGACACTGAAACAAACAAATCGGAAGCAGGGGGATGGCTTTAAGCACACAAGAGAAGTTACAACCGGTCTTTAATGCTTGACCTAAAAAAAAGTGCATGAATTACATTAAACGTCTCACAATTGCAGCGAGCACATTCTGGATTCTCAAACTATTATTAACAGAAAGTCGAATATTTTCACCTATTGGGAGGTTCCCTAAATTTAAATTCACCACCACCTGTCCTTAAAAATAGAACTTTGAGCAATAATGGAACATTATGGGCATACAGATCTTTACAGGTATTATTAATATTAACTCCAAGATATTGAGTAGGGCACTTCACAAATTCTAAGCCAAGTCTATGAAGATGGAAGAGACGATGATTAATCGGATCCACTACTCCCATTCCCCACCCTATCCTTGATCGCAACAGTGAGATCGATGAAATTTTCAAGCTTCAGAAGTTGTGTGTACTGCATAAAATTTGCCAAGCATGCTGGAAACTCCCTAAGGTAGGGATTAATTTTTGGCTCAAAATTGAAATGACATCCCCAAAGTCTCTTCTCTTCTTCAGTGTCACCAATAAAGCATCTGAAAATAACTACATTTTATGTCTTTGAAACTGAAAATTCCCCCTTCATTCTTGCAGCAGCCATGTGGATGCTTTCAGTTTAAAAAGGTCATCTAGTGAGAATATCAGAAGTGAACTCATGAAGAATCTGAAAAGCTGAGAAAACTCTATCAACCAGTTTCATCATTTTCTCACGCAACGCAACACAGCAACCCAATTTACTGCGGTGCACAATTGGGGAAAAAAGCACCGGGCAATATCTTCTAGAATTGGCCTGCTGAAATCTGATGCTGAATGCTACATTTATCTCCATGGGAAGTGATAAGGCCAGGTCATTCCTGATAAGTCCAGCAACACCTTAATACACCTCTCTCTGGTTCTCTATTATTATAAGTGTAGTTATGGTTGCTGGGTGACTTTTTGAAATAACCCTGGGCTAAATGTAGGAAATGCCTTTTTGAGGTCGCAAATGGTCCAATTCGCAAAATACGGCAGTTTGTGACCTCAAAAAGACATTTCCAAAAGTACAAACTCCAAATTGCAATTTAGTAATCTGTTACCGAATCGCAATTTGGGTTTGCAAATCTGTATTTGGAAGGGGTGTGTTTAGGTCATCACTTCCAAATACCGATTCGCCCTGGTATGAACGAATGTTTTGCAACTGAAATGCAGATGCAAAACATTTAGGACCATATGTATGAAGCCAATTTGCGATCGCAAACGCCGAAATTCGCAGAATTTCGGCGTTTGCGACTCATAAATTAGCAGTGTGCAATGTATCACACTGAAACCCCCTCACAAAATAAGGAATCGCAAATTTTGCGATTCCCTATTTTACGATTGCATTTAAGGAATCACTAATTGCGATTCCTTAAATGCAATGTAAAGCACAAAAAAGTGCAATTTGGGCTTAAGGAATCGCAAATTACCACCAACTTCAAGTTGGTGGTAACTTGCGATTTCACTTAAAAATGCACTTTTTGCATTTTTAAAGTGCCATGTGGCGACATACATGCCCTTAGGGCATGTATGTGTGCCACATGTGCACACATGCACATTTCAGGGGTGCAACAGGGTGTCCTTTTGACACCCTGGCACCCTTGAAATTGCATTCTCAATTTGCGATTCTCTAATTGCTAATCGCAAATTGAGAATGTCTTCCCATTCATTCCTATGGGCCTCTAGGCCCATAGGAATGAATGGGGAGGTATTCCTTAATTGCGAATCGCAATTTGCGATTCGCAATTAAGGAATATGAAGGATTCGCAAAATTTATTGCAAATCCTACATACATCTCGTTTTGCGATTCTCAAATAGCGATTCTCTAAAATTCGCTATTTGAGAATCGCAAAACCAAACTTTCATACATATGGCCCTAACACTTTACCGCTAATTCAAAGTTGATGGTAACCCATTCGCAAATGGGAAGGGGTCCCCAAGGGACACTTTCTCCTTTGAGAATAATTGAAAAAATAGTTTTTAAGAGCAGGCTGTTCCAATTAAGGAAAATGGGGTGCATTAAAAAAAAGACTGCTTTATTTAAAAGCAATCACAGACATTGTTGTCTGCTGACCCCAGCAGGCCACCATCCCTGTGATGGCAGCGAATCTTAGTGGGTAACAAATTACGACCTACCTCATTATTATTCATGAGGTAAGTCTGTTTGCAACCCACTGCGAATCGGTAAATGAAACTCAATGAGTTTCATACATTAGGAATAGCGATTTCCTAGCTGCAATTCGCAAAAAATCGCAATTAGGAAATCGGTATTCCTTTTTTTTATACATATAGGCCCACATGCATCAAGCTAATTTGCGCCCGGAAGAATTGCGAATCGGTAAAAAAAGCCTTTACCGATCGCAAATTAGCTAGTTCAGATGCATTAAGCGAAACCGCAAGAAATAGTAGTACTCGCAATTTTAGCGCTTCATAAAATACAGAATCGGTAATACCGAATCTGTATTTTAGGAAGCGCAATTAAGAAATCGCAAACTGCGATGCATCAAGTTTTCGCTAATACAGAACCAGCCTAAATTCGCAATTTGCATTCCTTAAACTAGAAGACATCACATCAGGTGGTAAAAATCACACATAATCAAAAACAGGTGTAAATCATCAGCAAACTACTTAAACAGTCCCAGAATGCATCCCACAGACCCACCATGGCAGCGCTCTACGTTGTGGCGAGGAGGATGAGGCTGAGAGCAGCAGCACAGAGGAGAAGGAGGATCCAGGAGAGAATCTTTAGAGTGCGTGTCACATTGCTAGGGCAGACGGAGGAGGAGATCTATGATAAATATAGGCTGAATGCTGCAGCTATCTTGGCTCTAATTGCTGAGTTAGACCCTATACTGCAGCGGCAGACCCGCAGGACACATGCCATACCCACCCATGTGCAGGTCCTGTGTTCCCTGCATCTCCTAGCTTCAGGGTCCTTTCAGGGAGTAATTGCAGCAGCTGGCGGGGTCTCCCAAAGTGCCATATCCCGTTTTTTAACAGTTTCCTAAATGCCATGTTGCAGAGGATACACAACCACATCAGGTTCCCCACCACACCACAGGAGTTGATGCAAACCAAATTAGATTTCTATCAGGTTGCACAGTTCCCGCATGTGATTGGTTGTATCGATGGGACGCATGTACCCATATGTCCCCCTGCAGTGAATGAGTATGTCTACCGCAACCGGAAATCTTACCACTCACTGAACATACAGGTAACATGCAACTCAAAAACACTAATCACTGACATTGTGGCAAGTTACCCTGGCAGTGCCCATGACGCATACATCTTCCGGCACAGTGGAATACACAGACGTCTACTTGCGGGGGAGTTCGGAGAAGGATATCTACTGGGTAAATCAATGTAATACTGTAATTTAAAAATGTACACCATGGTGACACATTGCAGTGACTAATGTATGTTGGTGTCTCACATCCTGTAGGTGATAGCGCATACCGTGTGAGGTCTTACATCCTCACCCCATACCTGAATCCTGCCACTCAAAGGGAGCGACGTTACAATCGTGCGCACATTGCGACGCGCAATGTTATTGAAAGGACATTTGGGGTACTCAAATCACGATTTCGCATCATACACAAGAGCGGTGGGGCATTACAGTACAGTCCTGAGAAATGCTGTAAGATTGTGGCAACGTGCGCTATGTTGCACAACATAGCCACCAATAGAGGCATCCCCTTGGTGGACTCTGACAGCGAGCCAGAACAGGACATACAGCCGATACAACCACCCCATGCAGCAGGCGGACCACATGCAGCAGAGGGCAGACGTAGAAGAGCAGAAATCACGCAACATTACTTCTAAGGTGAGTAAGCACATGACAACACAGAATTTGGTTAAAGGTTTAATGTGACAGTTGTGTGTATGTGTTAATGCACACATACCATGTACAGGCAATTACATTTCATTGCCTTGGGACTGCAACGGCAGTGCGTATAGGTAACACATATCTGGTTACATCACCAGATTGTTTGTATGTCCAAATGCCTAAAGCTTCCTGTGACGCCCCCCTGTGGCCCTTGTAGTAGGCCCAGCTGCATCTGACATGGTGTCTTCTGTGACTGCCTGACTCCTGCTACTGCGCCTCCTGCTATGTGCCACAGGCACCAGTAGGCTGCTAAGGCTGGAGGCCTCCTCACTCTCCCCCCCTCCATGCATGAGGTTCCCACTGGCTGCTGCTGTCTGCAGCCCTTCCACAGCAGTGGTGACCTGGATTAGGCCCCTGGCCACATCCCCACAGCAGTGGGTCATCTCGACCTGCATGGCGACTGCACGCCTGTATAGCTGAGCTGTCGTAGTACTCAGCCTGTTGATGGCCCTGGTGTATCCACGCATGCGCCCCATAGCATGTTGTTGCCTCCTGGTATTGGAGATATGCTCAGCCTGCATGACACTGCACATCTGTTCAATGGCTGTTGCAACACGGTCAAGTTTGTCACTGTGTGCCCTGAACCCCTCAACGAGTGCAGTCGTCTGCTCCTTCATGCAGTCACGAATCCCACCCATGTGTGTGGCCATTGTTCCCAATTGCTCCTGCATGAGTCGCATGTTCTTCTGTTGCAGGCGCTGGACCCTCAACATCTTGGTCTCAAGCACACTGCAGGCAGCTTCACCATCGTCCACAGCAGTCCTCAGAAATGGACTTGGCCTTCGCCTGCGGAACGGACTGTGACGTGGTGGTATTGTTACCTCTGGTGGTGGGGGTGTATGGGCAGTGCCCTGTGGGTCTGCTCCTGTTTGTGTGTCCTCCTCACTATCCAAATCGGGCAGTGGCAGTACTCTTCTCCTGCGTTGAGTGGGAACAGGTAGGGGCGAGGATGCCGGCATCTCTTGTCCCTCATCTTGCTGGTCTGTATGTCCCTGTGAATCGTGGATGTCTGCCACGTCACTCTCCTGTGATGCATCTGTGAGGGAAACAGTGCAAGATCATTTTGTTTTGTAAAATGTAAAAAATCTATTTTTTGCACATGTTTGTGACATTGCGCTCACAGAGGTGTAATAAATTAACTTCTGTGATGTAGGAAGTCTACTGTTGTCACTGCCTTGCTGTACGCTGTTGCATTTGAACTGTGCTACTCCCCCATGCTTTGCCATTACATATGTTTGCATACAACTCCCACAATGCATTAGGGGGTTGCAAGTAAGAGGTGGACTGGACTCATGCCTGCTACACTACGCAGGGTATGCATTTGTTGCACTTTGGCTTACAATTATTTTGCAATATGTTTGGATGTGCTCTTACCTTGGGAGGTCCCCGCATGTCCTGAGGTGTCAATCTGCGTGACCCCGACAACTGCCTCAGGCTGCAGAGTGGATTCCACCAAGTCGTCCATTGGGGTGTTTGCAGGCTGAGTGGATGTTCCCCCTCCTGTTTTTCTTGCAGATGCCAGCCTTTCAGCCACTCTCTCTTTTGCCCGGCTGCGAAGGTCATACCATCGCTTCTGTAAGTTGCTGATGTCACGGTGTGTGACCCCCACAGAATTGACCCGGGCTTGTATCCCAAGCCAGATCTTCCGCTTGACTGACTCAGCAACATGCAGGGATTGTTTCCCAAACAGCTGGTCATTTTTTTGGACGACTTCCTCAGTGAGTATTTCCAGTTCCCTCTCACTGAATTTTATTTTCCTCTTCCTGCCTTCTCCTTTCTGCTTTTTGTTTCCTGGGTCCATTGTAATTGTTGGTCTCAGATTCTGCTAGAAAATGTGTTTTCCAGGCTGTGCACCAACAGTCTTCCTCCTCCTCAGTCTCTAACTCTGCACAGGTGTGTGGTATCTGGGATTCACTTCCTGGTATGATGTCATCTCCATGAGGCGATCGGCGCTTTCGCAAATACCGAATCGGTATTTGCGAATTTGCAGATATCGATTCGGTATTTGCGAATTCGCAGATACCGATTCGGTAAATAAGTAATCGGTAAATATTTTAGCGATTTTTAAGGAATCGCAAATATTTACCGAATTATTTGGTGCATTCCGTTTAGCGAATCTGAAATAGCGAATCCTTAATTTTCGCTATTTTGGAGTCGCAATTTATTTCTTTGATGCATGTGGGCCATAGCCCCCTATCTTCTGTTAGGAAGTCTCTTTGTATACCTTGCTTTTTCTGAGAAAAAAACTTTTTAGTTTCAACTTTTTAATGTATGTAAACAAGCCATTTTTTATTCTGTTGTCAAAAAGATTGCAACTACCATTAGTTGCACAATTTTCTCAGCACTTTTTTAAACGGCATTCAACGTTTTACTGTGAAAGTTTCGGTACTGGTAATTTTCTGCCACTTCTCTTTCTGCCCTGTGTGCCCTGAGCTCATTGTCAGACCTCTGTTCTAACTGTTCCATATTTTTCCAATCTGCTGTCCTTTTGAACTGCAGTGTTGGGGATTAGGCCCCAGAAACGCACGGAATGACCATGCACAGGCGGCATTTTTAATAAAGGTCCTACAAATTGAAACCACGCCCAGTTCCCTGGGCTTTTTATGCCAGACTTCTCATTATACTCACGCACCTGGGGGTTTACAACTTTTCCCCCTTGTGCGCACCATGCAGTGTGGTGTCACCCAGCTCCCTGCGACACTAAATTCCTCCCTTACCACAGAAAAAAAAACATCAAACAGTAAATGCCAAACATTAAACGAGCACATGGCTCTAGTCCATCATTATCATAAACACACGACCACAGTATCACGACCACAGTAACATCATCCGCCTCTCGTCAGTCCTTATACTTCTGGGATGGTTTGGGGTGTGGTCCCAACTGGTACCATCCTTCACCACCCCTTGCGGAGGGGTCAGATGGGGGGCCCCTTGGGCTCAAAGCCCCAGCCAGACTTTGGCTTCTGCTGATTGCTGCTAGCGAAGTGTTCGGTGCATTTGACAGAGTGACAGGTGAGGGTGTTGGTGTTGAAAACAAATCTTCTGATTGGGCGTCCCACTCCTGGTTCTGGCTACTGCTTTCTTCCTGGTCAGGGCAGCCGTCTCCTGTGACGTCGTCTCGTGGGTCGATGGATGCAGGCTTTGGTAAAGATCTTGGCAGAATCCTTTTGAACTGGGACACATTCCGTGTGGTGCATTCAATGCCTTTCCGAACTGCTACCTTCATGCCATTGACATTGCTGACGGGCCATGGGTCGAGTTCAAACGGCAACCTGAACTTTTCTCCAGGGTGGTGATCTTTCACCGAAACGTTGTCACCCACTTTGATGGGACTCTCTTTTGCCTGCCACGTTTGGGACAACTACTCTTTGTTATGGAGTCTACGAAAGTCGGATCAGTTCGTGGGATTAGGCACAATCTCTACCGCAGGGTGGTGGGGATGGTGCCCACATTGGATCTTACAAAAAACCAGCTTGCTGGGGGAAACACCTGTTGTGTAATGGGGGGGGGTGAGTCTGTACTCCTGCAGGAAATGGTACAGGGCATATTCATCGCTGGTGCCTTCCGAAATCTGGGTTACCTTGGTAGGAATCTTCATCAGATGGTCCACTTCCCCATTGGCTTGAGGCCACCGGGGGGTCGTATGGCTCCGGGAGCTCAGGTAGTCAGCCAGCTCGGAGCCATTGAAGAGGGGACCATTGTCGGTGCGGATCTCTGAGAACAGGCCAAACATAGCTGTTGGAAGCCGGAGTCCCCATCCCGCACCACTGTCACTAAATGCGAGACCCGGGACTCCTCCCTCAAGGCTAGGCCAAGTAAGGACACCGTTTGAGATAGCCCTGCTCACCCCCTTAGTAGCTTGGCACAAGCAGCCAGGCCTATCTCCAAGGCATGAGTGTACAGTATGTGCAACCACGCTCACAACAACCCACTGGTGACACCACAAATGGACTCCACACGAGTTTGATAAAACGAGTATAAACTTTATGTAAAAAGATATACGATCAGACCACACGATACATAAGCCAACATAGAATAAAGGGTAACATTCGTTCCGGCTGGTTGGTAGGTTCAAATCCCAACCACCGCTTTAAAAATGCTATGCTGGTCGTAATGCTACAATCACACACGTTGCAATGGACAAACAATAGTGCGTTGCGTAACGATACAATCCTGTGCTTTGCAAAGGAGAAATAATACAATGAGTAACGATACACCCCGGTACCTGCAATGGGAGAAATAATGCAATGCGTACTGCTACAATCATGTACCGCGCAATGAAGGAATAATGCAACGCGTCACACCCCAATCAAGTACTTTGAAAGGAATAATACAATGCGTAGCTACAATAAATTACTTTGCAATGAAGAAATAATGCAATGTGGGCCGCTACAATCCTGTACTTTGCAAGGGAGAAATAATGCAATGCGTAGCGTTACAATCGTGTACTTCGTTATGCAGAAATAATGTCAGGCGTCCTAAG
Organism: Calotriton arnoldi; assembly: GCA_963921515.1. Classification (NCBI taxonomy): domain Eukaryota; kingdom Metazoa; phylum Chordata; class Amphibia; order Caudata; family Salamandridae; genus Calotriton; species Calotriton arnoldi. Next base: position 255,685 of record CAWUFW010006087.1, on the reverse strand, counting down.
ACAGTCTGGCAGTTCGTTAGCAGCAATATTGGCAATGTGTATTATGACAGTCAGCCTCTTCGATAACAGTTGCCCCCCACACGTATCAACGATGACACAAAGTACAGCTTCTCACTCTGGCCCCAGTACTGCCACTCCTGAACGCAGTACGGGCTCCACTCTGAGCCGAAGCAAAGGCTCACGCCGCCAGGACTGAGAGCGCTGAGAGAGTGTCCCTCCGAGCCCGCTCCACGCCCAGGCAGTGATCCACGTTACCTGGGGGCGCGACCCCACTCTCCTCTCCACCTTCAGCGAACTGGGCCTTCTGTGTAGAAATTTCTCAATGGGCCTCAGCGGCTCGGCCTGGCAGCTCAGCTCCTCCGGGCTGCCAGTCCGGGCTGCGACTGTTAGGAAGGTCTCAGGCGGCTGCAGGGCACACGTACCCCACGCCCCTGAGATTACGTTACTCTGGGTGCACTTCACCACAGCACCCTCTGGGTCTCCTCTGGCACGAAGCCACACTCACAACGCTGATGGGACTTCACGTCGACTCTGAGTGCACGCTCACCAGGCACTCCTTCCTGCGATCTCAGTTGGCACCAAGACACGCACACCACATTGCAGAGACTCACTTTCTTCCGGTCCACACGATGATCAGCCGATCACCTCCACAGTACCAGGTTGCACCAAAGCACACACACTGCTTCACTGAGACTTACTCCAACTCCGGTGCCCCGATATCCAGGCGCTCTTCCCCAACGCCTTTGGCCGCACCCCAACACGCTCACCGTGTCCGAGCCTCACTTCTCCTCCGGTGCACTCGACGACCAGGCGATCTTCACCAGCGCCTCCGGTGCACCACGACACGCACCCTGCGCATCTGAGACTCACTCCACTTCCAATGCACATGTTGACCAGGCTCTCCTCACCAACACCTCCTGTGCACCACGACACGCACCCTGCGCGTCCGAGACTCACTTCACCTCCGATGCACCCGCCGACCAGGTGCTCTTCACCAGCGCCTGCGGTGCACCACGACACGCACCACGTCACCTCCGATGCACACGCTGACCAGGCACTCTTCACCAATGCCTGCTGTGCACCACGACACACACCCAGCGCGTCCGAGGCTCACTTCACCTTCGGTGCACACGTTGACCAGGCGCTCTTCACCAATGCCTGCTGTGCACCATGACACGCACCCAGCGCGTCCGAGACTCACTTCACCTTCGGTGCACACGTTGACCAGGCGCTCTTCACCACATCTCCTGTGCACCACAACACGCACCCAGCGCGTCCGAGTCTCACTCCGTGTGTCCAAGATCACAGGGCACTCCTTCCGAGGGTCTCAAGCTGCCACAACACACGCCCACTGTGTCGCTTGAAACTTCTCTGGAAACTTTTATGTTCCTGTGTTTCCAAACAGGGAGCCAGCTCACCTCGGGCCCTTGGGGGGTAACAAGACACAGCACAAAGCACAGTCTTCTTCAAGCAGGGGGACCCAGCACACAAAGCACAGTCCCAACAGCCTCTTCCTTGGTTAAAACAGCAAACTGCAGACCAGACCCAGATCATGAAGCAAGGGCTGGTCCTTCCCCAGCAGTCTCTTCAGTTGTTCCTTCCTTAGCAGAGGTTCCTCTTGACCATGAAATGGGTCCAAGCCTTTTCAGTCTCAATCCATTTCTATTCCATTCCCCCGTTCAGGGGTCTCAGCTCTCCTAGTTATACCCCTAAATGTCTTTGAAGTTCGTTGTGCTCAGGGGTCCCTGACCCCTGCCTAAATCAGTTCTGGGTGTCTCCCTCCCAGTGTCACCGTTCTCCCTTTGATACTGGCGGACTGGATCCTTAATCACTCAGCAGGAGATGGGTCAATTGTTTTATAGCTGCAACCCAGGCCTCTTCACCTCCCGGTGCTTTTCCTCGCCTACTCACCAGATGCAGGTCAGCCTGGTGCCATCTCAACCCCTCCCTGGGTCAAGACCTCCCCCGGCACCTCTCCCCTCGCAGAGCTAGACAGTCAATCCACATTCAGCAGAGACACACAGAAATGCTTAAAGCACAAAACTCAGCCACTTTCTAAAAGTGTGGCTTCTGAACACACAGTGATAAAACCACTTTCATAGAAAGATGTGTTATGCCGCTGTGAGTTCATACATACTAAACTTCACCTCTCTATTTTAAACTTATGGGAAACTAGGCTAACAAACACAATACCCAGTCTCCCCCATTCTGTCCTATGGGCAGAATGGCCTTTCACCAGTGAAAAACAAAATGGAGCGTTTTCCACTGTCAGGACATAACTCACACCTCAGTATATGTTCTGCCTTTTACTTACACTGCACCCTGCCCAGGGGCTACCCGGGACCTACCACTGGGGTGCCCACTGTGTACGCAAAAGGGGAAAGTAAGGCCTGACAAGTGGTTACACTTGTCAGGACAACATGCTAACTTAGCAAACTGCGGGCAGGCCCTACACTATAGGCCTGAGTTCCCTTCTCCGCGCACCTTTGCATTACTAGCCCTGGCACACACAGTGCACATCACTAGGGATTTTACTAGTAAGGCAACATACCAATCATGGCCAACCAATTACCATTACACTTTACACAGGGAACACTTGTACTTTGACACTGATCAGCGGTGGCAAAGTACCCAAAGCATCTAAATTGGCAACTCTATGTCAGGAAAACGGTCTAGGGGGAAAGCAAAAAGTTTAGGGAACTTTAGCCAAAAAGGCCAAGTCCTACAATAGCCATGATTTTCTCTAGCTTTAGGATGACCTCTGAGGTCGATGTTGTTGATACGATTTCAACCTTGGGTTAGCATGAATAGTCGTCTCCTACACAACTAGCATGTGTGCTCCATTTGGGGGGCTGCCAAAATCCACACAAACTCTCTGCCATGGGGCACTAGGGGCCACATCCATGATGACGGGTGCAGGCTGGTCGAGCTGGCTCGTTGCAAGGCAGACTGGGCAATCTCATACTACTGCTTTTACTGTCTAGTCTAACCGGGGAAACCACACCTTGCTCCTGAGCCTGTTCTTGGACTTCACTATGCCTTGATGTGCTCCCTGTGCGAGGAGAGCCACCTTCTGTGTCAGGTTTTCTGGTAGCATCAGCAGCGGGCCTCGTCGCAGACACCCTTCACCCGTAACTAACTATTCCTGGCAGACATTGTGCAACACTCGGAGGATGGACTGAGCTGCTTCTGTGCGGAAGGGTGTCGGGTTCTAGAGCGGCCACCTGTCACCAGTGGTGACTGCCTTTATGGCAATTTGCAGGCAGCCGTCATGCTGTGTTGCCTCTTCTACTTCTGCCAAAGACATCAGGAGAGGCCTGGAGCGATCCACGATTAGCCGGACCTACTCTTCCGTTTCCTTTGCTGTGGCTGTCCGGGGGGGATGACCAGTCGAGTATGCCTGGATAAGAAATCCGCCGGGTTCTGGCTTACAGGTTGGTGGCTCACCTTGAATTGGAACTCCTGCAGCTGTAGGATCCATTTTTCGATCCTGAGAGGAGGCCTCGACGAAGACCCTTGGAACAGCAGGATCAACGGTTTGTGGTCTGTGATGACGGAGAAGTGGTGTCCATACAGATAGATGTAGAAATGCCGGCAACCCCACAGGATGGCGATCGCTTCACGCTCTATTTGAGAATAGTGCTGTTGCATGGGCGTAAGCGTGTAAGTGTCATACGCCACTGGGGCCCACTCTCCATACTCCTGTCATTGAGCTAGCATGGCCCCCAGACCTGTGGGGCTGGAATTGACTACTAGCTGTGGCTCGTTCTGCAGGTTAAAATATGCTAGAGTGATATCGGCCGACTGGGTGGCCTTAGTCTGCCGAAATGCTTCCTTCTGTTCTGGACCCCACAACCAAGGACAGGATGATTTGGTGAGCTCCCTGAGAGGGCCGATGATGTCTGACAGATTTTTCATGAAACACCCATAATACTTCACCATCCCCAGGAAGCTGCGTACTAGCACTAGCGGTGTTGACGAAGGTCTTAGGCCAGAGAGAACGGCCTCATCAGGTGCCAACAGAATTTATTGCCTCACTGGCTGCCTTATGCCTCAAGAATAATTTCTTTGCATTCAAGGATACAGGTTAAGGGGGTGGCTATGGGGTGTTGCTTCGCCCCGGAAATAGCCAATCTTGTAAAGGATTGTTTCGAGAACCGATATATCTTTAACAAATCGAACCCCTTCAAATCCCACACTGCACAGTGGTTGCGGTTCATTGATGACATCATGATGGTGTGAAATGGTGACCACGAGTCCTTGGAGAAGTTCCATTACTGGTTGAACTCCAGAACGCAAGACTTAAACTTCACAGTGACATACAGTAAGGAGAAGCTCAACTTCTTGGATGTATGGATCATTGATAGTGAAGGGAAATTGGAGGTTAGTTTGTACACCAAGCCCACTGACTATAATATGATATTACATTTTACAAGCGGACACCCAAGAAGTTTAAAAGATAACTTGCCCTACGGGCAATTTCTCAGAATTAGGCGGAAGCACCAACAAGGCAGATTACTTTATGAATGCAGAAATCCTGTTAAACAAACTTATGGAGAGAGGCTATCCTAAGAAATTGATAAGATCAGCACTCAAACGGGCTTGGTTTACACCGAGAGAAGAGTTGTTGACTCATAAATCCAAGCCAGATTTAAAACCACTGACTTGTGTGCTAATATATAAACCTAAGGCAAATAAAATCAAGCAAATAGTTTTGCAAAATTGGAGGCTGGTGAGCCATTTAAATATTCCTAGGCCCCTATTTGCTTTTTGCAAAGGAAAGAATCTTCGCCAACATTCGGTGAAAGCGGTATGACCTTCACAACCTAAAAAGGACATAAGAGGCATGATGGGACTCACACCACTGGTAGGGCATTTTAGGTGTAACAACTGCGCAGCGTGACCCCTGACCACTGATTCCAAATTTGTGATGCTGAACGATAAGAAACATTTTCAACTGAGTTTTTCTAACTGCAATACAAAAAATGTGGTTTATTGCCTGTCATGCCCATGTGGTAAAACTTACATAGGGCAGACAATGCAACCAGTAAAAATGCGTGTGTTCAATTACAGAATCATACCTACCGGATCGCCCCTCGATGGTTTCGGCAAGTTCATGCAGTGCTGGGACAGTTTCTGTGGGAGGGGGGTAAAGTTCGCGTCGCGATTCGGACATGCTTCAGGTCCACATATTGCGGGGGGCTGGCGACCTCAGACATACTTTCCTACTACCAGGCCTCTCACCTACTGGTCCTTAATGAGTGGTGGTATGGGGATAGGGCAGACCCCGCCTATGCACTGGAGCGGTACCTCATGGGGCACTCCTCGGCTCACGCGCTCCTATACTCGGCGCAGCGGCGGCGTTCCCTGCCGCCGGCCACTGAGGTAGTCTTTCACGTCTGGCGCCAGGCCCTCCGGCGCATGGGGTGGTGGGGTACCCTAACCAGAGAGACTCCCCTCTGGGACAATGGGCGTCTGCCGCAATTGGCGGCCCTGCAGGGCTTCAGACAATATCGGCTTTCGGTCCTGGGGGATGTGACTCGAGCCGAACACTCAAATCCTTCCAGGACTTGCAGGGGGAGTTCTCTATGACAAAGACCCAATTCTACAGATACCTTCAGCTTCGGCATGCCTTGGCGCCGAGTCTGGAGGGCCTGGAGTCCCTGCCCGAATTTAGCCCGATAGAGGCTAAAGTCTTTATGGGCGACCTTGGGCAACGCAAGATCTCTCAGATCTATCAGACCTTGATCACCCACTGCTCTCCCACGCTTCAGAAGCTCCGGGGGGACTGGGAGCTAGAGGTCGGCCCAATGGACGACGAAGATTGGAATGAAGCCCTGGCGGCCCCTAGGGGGGCGGCTATAACCATGCGCTTGCGGCTGGTCCAGTTTAAGTACCTCCATCGCGTATACTACACGCGCGCGCGTCTGTGGAGGGCAGGACTGATAGCATCTCCCACCTGCTTGAGGTGTGGCCGAGAAGAGGGTTCATTCATACACACGGTATGGCACTGCCTGTCCCTTGATCGCTTCTGGGGAGGGGTATTTATATGTCTGACAGAGGTACTGGGCTGGGAACTGTTGCGGTCACCGCGCTTAGCCCTGCTTCACATTATGGATGGGATTGGGGGTAACACTTACAAGAGGCATTTGCTGCTGCTAGGCCTTACCGCAGCTAAACGAGATATAGCCCGGGCATGGAAGGACTCGAGGCCCCCATCAGTTGCTGCCTGGAAGAATGGCCTAGATTTTTGCATGGGGCTGGAGCGACCGATCTTTGTCGCCAGAGGCTGCCCACGCAAGCATTACAAAATCTGGAAGAGGTGGGCGGATTATCGGGGAATATGGTTGGAACCGGTGAAAGAGCCAGAGGCCCCCCTATCGGAATAAAGGGTGTTTTTTCCCCCTCGTACCAATGTTTTCTAGTTGTCTGAGGTGGGGGGCATCACGCCATGGGGACCCTATACACTGTGGCAGTCATCGTGGCCTGCTGGACTATGCCGGAGAAAGTGGACTTCTGTGTGAACCAGGGGGGGTGGGGGATGGGGGTGGTGGGGTGTTGGGGGGTTACATTTTGTGTTCTTGTATGCATTTTACATATGCGTGTTAAATGTCAACATTCAGGGGGTCTGCCCCCGTAAGGTTTATTGATTGTGCGGACAACTCTGGGGTACAGGGCGCCGCTCTATATGTGTACGTTGACGAATAAAAATTTGTTTAAAAAAAAAAAAAAATGCGTGTGTTGCAACCAAATCAAGGATACGGTGTAAGACTCAGGGTGCCCCGCTAGTCCAACCCTTCCTACAGTGTAACCATGATGAAAATGACATCCATTGGTCAGTACTGATGGTGGTCAAATCAAGTAATAGTGTGAGCCTACAAACCACATTGAACAGATTTGAGGCTTGTATGATAGAAAAATATAGAACGGCAGTACAGGGCCTCAATGACCATGATGAAATTTGGTCTTTGATCTGAAAATATTAACTATCATTCTCAAGTTCTGGTAATCCATGTAAGTGATCATTGGGTGTTCTTTAGAAACTGGTTAAGAGAAGTGGTTAACACCTGCTTAGGAAACCCATGTCGGTGTAACGATTGATTTGTAACATGACACATGTGTTGAGCTGTTTCTGATCATCTCGATATGAGATATATTGTTGTATTGTTACACTGTCTTACTGTGGATTTGTATGTGCATTTTCAGTATTGCAAGTAGTGTGCAGGATGTGCTGAAATCATAGTGGATAATTAAATCCCAGTCATGGCCATGATATTTCCATGTGTCCCCCCCCTTTCTGCTTGACTTGCCCTCTTTAACCCACATGACTTTGTACTTGATCATAGCTCTTATTTTTAAAGGGCTCGACAATCAACATTATATACTTCCAGGCTTGTGGAATGGTGAGCATTCATACACATTGACCAAGCAATCTAGTCTTCATTGCTGCATAAGTGGTGTTTTATTTTATTATGTATTTTTTAAATATTTTGCTTAGCTCGAGTGCAAACGTGCACCGCACACAGCACGACCTTTGGTAATTCACACGATCACCTAAAGATCGGCGCCATAAATTATATGGTGCTATGGTGCTTGTACCCGCATCCGCACGTAGTATTTCCCCCATTTCCACTGCCCAAGAGGAAGCATGTGACCGCGGACGCAGGGAGTGTTTATTTTAACACGCTACCCGAGAGGGAGCCGCGTTAGTGTGTTCCCGGTAATGGAGCTGATAGGAAGTGGATTTCAAGCTGTGTGACTCATCTACCAGTTGTGAAGACTGCATTTAGTACGAGGGCCACACCCCAGAGGCATGACGCCAGTGGGTGGCACAGTGAGTGTAGTTTGTATTGTTTGTGCCCTTTCTTGGGCTTTGAAGGTGGCACTATTTTCTGGGTGCTAATGGTAGTTATCTGCACCATGCAATATCTGATAGATAGGTGGTTTATTCCCTGTATATGATAGGGGTTGGGTCACCCTGCACAACCATTTCTAGGGGGGCACTGTTGTTTTTATTGCACTTTATGGGCACTTTTACATGCCCGGGTGATCAGCACATCCTGTGACACACGTAGGCAATTGTTTTTAAGTTTTTGATTTTGGATTACTTTAGGTTGTTCCCTTTACCCTTGTCCTGATGAGGCCCGGAAGGAATAGGGGCTGAAACGCGTCGACAGTTCATGTTTGGAGGAATCCACTAAATCAAGAATATAATTGTATTTAAGTGGAGATACACATTACAAAATGCTTTTACGAAGTGTAGCAGGGACCTCATGTGTATACATGATTACCTCGCAGTGTATTGCCATTAATGAGGGTGCAAACACTGACATTAAAAATTGAGGGTTTGGAAACAATATATGATGAATTGGTTGATGAATTGTTGATATGTACTTATCTGGTCAAGAGAATAAATGTGCATAATTGTGTAAAATGTTTTGTTGTTTATGTTTATTTTTCTATAAAACCAAATGAAGAATTGTTCCAACGAGGAATAAATAGTGGTGTGTGGTTTTTGATGTATAAAAATTTTGGGACGGGACGATGCACCATTAATAGGGTAATTTGATGTACCCTATGGGTAGTATTTAGATATCCATTCCTCCACATCGCCATTGTGTATAATGTGTTGTTCTGGAAAACTTCGGCAGCGCTGGAAATGCCAAAGTTTAGTATGGTGTATCTCCACAGGCCAGCATGTGTTGAGAATGTAGTAATAGGGCAAGAGTCCGGGTGTAGAGTTTTTGGGTGGTAACCCGGCCTGAGGTACATTATGGAGAACCATGTGAAGCCCGACAACTCCCCATTGAGGTAGTATATAGTTGGTGTAAGGTGTCGTTCATGCTTGATCGCTGAGTTCGGGTCCTCATATCTACACAAATCGGGACTGCTTCTGGCTGTTTGGGTTTCTTCACCACCACTATCGGAGACACTCATTGTGTGGGGCCCCTAACCTGCTTGGTGCTGCCTGCCTTCTCCAAGAGCTTCAGTTCAGCCTCGATCTTGGGCCCAAGGTGGAAGGCTATCCTGCGATGTCTGAGGGCGATGGGAGCTAAGGACTTGTCAATGTGAAGTCAAATGACTGGTCCCTACAGGCAGCCAATTCCTTTGAACAAGGCTGCGAATTCCTGCAGGATGCAGCCGAATTCGTTCATGCACGCTGAAGGCAAACCGTATGAGATTGAGATCCTGGGCAATGCAGCAGCAGAGGAGGAATACTGACCCTTCTTGTAACACGTACACTCTCACCCTCCATTGAGTGGATTCAAGGGATAGGTCAGTTTGGAATATGCCACAAAGCCGTAGTGGAGAGTGGTGGCCAAAAGCATACACTTGCACACTGGTGTGACGGAATGTTGGTGGGTCCGGCAAGCTGTGGTAGACATCCTTGGCCATAAGATTGATTGATGTCCCAGTGTCTATGAGTGTTGAGACGGCGTGGTCCTGTACTTCAACTCAGCACATGGGGGCTGTCTGATGATTGGCTTTGAGGGTGTCCAGTGTTTGAAGTACGTGAACAACAACCAAGTCATCTTCATCCATGCTGTTGTCGGACGGGTTGTCTGGGTGTGGCTCCACTGCTCAGACTGATTTTTGTGAAGGTTTGGGCCATTGTCCTTGCAAAGAGCGGCAGACTCTGGTGAATGGTTTGGGTTTGCCACATGTGCTGCAGGTATTGTTGCTGGCAGAGCAGGTTCCGGCATGAGGGTATGGGCCACCACACCACACTCATGGGCTGGTATGAGATCCCTTTTTGGCGAGCCCTGATGGGCGCTTGGCAGGATCCTGTTTATCTACTTGTGCCTAGTTTTGCACTGCATTAATGGGCTCTTTATGATAGGGATAGGCGAGTTAGGGTCCATGTGGGCCTCCTGAGCTTTTGACAGTTCCTTGAAGTGACCCAAAGTCAGTATGTCTCTCATGGACATATTGGACTTCTGGAGGATCCTTTCCCGGAGCTTGTGGGATGTCACCCCTGGATGAAATGGGAGCGGATCTCCTCATCTTCTTCTGGGAGAGTGCAGGTTCTGGCGAGTTCCCTCAGCCAACTGCAAAAGACATCCACAGATTCCTCCGTGTGCTGCCGAATATGGTGCACGACGAACAGCTCGTAGTCGGGATTGGCATACGGTGTGAAGTGCACTATGATGGCTTCCCTCAGGGGGAGGTAATTCTGGGGGGACACACCTCCACGACAGTCTTTGAAATTTTATGGATGTTGGTACCTCCAAAAAACAGGAGCATGGGGCACGTGTGGCCTGCAGGCACCTCAATGGCTTCAAAATTGGTTTCTAATCACTCCACCCATGCTTTGCAGTGGGCAGCCTGGGAGGGTGGAGGTCCTGTTACAGTGAAGGGTCCTAATGCAGGGATGGAAGCCATGAGGCTACATGGGTGACAAAGGCAGAGGTGTCTAGAGGGTAGAGAAGCTCACTGACAGGGGTCTGGGGTGCTGCAGGGCTGGTGACTGGAGAGAGATCTCACATGTTGGTGTCTGAAGGAGGGTCCACCATGTGGGAAACAGGTTGTAGGTGGGTAACACTGCAATGGTTCCTTTTCTAGACCACACTGTTCTGCCAGTGATGCAGGGGATTAGAACTGGCTCATTCAGTCCTGCTGGGGATGTAAGGTGTGAGTAACTGACCCCAGGGGGCCCATCTTTGGGGTGGATGTTTCAGTGCTGGGCACAGTTGGCACCCTCAGGCAAGGCAGGGTCCTCGTGCTCAATGGGATGAAGAAAGAGGAAGCTCCACCCCTAGGGCACAATGACGTAGCATCACAGACGGAGGAGTAACAGGCCACTGCACGTATGTGGAGGCAGAGCCAGCCAATAGATCCTGGTGGCCGCAGTCGGCGACGCCAGTCCCTGCGCGAGGTGCAGGCAGCATAGCCGGGTCCCAGTGAGGTCAGCAGCTAGGGCAGGGCATGAAAGGGGGCACACGTGGATGATGCGGGCCCCCTCGTCACCAGTGTAGTGTTGGGGATTAGGCCTCAAACACATACCGAATGACCATGCACACACCGCAGTTTTGATAGTGGTCTTCTGAACTGAAACCATGCCTGGCACCCCGGGCTTTTTATTTAATACGTCTGGCTGTACGCCAGACGTTCTCATTATACTCATGCACCCAGGGGCTTACAACCTTTCCTCCCTGTGCGTACCATGCAGTGGGGTGTCACCCAGATCCTCTCGACACTACAGGAACCATATTGATCATCTTCATTTTACGACTTCACTTTGATTCCATTCTACTTATAAAAGGAGATATTGGAAAAATCACACTGATAACCCACTTGTTCTTATTAGTCTGAATCACTGGTTAATTAACTTTCACCATAGTGACCTCTGTTCACATTCATATACACCACCACCAGAATCCATTGATTTTTCATCAGATTTATGTGTGATCATATAGACGTATTTTCATTATTTCAATTTTTCACTTGTGTAAATTGTAGAAAAGATTTTACATATAACACAGTGGCCCTGCGAAACTTGTATTCTGAAAGTTAAGTTCCGTAATTGTACAATAATAGCGTTTTCTTCCATTTTGTTCCAGCTCAGGGCCTTAAATATCATTGAAGCTTATCATAAACTGTAATGCTGCTATCAATCCTGGCACAATTCTAGTCTTAATAATATGTACTGTTAATATTTACTGTTTCACTTTCTTTTACTGTTTTGCTTCCCTTTTAATATTTAATTAGTACATACAGTACAAACATTTTCAACTCAAGTAATTAAAATTTGAATCGTTTTACCTTTGTCCTTAAAAGAAATAATACTTGTTATGCATATAAAAATACTGAAGTGAGCTTTTCTCACCAAAGGGCAATGCATCTATAACATCATCTAACTTGATTGAATCTGCAAAAAAGAGCAAGGGAGAAAGAAAAGGGCATTGATAATAAAATATTCCAACAATATCATTTTCTAGTTATTCTCCATAATATAAATACAGAAAATCAACAACTGTAATTTGGAATTTCGGGAAATGCCTGTTACTTGTGTGATGTAGGTTCTCCTAGAAGCTATTGACGATAGTTCTTGTAACCACAAAAAAATAACAGTTATTATTTTTCCAAATAATTATGATATTTTTTCCTTGCCATCTGTGCTTTAACTACCCACTCTTTTACAGAAGATTGCAAATTCAATCAGGTCAGATGATCATTTAAAATATTTATTTTCCTAGGTTGCCAAACCTATACAAGCTTAATGTGCTCTCAAAAATTTCTTTCCAAAATTATGCAACTCTAGGGCAACTGAATAATAGATGTGTCAAAGCGCGCTCCTGAAGGACAGATATAAATTGCTGCGCTGTGTTGCACTAGAGGGAGAAACAGCACAAAGCCATAAATACTGCAATATGGTGCTACTCAACTCTTCCCCAGTGAGAGTGCACAAAGAGGATGCGTAGCGCCTCCACACACCTTGGCACAATAGAGCGAAGGTATTTGCATGATGTCTTGCATAGGTTTTGTACTAGAAGGGTGCTCTTTGTGTATAACATAGAATGTTTAGACCAGGGGTCTCCAATCATTTCTGTATTGAGAGCTACTTTTGTTCAAGGAAAGTCACGTTGAACTACTAGCATATGTTTTCACTGTAAAAAAGTGACAACATGTGTTAACATTGCATCATGACCACCCTCAGCAGGATCATCAGTAGTGACTACCCAAGCATTCCAGATGAGGTTACATCAGAATGCCAGTAAAACGTTTATCAATATTAAATGTCTCCACCTGAGTAATGATGTAACATTTAAATCCTCAAATGCCCTGTGCCACAAAGGACATGACCACAGCAGCAAGTCCCCCAAACTGAACTTGAATTATAATTAGATTATTAACTTTAAATCCATTTCAGAACTGCAATATTTTGCCTTTGTCAGCATATTAGCTTTTGAAAATCCACATATTTTTCTATCAAATACCACTTTCCAATTTGGACAAACAAACTTAATTTCCAGAAGAAAAGGTCTTCTGAAAAACATAACTTTTTACTTTAAAATATCAGTTTTCATCTTTAGAAAATAGACAGTCCCCAAATATCAGCTTGTTATTTTCATACAGTGTTACTATGTAAAAATGCCTCACATTTATTGCAATCATAGACGATAGATGCTCACTATAACACCAAGGATGCCAATGTTATGCTAATAATGCCCGTCATTTTACCAGGACCACAACTGTGCCAAAGTTGGATGCCATAACAGTCAGGATGCCCACCATATATCAGTAAGAGGAGTGGTCGCCATTCTGCCATGGATGGCTAAAATTAGGCCAATCATGAGCTTAATTTGTCAATGATGGCTGCCAGTATGCCAGACTGAGAATGCCCAAAATAGTCAAGGATGGCCATTAATATGCCATTTGCACAATTATGCCATGAACTGTCAACATTGTGCCAGAGATGAAACCCTTCTCATGGGGGCCAGCATACATATTTGGCAGTCCTTGAAACTAGGGGTCGGCTTCGAGGAAACTACGGGGCATATTCTCAAGGACTTATCGCCGAGTTAGCGGCACTTTAGCGCAGCCAAAGTGGTGATAAATGTATCGCCCCATTCACAAGCTGGTGTTAACAGCCCATAACACCAGTTTACCCGCGATAGCAGCCGCAAAAAACATCGCCACAGATGACCCCCGCAACTATCGCTAATGAGATGCAGAGTAGGCGTACCCGTGCAAAAAGCCGCAAAAACACCACTCCGCAACATTCTCAATGACCAGCCAGATCGGCGATAAGACCACAAAACAGGCGATAAGGCCCGTTAGCAGCAGGAAACTAAAACCTGCTCTGACCTGGTGCAAAGTTGGACCACAGCCTGCACCACAAAATGGAGCCCAGCCCAGAGCCACACCTGAAGGGCAACAGATGCCATGGAGCCACTGATCATGCAGCTCGGAGCCCCAACAGGGCCTCAAAACCCACCGCCACCACCCCCAGGGCACCCCCTAGGGCCAAAGACATGCCACATCAACTACACGGAATCATGTACCAAATAGTCCGCCTGATGTCGCACAATCACATTTGGTGGCATGCATGTGTCATCACAAAAATGAGCATCACACATCCACCTTCGCTGTAACAAATGAAAATTTATACAAAGAAACACAGAACAGAAATGAAGACACATGGCGGCTCCCCTCAGGACAATCCGTAGGTCACAGCCTGCAAGACAAAAATCCTAATGAGAAGGTGTGTCTTGGCACATCAAAGGACAGAGAGAGAGCGAAGGAGAGAGAGAGAAATTGAGGGAGCGAGAGAAAGACGGACAGAGAGGGGGAGCGAGAGAAAGACGGACAGAGAGGGGGAGCGAGAGAAAGACGAACAGAGAGGGGGCGCGAGACACAGATAACAGAAGAGATGGACAGGGAGAGAGAGTGCCCACAATGCGCACCCAGGCCACACTGCCCACCTGCTGCCACAGGTGTGTCTCCAACTACGTGCCTGTATGTAGTGCAGTTCACCAGGTCACACATCTGAAACAGATCCGTCATCTGAAACAGAGTCCAGATACATGAATGGCAAAGTACATACAATTGCACAAGACATCATCGTCTGTCCACCCCTACGCACCCAGGCAGATGTACCGCAGCCCCTCCCGCCGCCCAACGGTGCATGCCCGCCCCTGCGCACCCAGGCCTCACTGCTCACCTTCCGCCCTTGGCGTGTAGTAATGATGGCCCACCACGTGCCGCTGCAAGCCACATGCCTGGTGCCTGCGGACATGGCACCCTCCACATCATGCAGCCCCGCTCCGCAGGCCACCAGGTCTCACATATGATTCTGTGTCTTGATTTCGCCATGGCAGAGGACATACCAGTGCACCGGGCATCATCACAGGCTGCACACCCGCTCAGCCCTTGAGGTGCCACTAACTCTGTGATCCGGGATGCGACGCCATGTAGCGGTAGGCCGCGCTGCCCGCTGGCTCTGGCCTACACTGCGGTCCAGCAGGGCACACAAATCCTGAGCAGTCCGGACGGCCGGGACGGGGCATCATCGCAGGCTGCACACCCACCCAGCACTTAAGGTGCCCCTACCTCAGTGCACCCAAAGTCACCGTCCCGTGGCGGTGTGCCTGTGCCGGCCGCAATGTATCCGGTGCCACCAAGTCTGTGTCCCAAAGTCATGGACCCTGTATGATTGGGTATCGTGTTGCGGACGCCATTATGTCACCCCCGGTCCTGGGGAATGTGATGTTGCAGGGCCCGAGGCCCTCATGACTACATTAACACCACACGGATGCACCCAGATAGAGAGTGGAAATGGCGTCGAGCACGTGCGCCCGTCCCTTTTCATTGGCAGGGTCACATGTCCCGTGACGCGTGCGCTGGATGGGTGTGGTGTGGGTGTAAACCAACCGTGAGGGAGTGGCTGTGGCATGCTGACAACTAGACCTGTGAGCAGCAGATCACTACAGGAAAGACAGGGGACATGTAGCGTTGCCGTCCCCCCTGTGAGCGTAAGCGGAGTGGGCTGGCCTGGCGTATGCCAGTCCAGCGTAAGGGTTTGTATATGACCCCGGGGCCCTGGGCGTGGTTCCGTACTGGGCTGGACAAGGAAGTAACTCATGCGTGTGTCCCTGTTGTTGTGTCAGCGCCACCTGGACCGCATTGGGCAATGTGCCACCCTGTGGCCCCTGTTCTACGACATGAGCCACATGGACGTAAGAGGAGTCCAGTGAGCCTACATTCATCCATACTTCCACACTTGAAAGACCATAGACATGACACATCTGTGTGAATATGAATGTTTAATGCACATTCAGTGGAGTGTTGCATCTGGAGTAGTACAGGGCCATGCAAACCCCACATGACGATGTTGTCCCATGGAGGGCCAGCCAGGGCCCTTCAGGGAATGACAAGTCCAAAGGAAGAGGAAGAGTTCAGTCCGCAGTCTGATTGCTGTGTCAATGGCGATCAAACAGCATATGGCAGTCCATGTCGAGGTCCAAGGTGAGTGTCGCAGAGTGCATGGGGGAACAGTGGAAGGTGATGATGCAGAGGGCAGTACCAAGCTGAAGCCGGACCTATGGATGAGATGCATGCTGCTGCGTTCTTCTTACCACGAGGGCAGTATCATCCGCATCTTCGTTCTCTGCTGTTTCATGTGCCTCACGTGTGGGTGGTGGTGTTCTGTCTCCAGCACTGTGTGGCTGTGACACATCAGTGGCCGGAGGTGGAAGGTCTGCCGCACTGTGTGGCACTGACACTTCAGGGGGCGGAGATGTGGATGGAGTGGTGGCAGCAGCATGCATCCGCGCCAGGCCTTGTGGCAGCAATGCCATGAGGAGGGTCCTGAGGTCATTGAGGAACCCAGCTACCTCTCGCTGGTGTGCAGCCGTGGCAGCCGCTCATTCCGCATTCGCCCGCTCCATGGTCTCCTTTAACCTCCGCATGTTTCCCAACTCCTGTGTGACATCGCTAGAGCCACTCGGACTGGACAGTTGTACTATTCTCTGAGTCAGGGCTCCAGCGATGTCAGCCATGGTCCGTTGGAGAGCATGGAGCGGACTGTGGGTGTCCGTTAGGGACCGTGAGTGGTCCCTGATGGGACTTAGACACCCATGTATGGCATCTAGTTTGTCTGCCATGCGGACGAAGCCCACCCGCACCTGTTCAGCCAGATTCTCCTGGCACCCCAAAACACGGTGTTGGAAGGCCATGTGTTCTCCGTGGGGGTCCTGGGAGGCAGCAGTGGTGGTGGGAGCTGCCTGCTGTGTGGTCTGTGCAGGGGGTGGGGTCTCCTTGTAGCAGCTGGGCTGCCCAGCTCCTGGAAGTGGGCTGCGCAGGCTGTCCACGAGCAGTTGGAGGGCATCAGAGTCGAAGCTGTGGTCGTCCTCTTCGTCTCCAGAGAAGAGAGGGTTGGGCTGCTCTGCAGGAGGTGTTGATTCTCCCTCTGCAATGTGAAGGGGAGATGCAGTTTAACAATGTGTCCACATGTATGTTGTCGCATTGTACATGTTTACATACACACAGCATGACTGGGTACATTGTGGCTGTTTGGGAGGAGCTGCCTATTTGATGGGGGACAGTGGACATTTCGACAACAGACGTGTGTGTGTTTGTACTTGTACATTATCAACGCACATTTCCCTGCAATGCCAATTGTGATTGGCCTGTGTCTGCACCCAAGCGGCACCAGTTGTGTCCTGTGTTCTGTTGTAGGTGTTTTGCGGATTGTGTCACATCTCTCTGCATGTGATGTGTGTGCTGCATTTTGGGGGAGTCACCCCTGCAGCTCATATTTTGCTGCCCCTTATCACTTTCATGAGGTGTGCCTTTGACTTCTGTGCTTATACAGTGTTGACATGTTGCATACTTGGGTACGTTGGTCTCTTGGTGGGAGTTGGTGGTCTGGGGCAAGGTTTGTCCGCAGATGTGCTCAACTTAATTGTGCATGTGTGCCATTGTGCCCATCTCCCCCCGTCCCCCCAGGCCCTGGTCGTTACTCACCCTGTTGCTGTTGTGTCGGGTCCTGTTGAGCAGTGTCCGGGCCCCCAACTCCTGCCACCGTCTCCCCACTGATGACTGTGGACACCATTTCCTCCATGTCGTCCAGCTCCTCCTGTGGTGCTGGGCTCCCACCTCCAGTCTGCATTGCTGCCTTTAGGTTGTTGGCGAGTTTCCGCCTGGTTTTGCGCTTGACATCATTCCAGCGTCTCTTGACCTCGTCCATTGTCCTCTTCAGCACTCCGACTGCATTCACCTTGTCCACGATGGACTGCCATATTGTGTTTTTTGTTGCCAATGACACAGTGGAGGTGACGAACAGTTGTTGATGGTGTTCTGTCACCTCTGTTATCAGGATCCTGTTTTCCTGCGGACTGAACTTCATCTTCCTCTTCTTCTTGTCCTTGTCCTTGCCCTTCCCTGACCCCGAAGTCCCAGGATGGTCCTCCGGGGGGCTTGTGGGGTTCTGGTTCTCCTCCGTACTTGCTCCGGAAACGTCCATTGTGCTTCGGTGTTGTTTGGCATTTGTTTGTCTGTTTTTTTTCTACTTTTATGGTGATTGTTCCCGCCTGACGCGTGTGGATTGCAGGCCTGTAGCTGGATTTCGCTGATTTTCGTATCGCGATTGGCCTCATCGCAGCTTTTTTTGCGTTAGTGTTTCGCATTTTTGCGGCGAGGCGTTGATTTTAACACGGTCAGTTGACGCGTTATCTGGGGACTATCGCATGGTGCCGCCGTGTTGTGAATACTTGGGTAACAAGGCGTTAATTTCCTACGATAGACTACGATGTTAAAGGTTGCGTTAAGTTACTTTTGCAATGGTTATCACACGTTCTTGAGAATATGCCCCCACATTGTTTGTTAGGGAGGGACACAATGTTAGACAGACACACACACAAATGAACGCAGATGAGGGTCTTAATTTTCTTTGCTTAGGACCCATACCTGGCTCTCCTAAGCTCCTGGACTAATCATGCTCCAAAATAGCACATTTTCACTCTCGCTCCTTGTTGGAAAGGGGTTTATTAGTAGTGGTAAATATGCATCTACCACTGGCAATAAAGCCACTAACACAGCCTAGGGCTCAGAATAGGTCTCAAAAAATTATTCCCATGCTCAACCCTTGGTAGCTTGGCTGCGAGCAGGCAGGCTTGACTTCAGAGACAGGTATGTAAAACATTTAAAAACACAAATTCAGTAAATAATTAAGACACAACACACAATACAAATCCAACACCAATTTATAAAAATAGGAAATATTTTTATCTTTAAATTTACCACTATATAGCACATAGAAACCTATAGCACCTATTGGGGCATCTGGTCGCGCTAGACCGGGACAAAGTCAAAGTTTCAGGCCAACCGCAATGGAGCCCTGCACGGCTAACCCTTGCAATAGGCCTCAGTCAAAGTTTTACCATCGGATTTGGAAACTTTTCTTGAGCTGGAGGGTTCGCCGGCTTGCTTTTCAGGGAGCTTATGGTAAAGCTCTGGAAGTCAGACACATGGAGCTTTTCAGTGGGACAAGTCAGCAGGGCAGGCCGGATTGCGGTTGAAGGTCGCCTGCTTGCCTCTTGTGGTTGAGTCGGTCCCCCTCTGGAGCTTTTTTCCAAAGTTCCCCAAACTTTTGGAACTTCTTCTGAAGTTTCTCTGGGGGTCCCAAAGTGTCCAAAACACAATCCAAGGGTCTGGAAGCTCCAAGATGGTCTTTGAAAGTTTGGGACTTCAGTTCCCACAATCCACTTGAACAAAACCCTTACAAATCCACTTACAAATCCACTGGCTGCACTCCAGGCTGGGGATTCTTCTTGCTGATGGTCCAGGTGAGCTCTGTTAACCTGTAGCTTGCAGGGAGTACACTCTTTATTCCTCTTGAAGCAAGTTAGGTCCACAGGGCTATAGTTCCAGATTGTGCAGCAGGCGCAGTCAGTCAGAGTGCAGGGCCTGGTTGGTGCAAATCAAACTTCCAGCATGGACCTTTCTTCTTCTCTTAATTTCAACAGCAGATCTGAGAGACTCTGTCCTCTCAGATACTCATTCAGTGTTCTCTGGTGTTAAGCAGGAGGGCACTCCAGTCCAATGAGGTGCAGGGCAACACCCCAGAGCATGACCACTTCCTCCAAAGTGTGGCATAATGGTCTCCCAGAAAGCACTATTCCTCCAAAATTCAATATGACTGAAGGCTCAGCAGAGGAGCAAGAACTAGTTACATCAACCTCCAGTATGGCTCATTTTCCTAGCTCTCCTTCCCCTGACATCCTCAAATTCCTTCCTTAAGCCTGCCATCTGGCTAGGTTCAGAGGGGATGGGGTAGATAGACCTGACCCTCTATGCCTGTCCCATTTTTCCTTTGAAGCTTATGCTTTAAGACTCCTAACTCCTGCTCTGGCATTCCTGTGTAGCACAGCCCTCTTCTACCAGATAGCCTCTCTCTCCCCGGGTGCCACTTATCACTTCATCAAAGCAGCCTGGCTAATCCTGTTAACACTGACCAATCAGAGAAGAGGACAGGAAGGCTGCATTTGGCTTACCGACAGAAAAGTCTTACAACGTCTTTTCTGTATATTTTAGGATAAATTCAACAATAGCATACTGTTGTATTTATCAATACCATTCTCCTAAGTCCTTGAATGACATTTTTAGGTAATACATAGCAATAGTTATGAGCTCATAAACTATTGCAATGTTAACCTATGTGGCTAGGGATCTACAATGGAGAAAATGAAATATTCAATTTCTTCAACACCAGGGCCTATAAAATATATATAGTTTAGATCCTCACTCCACAGTCCTCATAACACACAAGTCGATTTTGGGAAGCACTTTAATAGAACGGGGATTGTGAAATGTGCAATTTCTCTATCCCCAGGGAATATAAAACATCTTTTATAAGGACTCTGATTATAAGTAACTGACCGACCCCCCCACCCCTGGGACACCTAGGGGAAACCTTGGGGGTACTTAATATGCCAAAATATTGTAGTTTATCAATCAAGGCTGCTGGCCTCTAAACTGCCATGCCCTATTATATACTAGGGACTTAAAGGCAGTTTTAATTCCCCTGTCCTATTATGTACTAGGGACTTATAGGGTAGGTCATGCCAATCATAGGGGTACCCTAATGTGTATTTGTGTTTTCACCATAGCACTGGCACTGGCCTGGTTAGGCAGAGCCCAGGGACAGTCAGAGTCAGTTACCACCAGTACCAGTGAGCAAACAAATGGGGGTGCTAAGGGCACAGGATGATTTTGCAACACTCCTGCAGTCCCACACTTTGGTGGGTAAGCACTAATTATGGTGCCACCCTTCTTTCATGGAGTGTTGTTCATGTTAATATTGAAAATATCAATGTCAATATGAATAACAATTCATTCATGTATAAAAATGAAATCACATATTTATTGACAAATTCACCCATTGTGAACTCCACATCCACTCCGACTCAGAAATACATAGTTAGGTAGGCACTGAAAACCCAGGACTGAGGTCAGTGATTGACAGGTCACAGGAGGGGAGGCATGTAGCTGGCAGACAAACACGTGTACAGGAAATGCTAGATCAATCCCACAGATAGGTGCAGCGATACCACAATGGTCCAGGGAGATTGGCCCCAATGAAGCACACATGGCAGGAGGGGTGCACACATTCCTAAACACAATAGAATCAGATGCCACATGAAGTTAGGAACACATAGTCAATCAGGACATATCACACAGTACACACAGTGATCAAGCACTCCCCATGCTGGACATCTGGACATGTTACTCACTGGCCGCATTGTGCCAACGCAAGGTCGAGGCCCACCTGGATTCCTCATCCATTACATTAGTTTATGGGTCCAAAGACAGAGGTTCAAAGTCCTTACCAAAAAAGGATTGGTGGAGCTATTTTATTGCATTCAATGAACTGTACAAAGACCCATGTTCGACCAATTGTAAAGTGAGACAGTCCTCAGGCACAGTACTTGTGACTGCGCTCCCAGCCACATTTTTTAATTAAACAAACTGTTCCTGTTTGGCAAACACCTCTTGTCTCTTGTATTTTTCAAGGTATTTCATGTTCAAGCAGCATTTTGGTGAGCCAGCCAGGAGGTGATTGGCACCTGCAGCTGTCACAGAGGGTATGCGACTACATCAGAACCTTAGTAATGCATTTAGCAAATTAACAAACTAGGGAAAAGCGTCAGAAGAAAATCTGAGCACCGTGCCACTGACAGAAATCTGTCATATTACCAATCATATATGTCCTACCTGAGTAGTCGCAATGCAACCTCGGAGGCGATACAGTGGAAGTCACATTTTTTAGATAGTCAGCACGCTAGGAAAAGTGAATATTTATTGTATTTCTTGTCGGAGTCAATCTTATTTTTTACTCTAAAAGGGTTTCTTAGTGCCACCCGTATATCCATTTTAAGGTAAATAATATTAATTATTAATAAAATTTGTAAATGTATACGTTGTAAATTTTGTGTATAATCATTGTTTATGTTTTTTAATATAGTTGTTACATTTTCAGTAGTTATTAAATTAAATTACTTTTTGTGATTTTTAGTACCGTAGCAGGTTGTGGGTTTATAGGCGGACAGGGTGGGAAGTAAAATAATTATAATAAATTAATAATTCATTTTTAAATAATATTATTTATTTAATTGATAATTAATTATGTTAATTGTGCAATTATTTTTTTAATTTAAATTTTAAGTGCGTGTTGTGGAGTTAATAGGGGTACAGGGTGGGAAGAAATTGTATTTTAATTAATTAATAATTAGTTGTTAATTCAAATTATTTAATTGATAATTAATTATGTTAATTGTGTAAAGCTTTAGTTTTAATTTTAGGTGAGGGCTGTGGGGTTAATAGGGGTACAGGGTGGAAAGTAAATTAATTCTCATGAATTAATAATTAGTTGTTAATTAATATTAATTATTTAATTGATAAATAAATATTTTAATTGTGTAATTTATTGTTTTGATTTTTAAATGTAGGTGCAGGTTGTGGGATCTGTAGGGGTACAGGGTGGGAAATAAATTAATTATAAGTAATTAATATTTCATTAATAAAAATTATTTTATTGATCATTAATTATGTTAATTGTGCAATTCATTTAAAATTTTAGTTGTAGGTTGTGGGTTTTGTTGGGGTATGGGGTGGGAAGTAAATTAATGTAAGTTCAATAATAATGCATTTTTAATTGATATTAATTATTAAATTCATAATTAATTATGTTAATTGTGTAATTATTTTTGTTAAGTTACTTTTTAGGAGCGGGCTGTGCGTTTTCAGGGAGTATATTGTGGGAAGTAAATTAAATATAATTAAGTAATAATTAATTTTTAATTATTGCTAATTAGTTTATTGATACATATTTATGTTAATAGTGTAAATCCTTTGTTTTTTAAAGTTAAGTTTTAGTTGGGGGTTGTGAGTTTTGTAGGGGTATAGGGTGGGAAGTAATTAAATTAAATTATATGATAAATATTTTATTGTTAATGAATGTAAATGAGAAATATTTCTGTATTTTAGTTATAATAGTATTTGTAGTTATTTATATGTATTTAACTTTGCAATATGTATTTATTTTTAATAAAAAATATATTTGTATTTCGTTTTTTTGCATACTTCTATTTTTATTTGTTTACTATGTTTTTGCAATTATTTTATTGTGCTGAAGAGAATTTGTTTGTTTCTAATGTTGCACTGACTGAAGTGGAAATAGTAAATTTTACGCCTCTGCAATCCAACACCTTCCCTTCCGCTGCACTCATTGGCGTGGGAAAAGTAGATGTTACCCCTCCGCAATCCAACACTTTTCCTACTGCTGCACTTATTGGAGTTACAATAGTAGATTTTACCCCTCCGCAATTACTGTTGCACAGACTGGAGTGGGAATGGTAAATTTTACCACTCCGCAATCCAACACTTTCCCTACTATAGCACTGACTAGAGTGGGAATATTGAATTTTACCCCTCTGCAATCCAACACCTTCCCTACTGTTGCACTCATTGGAGTGGGAATAGTAAATTTTACCCCTCCGCAATCCAACACTTTCTCTACTGTTGCACTTATTCGAGTTGGAATAGTACATTTTACCCCTCCGCAATCCAACACTTTCCCTACTGTTTTCCAGACTGGAGTGGGAATAGTGAATTTTACCCCTCTGCAATCCAACACTTTCCCTACTGCTGCACTGACTGGAGTGGGAATAGTAAATTTTACCTCTCCAAATTCCAACACTTCCCATACTGTTGATGTTATTGCAGTTGGAGTAGTAAATGTTACCCCTCTGCAATCCAACACTTTCCCTACTGTTGCACTGACTGGAGTGGGAATAGTAAATTTTACCCCTTCGCAATCCAACAATTTCCCTGCTGTTGCACTGACTGGAGTGGGAATAGTAAATCTTAGCCCTGTGTGATGTAACAGTTTTCCTACTGTTGCGTTGACTGAAGTGGGAGTAGTAAATTTTATACATCCTTAGTACAGCACTTTGCCTACTTTTGTATAAATTGTAGTGGTAATTGTATATGCATTAAGGGGCTTATTATGATGTCAGGCAGAAAGCCTCCGCCCGACAATCAGCATCTTCACGACCGTGTTGGAGCCCTTCTAACCGACTCGGTTGGTTTACAGTCCAACCGCCCGATTACGATGTTTGAGGTTGGAACATAAACTGCCTGGTCATTCCGACTCGATTCCGACCGACTCGTGGAGTATTCTTATCGGTCAGAACTGCACCATAACCCCCTATGGATGACGTTTCCACCTTTGGGATTACAATGTCACTTCCAACAGCCTTTCTGCGTCAGCCTGTCCGAAATGGAAAGGCTGTTGGAAAGTAACTTTGGGGCTCCTTTGCAGGGCCCCTAAGCCCTGTGGCCTATGGTTGGTGGCCGAGGGGGTACCTAAGTTACGCTCCTGTAAAACCCTGCACTCTATTGCAGGCACCATGGGGTGCCTGCAACAGGGTACAGGGTTTTCCACACACACTCCATTTCCCCATAGAAGCCTATGTTACGACCGGTTCAAAGGTGTAACAGGAGCTCCCATAGGAAACAATGGAATCCAATCAAACAGTGTTCGGTCGCATCATAATCCGGTGGTCGTAACCACCGACCGCAAGTCGGTTGGTCCCAAATCCGAGACGTGTCGGGTGGAGGCTCTCCGCCCGACATCGTAATGAGCCACTAAATGTAGCATTTTATTTTATATTGGTACTATTTATATTATTATGTTTTTGATTATTTAAAATTATAATATTTATAATGATTAATGTTTTTAATGTGTAAAATATTTGTATTAAATAAAAAAAAAATATGTTGTCTACTTTTTATTTTAATTCAATTTTTTTTTAAATATTTCATGTTCTTATTATATGTATGTACTGGTTTCCAGTAGGTAGTTATAGTTAGGACTTAGTTTCAATAGGAATAGCATTTTTGGACATGGCTATAACTTTGGCGTTGTTTGACCAATCTGCATGCATGAATTTTTGCCAAAAAAGTGTCACAGAGGGTACTATTGATTGGGAAAGTTTAGGGGTGATCTGTGCAGTGGGGACAGAGAATTTGGGGCGTGAAATAAGGTTGCGTTTGTAATGTTAATTCTTATAGGAACCTTTAGCCACACCAACAGCCCGAACCGCTGAACGGATGTACATCAAATTTGGCAGGGAGGTAGATGTCGGTTAAAGGAAGTGCCTTTTGCTTATTTGGTGTAAATTCAGTAGTCTTTGAAGAATGTAAGTTTAAAATTATAGTGATAGCTCTGGCCGTGGATATTTCACAGTGGTTTCGTGATTAATCATGAATGTACGCGCCAACAGGAATGCTCTGATTGGCTGGATGCAACCTGAACAGAAAGTTGCAGCCGTCATTTTATTGCTCTGGAGTGGTTCCTTGGGCTGAAAATCTGTGTGAAAGCACACATAAGTTGAGAAATGGAGGTGTTAGTGACAGAAGTTATATGTGCAAATTCTTTTTTTTTTTTTAATGCTCGAGATATTCGCAACAACACCGCGACCGTCAGCACGGCCCCTCGCGTACCATCGTTGGGTACATCGAAACTATCAACTTTGTTGCGAATATTGGTAAAATATATTAAAAATATATCAATGAATCATTAGTATGTATTGTTCTAGAGATATTGATAAATGTTTTTATAGAGTTATTTATATAGTGAGTTATCTACTGTGATGGTTAGAATTAATTATATAGTTATAATTTTTTAATGTGCTGGTGGCTATTGAATTCCTGCTTTTGCTTTCTGCTTTCGCGACAACGATTACCGGCCTCATCGCAAATAAGGAAAATAGGTTTTAGAGATAGTTGTTCTAGAGTACAGTAGAAAAACATGAGTTTGAAGTGTACAGTAATAAACCTCTAGTGTGTAGAATACTGT
This sequence comes from Calotriton arnoldi, assembly GCA_963921515.1. Classification (NCBI taxonomy): domain Eukaryota; kingdom Metazoa; phylum Chordata; class Amphibia; order Caudata; family Salamandridae; genus Calotriton; species Calotriton arnoldi. Next base: position 229,821 of record CAWUFW010006087.1, on the reverse strand, counting down.
AATGTGTGTGCATATATGTGTTTTTACTTTATGGGAAAGGCGTGATCGTTGCGGTTAACAACGTCACCGCAAAATCACGAATGACCTCGAAAATGGAAAATAGGTCTGAAAGATGGTTTTAAAGAAACTTAGTACAAAAATATGAGTTTAAACATGCTTGAGTGCATGAGCAGAGCCTGAGTGTTTCATTAGTGCACACGTGTGCCTCAGTATTTCAATGACTGCATAGGTTGTAATGGGTGTTTAAATGGCTGCATAGGTTCTGTGCAAATGTTATAATGATTGCATAGTTACAGCCTTGTAAATTTAAAAAAAGTTTAGAAGGAGAGATGCAGTGAAACAGAAAGAACAAGTTGAGAGAGTAGTTGATAAGGCCTTTGCGTTGAAGAGGAAGCTTTTCATTTTGATTCTAAATAGAATGAAGACTCTTGACAAAATAGTGTTGTGCATGAGGAGACAAAACTAGAAGAAAAGATTAGTGAATAGAAGTAACTGTTGTACAGTTTTTAGTGGTGAATGGATACATACTTCTTGTACAGAGCCTTTCTTTAATGAAGAAAGCTATCTCCAGGATAACAAATTAGTTCATGGTATTGAATAAAGAGGGGGATGTTATGAAATGAAGGATGGTAGTCCTATAGCAAAAGAGATGATGGTACCTATAAATATAGAAGAAGTTATTGCAGAAGGGGTACAAGGAAGGAATAGTCAGGGTAGTGTATAACAATGGAAATATAGTAGTGTTTCTAGTATTAGACAGCAATCCATTGATATATTAAGAAAATTCCTACGTATCTTTCCAAGGTGAAGTTTAAAACACAAAATAAGTTATACCACTCAGCAATGCAAACTTTAGGTAGGAGGCTGTATCATGTAAAACATCCTGCTTTATTTTTAGGAGAAATGAATAGAGCACTTTTGGATGGTAGCGTGGCAGACGTAGAAAATGTTTGTGGTGATGTGCAGTTTTGTTTCTTTGGTCCTGAGCAGGATTCTACGGCAAATGAAGAGTTGTTAAGAGGAGGAGTTGCAGAACAAGACACATATAATATACTTGATTTTGAGTATTTGTGTCTCTGTTGTCGATGCACTTACTAGAAGATTTAAACACAGACTGTTCATTTATATTTAAAAAGTGAAAAAGTAAATCATGATAACTGGCAAAAGTTACCTGTGTATTTATTTGTAGAGGGACGGTTTGACTTGTCTGTACAGCAAGTTATATGTAAGCTATGTTACAATAAATTAGAAGATAATAAAATAAACAACACATAGATATTAGATACCCATTTTGTAGGATAATAAAATACCTTCTAATCTAGAAAAACTATGAAGGGCAAAAATAAAAAAATCAACATTTATTATTCCTTGCATCCTTGCAAAGGGCCTTTATGGACTGCTCTCGAGCACTCACTACCACTCCACAATCCATGCAGTATCATGCCATTGTGGAAAACTGTGGAGCCAAATCTTCAAGTTAAGATTGGACTTCTGAATGGACTCTCTGCTTTGGTGTTGTTGTGCTGCTATTGAAGTTGAGGGTTCTTCAGCTATGCGTTGTCTTCTTGCTGCTCGCTATGAACTCTTCTTATGAAATGTGCAAAAAATATAAAAGGGGGAAAATGTTTACCATGCATGATTTTTGGCAGCACTGCAAATAGCTGTAACACACTGCTCACCAACTGTTATACCAACAGTACAGTCTATGCGATACATGGTCATTCTTCAAAACTCTGGAGCCATATTTATTGTAGTAGTCTGTACCTTTAAAGGGACTTTCTGGCCGGGAATTGTTGCTGCTGCCACTGATGTAGATGGTCTTCCAGCTTCCTTCTGCTTGATCGGCAGTTGGAGACGTTTTCTATGATAAGTTTTAAGATGATAGAACATGAACGTCGTCCCACATAAGTCCAAAAAAGGTCTCCAGCCAAAATATACCACCTGCCCACAGTAGACATCTGGAAAAGCAGATTCAAGAAGTAGGAGTGGGTGTATACTTCCTATTCATTTTACTGATCAATATATTATCAATTGATATTCCTTACTTTCCCGGTCATGTGATGTTTTCAGATTGTGCATTGCACTAGTTTGGCAACAGTTTTTAATTCCCCATGAGCTTGGGTAACAATAGGTAGTTGGATGGGTGTTTGGTAGTTATGTTGTATTTCTGAGTTCACATGTTGAGTTATTTTTTTAAATTGTTGTTTTTGTTAAATGTGTTGTTAAAATAAAGTTAAACAATTATGTTACTAAACACCTAGGCACAAACTTTGCGTAATATATGTCACTCATGACATTGTAAGTGACATCACTGATGACATCTCAAATGACATCACTGATGACACCATCCAGTGACTGTGAGTGTTTCTAAAACGTTTATGAGTGTTAAATATATATACACCATGGTGTATTGATGTATCAGTAGGAATATGAGTGCCTGTATGGATGATTTAGTGGGTGCGTGTGTGACTGTGTAAGTGAGTTATTATACTTGTCTCAGTGAATGTATGGGTGAGTGACTAACTTGTTTGAATGTCTGTATCAGTCTGTCAGTTGGTGTGTAAGTGGCTGCATGGGTTGGTGAGTAGGTAGATGAGTGGCTGTATGGGTTATTGATTGGTTTTCTGAGTACCTGTATGGATGTATGAGTATCTGTGTATGGGTGAGGGGGTGTGTGACTCCCTACATGGATGAGTGAGTGGGTGAATCAGTGGCTATATGGGTTCATGAGTGCATCTGAGAGGGGATGTATGGGTGAGAGAGTGTGCATATGGCTGTGTTGGTGAGTGAATAAATGTGTCAGTGGTATATGGGTGAGTAACTGCATATGTGAAAAGCAGTATAGATGAGTGTTGGAGTATATAAGTGACTGTATGTGCAAGTGAGTGATTGTGAGAGTGACTGTATGGGTAAGTGTGTGCTTGTGTCAGTGACTGTATAGGTGAGCAAGTATGTCTTAGTATCTGTATGAATAAGTGAGTTCGTGTGTGTATAACTGTCGAGGTGAGTAAGTGGCTGTGTGATTGACTCTATGGGCGAGTGACTAAGTGTGTGTGTAGCACTATGGGTGACTGAGAGTGCGTGAGTCGCTGTGTGGCTGTATGAGATAGATATGTCTATGGCTTTATTAGTGAGTGAGTTGGTACACGAGTGCCTGTATGGGTGACTGACTGAATGTGTGTGTACACCTATAAATCAGTGAGTGGGTATGTAAGTACTGGTATGGGTGTGTCAATGGTTTCGAAAATGCTAGTGTGAAAGTTGGAGTGGGTGTATGAAAGGTTACATGGAGTGTGAGTGGTTGAATCAGAGATTCTGTGGATGATGTCATCAGTGATGTCATTTGAGATGTCTTCAGTGATGTCATGAGTGATGTCACTGATCATGTCATGAGTGATGTGATATGTGAGGTCATAAGCAGTGCATTGCAGGGGCGCGAGTTATAGTTAGCTCAGCTAACTATAGCTGCTGAATTTCTTTGGTTTTGTACAAGTGAAACATCAGCCTAACTATAACGCCCCTGTAACCTTTGGTTTTTTCAGTAAATTTCTAAGGTTTTTCAAATGCTAATTCCTAACTATAACTTACCTGTAACCTTTGATTTTTTCAGTATATTTCCATGTTTTTTTAAAGTAGCAATGGTCTTTGAAGAATGGTGTGGAAAAGGGACAGAGCCTCTAACCAGCTAGGCCCAGACAGCCCTAGCACAACCCCACCTCAGAACAACCCCAGCCTGGTGCGAAGGCTCCCAGACGTTCAACCGCCCACCAGTTGCTCTGACACATAGGACCCCCAGTAGCGATGAGAACACAAACCCCCACTGGTCTAGGTGATTACTCATGAGTGACAGGGAGGTTTGTAGTGGTTCTAGACAGTGATATAGCTACTAGGAATGAGGAAGGGAGCCCCAGTCCTCCAGGATCCGATGTCGAGAGAGGAGCTACAGGATTTGCTCAGGTAGCTGAGGAAATAACATAGGGTTATATGATGGAACAATGCATACCTCAACAACAAATGCCTGAACCATGCAGGCTCAACCAAGATGGCATCTTTACCATGCATGCCTTTACCAAGCATGCCTTTACCATGCAGTTTTGTGGTAAAGACATGATTGGTAAAGGGACTTTTGTGGTAAAGATCACACCCCTGCCCCTCTGCCCTGACCCTTAAAATGTAGCCCTCCTGCGGTGTATTCTACCCACCCAAGCCTTATAAACTACCCAGCCCCCCAATCCTGAGCCTTACAACCAAACCCACTGGCCCAAAAAACTACCCTGAGCCAGCACCCCCACCCTGAGCCCTTAGAACTGTCCCCTAGCCCTGAAAATTGCATCTTTCCTGTGCACCCTGATCCCTAACAACTGCCCCCTAGGCCTGAAAACTGACCCTTTCTTGATCCCTGCACTGAGCCCTAAAACTTATCCCCCTAAAAACTTCTCCGACCCCAGTCCCCCTCCCTGAGCCTAAAACCAGCCCCCACCCCCAAAGCCTATCCCCACCTCCTCCAGCCCCATCCCAACTGCCACTTAGGCCTGAAAACTGCCCCTTTCCTGCCCTTAGCCCTAAAACTCAGCCCTCTAAAAAGAAGTCCGAACCCAGCCCCCCTCCCTGAGCTCTAAAATCTGCTCCCACCCCCAAGAATCTACCTCCACCTCCCCCCGGGACAAGTTCAACTTACCCAGCCACGTTCCGGTCCATCCTTCCTGCCACATGCCTTCCGGTTCCTCTCTCATCCACTGAGACAGCTAGAATGCTGACTGCCTTAACCACACATATGCGTGGTTAAGTGTAGTGCTAGAGGCACTCTTATAGTTTGACACCACGTGATGGCCTTTGACTATCATGATTTTAATTGTCTTTTGAAACTAGCCTGAATGTACGATATCCTGCATATGCCTTTTTCCCTTGAAGGTTTCTTTCCTGTAATCTTGCAGTCTTAAAGTGGGAGCTGTCACAGAGTAGAACAACCTTGCCAGGAACAGAAAGTGTGGGATGTGCATTTGAAAGCATGAGAGAGAGAGAGATGTGGAATGCACTTTCTGGTCGAAAGTGCAGTGTTATGAGCAGTGGTGCACAAATGTGCATTGTGCTGTACATTGGCAGATGAAGTATGTGATGCTATATGCAGTGGTGCACAAATGTGCATTGTGTTGTACATTGGGAAGTATTATGAAGTTCTTACTATTCGCTTTGACATGCCCTTATGTCATATTGATTCCTGACTCTGTCTTGCTAGAGCTTTCTGCGCTCACAGGCAGGCCCCCAGAGTGCTCAAGTTGTTTGAGTTATTCACGTTCAAGGTTGCTTTGTTTTTGTAGAGGAGATTGTTGAATGTACCCTCGGAAGCTTTCGTAAGCTTCGCTGGGATAATGTGTGGGAAGTGTGCTTGGTGCCTTTCAGAGCAGAGATTGTTGCTGCCAGAAACATGCGTGGAATGTACAGCTCTGTCTCTGAGTCAAAATACAGGGGCCTGGCCAGCTTCTGTCTTGACCTTGACACAGACCAGTACGGTCAGCTATGTTTTTTGTAATAGAAGAAAGGAGGCAAGGTTTCTAGAACCTTCGCCTTAGGTTGAGTAAAAGGTATTAAAGGCGGATGATCTTGACAGGCAGATGGGAGCTCATTTGTGGGCAGACGCGTCGTCACAAAAAAGAATCTGGGATTTGAGTCCCGGTCGCGAGTCCCTGTCTGGCAGTCACAGGGTTCCTCCAGCTTGAGTTGGCAAGGATGGCAAGGATTTAGAGTGAACGACCAGTGAGGTGTTTTCTTTGAGTATTGACTTTGTGATGTGTGTGAGTGACTTTGTATGCACATCCAAGCCAGTGATTATGTGTGGGTGCCTCCTGTGTGCACATTCAAGTGTAATTATCTGATGTATTTAGTGTATATATATCTTTCAGATTTTTTGCAGGACGTCCAGTATTATTTGCTGCTTGTTTATTCATATTATTATTCAGGCATTTAACAGTTGCATTTGCCAAGTGTGTTATTATTGCTTGCAAATATATATATATATATATATATATCTCTATATACATTTGAATGTTGTTCATTTGACATCTGGAAAAGCCTTTCTGTTAGAGAGCATTGCATAAATAAAACCCCAAGCCTTATTCTAAAAAGAGAGTCTTTGATGCGTTGCTTTTTATAAAGTGAAACCCCTTTCTAGGTGGTGTTGTGTTATATGTATTGCTTCGTCGTGTTTGAGCCATCGTGTGGGAGTGGTATTTTGGGAGGGTGAAGCAAGACATTAAGGCATATGCGTGATTAAGGCAAGCGATGGTCGGCTTGCGGGGAAACGGCCCGCATGCTTAAGGCCGTTTCCCACAACATAGAACTAATTTGTGGGCAAAGCCTGACCGCAAAGAACAGAGCATATCTCAGAGGCAAGGAGGCAACCTAGACAGGGTGTGGAAGAAAGGCACGAGCAGAGGAGGGAGAGAAAAAGAGCTCGCACCCAGGAAGCACATTGAGAGAACAGAGAAGCGCGCCCCCCACATGAGGAGAGTGGGAGTAGGCACAGGGCATTGATCGGGGAAGAGTCAGAGGTAGAATTAGATGAGAGTCCTCTGGCTGGGATCCAAGCCTCACCAAATTTTCAACATAAGAGACCAAAGTAACCTGGTACTGACCCAACCAAGAAATTGGAAAAACAGGATGGCACCTTTGCGCGAGCATGGGAGGAGCAGCGACGAAGACGTACCCTGCTCCACCCGAATGCACAGAATAGATAGACTGACCTCAGGGGAGATAGTGGCCAGAGAAGAAGACAAGATCTTTGCGCAGCCATTCTGCCACCTGCCAACCCACTGGACCAGGGGAAAAGAGAAGTGCAATAGACCTTGGACGAAGGAGGGATCATTCGAACCAGAGGACATGGCCATAGCGAAAGACTGCATCCGGCATGGAGGAGGAGATCCCATGTGGAACTTCCCCTACATGCAAGAATGCCTATAAAGATGGGAACGCCATGTTAGGGAGAAACCAGTAGAGTTACCCAAAGTAAAAATGTACCAGCTGCTACAAAAGGGCACGTCAGGGACCATCTATGTGCCGTGGGATTTAATGGATAAGAGAGGGCTAAGGAGGGCCGAGTAGGACGTGCTGCGGTGAACTCCGTCCTACCGTGGCATAAATCCGGCATCATCCTGGGGTGCTAACTGAAGCACCGACCTTGTCCCGGACTGCAGAATACCCGGTGAGCCCCCTGGAGGGCTGAAGCCGGTGGCCGTCTATGCGATGAGATTAAAGTGCGGCCGGAGAGTGGAGCCGCCATCTTGGTTTGGGAGGCACTTGCTGTTAGGAACGGTGGAGGCCTGGAGCAGATGGATTCCCCGTCCGGAGCCGAGATCGGCGGTCGGGCAGATCCAGGGTGGAGACGCCGATGCTGGGACCTGGGAGTGACTTGTCCCGCGGGTTGTGTGTGGTGCGGCTGCTGCCGCAAAGATGCTAGGGCCTGCGGATCGGCCTCCCGCGAAACTCCCCACCCTGCCAGGAGAGTCGAGGTGCTCGCGGTAAGCTGTGTGGGCTGCGAATACAGGGCCCTCTCTGAGGGGCATGGCAGCTGGAGTGTGCTGTGCAGGGGAGGACCCCTGATGAGTGAAAAGGGCCGGGACAGGCTTGTGAAGGCCTAAAGGTGCGCAAACTGCCAGAGAAGAAAAGAGGGGGGATTCCACTACAGCGGCACAGTGGGGAGAGGTGTCCAGAGTTGGTCTGATTGCCTGTGGCCCCACATGCAAGGCAATTCCTGGGAGGCGGCCAAAAGCCAGAGCAGGTTACTGTGGTGAACCGGCGGGGCTGCTGGGAAATACAAGCAGTGGATCCTAATACCCGGGAGTGGCCTTGGTGGCCTTGCGGGGTATAACGCAGGCCTGAGTGACCGGTGGTGGTGGGGTCTCACTGGATGTGATCCCCCAAGATCCTGGGCGTCAGGGCGGCGGAGTAGATCCCGGGGTACGTTTACACCGGTCGGAGTGGTGGAAGGGACAGCTTGGCGTCCAACATGGGGAAAGATAAAGGGGCTAAGGCGCAGGCAAACAAGATCCTGAATTATGGGCAGCCTCTACCCCTGGTACCACAGAAAAATGATGTTCGAGGGGAGGTTGATGACGAGGGGGTGCAGGGGGAAGGTGCGCACGATCCCTCTCTGAGAGACATACTGGCGGCAGTGCAGGCATCAAGGAATGAGATGGTGACCAGAATTGATGCGGTGGCAATCGATGTGAGCCTCCTGAGGTGTGACTTGCGCAAGGTCTCGGACAGGGTTACATCTGCGGAGCAGAATGTGGAAGCTCTTCAAGCGGAGGTGAAGGATCTCCGGACTACAGTTATGGACCTCCAGAGGAAGACTATCAGGCTGGACGAGCGCGCCGAGGATCAGGAGGGGCACTCCCGACTGAATAATCTGAGGTTCGTGGGGTTTCTTGAGCGGGCGGAAGGGCCCTCAGCTGATTTGTTCTTGGAAGACTGGATAAAGAAGATCCTGGCCCCTGGGAAACCGTCAACATTTTTTAATATTGAAAGGGCCATAGGGCATTGGTTCCCCCGCCAAGACCCAGCGCGCCGCCGCAGGCTATTATAGCCCGCTTCTTTAATTATCGGGACCGAGACCAGCTCCTGCAGTCCACCCGCAATAAGCCCAACCTACAATTTGAGGGGCATCACATTGCCATTTTTCCAGATTATACCCAGAAGGTGCAGGACCAACGACGCACTTTTCTGGCTGTAAAGCGGTGCATGTGGGAAGCTGGGTTGAAATACAGCCTTCTGTATCCGGCCAAACTTCGGGTGGAACCCAAGGGCAGGACTCTATTCTTTGGATCGGCGGGGGAGGCTTCCAACTGGATGGACAATGTGGGAGATCGGGAGCTCTGGAAGAAGTCGCAGACACAGTCGGGACAGCGCACAATGTCTTTAGACCGGCATAGACGCCGACGCCGGATGTCCGAAGGAATGGGACAACGAGACGCTGGGGGCTCTGGGAGGGTTCAGGTGTGCGCAGATGGAACCTTGCAGGTGGTGGAAGATTTGCAGGTTTCAATACTAGCCTCGTCGGAGGTTATCCCGGACACAAATGTGGGTGGAACGAGTGGTGGGAACGAGGTCAATAGCTGAGACATTGGATACGCAGCTAAGTGCATATTTTGTATCGTCTATGACACTGGAAGTTTTATGATGTATGTTCTATGTTTGGGGTGAGGATTAAATGTATATGTAGGCCGCGGGGGAGTGGGACACGCCCTCACCAGCGGCTGGATCTTATCCCGGGAGCTGGAGGAGTTGTCCTCGTGCCCTGCTTGGGATCCAGTCACTTGCGTGGCACTGATGACCGAAGTGAGTCTGGACGTGTTCCTAAAGGGAAGGCTCGGGGTCTCAGAAGATGGACTGTTGGGAGGAATCCTACTTTGAGTATGGGAGAGCCTGAGGGGGGTGGTGTAGGGTGGGAGATGGAACTCCTCACTCGCTATGTTGGCGGGGGGAAGGTATTGTTTCACTGCCCAGGGGGAGGGGGGTGGGGCAGGATGTTTACATTGTTTAGGTTGTTGTTCTTAGTTGCTGGGGACGACTGAGGGATCCATGTCTGAGTTGGAACTTACCACAGAATGATCAGGTTGGGAATGTCCTGGCGGGATGGGAACGGAGATGGGCGGCCAGTTGTATGGAGTTATGGCCCCCTCACTGATAAAGCTACTTACCTGGAATATACGGGGGATGGCCTCTCTAGAGAAACAGAGAAGGGTGCATTCATTTTTAAGGAGGTATAAACTTGCCATTGGGGGTTACAGGAGACACATGTTTGGGGGGAGGCGCTACCATTTACTAGACGTAGGTGGCGCGGACAGCTTTATGCCACCTCGTTCTCAGGATTTGCATGGGGCAATGATTTGGGTGGCCCCAGGGACCCCTTTTCAACATTTACATCACGTATTGGATCCAGAGGGACGTTATGTAGTATTACATGGGAGGCTGGATGGCCAGGAGGTATGCCTGATAAACGTGTATGCCCCCAACGTGGAGTTATCCGCCTATTTTTATGACGTAATGAGGGTAGCGACCCCATACTTGGGAGGAGACGTGATATTCCTAGGGGACGTGAACTGCGTCCTGGATGGGATACTGGACCGTGAGCCTCCCCGAGCGGGCGCCAAGCCAGGTATGACTGGGGCTCTGACGGATGTGATGAGGGAGATGGGCCTGATTGATGTATGGCGGACTCGGCATCCGACGTCGCGGGTGTTCTCCTGTTACACCCCGGCATCCAACACGTATAGTAGGCTGGATCTATTTTTGGTGTCGCAGACTTTGACGCCCAAGGTGGTGGAGGTAACGTACCTTCCGAGGCATATCTCGGACCACTCCCCATTGCTGGCGACGCTGAGTATGGCTCAACCCAGAGCATTGACTCCCACATGGCGGCTACAGGCAGAGGCGCTTACGAATCCGCCCTTCGCTAGGAAGCTGGAGGAGGAACTTACGTCTTATTTTAGGGCTAATTGGGGCTCAGCATCGTCAAGGGGTATGGAATGGGAAGCGATGAAGGAGGTGGTGCAGGGGGTTTGCCTCAGCATGACTTATGGCGCTCGGAAGCAATTGGAGAGGGACGTGCAGACTGCCGAGCGACGGCTGGTGGATTTGGAGGAGGTGTTGCCGTCAGAACCGCATCGCTGGAATGAATGGCAGGAGAAGCGGGAGGAATTTCTGGCAACATTGTGCCGCCTGGAGATGTTTCACTATACCGCATACCGGCAACGTCTGCATGCGGAGGGAGATCGCTCCGGTGCGCTGTTGGCGAGGTTGATCCATGCTGAGGCGCAGCCCTCAGCTATAGCGCAGATGAGGACTGCGGAGGGGCATATGGTATATAGCCAGCAAGGCATTCTGGACACCCTGGCGGATCATTTGGCCGGAGTCTATGCGAGGCACCGGGACCCCACACGAGAGGACCTGGGGGATTTCCTAAATATGTTAGGGCTTCCCTGCTTGGAGGATGAGTTCCGGGAGTTGCTGGATGCGCCACTCTCAAAGGAAGAAATTCTGGGTGGGATTAAGTCTCTGAAACCAGCCAAAAGTCCCGGTGGAGATGGCCTAGCGGCCCAATTTTATAAGAAATTTGTGCATGTCTTGGCGGATTATCTCCTCGAGGTATATAACGAAGCCTTTGGGTTGCGGGCACTCCCACCGTCCATGAATGAGGCGGTGGTGGTGATGCTTCTTAAGGCGGATAGGGACGATCAAGTTCCAGGGTCATATAGGCCCATTTCCCTTCTTAACCTCGACATGAAGTTCCTTAGCGGGCTCATGGCCACACGTTTGCAACCATATTTGCGAAGGCTTGTTCACTCCGATCAGGTGGGGTTTATTCCTCAGCGCAGTACGGCCATGAACCTCAGACGCCTATCTCATGTATGGCATTCGTCCGTACTCCAACAGGAGGACTGTGCGTTAGTACTACTTGACATCGAACAAGCGTTCGATTCTGTGGGGTAGTCCTATCTCTGGGAGGTTCTGCGGGCTGTGGGTGTGGGAGACCGTTATTTACAATGGGTATAGTTGCTGTACTCGGCGCCGTGTGCTAGGATCAGAGTGGGGCGGCTGGTATCTCGGGCCCTCCGATTACACAGGGATGCCCGCTATCGCCACTGCTGTTTGCGGTGGCGATGGAGCCCCTAGCGGTGGACCTCCGAACGAGGATGGCAACATTTGGGATCAGGGTTGGCGAGTCTAATCACGTGGTGTCCATGTACGCGGACGACACCCTGGTATATGTCAAGGACCCCGGAATGGCAGTGCCGGTCCTTTTGCGAGTTCTGGACAGGTTCGGGATTGTGTCGGTTTTGCGGATTAACCAGGGGAAATCTAAGTTGGTTCCGTTGGGACGATTGGCCCTACAAATGGACGAGGACTTGCCTGAGGTGGGTCTCCCATGGGTTCGGTCCACAATACGATATTTGGGGGTGCTGCTAGTGGACACAGCGGAACACTTTCTGGCACATAATATAGGCAGGGTGGTGGATGGTCTAAGAGGCTCAGTACGTTTTTGGCGGGAGCTGCCATTATCCCTGATTTGGAGGATAGTGTTGACAAAAATGGTGGTCCTACCCCGATGCCTATATGCGATGCAGCACTCCTTCTATCGGATCCCCCGTTCCTTCTTTGTTGAACTAGACAAGCTTCTCGTAAACCTGTTATGGGGGTCCAAATGCAAACCAGTCAGTTTGGCCACTCTGCTGCGTACATGGCAGGCTGGGGGGTTGGAGGTCCCATGCCTGGAGTATTATTATATCGCCACGCAGCTTCAGCACGCAGTGCACTGGTTAGAGGGGGACGAGAATTGGGAAAAGACCCTGCTGGCGGGGTCTTTCAGAGAGAGGGAGCTACCCGAGTTACTGATGATGGGGAAGTGGGCGCCTCCGACATGCCCCTATATAGTGCGACATGTGGCAGAGCTGTGGGAAGTGATGGTCAGGAATGTACTGAAGAGGGCTCCGTATGCACCAGACATGCCCCTGTGGGTGGTCCGACCGTTCCGGCAGATTGCCGCATCAATGTCGGTGCGGAAATGGCAGGAGGGGGATGTCGGACCATGGGGGACTTGTATGATAACGCGCAATTACACGTGAACAGGCTCGGGAGATGTTTGAATTGGGTCCAGGGCAATTCTTACAATACAAAAAGATTGCACAGGTGGCAAGAGATCTTTGGCCCTTGTTCCCGGATGAACCTGCGGTCTCCCGGATGCTACAGACTCTACTAATAATGGCTAAAGGCAGGAGGTTGATATCACATTTATACTGGGCGATCCGAGATGATTGCGTACATGGGGAGTTGCCGATCCAGGGGAAGTGGGAGGCGCTGACAGGGGATAGTTTTAGCGACGGGGACTGGGCCAAGATTCATGAGGGGGTCAAACAAGTGAGTGCAAACACGCGATTTAAATTAATCCAATTTAATTATGTACACCAAACATACTTGACCCCAAGGGTGTTACACAGGATTTACCCGGAGCGATCGGGGCAGTGTCCCCGGTGTGGAGAAGCAGATGCTGAGTTCATTCACATGGCCTGGTCGTGACAGTTCTTGAGGCACTGAGGGGAGCGACAGGTTGGGAGATAGCTGGGGAGATACGGGTGGTACTGCTGGGGTTGCTACCGCGACCCAAGAAGAAGAATCTTAGTCGGAAGCTGGTCCTTTTAGGGTTGGTACTCGCAAAGAGACGGATTGCCATATCATGGATGGGCCACCGTCCGTCCAGTGTGCGACAGTGGGTGCGGGATGTGCAGGAGTGGGCGACAGTTGAGGTGATTCGAATGCAGCAGACCAGACGGGATGAGAGGTTAGAAGAAGATGTCCAGGCCTGTAGGGCTATGGTGGCAGAGCTGATAAATACAGATATGGATGGAATAGTTGGCAACATGACCGAGGGAAGTGTACATTCAGGGCGGGAGGCGGAAGGTAGCGAATAGATGAGAGAGGCAGAGTAGCATGGTTATACCAGCAGGGGAAACAGACATAGAGAGTCAAGGCCCATCAGGGTATGTTATACGGATTATCCATCAGACATGGATGGGGGGGTGGGGGGTAGTTTTGTTGAGGGAAGGGAGGTGGGAGGGAAGACAGGGTAACTGTTTCTTGGAGTTGAAGCCCGGGGGTGTGGGCCATGACAGGGGTTCTTAGGGGTGTTCATGACTGAGGCATTATATAGAAGATGTATACAAGAGAAGTAGGAGGTAGGGACACCTGGGGAAAAGTTTGTATAGCATTGTTGTTGTACATGGTGCATGCCCTACGAGATTTGAAAGGTGCCTACTCGATGTGATATACCCCTGCCATGGTAAATGCTGATATTTGTACAACCTGTATGTTCAAAAAAGGTTAATAAAGATATATTAAAAAAAAAAAAAAGAAAGGGCTAAGGACAAAGTTACCACCAATGCTCGATTGAGCGGGGAAATGGATCTCATGTTTTGAGAAGAGCACCCCAGGAAGAAACCTTTCGATAGGTGATATCAAAAGTCTGCTAAGTAGTCTTATCGGAGAGCAGACTAGCATGGTATTCGCCCATACTCATATCCCAGCAATTACACTGACAAACACTGAGCCTGATAGGGCTTCATTCAGTTCATACAGGCACCGAATATGGAGGGCCCTGAGGGAGATCTTTCCTGACTGCCGTAGGAGGGCTAATGGTGAAGCCAGGGGAGAAAATAACCGATTTTCTGGATAGGATGAGGGAATGGGGGTCAAGAGACAGGACAGCCGTGGACTGATGCAGGCAAGTCGCATTCTTTTACAATATTCTCAAAAAGGGGCTCCTCACCAAGATACAAAGCAGATTGGACAGCCTGGTTGGGTTAGACACCAAGCCCTGGCGGGAGATACAAGCCCATATATTGCATTACCACAAAAAGAAGCAAGAGAAAAACACGAGCAAGCCCAAAGAGACACTGCTAAATTGGTACAACACAAATTGAAAAAGACTACCCTTAGGGGGGGGCCGGGTTGGCCGCTAGCATGTAAATGGCACAATTATTAAAGGGAGCTTCACTGCAAAACCCCAGAGGGTTTCAACCTAGGTATAGCGACAGAGACTAGGGAGGTTGGTAGCAACCAGACCCTAGGGAATGTTACTCTTGCTACAGGATGGGCCACCTGGCAAACAGATGCCATTTAAAAGCATACCTTGAATAGAGATTGATGGGCCAGGGTCAGCCACCACAAAATCCTTATCCACAAAACCAAGTCCAGGGAAACCCAAATGCACCTTACATTCAGCTGCAGGGACGTCAGTCAGCCCCCGCACCGCCGCAACAGGGATCAGGTAGTTGGGCAAACACATTGCAAGCGCAACCATGGACCAGGAACCCAGCTCAACAGGGACCAGGGCCACAGCCTCAGGAGGGAGGGGTAACTGTGTGGGAAGGTAATACCTAGACACAAACACAGAGTCCAAATGCACAGGAAGATAAAACCCCAGAGTAAAATACAACCCATTCACCCACATCTCAAGAATTAACTGTACCAAAGCCAAAAGAAGGACCAATGAGACAATGTTGAGAATGCAAACTTTTACTAGCATCTAGGGATGTAGGGCTGCTGCATGTGTTCTGTCGATCGGGTATCCTAACTAAAGTTCAACATTAAAGGTGCATGCAGGAGCCAAGGTCCCACTCTGCTACTGAATCTCCAGGGTGGGGTTGGCTGGCCACACTCCAGGGGAAGGACAGTCTGGCAAGGGAGCACGGTGGATCCCAGAACAAGTACTTTAAAAGCAGGCACCCAGGTTCCCGCATTCAAAGTCAATGGTATGGGTTCCAATTACCAAATTGAAAGGCCCCCATTCTCGGGCATTCGGCCCAGAACCCATGTTTCCTTCATGGTGTGAAGTTCCAAAGGTGTCCCAAAAAACAGGAAACTTCCGAACGAAATTAAGGCCCCCCTTCAATTCTAAAACTAAGCTGTCCTCAAGTGATGGGATCCAGGATTCCTGTACGCCTGGGATACTGGAGATCCCATAACCTCCACAGCACACGCACAAGAGCCAATAAGTTGCGAGGCGCCCGCATGGCGCCGAGGTAGCCGAAAGGTTTGTCAGGTTAGCCAGACATCCTAGAGTTGCAAGGCAGTCTCGCTCCAGTAATAATCCCTAATCAAAGTTCAGAAATGGTTCTTGACCTTGGCCCTGGGCTCCCCAAGCTCCTATGATCTCGGCGATGTTTTTTTTTTTTTACCCTTTCCTTTGGGCTTTTCAAATCTCCAAAGTCTGGTCACCATGCCAAACCCCTCCAAAATAGCAATAGGAGCATACCCCCTTGTTAGACGTCTCTAGCCACAAGCCAGGAACCAGAGATCTAAAAACACCGAAAATAAATGGTATAAGGGAGAAGGGGGTGCCTGGGAGAGGGGAGGCCACAAAGTCCATCACAGCTCCAGGCAAGAGCAGAACACAGAATGCGCTCACCCCATATCAGGCCTACCAATTAACCAATGCACCAGGCCTCATGTACACCATCCAGAGAAAGCAGTAAGCCCTGGCCTAGGACACAACAAGACACCATGATCAGGGGTACACAGGGGCCATGGAACAACTTTCCAACCCACTCCGCCTCATGATAAGTGCAATAGCAGATCACGCAAGATCTTGGGAAGCACCAAAAAACAAAGAAAAATAGCCCAAAGTTAGCCCAAACAGAAGCCTCTAGAGAAAGGAGGGAGCCACGATATCTGGTGCCACAAGAGAGATGCACATTGCATGCCATATGTCAAGAACAGAGAAGAATATACACATGTGCATCTACCAACAACACTTAACAGTGACACGCCCCCTCCTCAAACAGTCCAGCACACATGTAGGTTGAAAGCAGCCCACATTGACAGCAACCCCATGCGAACACCAGCAGAGACAGGGTTTCAGAAAACTGTTGGCGCCCATAAAACTCTAGATAAAAACTGATACGATCCATCCCTATGGTCACAGGACCACTCCATAAACATCTTGCACTAATCCAAGCACCCAGTAAAGTATGAAGGCTCATAAAATAGATTCTTTAGGCTGGTTTCCGATAACCCACCTTTAAGTTTTAACCATCAAAAAGATACAACGATCTGCGCCATCTTCCAGTGCCTTACAAAAAATTGCATAAATGGAGTGAGGAGCACACACCCCTTAAGGAAATAAAGATATCCCAAAGAAGAGATCATTAACGATGGTGCACATGCAATGCTTTTTCTGAATTAACATATGAACCAAGGTCTTATCCAACAGGTCTGCAATCGAACCTTCAAGTGCAACACCTCTTCAGCTGCCTTATCATCACTCCAACATGGATCTAAAATGTGTGAATCAAACTTACGATCTGCACTGTGAACTTTTGAAGAAAAACACCCGATAACCAGAGGACCACAGACATTTCTCCTGGATCAAAGACCTGCAATGTTCAACTACGAAGCATGTATTTTTGCACTTCTATGTACCCTTTCTCTAGTTTGGGTGCTTCCGCACCAATTCTCTGCTAAAGAACCACCTGGCCAAATAGAGTCTGTTCAGAAACTATCACAGCGCTTGCATAGGCGATAAAACCGAGCTTATGCTCCTTGGCAACCTCTCTCTTTTCAAGGCAGACACCATGTGGCCAGCCTCGATGGGCGCGGCACCTGTCCCCAAGTCAGAGATAAAAAGCCTGGGCTTTTGGCTGGACTCTGACCTCAGCTTTAAAGTCCAGGCCAGAAAGGTGGTGGCCTCTTGCTTTGGCATCATAAGGATGCTTCGTAAAGTGCTCCCACTGCTCCCTTTCAGGCAAGAAAGCTCATGGTCCAGGCGCTTATTCTTTCACGCCTGGACTACGGCAACGCCTTATACCTCGGAGCCCCGACTCGGTCCTCGTCAAACTGCAAACAGTACAGAACTGCGCCGCAAGGATCCTCATGGGGACTCAGAACCGGCAGTCGGCAAAACCGGACATGAAGGCTCTCCACTGGCTCCCCATCCGGAAGAGAGTCTACTTTAAGGCCTTATGCATTACCCACAAACTGATAGGAGGGAAAGGACCAGAGATTATCTCCTCTATGGTCAAGCCCTATCGAGCTAACAGGCGACTACGCTCAGATGAGCAACACCTGGCAGTCGTCCCCCGAATTCAGAAAGTCAGAAGTGGTGCTCGGCTATTCTCACACAATGCTGCCAAACTTTGGAACTCCCTTCCTCTTCAGCTACGCAGGGAACCTAATCACCTTGTCTTCCGCAAGCTGCTGAAAACATGGCTTTTCCCTAAGTGATTCCCTGAAGCTTCAGTTATCCGCCAGCGCTGGGATGCCTACGGGTAGCTATGCGCTCTATAAATGTTGCTTCATTCATTCATTCATTCATTCATTCATTCATTCATTCATAGGGATCTCTTCATGTCACTTATAAATACACTGACCCAAGCATTAGCATTTCACATGCACTGCACAGCGCCTTTTATACAGCACATGGTATCAGCACATGATCACCTTGAGCTCCAAGACATCGGCCAGGTCGTGTTACGTGTGTTCTCTGATACTGCATGCAAACGGCACAGACAGACTTTACTTGTCCCAAGAGGCAGCCCCTGAAAGAGCAAAATGCCTTCTCCATTTATACCTATGCAGAGCCAGGGTCAAAGTCCAACCCAACAAGGTAGAACCCCATGGAGTAGTAGTAAATCTGACCCGTTATGAGACCAACCCAACGGCTCTATACTTTTTCCCCAAGCCTAGCGATATTCATACTGAGCTAGACAGGATTCATAGAAAGGGAACCATAGGAGAAGATACTGTTTTGCCCCAAGACTTCCAGAGAAGAGATTGTTGGAGGTAGCGAAACCCCCAACTCTATGTTCAAACACATCCACCCCTCCCTCCATTTGTGGTCCAAGTGTGGCCCTTAACGTATTTGGGGCAGTCTACTTTAACAACAAGTGTATCCCAGACATGAGGTTCTTATGTAGGGTCAACCAGCTCAATGATACAAAGCAAAAGGGGTCTCGTTGGGGAGGGTTGAACAAAAGCAATGACGCCCTATGTCAGGAAATCTGGGATACCAAGGTGAGTGGATACACTTGGCTAGAAGGGAAGGGGAAACCCCTAATTGTAAGGAAACATACACTATATTCCTTAAATTTCAGAGGTAAAGGAATGCTTCCACTGGGCATGAATAAAAACAAACTGCAGAACAATCCTTCACATTCCAAATATGCAATGGGGTACCTCCACGCTGATAGATATTAACTAGCAGTGTGGCGACTTTGCCTACACTCAGCTTGTCCCTGGAAGGTGAGGACTCTGTTCTCTGGTAACAATACACACCCCTACCCTAACTATTGGACTTGTACCAGCACCCGCTAAGGAATAAGACAACCTTGCTGCATCAGACTCATGGAAAAAGAACTGTGGATAATTTTGGCTGGGCTCAGTACAAGGACATTCCAGAAGAATTTAGACTGTTCTTGGACTCACAAGTATCGGTCGGAGGGTCCATACCCTTCTTCACCATGCAGACGAAAGCCAATGCCTGCTGGCTACAAATCATCAGGTGGGAAATGCTTAAAATGATGAATAGCACTGAGCTCGGCCTCAATTCGAACAAGGAAGAACTGAGAGCAATCCGGCTCATGGTGATGCAGCATTGGTATGTGTTAGACTTAATGACCATGATGGAGTGATGGGTGTCTGCCCAGATTGGCGTGTCCTATTGCCTGTTTTTCACAGGGAATTACCTGGATAATGGGACATTGACTCTTGCCATCCAAGCACTGCATTATTTACAAAGAGACATGTGTGAGGAGGGAGGTGCCCCTGAGCAGAAGTTGTTCTCGAATTGTATCTCCTGGCTCCCCAGTGGCTTTCTGGTCTATGCACATAGTTGCTGCCAGTTATTATTTTGTTCTTGTTTTTGTGTGGGTCTGTGCAATTGGGAATTTCTCAATGTAACAATGCAGTCTTTAAATTGGGTAAAATGCAAGTAACTAGGAAAGCAGCAATTGTCAAAACCGAAGAACAACAGTCCCTCAGTAAAGTAAATGTCATGAAGTATGAGTGAGATAGTGTAGCTGAAAATTCAACTAGAGGGGGAATGTTAATAATGAAAAAGTCGATGTTAATATGAATAACAATACATTCATGAATAAAAACAAAATTGCATCTTTATTGGTAAATTCGCCCGTTGTGAACTCCACGTCCATCCTGACTCAGAAATACGTAGTTAGGCAGGCCCTGAGAACCAAGCCCCAGGTCACTGATTGACAGTTCACAGGTGGGGTGGCACGTAGTCGGCAGACAAACGCGTGAACAGGAAATCCAAGATCAGTCCCTAAGATAGGCACAGTGACCCAACAATGGTCCAGGGAGATTGACCCCAATAAAGCACACATGGCCGGAGGGGTGCACATGTTCCCAAAACACCATAAAGTCAGATTCCACATGACGTTAGTAACACATAGCCAATCAGGACAAAGCACACAGTACACGCAATGATCACACTTTCCCCATGCCGGACATCTGGACACGTTACCCATTGGCCGCATTGTGTCTATGCAGGGTCAAGGCCCACCTGATTATTGGATGATTCTTCATCCAATACATTAATTTATGCCTTCAAAGACAGACATTCACATTCCTCACCAAATAAGGATTGCCAGAATTATTTTATTGCATTCAATGAACTTTATAAAGACCTAAGCTCAACCGATTGCAAATTGAAACAGACCACAGACCCTATGCCTGTGACTGTGCTCACGGCTGCATTGTTTAGTTAAATGAACTGTTCCTGTGTTGCCAAACCCCTCTTGTCCCTTGTTTTTTTCAAGGTATTTCATGTTCGAGCAACATTCACACATGTGGTGCAACTTATAGAGCAGGGCACAAAACATGGCCCATATCTTTGGGACTTTGTTAGACTGAGAGTGGATACAAATTGTATTGTATTTTAATGCAATTGCATTTATATAGCGCTTACTACCCCTGATGGGGTGTTGAAGCACTTTTTTGGTGAGTAGCACGCTACTCCGGAACCCATAAAGGATTAGTGGTGAATTAGTATAGTGAAATATGAAAGCAATTTGAGTCGTGTATATTAGTCAATTATTTGGATTGAGAAGGATAGCAGCGGGATAGAAGAGGGAAAAAGGTTTGCATTTATATAGCGCTTGTTACCCCTGATTGGGTGTTGAAGCGCTTTTTGCTGAGCAGCACGCTGCTCTTGAACCCATAAAGGATTAGTGTTGAATTAGTATAGTGAAATATGAAAGTAATTTGAGTGGTGGATATGTTATTCAGTTAATTGGATAGAGAAGTGTAGCGGAGGGATAGAAGAGAGAAAAAAGGTTTGCATTTACATAGTGCTTGCTACCCCTGATGCGTTGTTGAAGCGCTTTTTCGGCGAGTAGCACGCTACTCTGGAACCCGTAAAGGATTAGTGGTGAATTAGTATAGTGAAATATGAAATTTGAGAAGTGGACATTTTGATTGAAAAGGATAGTGGAGGGATAGAAGAGTGAAGGATTTAGAATTCTTTTTTTTTGGAGGTCATAGCAGTAGGAGGAGGCTTGGGATGAGTAAAAAGGGATGTGGAGTGGAGATGGAAGAATTTAGAAAGGCTTGTTTTGGGGTATTGGTATAGTAAAAGAGGTGTCAGATGATGCAAGAAGGGGTAGAGTAGGGGAGAGTCTAGTAAGGGTTATTTTGGGGATCATAGTAGTGGTATGGGGTTTAGGATGAATGAGAGAGTGGATGTAGAGGATATATTGATAGAGGTATAGGGTGAGAATAGGGTAGTGCATTGGAAAGAGTAGTAGAAAGAGGTTTGAGATGAGTCAGAGAGTTGAGGTAGACGATATATTTTGAGAGAGGCATAGGGTGAGAAATAGGGTAGTGCATTGGAAATGCCGAATTAGAAGAAAGTAATACATATATAGATCCATAAGTACATGGAAAGTATATAGATGCATAAAGGAAGTAAGTATATGTAGATTAAAGATATTGATAGAGGTATAGGGTGAGAAATAGGGTAGTGCATTGAATATGCTTTTTTAGGAGAAAAGTATTAAATATATAGATCCAAGTACATGGAAGTTATATAGATGCATGAAGGAAGTAAATATATGTAGATTAAATATGCATTAGATTAACTCTGGTTTTCAAGTGTTGTACTTAAACATTTATTTATTTTAAAACATAATTATTCTACATGTTTATACAAAGCAATACACATATATAGGTACATATCTACAGTACAAATAAATGCTCATACACAGAGGGATATGCTCTATATTTCTGTTTGCGTATGTGGTTATGTGGGGAAGAGCCAATTCTTGAGTAGTTTTCTGAAGCTAAGGTGGTTGTCCGTGGATCTTATGTTGGGGGTAAAGAGTTCCATAGTTTGGCTGCTTGAACAGAGAAGGATGTGCCACCCATGTTTTTTTTTCTTGTATCTTGGGATTTTGAGGCGAGGTGCCACTCTAGAGCGGAGGTTCCTTTGTTGAATGTGTCTGGTGATTTTATTCTTTATGAAGAGTAGTCCCATTCCATGTATCGCTTTGTGGGTGATTCAAAGCAGCCTGAACATGGATCTTCTGGCAACCTGTAACCAATGCAGGGTTTTCAAGGCAGGGGAGATGTGGTCTTGCGGTTTGATATGCAAGAGTAGTCTGGCAGCCGAGTTCTGAATCCTTTGTAGTCTTTTCATGGTCGTTAAAGCTGATCCGTGGTAGAGGCTATTGGTGTAATCGTGTTTGGACAGAACAAGGGAGATGGTAGCTTAGACCTTGTGTGGAAATCCCAAATGGGGGAAGATTCGTCCCAGAGTTTTTATAGTAACAAAGCTTGATCTTGCTAGTTTGTCCACTTGGGCATTTATTGATAGCTTGAAGTCCATGGTCATTCCAAGGTTTCTTACTTCCTTAGATACTTTAGGCGGTGATCCCATTTCATCGGGCCAGGTGGTAAGTGGGTCATAATGTTTCCAATTGCCACACGTGATTATTTCCGTTTTGGAAGCATTTTCATCCATTGATCCACAGCTCTGAGACAACTGAAAATTGACGAGTTTCCAATGTCTTTGGGGCATTCCAGTTGAAGGAGTATTTGTGTGTCATCTGCATAGTTCTAGCACGTGAGGTGAAATTGATTAATCAGTACTGATAATGACTTCATGTAGATGTTGAAAAGCATGGGCGAGATTATAGAGCCTTGAGGGACCCCTGCTTTTGTGAAGTATGGTTTGGATGAGAAAGGTGTGGTATGGATGACATTAGTTCTGTTTCAAAAGTAGGACGCGATCCAGTCTAGAGTAGTCCCCTCTATGCCAGTTTCGTAGAGTCTTTGTTTCAGAGTGTCATGGTACACCATGTCAAAGGCAGCTGAGAGGTCCAAGAGGAGTAGCACAGGAACCCTGTTCTGGTCAACTGTGTTCTTCAGGTCATCCCAGATGGCAAGGAGGGCAGATTCTGTGCCTCTTCCCAGATGGAATCCAGTTTGGAAGTCTGAAAGTATGGCATTCTCTTCAATGAATTGTGACATCTGGGTGAACGCTGTTCTTTCTATCATTATGCCCAGGAAAGGTCCATTTGTGATTGGTCTGTAGTTGCCAGGGTTCAGCGGGTCCAGCGGGTCCAAATTTGTTTTCTTCAGTAAAGGGCGTATGTATAACTTTTTGAGTGCCTCTGGAAATATTCTGGTAGTTAAGGAATCGTTGATGATTCTTCTTACTGGAGTGGCAGCAGAGGTTGTTAGAAGAATTGTCTTGAAAGTTTGCGGTGGACACAGGTCAGAAGGGCTGCCGGCAGGCCTGCTTGTTTTTGACCAGGTCCATAAATTCATCGTGTGAAATGTGTTGGAAGGAATGGAGAGGCGGGGTTAGAGTATTCTTGGATTGGTGTTTTGTAAAAGGGTTAGTGCTGGTGCTTTGTCTCTGTTTTAAATATGAGTCCAACGTGTCTACTTTGTCCGTGTAATGATTTGCCAGTTTGTCTGTGAAATCTTGAGTGACGGGATGAGTTCCATCTAGGCAATTTGGTTTACGAAATTCATTGAGTATTTTATAGAATTCTTTATTAGCACATTTAGCATTTGGAATTCTGTCTGAATAGTACCTTTTTTTTGCTTTTTTGATAGCTGACTTGTATAATCTGTTAATTTTCTGTAGGCGAAGTTTGTCTTGTTTGGCGTTTGTTTTGAGCCAGGCATGTTGCAGCTTTCTAATTTGTTATTTTTTGTCTTTTATCTCTGTATTTCTCCAAGGTGCTTGTTTTCTTTTGTTCTATTGTGTGGTTTTGAGTGGTATCAGGATATCAAAAGCTTCCTGTAGCCACGCATATACTTTTTGAACAGATGGTGATATGGTAGACCCCATAAGCCAACACAGTGTGTATTTCAGTGTTAGCATGAGGCCCTACCATTAGTTTGGCTTTCTTTCACTTTAAGGGGGATATTCACAAGGACTTATCGCCGAGTTATCGCCACATTAACGCATCAAAAGTGGAGATAGATTTAACGCCCCATTCACAAGCGGGTGCAAACTGCAGACAACGCAAGTATTCCCGCGATAACTGCCGCAAAATTTACCTCCACGGGTGACACCACCAACTAACCCTAATGAGATGCAGAGTAGGCGTTCCCATGCAAAAACACACCAAAACACCACTACACCACATTCACAACGAACTGCCAGATCTGCAATGCGAACCAGAAACAGGCGATAAGCTGTGTTAGCAGCAGGGAATTAACACCTGCCTTCTGCTGGTGTTAAGCAGGACGACTACCTGCAGTATGAAAGGGAGCCCAGCCCAGAGCCACATCTGAGGACCCACAGATGCCATGGAGACAATGATCAAGCAGCTCGGGGACCCATGCGGGCCACAACACCCACCGCCACCATTCCCAGGCCCCCACCCCCCGGACCCCCCCAGGACAAACACATACCGTGCACGACACAAGAGCCACAAAAAGCGCATGATGTCGCACAATGACAAAAAGAAACACACGTGTGGTCAGAAGAACGAGAAACAGTCACTCATCATTGAAGTAACAAAAACTTTATTGAAATACAACACAAAACACCAATGCGGAAGACTCCTGTCGGGTCCGTCCGGGACAATCTTGATGTCACAGACTGGAAAATAAAGCACATCAGAACGTGTGTCATGCGCACATCAAAGGAGCAAGACACAGAGAAAGAGAGAAGGAAAGAAAGGCAGAGAGAGAAAGAGAGAGAAGGGAAGGAAGGGAGAGAGAGAGAGAGAGAGGAGAGAGAGAGAGGAGAGAGAGAGAGAGAAGGAAAGGAAGGAGAGAGAGAGAGAGAAGGAAAGGAAGAGAGAGAGAGAGAGAAGGAAAGGAAGGAGAGAGAGAGAGAGAGAAGGAAAGGAAGGGAGAGAGAGAGAGAGAGAAGGAAAGGAAGGAGAGAGAGAGAGAGAGAGAGAGAAGGAAAGGAAGGGAGAGAGAGAGAGAGAGAGGGAGAAGGAGGGACACTGCCGCCCTGCACTGCAAGCCACCAGGTCTGCAATCTGTAATCGAGGCCAGAGTCAATCATGGCAGAGTCCACCTCACTGCACACGGCAACAACGCCTGTCCGTCCCTGCGCACACATGCAGCCACACCCTACCTTCTCCCGCCGGCCAGCGCTGGCTGCCCGTACTTGTGCACCCAAGCCCCACTGCTCACCTGCCGCCAACGGTGTGTCCACCAGTGGGCACACCACGTGCCCGTGCAAGCTCCAGACCCAGGTCCTGCCACCATGGCATGCTCCACATCATGCGGACCCGCACCGCTCCCCAGCAGGTCCCACACATGACGCTGAGTCCTGAGGCATCAATGGCAGAGACCACATCAGTGCACACGTCATCATCGCAGGCTGCACACCCGCTCAGCAATTTCGGTGCCACTAACCCTGTGCAACCCCAGTCAGCGCCATGTGGTGGTAGGCCCGTGATGGCCGCAAGGCTGCGGGTGCCACTAAGCCTGTGCAACCCCAGTCAGCTCCACGTGGTGGTAGGCCTGTGACAGCCGCAAGGCTTCGGGTGCCACTAACCCTGTGCAACCCCAGTCATCGCCACGTGGTGGTAGCCCCGTGACAGCTGCATGGCTCCGGGTGCCACTAACCCTGTGTGCAACAACTCATGGGCCCTTTATGATTGAGAATCGTGGAACGTCCGTCATCCAGTCACCACCGGCAGTGGGGAATGTGACGTTGTCGGCCCCTTATATTGACGGGGTCACATGGCCTGTGACGCCTGTGCCGGATGGGTGTGGTGTGTGTGCAAACCTGCCCTCAGGGAGTGGCCGTGACATGCTGACAACTAGACCAGCGACCTGCAGACCACTAGCGTGTAAACCTGCGACTTGTAGCTATGTGGCCCCCCTCGGAGCGTAAGCGGAGTGGTCTGGCCTGGCGTACGCCGGACCAGCGCAGGGCTTGCAACAATGACTCAGGGGCTCTGGACGTGGTTCAGTCCATGTCCGGACAAGGAAGTGACTAATGCGTGTGTCCCTGTTGTAGTGTCTACGGCACCAGGAACGCAATCGGCAATGTAGCACACTGTGACTGGAATCCCACTAGATGAGCATCATTGACGTTAGGGGGAATCACTGACCCTACATTCATCCACACTTTCAGACATGAATCATGAAAGACATGACACAGCAGTGCGTTTCTGAATGTTTAATGCACATCCAGTGGAGTTTTGCAGCTGGAGCAGTACAGGGCCATGCCAACCCCACTTCACAATATGGGCCCATGGAGGGCCAGCCAGAGTCCATCGGGGAATGACAAGTACAGCGGAAGCGCATGGGTACAGTCCGCAGTCTGGTCGCTGTGTCATTGGTCACCAAACAGGATATGGCAGTCCATGTCGCGGTCCAAGGTGAGTGCAGCAGAGTGTATCGGGGGTCAGTGGAAGGTCATGGGGCCATGTGCGGCACCAAGCAGCAACAGGCCAGGTGGCGGACATGAATGCTAGTGCCTCCTTCTGAACTCAAGCCCATCCACGTCCTCGTCCTCGTATGTGTGCTCTGCCCCACCTGTTGGTGGTGCAGTTCCAGCTGCGGCACTGTGTGCCACTGACACATCAGGGGCCGGAGGTGGATTGTCGGCCGCACTGTGTGGCGGTGACACATCAGGTGCCGGAGTGGAAATGCCTGCCGCACTGTGAGGCACTGACACACCAGGGGCGGAGATGTGGATGGTGTAGGGGCAGCAGCATTGATCTGCGCCACGCCTTGTGGCAGCAATGCCATGATGAGGACATGCATGGCATGGTAGATCCCAGCTACATTTTGCTGATGTGCAGCGGTGGCTGCCATCCTTTCCGCCTACATCCGCACCATGTCCTCCATGAGCCTCCGCATGTGTGCCATCTCACGGCTGAGATCTCTGGAGCCACTCTGAGCAGACAGGTGTTCTTGTCTCCGAGACATGACTCCAGCGATGTCAGCCAGGGCTAGTTGGAGACCATGGAGCGGCGTGTGGGTGTCCGTTAGGGACTGGAGGTGGTCCCTGATGGGACTCAGACACCCATGGATGGCGTCAAGTTTGGTAGCCATGAGGTCGAACCCCACCCGCACCTGCTCAGCCATCTCACTCTGGCCCTCCAACACACGGCGTTGGAAGGCCATGTGTTGTTCAGGGGGGTCTTGGGAGACAGCCGGGGTTGTGGGTGCCTCCTGTGGCTGGTTTGTGGAGTGGGTGGGGTCTCCTCGATGCAGCTGGGCTGCCCTGGTCCTGGAGGTGATTGGCGGATGAGTTCAATGATGTCTTGGAGGGCTTGGGTGTCGATGCTGGTGGTGTCCTCCTCGTCATCAGTGAAGAGTGGCTGGGACTGCTCTGCAGGATGTGTTGACGGTGCCCCTGCAATGTGAAGGGGAGATGTTGTGTTACAATGTGTCCACATGTATGTAGCCGCATGGTACATGTTCACATTCAGACAGCATGGCAATGTACATTGTGACAGTCTGTAGATCAGGGCCATGATCCAGAGTCATTGTGGGTGTGCACTGTGCTCTGCTTGATTGTGCATGTGTGCCATTGTGGCCATCTCCCCCCGTCCCCCCAGTACCTGTGGTTACTCACCCTGTTGCTGTTGTGTTGTGTCATGTCGAGCAGTGTCCGGTGCCCCGACTCCTGCCACGGTCTCCACACTGATGACTGTCGACACCAGCTCCTCCATGTCATCCAGCTCCAGCTGTGGCTCTGGACTCCCACCTCCAGTCTGCATTGCTGCCTTCTGGTTGCCTGCGAGTTTCTCCTTGGTTTTGCGCGTTATGTCAATCCATCGCCTCTTGACCTCGTCCATTGACCTCCTGTGCTCTCCGACGGCATTCACCTTGTCCACGATGGCCCGCCATATTCCATTTTTGGTGCCCAATGACACATTGGAGGTGACGAACAGTTGTTGATGGTGTTCTATCACCTCCGTGACCAGGATCCTATTCTCCTGCGGACTGAACTTCGTCTTCCTCGTCTTCTTGTCCTTGCCCTTCCCTGTCCCCGAGGTCCCAGGCTGGTCGTCCGGGGTGCTTGTGGGGTTCCGCTCGTCCTCTGCGCCTGCTCCGGCTGCCTCCATGGTGCTTCGGTGTTGGTCATTTTGTGTTTGTGTGTTTTTTCTACTTTTGTAGTGATTTTCCCGCCTGCCAGGTGTGTATGGCAGGCCTGGCGCTGCTTATCGCTGATTTCCTCATCGCGAATGGGCTCATCGCACGTTTTTGGTGTTGGGGTTTGTGTTTTTATCTCCGTCGCAGTGGTTGTATCGCGGACATTGTCCGCGTTTTCGGGAGACTATCGCATGGTACCGCCATGTCGTGAATTCCACGTTAACACGGGGTTATTTTCCCGCGATAGACTGCGATGTGTAAAGTTGCGTTAACATTTTTTGGAGATGTTTAGCACACGTTCTTGTGAATATCCCCCTAAGGGTTTTGAGATGAGCACTGCTGCCTTGTTTAATACGCACAGACAATCTAGGATTCACTTGACTTGGTTTCACCCCTGAGAGCTACTTTGAGTGTGTTGGCAAGCTACCAGTAGCTCTCAAGCTTCTCACTGGAGACCCCTGGTTTAGACTAACTTTAAAGCTGCCACACATGTATGTGTACTATACAGTGCAGCACACATGCAATGTGTCAAAAGTTAGGAGAAATAAAAACATTTCTTCTTGAGGTGATATTTTTTGGTTCAAAGCCATGACTATCAATTTTATTGGCTATGACGTTGCTTTAAGAACCACGAGTGGCAGTGTTGGAATGCCCATGTACCATCCATGGGACACCTACTAGACACATAGGGCCTGATTACGAGCTCGGTCGTAAAGATCCGACCTTAAGTTTCAATTCCGACCTGCTGATTACAATACAGCCGGTTGGAATTGAAACCAGCCGGTCATTCTGGCTGGCTTCTGACAGGCTCAAAGAGCCCATCTGCCAGTCGGAGAACGGCCCGTAATCCATATGGAAGGCGTTTCTGCCTTCTGGATTATGATGCACGGTTTCCGCCAGGGTTTCCATGCCGGCCTTTCTGACATGGAAACCCTGTCGGAAAGCGTGTTTGGGGGCCCCTAGCAGGGCCCCCTTCTGTGTTCAGCCTCCGATTGGCCATAGTTGGCCCCTTGTTGATCCCTGCACCTTGTGGGTGCCTGCCACGGGGTGCTGGGATGAACACAGACTCCTATTCCTCTATGGGAGCTTGTATTATGGCCGGTTTATGGCCACAACACAAGCTTCCATAGAGGAATGGTGCAGTTGCATTGTGATTAGACTGATCAAGACCACCGGACAGAGGTCGTCATCCCGTTTCCACAACGGTGTCATCGCCGACATCGAAATAAGCCCCAAAGTAGTGCAAAGGCTACTTTCCAGCACACATAACATTTTATGCTGGAAGGTAAATACTTTATCAACACTTTGTACAACTTGGCATAACTGTGTGACTTTGCAGGAGTATTGATAAATATGCCCTTGAATGTTACATTTCCACAGCAATTATTTCCTTGTAGATGAAACATACAGTTTCAAGGGAGAGCAATATAATCTGCAGAGGATTGTAAATTGTTTCAGTCTCAGGCGAATGTACAGGCAAGGTTTGTTCACTCCTGAACTTATCTCCTTACGAATATCTGCCCAGTAGGCAATCTGATGTTTTTTACTTCAATTCTGAGAGTTGTTTAGAATATTCCATATTTTTCAGATATCAGTGACTGAAAGGGGTCAACTATTTTTTTCTAAGGTAGAACACATCAACAGAGGTAGTGATCAATTTAGTCTGCTGTTTCTAAAGCTTCTGCTAATTTTTAAGCTTACTGGAGACAAAATCTCAGTAGAAAATACTATGCTGGACTTAATTCATTAAAGGAGCACTTATTAACTTCCAACCTAACTTGCAGTATGAAGGTAAATCCTACTTCATGAAAGTCATACTTAGTAGACTTAGTAGACTTAGTAGACTTAAGCTATTGTTGTTATATTTCTTTTTACCAAGCTGCTTACCAAGCTGACCCCCTAGCCTTAACCTGACATTATCAAACACTTTACTGATAGAAATGTATTTCAGATTTTATCTTCATTAGATCTTTCACCACTTGCAAATTTCTTTTGATTTGTTAATGGATTTGAATGTCCAAGATCGACTTCCAGTTTTGCATTTTTCAAAAATCTCTTTCTTTTAAAGATAAAGATGCTAATCAGCTTTCACCTTGCCTTCATTTTAATGGACTTTTATAGAATTCAAATAAGTATCACAGAAGGTTTAGAATTCTTCCTTCAATCCTGACACTATCCCTTCCAAATTCTTTGTCTGTCCCTGTTTTAGAGGTTGAGAAATCACAGGATTTACACCGGAGGAGTCTGAGCTGGACCCACCAGTGAAATCCCTTGGCCTAGTGACATATCAGCAACTAGGCTGCTGGGTCATAGTGACCACTGCCCCAACCTATTTAGGGAAGTATGACCATCATTAGATTTTCATGCCAGGAAAGGAACTCAACCAATGACATGATGCACAGGAACAAAACTACAGGTGTGCGAGGGCCATTTTTCAAAAACAAACTTCTGCTTTGGGAGTTTTTTTTTGAAAAACACAAAGAAATGCAGAGTGGAGCAAAAACAACATGGTACCTTCTCAACATTGCTCTCAGCCTACAGAACACCTGCAACACTGATGGCTCCACCAAAGTCTTAGAGAGCCCCACTGGGCAGGTGTGGATCCCCAAAGAGACCTGAGACTCTGCTGACTGGAGCAGTAGTCATAGCCTCCAACTTCCGCTGACCTCTCAGGCTGGTTGGTTGCCTCCCTAAAACATCAGAAAGTAATCACTTGTGGAGTATGAGCTGTAAGAACATAAAACCACCACATCCACCTCACAAAGTAACTTTACTATACAAAGACCAGAACTTCATTAACAATTGACATGGGCAGAACTCTAAAAGAATAAAACATTTTGCAGGATATGTGATATGAGACAAACTACTAATTGGAAGGATAGTGTTGCTTGAATATGAATTTAACTTGAAAAAATGAAAAGAAAAGAGGTGTTTGGCAAAACAGGAACAAGTTGGTTCAATTAAATGCAGCAGCCTAAAGAGAGAAGCAACAGAGTGATTTCTGAAAACTGTCTCGATGTACAGAGGTTTTGGCCGACATTATATGCAGTTCTTGAAGTACAATAAACCAATTACACATTCTTGTTAAGCACGTAAATCTGGGCCTAGTCATGAACCATAAATTCATCCATCTGATAAGGGGGCCCACTGGTTCATGACTTTGTGGCGACCCAATGTGGGCCAGTGTGTATGTGTCCAGATGTCCAGTGTGGGGATTGAGTGATCACTGCGTGTAGTGTGCATGCTGTATTCTGATTGGATGA
The DNA here is from genome assembly GCA_963921515.1 of Calotriton arnoldi. NCBI lineage: Eukaryota > Metazoa > Chordata > Amphibia > Caudata > Salamandridae > Calotriton > Calotriton arnoldi. The sequence continues at coordinate 198,463 of CAWUFW010006087.1, read as the reverse complement.
GTGTTTCTAACAACATGTGGCATCTGACATTGTGGTATTTTGGGAACACATGCCCTTTGGCCAAATGTGTTTTATTAGGTCCAATCTCCTCGGTCCTTTTGTGGTGTAGCTGCCTATCTGTGAGATCGATCTAGGTTTTCCCTGTTCGCACGTTTGTCTTTGGACTAAATGTAACCCCACCTGTGACCTATCAATCGGTAGACTTGGGTTTGGGTCACAGGGCATGTCTGACCGTATCTCTGACTCGGGGTGGATGGGGAGGTCCTCTCGGGTGGATTTGATGGCAATGATACAAGTTCATTATTACGTGTACATATAACATGGGGATCACTGATACTGAATTTACTGACATTTTCAATATTATGCTTACATTTGTCATGGCGTACATCGACATCATATTTACCAGTATTGAATTGTTATGTATACATATATTATAGCGTACATTGACATCGCTTTTATAGATATAAACATTCCCTCCTCTAATTGATCTTTCAACTACATCATTTTTCTCATATGTCATGACAGTCACATTACTCAAGGCTGGGTGTGTTTCTGTTTTGTCTGCTATCCTTTCTCTAGCTATTTGCATACTACCTAATTTGAGGACTGTGTTTTTACAGCAGGAAACCCCCACTTGTAGAAAGCCACACAATAGTAGTGCAATATTGAGATCCAGAAGCAATGACGTGTACTGTTTTGTCACCCACAGAGGGAGCCAGGAAAAAATACTATGAAACCAGTCCTGCTCAGGGGCACCACCCTCTTTCTTCATGTCAGCTTGTAGACAATGCAGTGTTTGGATGACAAAAGTGAGAGTTCCGTTTTTAGATCCTTTTCAGGGATAAACGTGCAACAGTAAGCACCAATCTTGGCAGACACCCCACCTTCTATCGCGACCAAGTCCAACACATAGCGATGTGGCATGAGCCAGATGGCTCTTAGTTCTCTCCTGACAGCATTTAGACCAAGCTCAGTGTCGTTAATCATCTTCAGTAGTTTCCACCTAGTTAACTGTAAACAGGAGGCATTTGCCTTTGTTTGTACAGTGAAGAAAGATATGGATCCTTGTGCATTCACCTGAGTGTGAAAAAATAGTCTGAATTCTTCCGGAATGTTCTTGTACTGAGACCAGTCAAAATAGTCAACAGTTCTTCTTCTTCTAGCCTTCTGCAACAGAGTTGTTTTTTTCTGTAGCAGATGTTGGAACAACAGATCCTCTCAAGGTATGATGAGGGTTGGGGTGTGTATGGTCACCAGGGTGCAGAGACCCCGCCATCCGAGGAAGAGCTGTGCATAGGCAAATTTTCTGCATTGCCAGTAGTAATCCATCAACGTGGTGGTGCCCCATTACAGGTCTGGTATGTGCAGTATTGTTTCACAGATTTAATTGGTACCAAGCGGTATTGTACCTTTCCCTCTGAAACACAAAGAATATAGTGTAAGTTTCTGTGCAATTAGGGGTTGCCCCTTCTCTTCTAACCATATACTATTTATCTCAAGATCCCAGATTTCCTGGCATGGGGTATCTGTGCTAGTGTTTGACCGGCTCCCATGGGACTCATGAGACTCATTTCCCCTAGAGTAATTGTGGTGAATGGCCCCACACTGGAATTCCATATCAGAGGTCCATTTGTCATTAAGAAAGGCTGCCCAAAATATGTTAAGGGCCACCCTGGGACCACAGACGGAAGCAGGAGTGGACATGTTTATGCACTAGTGTGGTGGATTTGCTACCTCTAAGAACCTCTTTTTTACGAAGTCTTGGGCCAAACATTGTCTTCCCCTATAGTGCCCCTTTTGTGCATTCTGTCTAGCTTGGTTTGAAAGTCACTACGTTCGGTAAAAGGGTATAGTGCAGTGTGGTTGGTCTCATACCTCATCATGTTTACTACTGCTCTATGAGGGTTCTACTCGATTGTGTTGTATCTTGTCCCTATTCTTGCATACGTACAGGTGGGTGAGACATTCTGCTTTTTCGGGGCTATCTCTTGGGATAAGTAAAGCCTGTCTGCACCTTCAGCTTGAGGTTTCAGCGAACATATGTAGCACAACCTGTTCATGGTTTGAGTGCCCACGGTGTTCAGGTGCTGATACTATGTGTTGTGTAGGTTTGTGCTTTGTAATGTGTTAGGATTGCTAGCATTTGGTTCTGTGTAAGTGTAAGTGAGGTGGGAGAGGTCCCTTTGCAAGCGCTGCAAGAATGTCAAAGTAGACTCCATGAGACTAGGCATATTTCTGGCTTCGGAGGGGTGAGAGAGCATCCATACTAGACAGAGAGTGTACAAAGCTACATAAATACTGACTTTGGAAACATTTGTAGGTCTTGGAATGGTTTCCAGGAGAGATGTCTGTCATCTGGGTACCAAGGGCTGACTTGGCCTGGTGCAGTGCTAATAAGTCTGTTTGTATAAAAGTGTCCGTAAAGGACGTTTGCAGTCTGTGTTCTTGAGCAATTGGGCCTCAATTAAGTCCTTTTGGGAGGTTAGGCTGAAGGGTTGGCAGGCCGGTGTAAAGATGGTGCACATGCAGCTTGATTTCAGACCAGTTGATAAGAGCTGTGGTCAGGGAACATCTCCCTCAGGGCCATCCATATCTGGTGACTAAATGAGTTGAATGTGGCCCTGTCATGCTCGGTGTTGGTCAGGGTGACTACAGGGATGCAGGCTTGGGAAAACACTGTGTCGGTCTGCTCTCCAATGAGGTTGCTGAGCAGACTTTTGACGTCACTTATAGCTAAGTTAATTCCTGCTGTGTTTTTCTCAAAGCATGAGATCTGCTTTCTTGTGCTGTCTATCAATGGGGGCAGTTTGTTCCTGAGCCCTTCTTTGTCTGTGTGTGCACATGGCACATAGATAGTCCCAGACGCACTCTTCTGTGCGGTGGACATATTTTGGTGTGGAGCGGCTCCATTGGTTTCTCCCCGACATAACGTTCCCATCTTCTCAGATATTCCTGCATGTAGGGGAAATTCCACCGCAGATCTTCCCCTCCATGCTGGATGCAGTCTTCTATGATGATCATGTCTTCTGGTTCGAAGGATCCCTCCTCCAGCCAGGGTTTATCATACTGGCCCTCCCTTTAAGTACAGCGGGATAGCATGTGGCAAAATCGTTGCACTAAGGCCTTGCGTTCTTTTCTGGACACTATCTCTCTAGGGGTGAGATTATCTGACCAGCGCATTTGGGGGAAGTGGCGGACATCCTTGTCATCACTCTCCTCATGCGTGCGTAAAGGTGCCATTCTGCTTCTCCTATGTCTTAATTGTGTTTCAGTTAGGCTACCCTTATTTTTTATTTCTTGGTCGGCCCCTCTCCTAAGCTGATGACCGGGTGGAGTTCGGATTTCTGTTAGGGGCCTCTCTTCCTGTGGTTCATCCTCATGTGGAATCCAGGGCCTAGCTCTGGCTTCCTACATGGGAGGGTGTGCTGTTCTTTCCCTTTGGGTTTCCCAGGAGAGACCACTTTCTCTCTCTATTCTCAACTTGCACCTCTCCCCTAACTCCCACCTGGGCTGCCTCCTTTTCTCAGTGCTGTGTGGGGTTCTCCTTGGTAGCCTTTTGACCTCAAGCTCACTCCCTGATGCTTCCTCAGCAGCCTGAGCATACCCTGAGGGAGCATATCCTATGGCTCCCCCCTAAATGTTGGATCACGGAGAGCTGGGGCCCCTATACTCCCACACCCGGTTGTGTCATCTTCTAGAACTGCTATGAACCTCCCTCTGACTCCAGAGGATTCTACTGGGCAATTTGGAGCATGTGCTCCTCACTCCACTGGGGCTTGCTGGGCCATGACCGGTGGATCATGGTCAATCTTTGGGGGGAGACTGGCACTGGACTGGAAGTGGGCTGGCCTCGCCTGGGCTGGTTGGTCTGGTAGTCTCCCTGCCCTGGGTCTGGTGGGTTGCTGCCCGGTGGGCAGTCCGCCGTCCCCCTCGACTGGTGAGTTGGTGTAACCCAGCACAGGGGCGGCTGGGATGGCAGGCATCAGAGAGAGCACCTCCCTGCCAGTGTATGGTGGGGGAGGTGCAGACACTTTACTTGCGGGTTTGAGGATGAATTTACAGGACAGGGCTACCTCTAAGCTGACCCATAGTTTTAGTAGGGCCTCTCATTTGGCCCTCTTTTGACCTACATAACTGGTCGGTATGTGTATTATAATATGTTGGTATCGAATGTTCCCCTCTCAGGCCAGGGGAATGCATACTCCTTGTTCTGTGCATGCCACTCACAGCAGTGTTTCTCTCGCTTCCTACTGTGTGTGTAGAATTTATTTTGCATCTGGTCTGTCGGTGACTCCATGATGAGTTAGGAAACTTTTTAAGGAGTTTGTAAACTTCTGACTTACTCGAGTTTTAAATAATTCCAAATTGTACTCTGATTGTGGGGAAATTGTGTACATGGTGTTGTGCCGGCAACAACTACTGGTTGTGAGCTCTATTAAGGAAAACAATGCATCACATAAATACTCTTAACATTAGATAAAGACAATGCAATTAAATAGTGACCACCTGGAAGCAGGTGAAATGGTCAGTTCAGAACAATTTGAGTTGCTTTTTAGCAGCGGATTAGCAGATATGGAGTACTGACTTGTGGTAAACAAATGGTTACTGTTAGAAATGGGGTATCTGGTTGGCTAGGGCATACACCTAAGCCAGGCAGAACCCAGCACTCTAGTCAGGGCAAGGGAGTTACATAATGAAGATAAACCCTGCTCACCCCCTTGGTAGCTTGGCAGAGCAGTCAGGCTTATCCCAGAGGCAATGTGTAAAGCATTTGCGCATCACACTCACACAGCAGCGACACATTAGGCACACCACAAAAGAAACTCCACACAAGGTTATATAAAAATAGCCTTTTTATTATCCATAAAAACACACTAGAACACCATCACATATACTATACTGTGCTACCAGGCACTTATCATGACTTCACAGGGATTACATAAATCACTTGGCCAATCGGGCCATTGTCATAATTATCACATTTAGGGCAACCAGTAACTACCGGTAGGAATACACGGAGCATAACACATTATGCAAACATCATAATCATCAGTGCACCTTAGTACACACTAGTAGCATGCACACATTAAGAACTCCCCAACACTGTGAATCCCTTTGCATGAGCCCATATTCCTTGAAGCTAAATAATCTGCAACAGGGAGAAGCAGCTGCCCACAGACACGCAGCGCGGCCGCCAAAATACTGCAGCGGGGGCCCGTTTGGCCTTGCCCCGCAATGGCCCCAGGAGCACAAAAATGCTTCCAACAGTGTGCACAATCGTCAGCGGCCACGATTTGCGCGGTGCAGCTGATGGCAAGCCAAATCCGTAGGAGACCTCTCCGGGTCTCGTGCACCCAATGTCAGGGGTAATCCCCTTACGGAAGACCTTCCCTGGGTCTCCCGCATGCGAATTCACGTTGGGAGCAGCCCATCGACTCGCGGTGCCGTCCTTGTTTCTCTCCTCCTCTCTGCGAGGGTTGATTCCCTGTTTGGCCACAGGCAGACTTCGGGCCTTGCCGGGCCAAGGAGCACAAAGCAACAACTCTCTTCGCCGCTTACTTTTTGGTACCTAGTTCCCCTTGACCCTGCCCACAACCAGGCTTGGCCACGTGGCCCTTCTCTCCTGCCTGGCTTCCGGTTTCGGCCAGGTTGCAGGGCAACGCCCGAGGCTCCTGCAGAGCAGCTGCACTTTCAGGATCCACAGGGCCCTCGGGTCAGAACCCACATGCCTCAGAACTCCACATGCCTCAGGTCACCAGTGTCTACCAGGCACAGCCCTCCCCACATGCTTATCAGGGAGTAGAGCTATACAGACGCTCCTCCCGTTGGGGATGTGAAAGTGCCCCAGATATTTGGCAGGAGACAGCGGTCTCCCGACCCTGTCTTGCACTACACACACGCTCTGTAACAACAGGGTGGCAAAACACACCGCTCAACACGTGCTGAGTCTAAAAATCACACAGGGCAGAGCTGGGCACAGGCAGGCCAGCACACAGGGTCACTCAGCAGAGTGGAAGTCCTTTCAGCCACCCTGCAGGCAGCAGGTAAATCTCACATGGCGGTTCCTCCTGGCACACGGCCGTCCACGCAGTGCCTTCTCTTCAGTTCAAGAAGTTCCAGTACAACAGACATTGGGTCACGGCCTCAATACTTATAGTCCATGTCTTTGTTCTTCCCCCTGGTAAAGGGCTCTGAGCCCAGTCCAAACCAGTTCGGGGGGCACTTTAGCATGAATAGGACACGTTACAACGCAAACATTTACAACGCATGCCTTTACAACGCGGTTTTAACAGCGCAACATCCATTACAACGCATGATTTTACAACGCATGCCATCACAACGCATTTTTAGAAACTACATTTACAACGCATTCCATTACAACGCATACCACCACAACACATACCATTACAATGCATAATACTTTTAGGGCAACAGTAGGGTAAGTGTTGGCTAGTGTAGGGGTAAAAATTACTATTCCCACTCCAGTGAGTGCAACAGTAGGGTAAGTGTTGGATAGTGTAGGGGTAAAAATTACTATTCCCACTCTAGTGAGTGAAACAGTAGGGTAAGTGTTGGATAGTGTAGGGGTAAAAATTACTATTCCCACTCCAGTGAGTGCAACAGTAGGGTAAGTGTTGGATAGTGTAGGGGTAATGCGTTGTAATGGCATGCATTGTAGTGACATGCGTTGTAATGGCATGCGTTGTAGTGACATGCGTTGTAATGGCTGCGTTGTAATGGCATGTGATGTAAAGGCAGTTGCGTTGTAATGACTACATTGTAAATATAGTGCGTTGTAATGACTGCGTTGTAATGGTTGTTTCTCCTTTAGCATATCTTTACAAGTGCACCACCACCTCCATGGTTAGTGTAAGCCTTGGCTCCAGACACACCACAGGGGGGCGGAACCATCATTTGTGGAAGGAAGGCACAGCCCTATTCAGGTGCAGGTGCTACTCCTCCCATCACTCCAAATGCAGACCATGCCTATTCAGGTGCCAGGGGAAACCCCTCCCGCTACTCCTAATTCAGCCAAGGCCTATTCAACCTAGCACTGGGTCACCCAGGCAGGGCAGGACACACCTCAACCCCCCCAGGGACTGGATGGAGTGAATGCACATTCCCTCTCTCCTGTCAGTCAGAACCAGACATGCAATACACAACAGGCAGGCACAAAGACACATAGCACACAGAAATGCCCACTTCTAAAAGTGTCATTTCTAAAATAGTAATAATAGCTCTGCGAACACCATTACTCTTCATTTATTACCACTATTCCAAACATACCAAACCTGATCACGCTACCCCTCTCATGTCAGGATTTACCACTGAAGCACATATCAGGGAATCCCCAATGCATCCCTATGAGAGGGCAGCCTCACAGCAGTGAGAAACTAAATAGGCTGTTTGTCACTACCAGGACATGCCACACAGTTAAGGCACATGTCCTCCTTTTACCTACACGCACCCTGCCCATAGGGCTAGCTAGGGCCTACCTTAGGGGTGCCTTATATGTAGTAAAAGGGGAGTCCCAGACGTGTCAACCACTTTATGTGCCACGTCACAGTGGCAGTAAACTGCGTGCACAGGCCCTGCAGTGGCAGAGGTCTGAGACAGGTTTGAAAGGCTACTTTGGTGGGTGGCGCAAGCAGCGCTGCAAGCCCACCAGTAGCATTTAATTTACTGGCCCTGGTATATGGGATACCACTGTACAAGGGACTGACAGGTAAATTAAATATGCCAAACAGGTGTAGACCAATCTTACCAAGTTTACCATAGAGAGCACATGCACTTTAGCACTGAACAGCAGTGATAAAGTGCTCAGAGTCCTAAAACCACCAACGACAGGTCAGAAAAAATACAGGAGGAAGGCAAAAATTTCTGGGATGACCCTGCAAAAAGTGCCAAGTCCAACAGTTACCATTTCATAGACACATAAACTTACTAACAGGACATAACATTTCAACATAAAATACAATGGCAAAATTCAACAGCACCAACATCAACAATGCATATATTGAAAACCCTAATGGGAATAAAAGAGAAACATTTGACATAAAATCTTAGCCCGCTCCTAGCGTCTGATGCCTTATGAAGAGGGAATGCTGTGCGGTACACAGAGCCAAGTGAGCCTGAAAGTCTGTCAGTATCAGCTCGGGGATTGAAATAGCAGCAATTTGCGCATAGACGAAGGAACAATCTGACAACTATCGGCTCTCCCTGGCCAGACACAAACTACACCTTATTCACCAAGATCCAAATGTTTCACTAACAACTGAATTACACCCTATATCACACCCAGAGGTCCTATCTGTGCGACGCTCAGTGGTCCAAGCAAAAAACTCACCTCTTCACTTCTTTCAGAGACTGTCAGTGTTCAGAAACCGTCAGTCTTTAAGAAAACTCCTTTATACTAAAGAATAGGCTCAAAGTGGTGACCCTATATCTCACCCAGGATATGCGTAACATCTGCGTAATGATCAGCGGTCCAAGCTAAGAAAATAAATGTGTGACCCTATATCACACACAGGGCTTATGCGTACCATCTGTGTAATGCTCAGCAGTCCAATTGTATTAAACTATTTCACCTTCCCTAGGGTGCTTACTAGGAAAAAAGTGGTTTATGTGCTTGTTCTAGTTTGTCACACTCCACATGCTGGGAATAAAGATCAGATATATTGTACTGTATTGTAGTTGCATTTATATAGTGCTTACTACCCCTGATGAGGCATCAAAGTGCTTTATGATGGGCAGCACACTGCTCCGGGACCCAAGGTTGATGGTTAGCTCAGTGTTATTGGTTACTGTTTGTTATTTTTTGGGATTAGTCTTGTGCACTCAAAGCAAACCATTCCATTCAGTCATTTCAGTTTTTTATGGTGTACTACAGTATTAGCGTTTGGTCGCAATCATTAGTCGGAAGGGTGAACTCAAACACATGGTTGGTGGGATTAATGCAGGAGTAAGTGGAGATTAGATATTGTTAGGTTGCATAGGTATAACTTTCAGCAGAGGGAGGAGAGATTGTGATCTTGTAAATGAGCTGTGAGAAATTTGCTAAAATAAAGAAAAGTAAATGGTGCATGTGTCAAAGTAAGTTGTGCTCAGACAGAGGAGGCATGCAGAGGATGGAAGGTAAGGAGAGGGACATTTGAAAGAGAGAAGAAAAAAGGAGAGGCGATAAACCAAATTTTTAATTAAAGGACAGTTTTTTAATGACAAAAGCAAGAGTATGCAGTTCCTAAGGGGGAAGGGAAGGAAGGGGAGTAAAGTTATAGATACCAGGTGTTCGTAAGTAGAAGAAAAGATGAAGATGGAATATCTCCAATTAGGAGCAAGAGCCCTCATACACCCCGAAGGGTGTTATGCTTCATCATCGGGCAGCTCCTCGCTGAGCCGGCGGTGCAATGCCCAACGAGCCCCTGCAGGGGGGCTCTTTGCCAGAGGTCTTCTCTGGTTGCAGACGTGAACCTAAAAAGTGGTGGTGAGGCATATGGGTAGTGAGTAGAGATGGGAAGAAGAATAGTGCGGTTTAAAAATAGCTATTGGAATCCCAAAAAGCAATTTTATTCACTGAGTTCCAATGCTATGAGTAAAAACAACCGACTGAAGAGTCATGGCTGAAGGAGGAAAATTATACCCGCTTGAGTTCAGGGTGATGTGTGTGGGGTGAAGGTGGTCGACATGTTTCATGCCCTAAATCGACCAGTTGGATCTTGGTATTTCACCAGGACCAAGGGATCCTTTTTAGCTTCACGTCGGCAACCAGAGAAGACCTCCGGCAAAGAGCCCCCCTGCGGGGGCCAGTTGGACATTGCAATGCCGGCCCAACGAGGAGCTGCCCGATGATGAAGCATGACACCCTTCCGGGTGTATGAGGGCTGTTGCTCCTAATTGGAGCTATTCCATCTTCACCTTTTCTTCTCCTTATGAACACCTGGTATCTACATCTTTACCCCATTCCTCCCCTTCCCCCTCCCCCCTTAGGAACTGCATACTCTTGCTTTTGTTATATCTACCTGGGGCCTGTATGCTGGACCTACAAAACCCCGTCCCTCCTTTTTGAGATCAGTTTTTTTAAGGCGAGATTTAAGCAATATAGTGAATATTTTTGAGACAGCATACAGTTTAAGGATCTAAAATATAGAAACATTACTTGTGAAGATTGTGCTATATTGAAAATGTTAATAGGTAGTAGAAACAGGTAAAACATCTCTCCATTGCTAGACTACTGCTAGAGCACTGATCCAGCCAGGTCAGTTGTTTATAATGGCTGGACGCATATGTCGAGAAAATACATGGGAAATAATGTACACATTGAATAAGAGATTCTGAGGTTCATCCTCAGGTTTGACTCAGAGTATTATTTATACAGCAGAGTGGGATACATTTAAATGCCTCTGGTATGCATTGGCGCCAGATGGAAGATGACCACTTCCCAGTCAGTGGAAGTATATTACCTGCATTCCAGTGGCTGGAGGGCAGGGGATGCAAACACTGGTGACGTGTGAGTGGGGGGTTGGTGAAAGGGCTCCCTTTACAAATTCAATCAACACTTTGTTAGCAAACAGCTGCTAATTAGACTTCCTGAACCAGTTCCCTTTTTGTTGATGCTATGGGTGAGTAGAGGTGGAGCTGCAGGCTGAAAGGGACCCTTTAGGTGAGGCCAAGCATTTGTCTACCTTAATGATACTTCAGTGCAGAGCCCTCACACCTCTCTGTGCCTCTGTTGTAGGTGCTCCAGGCTGGAGACAGTCCTGCTATGAGGGGCATCACTACACAAAGGCTGTGTTTGGAGCCCAGACTGGAAGACATTTGAAAATGTAAATTTATTGAAATCTACCTTTCCTTAACATTGAAATGAGAGAAGCTCCTGTCAAGGCAGATCTTTCCTCTAAATATTCACTCTGTTCCTCCAGTCCACCGCCAGTGCGGTGCTGTAGTCGCCTCAGATGGTGGCTGCGGAGAGGGAGGGGGCAGCCCTTGGGAGTTTGATGCTCTGCTAGAGATGACAGGCTGAGCTGCAAGGTAAGTGTCTACAGTGTACTCCCTCGAAGTCCACTGCACATAATGGGGCCTGTGATGACTATGCTGGGGTAACATAGCTACCAGGATGTGACCAGCCTGATAGGGCTGTTCATGCGCTGCTTGGGGGAGCAGGTGGCCTTTAATACAAACTTCAAAATAACATCATAATAAAATACGCAAAAATAAATTACTAAATAAAAAATGCATTTAAAATAAGTGCAGGATTATAGTGCGCCATTAACGTTTAAAAGCTATGTGAATATATATATACACACATGCATCTAGAAGGAAATATTTGCTTTTCACCACAAACACGTAGTAGATCTGCATGGTGTCTAGACAGTCATAAAATCAAGAAAAAGTCCCAAGCACCGAAAAAAGGGAACAGAGAGGCTAAATCATGGTCAGTGAAACACACAAAGTTAGTCTCTTACCCTGTGAGGGCGGTCTCTGGACCGACCTCCACCCACAAATTCAGCTGAGATTTTAATCAATTATGGCATCTGCTCACCGGTCTTGTTGCGCAGATGTGAATCTGTTTGGGCAGGGGTCCTTGTCCTTTGGCAGAAGTCAGGCTCAATAAACCAATCTCTCCTATCTGGCTCACGAAAATGTTGCTCAGATATGAATTTACCTTGACAAAGTGAAAAGACAAGAGGCATTTGGCAAAACAGGAATGAGTTGGTTTAATTAAACGCAGCGGCCGGGTGAGCAACAACAGAGTCGTGGCTGAAGACTGCCTCGATGTACAGAGGCTTTGGCCAGTATTATTTACAGCTCTTGAAGTACAATAAACCAATTACACATTCTTTAAGAGCACGTAAATCCGGGCCTAGTCAGGAACCATAAATTCAGCCATCTGATGAGGGGGCCCACTGGTTCTCGACTTTGTTGCGATCCAATGTGGGCCAGTGTGTATGTGTTCAGTGTTGGGGCACATGTTCACTGTGTGTAGTGTGCATGCTGTGTTCTGATTGCCTGAATGTTCCTAACTACATGTGGCATCTGACTTTGTGGTATTTTGTGAATGTGTGCCCTTTTGCTAAACGTCTTTTGTTGGGGCCAGTCTCCTCGGACGTTTGTGGTGTAGCTGCCTATCTGTGAGATTGATCAGCGTTTGCCCTGTTCACATGTTTATCTTCGGGCTAAGTGTAACCCCACCTGAGACCGATCAATTGGTAGGCTTGGGTTTGGGTTGCAAGGCTTGTCTGATCACATATCTCTGACTCCGGGTTTATGTGGAGGTCATCTCAGGTGGATTTGGCAGCAATGATACGAGTTTGTTATTATGTGTACATATAACAAGGCGTCATTGATACCGCATTTACCGACATTCTCATTATTATGCCTACATTTGTCATGGAGTATTCACAGGAATTGTCATTGTTATATGCACATATTTTATGGCATACATTGACATTGCATTCACCAAAATTAACAATAGCATGTACAACTTGTTGCTCAATTTTATTTAGCAACTGTATATAGCACTGTCAAGACCACATGGGTGTCACAGCACTTTACGTGAAGAAAGATTACTATTGTGTACAAGTAGGCTATGTAGAACAGGCATCATTAACGGCACTGCACAATACAATTAATCAGTAGCGGCTCCTGCAGGGAGTGCCGCCGGGCAGTGACACGGGGCGGGGGAGGGGCAGGGTGGGGTGTAGTAAAATCCAGAATACGGCCCAACAGAGGTAAGTAAACATTTAAATAAATAAAATGAATTTCGTTGCGCGCGCTGCATCGCATTTGGCAATGCAGCGCACGCAAGGAAATTCGTTTCATTTATTTAAATGTTTACTTACTTTGTTGGGCCGTATTCTGGATTTTACTACCCCCACCCTGCCCCTCCCCCGCCCCGCGTCACCGCCCGGCGGCTCTCCCTGCAGGAGCCACTACTGCAATTAATATCTGCAAAGTATATTTTTACAATTGATATTTTCCCTCTTCATTTTCTTCATCTTTTTTGTAAATGGGTGGTAGGGTTTCCCCCACCCAAAATGGCTATCAAAGACTTACAGTGGTACATCTGAAATCATAACCTCACAGAGAACAGTCTAGTTTATTCAGTTTATCTATAGGTGATGATTCTGCCTCCTTTGTGCTATTGGGTGATTTATAGCCTATGTGCAGATCAAGATAGGCCTCTGATATGTCAAGCTTCTTGTATAAGTATAGCTTCCTCATATGATGTGTAGAGATTAGTACATCAAGACAGAATGTCTGTCCTCTGGATGAGCTGGTCTGCCCATCTCTGAGGCCTTAAACAGCCTACTCCGCTGCAAAGTTTATTTCTTAATATTCAGCATGAGATAACTGGAACAGGGCTAGGAAAAGTCCTATGCCCCATCCTCCAGGGTGCAATTCAGGATTGGCAGCGGCCGGATGTTGCGTGCTATCCTTGAGTGAAGGAGATGAGAGATCTCACTGCAACGGTGATTTGGTGTTGCCACCTCCACTCAATCGTCCTAACTGGAAAGCAGTCAGTGTGGATATCAGAATATTGATGTCTCCCTAGGTGAACTGGGAGAGGAGCCGCCATCTTTTTGGGGTGCTTCTTATTACCTCTTGACTGAGGGATGGGGTGTGCACCAGGGCCGGACTGGGAACAGCAACCAGCCCTGGCAGATTGCTGCTCGGACCAGCCCCGGAAGCGGTGGTGGGGTGGGGGAGGGTGCTAGAAAGAAGCACTGCTCCCGCTTTTGTTACAGAGGGCCTATATTGCAGCACTGCTGCAAAACCGGACCCCAGTAACAAAACTGCCCCCTATGGGTACAAAACCAGCCCACCCATCCGAGCCTACGGGGTAAACGCCAGGTGCCCGCTACGGCCAGTCCGGCCCTGGTGTGCACATGAGAGTACTAGCAGTAGTGAGCCAATACCAGGTATATACTGGAGCTCCTTCACCAATCGTTAACAATGTGTTGTATGGGGAATGTACATCACTGTAAATAAACCGTACTGCAGAAGATAAATGGTAATTATAGAAGAAGCACTTGACGCAAATTGCTCTAGGGCCCATCGAAATTTAGTACAAGCCCTGAAAAATAAACCAAGAGACAGGGAGCAGATAGCTAGTCTCAGGAAGCATTATAAGCTTGCGGTATATACACGTAAAAGTGAGATCAAATCAGAGGCCTGGAACGCTCTAATGTCTGTTGAAGTCCTAAAGGATAGCTCGAAATTTTGGGCTATTGTTAACACACCTTTCTTCTCGGGTTCAGAGAATGACATCCTGGAAACTAATATCTCAGAAGAACAGCGGCTAGCGCACTTTAAGATTATTTATGGATCAAGCGAGGTTCAGGATCCCTTTCCAGCTTCAGATACACATGGTGATTTACCTTTGTTGGTTTTTAAAGAGGCGGACATTGAAAAGGCAATAATAGAGACATCTAGCAATAAGGCACCTGGCCCTTATTGTGTCCCTGCAGACCTGTATAAAGGTGAACCTACATTTTGGGCCAAGATTTTGGCAAATGTGTTTAATGCCTCAGTTGTGCAGGGGTTTCCTGCATCCTGGTCCCTGTCTACAATTATACCAGTTTTTAAAAAAGGACAGAGAGGAGATCCACGGTGCTACAGACCTATATCATTGATTGATTCTGCCGTCAAAATTTTAGGTAAAGTGATCTTGGCTAAAGTCACTGATTGGGTAAATGATAATGGGGTTTTATCCAATCTTCAGTATGGTTTTAGACAAGGCAGAAGCACCATGGATCAGTGCCTTAATTTATATTTATTAATAGGCAAATACACCGTAGCCAAAAAGGTTCCTTGCAAATGGCTTTTATGGACCTCACCTCCGCATTCGATCTGGTAAACAGATCGAAGCTCTGGCCTATTTTACTTGATATGGGTATTGATCCCTGTTTGGTTAACTTTTTAGCAGATTTACATCGGGATCTTTCAGCAGCTGTCAGGGTCACTCAGGACGGCAAATGCACTAGTCACTTTAAATCAGGCAGAGGTGTCCGCCAGGGTTGTATATTGGCGCCATTACTTTTTACCCTTTATATCAATGCCCTAGATAAAACCCTGGATCAGGCCAGTTTGGATATTCCGCGTGTAGGGACTAGGACTATTCCGGTCCTCCTATACGCGGACGATGCCGTTTTATTATCCCGAACTGCCATAGGTCTTCAGAGACTGTTGGATGCATTTGGGGCTTACATGAAATCCCTGGATCTGGTTGTGAATATGTCGAAATCACATGTCATGATAATGGGCCAAAGAAATAGAAAAGATAAAACTTTCTCATGCAATGGAGCTGAGGTATCCAGAGTGACCTCTTTTACATATCTGGGGGTTTTATTTGCTGACAGATGTTCCTGGGTCCCCCAACATAAAGCTAAAAAAAACGCAGTAGTTAGATCGACGTCAGCTTTATTGGGGTTCTCACAGCGATTGGGAGCCAGGCCTTTTGAAGCTATTCTTTCCATCTATAGATCTAAATGTCTGGCTATTGCTACATATGGTTCTGCCATTTGGGACTACAAACAGTTGGCAGGGATGCAGTTGGCTGAAAATAAATTTTTACGTACCCTCCTGTCTGTGCCCAATCAACCCCAACTTTTGCCATTCATCAGGAACTGGGGTTGGGATATGTGACTGACTCACTGAGATTGGCCCCCTTGTTTTGCTGGATTAAAACCTGGCTCAATCCAGAGATAACTTTGAACCACCAGATCTTACAAGACTGTGTTGCCCTGGATAAAGCCAGCAGCATTACGTGGCTGTCTTACGTTAAGTGCATGTTTCTTAAACTAGGGCGACCCGATATTTATAACGTCCCAGAAGGGATCAAAAAAGATGATGTAAAATGGGTGAAATCACAATTTTTGAATATACTGATGTTGGAACGGGAGGAATGGGAGATACAAAAACCTTTGGTTAGGGCTCATTATTTAATTAATTCTTCCCCATTAATTGAGCTCTACCTGAGAATTGTGTCCAAGCCTTATCATCGTTGGCTCCTGACTAGGTTCCGCTTCAATTTGATTCATTTTTTGCTGGGTAACCTTCCTGGATGGTGTAAATCAGAGGATATAGGCTTGTGTCAGTGCGACAATTTCTCACCACAGGATACAATGCATTTTATCATGTTTTGTGATTTTTACAATGACATACGGAGGAGGTTTCTAGCCCCTCTATTGAGGGGAAAGGGCTTCCTACAGGTTAGACCAGCCTTAATGTATCTTCAATTGCTAGATGATACACAGAATATTTTTAACATTGCTAGTTTCCTTGTTGCTGCTATCCGCCTTAGGAAAAGGAGATTTCCTATGATTAATGACATATGAATTTTTCAATTTTTATTCTAATGTAATTGTGTTTGCCTGATAATTTTTAAGTCCTGATGAATTATAGATCTCTTGTAGGAATGTTATACCTTTTATATCGCTCATTTGTATTGAATGATAATACTTCTGTTTTGTGTATTGTACTTTTATGATTTTAATTAATCGAATAAAGTGGTTTGACTGACTGACAGTAATTCCAAATAATACTGGACACCATGACTCAGCACTTTAAGAAAGCCTTTCAGTGGGTACATTAAGATCAAGTGTTAATTAAAAACATAAAAAGGGGAGACTAAAGGCAGATGTATATATGTTAACCTAAATATTTCAATTGTATGTGATTTCAAAATTCCCCAGTGTCGGTAAACAAACAAAACACGTTTGTCGGTGTCAATGTATTTTTTTGTTGTGCCATATTGGCAAACAAATGCAGAATTTAAAGAAATATCTGTAGATTTGGGTTCAATATAGATATACGTCTATTGACCATGGTTCATGAGTTAACTCCGCACCTCCATCCACAGTAATGTATGTAATGCATATAATTGTATCTAGTTTCCTGTTTCACATTAGAAGCAGCATTGAATGTGAGAAGTCGGGAGCAGTTAAAGAGGTCATTGGTACCACAATACCTCATCAAAGGCTTTTCTGACGCTTCCTAGTTAACAGTTTCTCTTAATTGCTCAAAATGATCTCGCTAATCTGAGCTGGTAACGGGGACTTGGTAATGATTAATACAATTTGGTTTGCATGCTGGAGGTCATATGGGATGTTCTCTATGTTCTACATGGAGAAGCATATGTCATATGGTAGGGCTGGTGCGCACGTGTCTGCTAATGCAGAAAAGAAAATAGTAGTAGTATATTCAATGTAGACGTGTCATTTGGTATCTGCAATTTTGTTTTTCTTCTGAGCAGTGGATACAATAGAAATAACCTCTTCAGACGCAAAAAAACTAAGTTTAAAATATTTAACTTATTTTTAAGATGTAAACAAAGGGAAAACGTATCTATTCAAGGGCAAAATGAGTCTCATCAGATGTCCTTCTTTCCGATAAGGAAATTATATAGAAAATAACAACTTCTTTCCTTGGCAACACTTTGAATCCATTATCTTAATGTATCGCAGAGACCCAGCCTTGCACTAGGACGCATATTAGTGTGCACAGTAAAAAACAATAACTGGGACTTCTTTTCATAGGTATAATTTACTGACATGACAATTAAGCCTGGGCGGTGAACTACGCTACGCTCGCGGAGCTTGCGTAGTCTCGGTTACTTTGCGATTCACGTAGAACGTGAAGTTACCATACACTACGCAATTTGCGGCGTAGCGTAGCTGTTTTTCTTCTTCGCGCGCTGAATATACGTTCTTGCGCGCGCGGTAACGACCTACTGTGATTCTGCGTTTGCCGACGCGACTTCCTATCCATTCGCGGGCGCCACGAGATTTGGAATCCGGCCGCACGATCCCGCGAGAGTGTGCAAATGCGAACACGTCATTCGGACGTGCGATCTGACTTCCGGCGGCAGTGTTGGTAAGATCGCGATCCCGAACACGAAGAAACTACAATCTGGCGAAGAATATCTCTCGAGCATCATAAAACATTCTCGAAAATGATGATTTTGCTCCAAAAAACTCCTCAGATTGTGATTTGGCTGTAGTTTTTTGTGCAAGGAGTCCTTTTTTTTTTTTAAACTTTTTTTTCCAAGAGGAAGGAAGTGCCCCTGATTCTCAAACTTCCTGTTCCTGTCCAGCAGGCTCCTCCCAGTGCTTTGTCCATGTGCTGTTCACTTTCATTTGGATTTGGAGCTGGAAGGATCACTTTTTGTGTCCGTCTGCTGCATCATATCATTGTATTGGATTTGAGGACTCTTGGATTTGAGATTTTACAAGTAAGTTGGAGAATTGGTGTACTTGTTTGTTTGATTGGGGCTTGTTTGTACCTACATTTTTTGGGGGATTTCCATCTTTTTTTAAATTTATTGTTGTGGCCTGTAGTTTCGGCAGGGGCCTAGTTGTTTTTCTTTGATTGGAATTTCAGCCAGTAGGCCCAGACTAGAGCCAGAGGTACCCATGGGTGCATGTTTCTGTGGTGTCTGTTGAATTTAAACATCATGTAGGGCATGCATGGATGGCATTGGATTGATTTGCAAAATTTGGGTTTTGGGGTGGTATTTCAGTTTTTGGGTGTTTGTTAAATAAATATCCTTTTCAGCCAATAGGTAACCCTGGGCATTCAGCTCGCGGACTTTGGGCAACTCCGCACTGCGCGACAACGCGGACTTACACTTTTTATCTTCTTCGTGCGCTCAATATACGTTTTCGCGCGCGCGATACCGACTTTTTGTGACGATCGCGATGCCGAACACGCAGAATTTACAATCTGGCGAAGCATATCTATCGAGCATCATAAAACCTTCTCGAAAATGTTGATTTAGTTCATTTTGCACAAAAACTCCTCAGGTTGTCATTTAGATGTAGTTTGGTGAGAAAGGAGTCACTTTTTTTTGTTTTACAATTTTTTTCAAGAGGAAGGAAGTTGCCCAGAGTCTCCAACTGCCTGGTCCTGTCCTTTGTCTTCACTTTTTTGTTATTTTGGGTGGCCTGGCCATGTGGGTGGCGGCCATTTTGTAAAGCCAGGCATTGTGCTTTTGCCATAGGCCTGCATTGTCTGTCTTGTGTGACTTTTCTTGTTGTTGTGGGTGGCCTGGCCATGTGGTGGCGGCCATTTTGTGGGACCAGCCACTGTGCTTTTGCCATAGGCCTCCAAGCTTGCGGCCTAGTCTGCCAGTAGGCCCAGAGGTAGTCATCCTCATGGGTGCATAAAAACTGTTTCTGTGTTGTCTGTTGAATTGTAACATAATTTAGGCCATGGATGGCATTGGATTGATTTGCAAAATGTGGGTTTTGGGGTGGTATTTCAGTTTTTGGGTGTTTGTTAAATAAATAGGCCTTTTCAGCCAGTAGGTAACCCTGGGCATTCAGCTCGTGGACTTTGGGCAACTCCGCACTGCGCGACAACGCGGACTTACACTTTTTATCTTCTTCGCGCGCTCAATAAACGTTTCGCGCGATAACGACTTTTTGTGACGATCGCGATGCCGAACACGCAGAATTTACAATCTGGCGAAGAATATCTCTCGAGCATCATAAAACCTTCTCGAAAATGATGATTTAGTTCATTTTGCACAAAAAACTCCTCAGGTTGTCATTTAGATGTAGTTTGGTGAGCAAGGAGTCACTTTTTTTTAGTTTTACAATTTTTTTTAACGAGGAAGGAAGTTGTTGGGTGGCCTGGCCATGTGGTGGCGGCCATTTTGTGGGACCAGCCACTGTGCTTTTGCCATAGGCCTCCAAGCTTGCAGCCTAGTCTGCCAGTAGGCCCAGAGGTAGTCACCATGGGTGCATAAAAACTGTTTCTGTGTAGTCTGTGGAATTTTGACATCATTTAGGCCATGGATGGCATTGAATTGAATTGCGAAATGTGTTTTTTTTTTGGAGGGTCTGACTATTTCACTTTTTAGGTGTGTTAAATAAATGCCTTTTTTGCGTGTGTACTGTGTAATTATAATTGTGTTGTTGTAGTGGTTGTCTAACTTTCAAAAGAGTTTTTAGCCATGTGGATTTTAGTTTTTGCATTAAAGCTGTGTGTGTTTTATAAGGCATCCTTTGTCTGCCCATATATAGGCCTGCTTGAGTTAATTGTTTGCCGTGCCTTGTGCCTGTGAGTCACCATGTTGCTGGGGGCCATTTTGTTGTGGTAGTTAGTAGTGTGCTGTTTTTGCCACATAGGCCTGCGTGTCTTTCCATTGTTCCTCTTGTCTTACTGCTTCCAAATCCATCCCCATTGCCAGCTGCAGCTCCCTGATGCTGCTATATAATATATCCCACGTGATGCACAAATTTAGGCCAAACATGCTCCACTACATTTTAGTTTTTGTTCTTTACTATTCTTATTCTTCCAGAGTGTACACTAGCACTACACAGTAGCCAGGAAAGCCCTGGCCTTGTTGTCAACGTCTCATAAATGGCTACACTGTGTGTTGTTGTTCACAGAGTTTCTGAGATTTAATAATTGAGGCCACCACACACTAAGTTCTATATTATATTTGTTTGATTTGTGCTATGTTTGACTGATGTTCTGGCTTTTTGCTTTTAGGTGCACAAAGACTGAGGAGGAGGTGTGTCATCATTGCCCGTTGCACTGCCAGACAGACATCCTGCTGCTGTACACACAACGTGACGTGTGACCTGACCAGACATCTCTGCAACTGAGTGCTGCTGACATCTGAAGAAGATGGGCCCAAAGAAAGCAGGTACCAGGTCCTCCAGTACAAAGAAAGTTGCTATTGAGAAGAAGGAACAGAAGAAGGAAGTGACACTTAAGTCTGGTGTGCCGGCCAATACCTTTTTGGTCAAAAAAATTACGCCTGCAGCAGCGGTGTCCGGGGGCCAAGCTGGGGGCAGCACCTCCGCATCAGTGGGCCCAACCCACCAACCCAGGGCCAAGCACATGAGTGTGGAAGAGGTAGCCAGCCTAATGGTGGAAAGCAGTGATGCTGAGCCAGAGATAAACTTATCGCTATCTCAAAGTAGTACCCAATCAGCGCAGGAGGAAACACAGCAGATAAGTGGTCAAGAACAACAGCCGCAACCACCGCCCGCAATAGTAGTTGTTGTTCCTCCTGAAGTAGGGGCAGTTCAGGAAATTGAGCCTCATGCAGAGGTAGAAGAAGAAGCCACTCATTCAGAAGATCCATTGTCTTCCAAATCTCCAGCAAGGAAAAGGAGGGGTAGTCCAAGTTCTTCGCCAAGGCCCCTTCTGATGATCTAGATGCCACTTGGAAGCCACAAACTGAGTCTGAGAGGGAGCCACGTTCCAAGACCAAGCTAGTGAAAAGGAAGGTTCCAGAAAGCCTTACACTTATGGAGGTCGATGTAGAACAGCAGGATGATGATGATGAGCCAGTCATCACGAACATCACTCCTGGCCCCGAGGAGATGGAGACCAACATTATTACCCTATCCAAAATGGCTGCGAGGGATGTAGCAAGCATACCTCCACAGGTAACACCAACACGACCTACAGCTTCCATATTTGCATTAGCAAAGGCCCGGCAGCGCCCTACATCCAGCACAACCACCACCTCAGTAGGAGTAGGTAGTGGTACAGCAGCACAGAGTCAAATTCAACACACACCCTCCAGTTCATCCGGCATTGGAAGTGGCACCTCCAGCAGGAGGCCAAAGTTAAGCTCCCCAGTTTGGGACTTCTTTACGGTTAGCGAAAAGGAGGAGAACATTGCTATATGCTCCATTTGTAATAGCTCTGTTAGTCGTGGTAAGCTTGGTACAAACTATGGTACCGGAGGCCAAATGACCCATCTGAAAAAACACCACTTGATCAGCTGGGAGGACCACCTTCGCGGCAGAAAATAAACTGCAACCATTGGTGTTGGTGGGGATAAAGGAGTAGAAGATCCAATCACGGTGGAAGAGGAAGGACAGGGAGACATTCTCTCTGGTAGTGGTACACAAGGTGTCCCTGACCCCAGCAGTGCAGTCTTAACGTCGCACACATCTTCAGCAACATCTCAGTGGCACAAGAGTAAGAGTCAGCCGGAGACACCAAGAAGTACCAGGTCCGCACTACCAAAAAGTGCGTTGTTGAGCCTAAGAGAAAGGAAAACCATGCAGCCTACCATTATCAGCATGTTTGGGGGTGAGGGGCAGTACGAACGCAACCACCCAATAGCACGTTTGTACAATGCGAAGCTGGCTAAAATGTTAGCACTGGACCTTCTCCCTTTTTCTTTTGTTGAAGGGGTGGGTTTTCTGGAATTTGTGTCAACCATCTGCCCAAAATGGCATGTTCCCAGCCGCTACTATTTTGCCAGAGTTGCAGTTCCAGCACTACATCACGACGTGCTGGAATTGCTAGGAAAGGCCTTGAAGCAGAGTGCTGTTCACAGTATCCACCTGACAACAGACATGTGGACCAGTTGCCAAGCCACAGATTACATGTGCATCACTGCACACTGGATCTGTTTTGCGGGGGTTAGAGAACAGATATCTGCTGGTGTTGATACTGCAGAGATTTTTCATGCCACTCGCAAACATGCAACTGTAGCCATGTTTGCCATGGAGAAATCTCATACTTCTGCAAACATTTTGGAAGAGTTTAACACCAAGGTCTTTGTGTGGCTGCGCCCAAGAGGGCTTACGATTGGTTTTGTTGCCACGGACAACGGCAGTAATGTAGTTTTGGCCATGCGCAATGGTGGCTATTCAGGGTCCCGTGTTTGGCACACTGCATTAACATTGTTGTTCAAGACTTTTTGAAAAATGAATCCAAAGTCAGCAACTTACTGGTCACCTGCAGAAGAATATGCACACATTTCAGTCATTCTTTTAAAGCCCGGAAGCAGCTGAGGGTCAGTCAACGTGAGCATAAAATGCCAGTCAAAGCGCTCATCCAGGAGGTGCCAACACGTTGGAACTCAACTTATTACATGCTTGATTGTCTGTTTGAACTGTACATACCACTCAATGCTTATGTCATGCAAAGATTAGGGGAACCGACTGTGAGAGGCATGACCGTTGAGATGGGTCAATGGGACCTCATTAAATGCCTGACTGAGATGCTACTTCCTTTTGAGATCTTCACACGTGAAGTCAGCAGGGAGGACTGTACTATGGGCCAAGCTATCCCATTGTTGCACATGCTAGAGCAACAGCTGAAGGAGGTGTCTGAAATGTACGCAGGTGTGGATGACAAACAAGACGCATATCATTTGGCGGAGACCTAAGCCGCTCGCTTATCGGAAAATACAAGGATTAAAAATAAAATGTTGTCACAACCACATTACATTAGTGCCACAATTTTGGATCCACGGTACAAAGTATTTCTGAACAGCAAGGCAGTAATTCCTTTTCGGAAGTGGATGTTGCCAACTACAAAACTTTGATAGCTAAGGAAGCCACTATTTTTGAAAACGAACAGCTGTTAATTACAGGCCCCCCACCCCAGGCCATAACCAGTACTACAGGGCATCCAGAGTCAAGTTCTACTTCGGAGCCTGAGGGCAGTGCGTTTGCCTCCCAGCAGTCACCTACACCAACAATAACATCAACAACAGCAAGAACAGGATCATCCACAGCACAATGTGCAACTGATTGGTTTCTACGGCAGGGGTATGGTAAGTCCAGGACTGATGCAAAGGCAAAAGAGGGCGAGCACATCGGAGCACCCCTGAACATTGAGCGGACGGTCCAGGCCTATCTGGATGACCCAACAGAGGTCTTCATGGATCGAAACCCATTGGTGTATTGGTCTGGGAAAAGAAGCCAATGGACAGTGCTCAGCAGGCTGGCGATAAAGTATCTGGCTTCCCCTGTCGCAAGTGTCTCTTCTGAGCGTGTTTTCAGTGCTGCTGGTGCCATTGTAACTTCGAAAAGGACCAGTCTCTCGACCAAAAGCGTGGAGAGGTTAACCATGATCAAAATGAATCAGCACTTTATACCACCGGATTACAAAATACGTGAATCACAGCAGGAAGAGGAGAGCGACTTGGATGACGTAAATAGTGCGTTACAGGACCTACTTCTGTCCGAACCACCAGAGTTTGAGGACGAGCTCCTCTTCCCTGACAACTAGGCTTTCAAATTGTTACTTTCTTCCTTCCTTTATGTGTCTGTGTACCTGTCTTTCTGGTTCAAATCAAATCACAACAAATCCATCACCACCGTCTTCTCTTTTATTTCCCTATTGGAGTTGCACGTCTGTGCATTTAACTGTCCACTCTTCAGAGTCCTGCTTCATCTTCCTGTCTCGCCCTAGTACATTTCGATCAAGCCAGACATTAGTACAAGAAATGTTGCCTTTACCAGTCCCTCCACAAGAAGTGAAACGTGACTATAGCTATCCTCCGTTTTGTTTTCGAGCCGAAACTCATCAGTGTCCGAAGGCTACCGCCTCTGCAGGCGTCCACAACTCTTCACTCTCAGAACTTGGGCAGGCATCCAAATGTGAACTCATCACTGTCCGAAGGCTACAGCCTCAGCAGGCATCCAAAGGTCCTCACTGTCAGGACAGAAGGTACTTGGCAGAGAAAGACAAGAGACTCTTCGAAGAAACTTGATGACATTTGTGCAAACTCAAATGACCAGCAATGAGCGCTACCCAGGCCGCGGCCCATCATCACAGTGCTGACCATGTGAAGCAACTTAAACTGTGACAAAGTGCCACAGATGAATAAGACAAAAACCAAAACAGCGACTAACACTCAAAATGAATGTGGACTGGAGTAATGATGAGGCCACTGCGCCGTAAAAATAAAAAAACACACCTGTCAGAACTAGGCATCTGATGATCTGACAGCCAAAGAGAAGAGCAAGACAGGTAATGATGGAATGCATTGGATGCTTGCAGACTCTGAGCGATTGCTGTTGTTTGTTGTTGATGTTGTGCATGAAGTCGAACTCTACTCTACTAGTTAATCTACAAAGTGACTCAAGTCAGTGACAGTCAATGTTTCCCTTCTTGTTGTTTAATAACCAAATTGTACTCCTACTACTGCAGGTGCAGGCCAATATCTGTTGCAATTTTTTTATATGGAATATGGACTTAATCGGAGTCACTACAGACTGAGTTGTAGTTGGACAACACGTACCACACCATGATGATGACCATACTATCTTTGCACGCAGTCAGTCACTTGGATCGGAGATGATTCAAGAAATAACTGCATTTCATGAAGTGGCATAAGGTAAACATAAACACAACAATTCAACAAGAAAGTAAACACAGCAGACCTACATGTCCATGTAGTGGTGTAGTCGAGTGTAGTCATGATGACTGACAGCGGCGCATTGATTTTGTCACTTAATTAGGAAAATGTTAAGTTGCTGTGTATGCCTTTTGTCTGGCTCTGTCAAAAATTAAGGTAAATGGAGGTTGGGTCACGGGCTGGTGCTGTGGTGGGCCTGTTCTGTCCTGTTGTTGTTGTAGCTTAATGCTGTAAACAGAATCTACATGATATATCCAAGCCGCCTCAGTCTGAAAGTGTTCTCTCTTCTCTTCTTGGACTCCACCGTAATTGATGTTTTTTTTTATTCATTGATTTTTCAATACCCCTTTTGTTTTTCGATCTAGACGTTACAGGCTGGCCTTTACCCTGTGCTAATTGCTATACTGGGAGACACAACTCACATTTACCTTACCAATCGGCATCAGGAAGGCCACCAAGATTGATGTGCGGAGCGTCCATGGAAGATAGGACCAAGAGAAAGGACGAGATTCAACTCCACAATTTGACCATGCTAATACAGTAACTTTAGTATCATTCATCATTCATCTTTTAATTAATTTGAATCCTTTTTTCTCTTCAATCATTAGGACTGTGTGTTGTGTGTTGTTGTTTGTTTGCTAATTGATCCCTACAACTGTTTTTTAATTGTCTTTGCTATCTTTACAAGTAAGCCCAGTACAACATGGAATTTGGGTCTCTGAGGGCATATTACAGGCAAGGCAAATTTGCATAGAATATACTGCTGCCCTGTACTGTCTAATTGTCTAGTAGGAGTTATTAAGTACTACTCATTAACCATCAAGTTATCTTCATCATCATGCATGCATTTCCCTTTTCTCCCTTTATAGATTTTTTGGATAAGATCATGGTCGTCTGCCAAGATTGCACTTTGCTTTTGTTGTCCATGCGTACTGTTTTTCATTCTCAAACCTTTCCCCAAACCCCCTTCCCATCCATTCATCAAACCCTAACCCTCTTCCCCCGGGCTGTGATTTATATTGAGGTGTGATGTGACTACATAAAATGTACACCAATTGATCACACGCTTGCTGGGGCAGATGTGGTGAAAGCAACACTAATTCAATTGCAAGGCAGGGCGAGGAGCTTCTTCTGCTTGCCCACCCATGCTCAGTCTATGTGCAAGCCGTCACCGGCTAATAGTAGTACATCATAATTAATTGCCGGCATTGAACTTTTCTTTTCCGCCTCGTCCTCCCACCCCAGAACCATGGCGAAGGGTAGCAGTAACGGCTCGAAGGGCAAGGCGCGTGCGCCCAATCGCCGCCTGCCTTGCGGCAGACTGTACCCTGCAGGGGTGCAAGCCCGCCAGCTTTTTACTGAGGCGGAGGTGGCCGCCCTTGTTTTTTTTGTTCAGCGCCACCTCCCCTTGACCTTGGCGGCAGGCCAGGCTCCGGGTACCCGACCCAGGAGCGTCACCGCCGGTGGGCGAAGGTGCGCCGGGCAGTGTTTCGCTGCTCAGGGGTTCGGCGCACCCATAACCAGCTGGCCCACCGGTGGTCAGACATCCTCGACCGGGAGCAGGACCTGTTGGACCTGCTAGGTGTCGAGGTCATGGGGCTTGGTGAGTAGCTAATATATATAGTAGTATAAGTATTGTGATTTGTGTATAAATGTTTTACAAATAACAAGAATACTGCTGCTTACATTGCAGGTAAATTACGTTTCAAAATCTTCTGTGATTGTAGGACACAGGTGCTGGGCGCTACTCTTACTTGTTTGCAACTTTGCGCTCGCTTGTCCTTATTATTATGTAAGAGTTTACTTTAGAGAACTTCAGTTAGGTAATGCTATTGCTAGAGAGACTCTAGTCCTTCCTTTGTCCTCCTGTCAAATAGTGGTGGATGGATTGATAGTTTGATACTAGGTTTAGTTACTATTAGTTGATAATTTTTGGGCGGTCTGCGTGACGCATCCTCTGTCACTAAGTGCTGCTTACCCCAGTCCTTAGTAGAACCTTTTGTAGTTTGTTTAGTTAGTGGTAAGCTTAGCAGTGTCAGTCAGCTGCAGAACATCAGACTTAACCAACCAACAATTTGGTGTATGCATTATGCACCAATTTATGTATGTGTCCTCCTTCTCTATGCATTTTTGAGGGCTAAAAAAAATGGAAATGCAGACTTAATGAACAATTGGCCCGCCTGGAATAGGTGGGCTAGGTCAGGTGGTACTTAGGCTTAGTTAGTGTTCTGGATTTTATTTGAATCAATCAGAATGGAACACTGAATTAGTGTTCCCAAATAAGTAGACTGTCCGTGAATCCCGCAAGCCAGTAGTTGATCGGATTACATAGGTCAATTGTATTGCAATTTTTGTTTCCTAAAACATTTTTTTGAGCGTTTTTTTACATAATTTATTTGTTTCACAGCAATCATTAATGTTTGTGTCTTTCTTTATTATCTCTTACATGATCACTGATCTGCAGCACCCAGGGGCAAGAATACGGGGTCTGATTCGGCGGGACAACCACCAGAGGACCGCTCCTCTACCGAAGGCCCTGCTGCTGGTCCCAGTAAGTCCTCCAGTGGTTAATATTAACATTTATATTGCCCTAACTTTTACTGCACCTTATTTTTTCAGAACTATTAATTATGGTTCCACTCCCTAATTCTATTTTTTACAAAAGATTCTTTGATCTTGACTTGACTATCTGTTTCTAAATTATGTTTATCCCTGCCTGTAAGTTCTAACTGCCTCTGCTATGAATGTCTGTACTACTACTATTAGTCTGTCGCTAAGCTTGCCCAGTTTGCATTGCCACTCTTTATTGTACGGTTTTGAATAAAACTCAGATTGACCAATAGCTGAGTCCAGTCTTTTCGGTTGTCCTCTTCTAGGCTTCTTAATCTGGAGGCTTTGACAATTACCACAAACCAAATGCCCAACCAGATATTTGACTATTTTTGATAGGATATAGTACATACTACTACTGATGTGGGGAATGGGATTCTGCACAGCCCCATGCAGAACTATGCACAAGAAAATAGGATGTTGGTGATGGGAGTTTGGAACTTGGACCTTCCTCACACCTCAGTCAGAGGTGAACCCACAATCCCCTGAATGACTAGCTATAGTGTCTCATTAGGTCCCCGAACCCCCACCCGAAGATACCCAATGATTACACAACCCAGAAGAGATAACACCCTTTTGCTCACTCACTCGTGTAAGTCCACCACCACACCAAATACCACAGAGTCTATGTGTAAGTTCAAAAGGTTTATTTTCAACTAACAAGCTCTGTATGTTGTTCTATAAAATTCAGTGTACTCCAGCCAGCTCCAACAGCAAAATGCATAAGATTAAAACAATAAACATTGTTACAACAAGTGCATGATGATATAAGACAAAAGATCTGTGCAAATTCTGGGCGACTCCTCACCGTAGAACGTAGGATTACTGGTTACATGCATCATTCATAAGCTCTGCAAATCTCTGGTTCGTAGAAGGGAATCCTCTGCCTGAGAAAAATGGTGCGTGTTATATAGTATAATGCAAGCATTTCTCAGTCCTGCCAAAACAGTGTAACATGTTACCTATGGCTAAGCAATACGGACTAACCGAACTCCATAACAAAGTGGCTTGTTTTTCGACCTCTTGTACGCAACGCTCAGACAGTAGCTGTATGTGCTCATGTGGGCTCAAAAGGCGTCTTACTGTTACTGCACAACAAGCTGCGAGGTAACATGCGCAAAAGACATGAAGCGAAAAATGGTTGCATGGCTCAGGCTAACTTTGCAAAGAGTAGAGTATAGTATAATAATGACCCTAGGGACCATAACACTACTAGTGTCTACTGACTGTACTCAAGTACCCGATTTGGACTATTGAATGTGATTTATAATAATATGTATGTATTAACTTTTTTTCAATCTTGCTAGTGAAAAAGAATAAATAGGGGAGGTGTACAGGCATCTAAAAATGTGTCATGTTTTTATCTAGGCGTACTAGCAACCACCAGTGGCGGCGGGGCCACCGGCGATTCTAGCATTCCGGAGGGGGCAGGAGAAGATGCGGCACCTGCAGGAGCTACAGGGGGGGAGCCAGCAGCAGTGGCGGGCGGTGGTAAGTATATTCATGACTTATTGACATTGCACTAGCTGGAAGGGTGTGTGGACTTCACTCACTGTACTGTTGTTGAGACTTATTAGGTATGAAGTTGTAGTGAACATTATACAACGGTTAAAGAAGATACCCTTTACTTAGCATGAGCAATGCAGTAGCAATAGCATTACCAGTGTGACTTGATTAACCAATGGCCTCTTATATCTGACTCCAACTCAGCTGTGAAAGTTTTATGGATGAGACTAAAAGTCAGATCAGATGACCTTGATGGATGTGTTGAACAAAAAGGGAAAGAAGGGTGGAAGGAGGAAGGGCGGGCGAGATTTAATATGATGACTGGCAGAGAAGGATACGTTGGAAGCATGGATAGGTGGCTGATAGGAATCAGATGCATGTGTTGTTGAAGGATGGGTGGAAGGTGAAAGAAGAATGGATGCCTGCCTGGGTGGGCGACACAGTATGGGTGGATACTGTGGATTGCAAGAATCATCAGCGGTGTTTAGGTGAAACTCAAAGCCAAGGCAAGCAATGGAGTGAGTGGACGCATGCGTTGTTGTTGGTGAAACAAAGTAAGGTTTGTGGAGAGATTAAGAAGAATGATTGACATTTACTTAGAATGGATGGATGCCTGTATGTATTCATCATAGACAGCATAGGTGGAGACTGTCATGGGATGCACAGTTTTAGTTTTAAGGGAATGTAAAAGAAACCGCGCCAGAGTAGCAAAGCCGATGTGGGGAGGGGCAGGGTGGGGGGTAGTAGTAAACAATGTATTACGTGGCCAAATACAGGTAACTTTACTGTAAACATACAAATAAATAAAGCGAATTTCATTGTGCGTACTGCACCGCCAAATGCGATGCAGTGCGCGCAACAAAATTAGTTTTATTTATTTATATGTTTACTTACCTGTAATTGGCCGTAATCCATAGTTTACTACCCCCACCCTGCCCCTCCCCACGTCACCGCCCGGCAGAACTCCCCGAGTCCCACCACCGACCGCTACTGACCTTATGTCGTTGTCCCATATAAAAGCAATGATCATTGGATCAGATATATAATCTGCCTTTTTGTTGCTGCCAGGGCACTGTGAAATTGAGCAATTGCCCTCCATGTAACAGAGAGAGTATGGCCAGTGCCACCCGTAATAGAAAAATACGAGCTTCCCCATCTGCAGACAGTAGTAAATCAAACTAACGTGAGTCTGCGTCATGACTCGTATGTTTGTCTTGGGTGCAAGCATAGATGACCGAGCTGGCAATGCCGGCTACAACCAGGTTATGTCATTTCGCTAAACTAGAGATAAGAAGAAGACTGGTGTACTGTGTACTGGTTGGAGTCCATAGTGCTAGTATAATGCCTGAAACTCCCACAAATGTTAGAGGCCGAGGAAGTGGGAGGATAGATAGATTATTACCACAAATGTTATGTACTGTGCTTCTTGCTAGTGCTACTGTGCCATTATGTGTTGAATTAATTTTGTGTTACTGTTTTACTAAGAGTACTGGTTACAACAATATTTTTTTTCTTTCTTGATATAGATAGTACTCCTTCCCAAGACAAACCATCCCGGAAGGAGTTGGCAGCCAGGGCCCGGCGCCGGAAACTGGAGGCCATATGTCAGGAGTACCGGCGGCTGGTGGCTCAGGCGGAGGAGGAGGAGGAGGCGACAGCAGCTGTAGCCTCGTCCAATGCCCTGGGCCCCAGCCAGGCCCCAACTCGAGTGGTACGGCGCCGCGGTCTGGTAGCCGCCCGCCCCCGCAATTCGCTAGCAGCCAGCACTGCTGTCCCCAATCCTGGATGCCACTGCAGGGCATTTCGCAGAAAGATTCTCCTCCGGATGTCACGGCTAGAGGAGCAACTGGAGGAGCGGGTAAAAATACTGGTGGACAAACACCTCAAAGCCCGCCGAATATAACATCTAGGACCCTGTTGCATTGCCCCTTTTTATTCCTTTTTTTGGTGGGTGGGAATTGGGCGTTGGGGTTTCGGGACATTCTTTGGACTTTTTCGTTTTGGACATTGGTTGGGGTTAGGGAGAGGGGTGGGTCAGGTGTGGGATAGTTTATTTTAGTTAGGGTAATAAATTATATTTATACTTAAACATACAATGTTAATGTTTTATGGGGGGTTACTGTTTTACGAATTAACGTCACATTGGTTTCCTTGCTGCTGCAGGGCCACAGCCAGTGTTTGATTTAAATAATCTGCCGATGATGTAACACAAACAGATAGATGTGGTACCTCTCACTGAGTTATTTGTCCTACTAGTACTGTCAGTCTCTCCTCCTAGTCCATTATACCTCGCACCAAACTTATCTTACCTGTGATTGATGATGATTACGTTCGGCACAGCGATGGCTGCATGGTTTCCAGAGAGAATGTAGAAGATGCCATGGTTGTGGTGGTAGTAGTAGAGTAGACACTGGCAGTAGCATTTGCTAAAAAAATAAAAAAGAGACAGTCACTTGCCTGAGAGTGACTGTGGGAGGAGTAGTAGAACGAAGTAAAATACAGTACAGAAGAAGACTGCCAAACAAACAATATTGCAGTTGCAACTGTTAAAGTCAAATTAAACATAATGGTGGCGGGGACAGCCTAGTACAAGAAGTTACAAACTGTAGTTGTGTCGAGTGAGAAGGGAAAAATAAAGTTAGGGGAAGAAGTAGGAGCTTAAAGAAAAAAGTTCTATAAAACAGTCGAAAAGTAAAAAAAACACAGTAAAAAGTAGAAAAAGATGCAAAATATGGACTTAGGCAGAGAGACAGATAGATAAGAAATAAAGAAAAATTGAAAAACAGTGTAAAAACTAAGGATTCCAAAGATTGAGGGAGGATAGAAAAGCAGGCCCAGAACCATAGCATAGAGTGAAAAACAAGATGGCCGCGCCCATCGCGACCGCGTGGGTAAGTTTGCGCGATATTTCTCCCCGAGCACGCCAAAACGTCGCGAACACGTACAACGCGTTCCCGAACATGGAATGCGCATCGTGAGCACGCTATACGCGACCCGGAACAGGAAATAAGGGATCGCGAACGGGCGGGACAAGTGAAAAACAAAATGGCCGCACCCATAGGGGACCGCATGGGTAAGTTCGCGCCCCCGAGCACACAAACAGCGTCCCGAACACGCACAACGCGTTCCCGAAGAAGAAAAACGCATCGCGAACGGGCGCGACAAGCAGCTACGCACGCTCGCGTAGCGCCCCGACGTCTTCGCGTAGCTTCGCGTAGCGCGACTACGCGAACTACGCCCAGGGTTAATGACAATGCTCTCTGCTTTGTATATGCAGTTTTATTTCCGTGCAGTCTAGAGCCTTGGACTTCGGTAGTGCCTTGGGATCCACTTCAAACTGTGACTCACATTGTTCTTTTGATAAGGTAGTTCGTCACTGCTTAAGGGTGGGTTTGAAGTGTCTATTCAAATGACTTTAAGTAAGCTTTCACTACAATTTTTACATGTAATAATTTTTTTGGGGTGAATGAATGTATATTTTCATATTTTATTGAAAAGTGTTACTTTTGTTCTATTTAGTATGCAAAGTTTTGTTCCAGTTTCTACAAGCATTGACAAAGATCGCAGGCTTGACTAACCTATAGTGTTTGCTAACGGACACAACATCAACAATAATGACTGTTTTTAGATTGGCATTTAGACCACTATTACACCTTGGCAGAGAGAGGCTGTAGCTTCCCTGCACGGAGGCGGCACCATCGGCCCCGAGTTGCCATTTTAAAGACATGTTTGAGGCAGAGAAAACAACAGCCAGATGGCTGTTTCAGACCTCTCTAGTTGCCCGGAAACCCTAGCAATGTCGGTATTGGGTGAAGACATTTCCCACACAATTCTTACAAGTTGCAGCAGGGTGGAAAGAGTGTGGTTAGACCTGCTAGCTCAGAGCCAGGGCCGGACTGGCTACCGGGCGTTTTGGTGTGCTGCCAAGCTGGGGGCTGATTTCGTTGATGGGGACCTGCGTGTGCTTAAAAACATTTGTTTTGCAATGTTTATTTAAAAGCACACGCAGGTCCCCATCAACGAAATCAGCCCTCACCGCAGTGAAATCAGCCCCCAGCTTGGCAGCACACCAAAACACCCGGTAGCCAGTCCGGCCCTGCTCAGAGCCCTTGGTAGAATCTCATCTTTTCATGGTTCAGAAACTCCCCAGGATTCGTTCCTGTCTGCAAGTATAGTAAGCTTGTGAAATCCATTTAAATTCCCTGGGCCAGGGTGAGGGTGAGATTGTTCGTATCACCTTTGAAGCACACTCCCCAGTGTCGAGGATCTACATTTTTTTACCTGAAGTCCAAAAGGGATGAGAGCAGCTATGCAAAGGTGTGGTAAGAGGATGACAATAAGGGGTATATTCACATGAACGTGTGCTAAACATCTCCAAAAAATGTTAACGCAACTTTACACATCGCAGCCCATCGCGGGAAAATAACCCCGTGTAAACGTGGAATTCACAACACGGCGGTACCATGCGATAGTCTCCCGAAAACGCGGACAATGTCCGCGATACAACCACCTCGACGGAGATAAAAACACAAACCCCAACACCAAAAAACATGCGATGAGCCCATTCGCGAGGAGGAAAGCAGCGATAAGCAGCGCAAGGCCCGTGACACATATACGGCATGCGGGAATAAGCACATCAAAAGCAGGAAAAAGAAAGACAAACCAAACAGAAAACAGCACACAACCCCACAAGCACCATTGGCAACAAAACATTAGACATGGCAGGCTATCGTGGACAAGGTGAATGCAGCCGGAGAGCGGAGGAGGACAATGGCAGAAAACCAGAACAGCTGGAATGATGCGAAACGCACAAACAAGCACAAACACGCCAACAACCAGAAGGCAGCAATGCACAATTGAGGTGGGAGTCCAGCGCCACACCAGGAGCTGGATGACATGGAGGAAATGGTGTCCACCACATCAGTCTGGAGATGGTGGCAGGAGTCGGGGACCGGAAACTGCTCAAAATCAACAGACACAACAGCAACAGGGAGAGGAACGACCAGGGACTGGGTGGACGGGGGAGATGGGCACAATGGCACACATGCACAATTAAGCACAGCACAACTGCAGACAAACCATGCCCAAGAGGAACAACACCAACCAAGAGCACAAGTCACACAAGTCGGCAATATCACACCACTGAACAAGCACAGAAGTAAAAACCACACTGCCTGAAAGGGAGAAGGGTGAGCCAAATCAGAGCTGAAGGGCCATCTCACACATAATCCAGCACACACACATAGGAAGCAGAGCACCCCAACATCCAACACAATGTGGTACAAACACCAACATCTGCACAACCTAACACAGGACACAAGTGCACCCACTTGTGGTCGGTAAATGGCCATACGCATCTGGCAAAGCACGAAACAGGGACATGATAATGCACAAGTACCAACCCACAGCCCTGATGGGGCAGCAATGCATGTAAGGCAGGGACCCAGATAGGCCGTGACACACACATTGGCATACAAATAAACACTCAACACAGTTGGAGACAAGTGAACGTGCGGAAACTTTATCAACAATTGCGTGTCAGTACGGCCAAGGGAAGTGCCACGTCATGCAGACCAATGCAGCAGCATGTCTGAATGAGGAACGTTGGAAAGCGCCCATGTCCACCCCGGGGGAGTCCATCACCAACACAAGTCATTGCCAACCCGCGTATGTTGTCCACGCATGGATCAGGAGTCCAGGCCAATGCAGCCATGTCCACTGTCTCCTAGGGACATGTGACCAGATCCCCAACATGCAACCAGGCGTCGGGACACGTTCAATGGGTCACATGCAGTCCTGGCTGCAGGTACCTTGTCACTCGTCCATGAACGCGAGTGCAGCAGCGTAGGCCAACATTTCCAATGCGAGATCGTTGTCCACCACATCTGACATGTCGGCGACGTAACCCATCAGCTGTCCCGGACAGATGTGCTCACTCCAACCCCTGGCCCCAATATTCATGAAAGCCCAATCAGGGAGCGGCTCAATGTGGTCACTGCACATGACGACTCCTGCAATCTCCCAGGTCCAGTTCCCAGCATGCATGCCAAACATCCAGTCAAGCCATAAACGGGCATCACAGTGACACTCCTGGTCGTGGTCCAACAGGTGGCGCACACACACGTCGAAATCCAGGTCAGCTACCGTAACGTTGGAGAGGCAGACATCCATGGACCACTCGAATATGCACGAGCGACAGTGCAACACAGGCTGAACGCAGGTGACGTTGGCAATGCGGAAGCTCAGCCTGTAACTGATCCGCAGCACTGCCAATGGCAGTGCCCCCAGTACATGCAGCAGACGTGCACGGTACAGGTCCACGTGACTGGAGTAGAGCATGTGTCCGGGATGGTCTGCCATTGCATCAGTTGCTCTGCTTGAAGCGGCACTGTGAGGACCTGTGCCAGTCCTGTGGATGAAACGCCACAGCTCGGAGCAATGAGCAGTGTCTGTGTGCAACGGGTGCAGGCCTGGGGTGTGGTGGGAGTACGAGTGAAGGCCATTTCACGCACGCAGACCACGACCAAGGACTTCTGCGTGTGGGATGTGTACACGTTGGCCTCACGTCTGGCAGTGCGTAGTGTGGGAGTCGCCTGGAAATGCTATCCTATCTGTCAGGGGGTGCTGGGCACATGCAAGTCACATCTAGGAGCTGCAGATATGCTACCGCCCGATAGTGCAGACAAAGGACCATTCATCCCTACAGTAACTTCACCATCTGCATGCATACAGGAGATGCAGGGAGACCTATCGTGGGTGGGGTGGGATGTCTGCGAGCCAGGGAATCATGGATGACATGCCTAGCACGTGGCACATGAGCGGCATCACTGTGTGTCACGTTGCCTCACAGCTGCTCCTCCCTCCCACGAGCCTCCACACATGTATGCGCTGCGCGGTTGTATCACGTGCACTCCTACGGCACACCATTGTCATGCCTGTCCGTGCATGTCCAGCGGCATGCCAACAACACCTGTAAGCTGGCCGTTGAGGGTGTGCGGCCACGTGAGTGTAGGCCAATGGTCTGGACAGGGCAGACACAGGTGCACAGTCCATGGCTGGCTGTGACCGCGCCGCGATTGGGGCCAGACACCTGACTCATGCAGCCGCAGGACTGATACACATAACACTTGGCATGCATGTGCCAAGACCCCGAGCGAGCTTGCGCTCCTACATTTCCCCGTACATGTGGGCCCGCCCTCCGGGTGCATGCTACATTGCAACATCGACTACTGTGGCCCTGGTGGCGACAACACCCCAACACAAGGACACACTTACCTCACTTCCTGTTGAAGGCCAGACCAGAGCCACGCCCTGATACCCCTGCCGAATCTGCACACCCCTGCGCTGACCTGACGTACGCCGGACCAGCACACGCCGCTTGTGCATGCAGGGGGGGACGTGACGTGCGACATTTCAACGTTCTGCCCCACACCCTGTGGGGACATGGTAGCGTCCACTGGCCACTACACTCCATGAACCAGCAGTTGATCTCCACATGGCCATTTCCGTGATTTGCACACTGTGGTCTGTCCGGCATCTCCACGCCACATCTGGCATTGGGTAGGTTCACATTCCTTAGTCACTTGCCGCTCTTGCACATGCCTGCTCCATGCCTCTCCTCACATCCTGCTATTGTGTGTCTGTAGTGCCATGCCGTTGCTGGGTTGTGGGCATGGCAAGGCCAAGTTCCTGATGGATTCGTGTTGTCGTGTCCGGTCGGTTGGCATGTTGTGTGGCATGTTGAATGTAGTTGTGCTGCGTGTCCATTGCCAGTGTCATGAGTTGCATGACTGTGGGCTGGAGGTGTGTGGTGTGTTCATTTGGTACTTACCAACGAGCACTGCATTGCCATGGGTGCCATCCTGGGAGCGCTGGGTGTGATGGACTGTCGGGAGATGTGAGAATCAGGCACTCTGCCTGGGGAGTTGGCCACGACATTGTTGAGGGGTCCCGGGCGGTCCACTATTGCCTGCACATTCATGGGATGCGTGTGCTTTCTGTTGTGGTAGTTGTGTGCAGTGTCGGCAGGGGGCACAAGGGGTACATGTGTGCAGTTGGCCCTGACAAGTGAGGGAATCCAGCTATGGCGTAGGGGCCTTGCTTGGTCTCCAGCTGCTCCTGCGCAGTGTGGGTGAAGTGGAGGGGCTGGGGTACCAGGCTGATGTTGGCATCCAGGACAGGTGTGATGACCTTGGATGGGGCTGGCTGTGTAACTCCTCCGACTCTGGCAGCTGTGGGTTGGATGGTACCACAGGCCGACATGTGCTGCGCAGCCGGCAGTTTTGTCTGCCGAGGGATGTTGGTTGTCCTCTGGGTTGGTACCTTCAGCAGGTGGGGGATGTGGGTCAGGATGCGGGGGTTGGGCCTGTAGTGGGCAATGTCCTCCTCTGGCGTTGGGTCTGGGCGGCAGGTGCGTTTCAGGTGGGTCCGCTGTCTTTGTGTACGCTGCCTCTGTGGTGTTCCCGGGGGGGCGGGATGGGTCCTGGGGGTGATGGCGGGCCTGGGGGTGGTGATGGTGGGTGTTGTGTGCCTCATTGGGTCTCGGAGCTGCATGATCATTGTCTCCATGGCATCTGTGGGTCTTCCGATGTGGCTCTGTGCTGGGCTCCCTTTCGTACTGCAGGTAGTCGTCCTGCTTAACACCAGCAGAAGGCAGGTGTTAAATCCCTGTTGCTACCGCGGCTTATCGCCTGTTTTTGGTTCGCATCGCAGATCTGGCAGTTTGTTGTGAAAGTGGTGTTGTGGTTTTTTCGTGTGTTTTTGCACGGGAACGCCTACTCTGCATCTCATTAGGGTTAGTTGGTGGTGTCCACCGTGGAGATAAATTTTGGGGCAGTTATCTCGGGAATACTGGCGATGTCTGCAGTTTGCACCCGCATATGAATGGGGTGTTAAATCTATCTCCGCTTTTGATGAGTTAAGGTGGAGATAAATCGGAGATAAGTCCTCGTGAATATCCCCCTAAGTGGGGTAAATCATGTGTGTTATTTTTGTGCTGCTGGGAAGCAATGCCAGAAGGACATGCGGTAGGTGAGTCTCCCCCCGCAATGAGGCTTCTTCTCCCCCCTTTTCTGGAATGGATGATATAGAGGTATCTAGTGGCGGTTCCTCTTAAAGGGTGGAGGAGCGTCGCCCTGCCTGCTGCAAGCACAGCAGGTAAATGTAAATGAATAAAATGGTCATTACCATTTTATTATCTGCCTGTGGCCGGTGCTGTTAGCGCGAGTGTGAGGGCTGGGTTGATTGGTGGCAGCAGCATGATAACTTGCTGTTGAGAAGCAAGACATGCTGTCTGACAGGCCGGCTGTCTTGTGCTGGCCAGCCGGGCATGCTCACTTCAGACCGCACCAAACTCAGCAGTCTTAAACTGCCCGGGGATTGCAGGCACAGGCACAGGCCTTTAGCCTCAAAAGGAGTGCCGGGTTAGCATGCTCAAACCATTTCTGGTGCTTCCCTCATGATGAAAGCAGCATGAGAGCAGCTCTAGGATTGGAAAGCTTTACGTTGGCTGTAGGAAGTAAACCACCAAGGGAGATGTTACTGATTGAATGAAAGTCAGGTTTAGGAGAGCTGTGATACCAGTGTACAACCAGCTGCAATACCAGTGTGTGACGTGCAACGCAGGAACAGGCTTTCAAAACTCGTGGATCGAATGTATTTATGAGGCCTCTGACACTGGCAATGACAGCACAAGTGTTTGAGAGGCAGATGCAACTAGTTTGGGGCTATGGACCTCAGGGAAAAGCTGGGCAATGTAAGTGGGTTGCAGCGGCATTTTGGAGTCACACTTTGCATGCGTTATACAATTTTTTGGGTGCAAAGCAGCACAGTACAACACATCTCCCCAACTCAAAATACTAGCGAAGGTGGATTGATCTAGAAGGCCGAATGGATGTACCTACTTTGCTAAAAGCACTGTCTGTTTGCATCGTTGTCGCTGCTCTTTTTTGAAAGGAAAATATGTATCCCCTCCATTTTAAATGAAAGGTCTTAAATAGTTGTATTTCAGAGATATGCAGATTTCAAGGGGAGGTTTATTTAATAGTTTCGCAATGGCTGGATGTTTAGACAGCAGTTTTGATGTTTGTTTATCCTTGGGCAACAGTGTGGTGTGCCAGTAGCGTGTGTAAAGCTTGCATGATGGTACAACGCATGCCTGAACAATGCATGCCTGTACCACCCAGTCTCTACCACTACTGCGTCTTTAGCACGCATGCCTTTACCACAAATGCCTGTACCATGCAATTTCGTGGTAAAGACATGATGGGTAAAGGGGCATGCGGGCTAAAGATCCTTTTCCCTCTGCCCTGCCCCTAAAAATTAAACCTGCAGCTCAAAAACAGCCCCGACCCCACCCCCCTCCCCGAGCCCTAAACTATCCCCTACATCCCTAAACTACCCCGGCCCTGCCCTTTAAACTGTCTTTTCTCCCCCTGCCCTGAGCCCTAAAAATTAAGCCCACGTCCCAAAAGCTAACACGACACCAGCCCCCCTGCCCTGAACCCTAAAAACTATCCCCTACATCCCTAAACTACCCAGACCCTGCTCCATGCCCAGTAAACTGTCCCTTTTTCCCCTGCCCTCCTGAGTCCTAAAACCTACCCCCACCCTGAAAAACTACCCCCTCCACCCCAAGACCAAGCCCCAGCCCCACTTACCTCTCCATGTCCTTAGCCTTAAAAACTGTCCCCCACCCTAAAAATGACCTGACCCCCTCCTGAGTCCTGAAACCTACCCCACCCAGAAAAACTACCCCTTCAACACCCAAGACCAAGACCCAGCCCCAATTACCTCACTGTGTCCTCTCCTGATTCCCGATAGTCCTTCCTCTTCCTGTCTTCCCCTTCCTGTGACTCCGCTCAGCAACTAGACAGCGCATTGCCTTAAACACGCATATGCGTTGTTAAGGCACATACGTGGTTAAGGCAAGCATGGTAAGGCTGCGGAGAAATGGCACGCGTGGCTCAGCCCACGTTGTTGAGGCAGTTTCCCGTTTGTATAAACTGAGGTTCACAGGGTGGAAAACGCTAGCAAGTTCGACTCGTGCCTTTTATCATTCAGGCAAGGACGCAAGAAGTGGCAATTGTGAGTCAATAAACAATAAAATCATGACTTTTCTGTAATACATTTGAACTCGAAGCATGGATGCACTGCACTGTGTAATTACCCTGTAAATCCGAACATTCTAAGTTTTGAAAGATCTTTTTGAAAAACACCCTCCATATTGAGCTAAGCACTATCATCTGCACTTTATTCTGTAATTATAGTTAGCTTTTCTTATCTCCCTATGGCAGTGACCGCTCCATGTATCTGTACTACATA
Source organism: Calotriton arnoldi (assembly GCA_963921515.1). Lineage (NCBI taxonomy): Eukaryota > Metazoa > Chordata > Amphibia > Caudata > Salamandridae > Calotriton > Calotriton arnoldi. The sequence continues at coordinate 157,896 of CAWUFW010006087.1, read as the reverse complement.
GCGTAGGCTGCTTCTATGAGGGTATTGGCAAATTAGAAAGTTCAGCAAATAAATAAATAAATAATTGTTTTATTTCCGCCAGTTTGCCAAATAGTTAAATAGAAAGTTTAAGAGGCTATCTTCACCTTGAGTGGAAATCAGAAAGAGAGAACTTTGAATTTGCCTTCATCCTTTATGTAGAGTCACATATTTAAAGCGTATGTAGTCGATGAAATAATATACTCTTTCCAAACTTGGTGTCTATTTTACCTAACACCCTTGTTTTGAACAAACATAAGATGCACTTTCTTGTTCCTGGTTCATCTACCGCACAGAACCCAATACAACTGCTTCTGGTGCAGTAACTCACCTCAGGGAAGAGAGCTCACCTTGCATCAGACTATGTTGAAATTTCACATGTGCACTGCGGTAGAGATGAGATATGTTATTAGTTATGACTGGTAGGAGGGACATCTTGCTTCATGCAATAACCACACTCCATGCTGTTATATGAAGCTTTAAAGGCCATTTTATTAGGTCACGGTTGCAACACTTAAAACTTTATTAAACATTACAGAAATGCAACTATAACTCCTTAACATATCATACCGTTGTATTCTCCCTTCGCCATTCTCAAACACAAATTCATCTGTTTCACTCCTCCCCTTTCACTCTCTGACCTCCTTCCATATCCCCATTCTTTCCTTCACTTGTCCTCGAACATCCTCCCTTGAATTTCCTCTGTTGCTCATTGCATCCAGCACACCTCCGTCAGTCACCTGCGCACCCTTCCCCCCATGAGGGGTAGATCCGCCTGTATGTGACTCACCACCCCTCCAAAGTACCACCAACCAGGGAACCCCCACAGGGCGGTTACCTGCCCCCCCAAAGATCACATGCATCTTTCGCCATACCTTACTCCGCTCTACGGCACCAGATGGATTTGTTCCACAATTTAGTAACAGCATCCCAAAGTTCCATCATATAGTGCACGTTCCCCAACCGCAAAAGGTGCACCCCATCATCCCTGAACAAGACCTACTCTTCCTCTTTAAGCCCCATGTGCGCAAGCACCTTGATGTCTTTTGATTGGCAAAAAACCGTCATGGCCCTGTTCAATTTTCTGCAAGCCTTTTCTATAGCTGCATGTTTTACCACCCCCCTCCATATTCTGTGGGGCACAAATTCAGTCCAAATCACATACAGGCCTGAGAAATTCCTCTTCATCAACTCAAGATCTCTCTGCAGGTGCTGCAGCAAAGATGGTCCTGACAGCCGCACTAGGTCGTTCTCACCAAGATGTGTTAAAAGCATGGCTGGGCAGCCCCTTTGTGGCACCAACTTTGTCAACCATGGGAGGAGTGCCCTCCAACGCATTCCCCCTTTTCCCCACCAAAACTCCTCGTGGTGGCTGATCCTCCAGCCCAGATTACGTCCATGCACATGTTGGTCCGCATACTTGGCCGCCCAGTGTACAAAGGAATGTCCTACAATCCAGTTAACCGTCTTGGTTCCTTGCTCGCGCACAAATCCTGCAGTGTATAAAAGAAGAAAATTAGATCTGGAAACCCCCATTCCCCTCCAACTCTCACCTTACTCCCCCTGCCCCCCAGTAGTGGGCCCCTCATTTACGCACATATCTCTCGCAGCACCTAGATCGCCATCTCCCGATCTGGTGAATCCTGCCCCATGACCACCCCAAATGCGCCGCCGCTGTTGCGGCACCTATTCGGAAACAGTGCGTGCCAAAACTAGATGGTTCCCTGCCCACCTGACGTAACGTCATGCGCAGTACTGCCAACAACTGAAAGGCCGTCACTCGTCCCCCAGATGCATGACAGAAAATCATTGATCCTGACCTTCCCAAGAGGGACATAAACCTCCTCCATTCCCTTACCGGGCACACGTCGCTACAGCCACTCTCCGTCAGCCACAGCCAACTCCCTCTGCCCACCTGATCCATTTTGGATCGACTCAACCAAATCCCCAACCTGCCCTGGTCCAGTCGCACCTCGTCATACGTCACCCCAACTTGCTGTGCAGTCCCCAACAAATATGAAACCTGGAAAGCCCCAAAAAAAGATCCAAATCATGCATAACCTAAATACTGACACCTAAAATGTGTCATAACAGCACAATGGTAAAACCCCCAACAACTCTTGCAACAGCTCAAACGTAATAGCCTCCCTGGGAAATCCCCCCTCCCCCATTCCCTTTCCCACCCCTTCAACATTCTGCTCAAAATTTCATCCTTGGCTGGGTCAAAACCTCAAAATAACTTGCCCTAAAAAGAGATCCCGGCTAATTTGCCGACAATGGTCGTATGTGATAGACCCTTGTCCATGCAACTTAAAACAAAACTCAACACTCTCTGCTCAGTATCCTGTCGCTCACAGCTCATGACATCAGTGGATTGGCCCAAAAATGTCACAAATTTGGACCATGCCAGTCTGTAGCTCCTCCTTGTGGATTCCGCTAAGGATTTTTCAACCAGGCCTATCACTCTCATTCCCCCCAGGCCCAGATGTCGTCCGGCAGCGCAGTCTTGCTGCCCTCTGCTCCAGGGGCCAACCTGTGGAATCGCTGCCACTGCAAAAAAGACAATGCATCAGCGATGTCATTGCTGGCCCCCGGGACATCCTTTGCTCTGAAAACATGAAGCCTCAAACACAACCAGCATTAACGTCCGTAACAGCCGAAAACCCTCAAGTCCCTTGCCTTTTGTCTGTTCAGTATTTCCACCACAGTCATATTATCCACATGAAACAGCACCGCCTGATTTTTTAGTTCCTCACCCCAGACTGCCAACGCCACCAACAGCTGAAAGAATTAAAAAAAATGCAATACTCCGTCCCTGATTCAACCAGTGTGGCGGCCATTTCAAAGGCACAACATCGCCCGTCCCAAAACAGTCCAAAACCCAGCATTCCCGCTGCATCTGAAAAAATCTGAACCTGCCAGACTGTGTTCGCCTCCATAAAGTCCAAGGAAACACCATTAAAATCAGCCAGAAAACTCCGCCACACTCCCAAATCTGCTCTGACTCCCAACGAAATCCTGACTCTATGGTGCGTCAGCACTGCCCCCGACATGGCCATTCCCAGGCACCTGCAAAATGTTCTCCCTGCTCTTGCCACCCTGCATGCAAAATTCAGGAAGCCCAGCAACTTTTGCACAGCTCTTAGCTCAATCTTCCTCTCTCCAATCACTCGTAACAAAAAGGCCTGAATGTTGTTCATCTTTTCCCTGGGCAGCCCAGCCACCCAGTGCATTGAGTACAGCTCAATTCCCCAAAAAGTCAGTCTGCGACCGGGCCCGGCCGTCTTTTCCAATGTCAATGGCACCCCAAAAGCCTGTGTTAAACCTTCAAAATGGAGTAGCGCCCTAGCACAATCACCAGAGTCTCCTATCCCTACGAATAAAAAATCGTCCAGATAGTGCGACACCCCGCAGTGGCCACTGCTTTTTGTGAATACCCACTGCAAGAACATACTAAATATCTCAAACAGCGCACAGGAAATGGTGCAGCCCATTGGCAGGCCTTTGTCCACATAGATGGCACCCCCAAATTGCATACCCAGCAGCATAAAATTTACTGGGTGGATGGGCAGTAAGCGAAAGGCAGATTTGACATCACATTTTGCCGTTTCCGCTCCCTGATCACACACCGGCACCAGGCGAATAGCGTCATCCACCGAGGCGTACAGCACCCTTTAGTTCTCCTCCACGACGAAATCATTGACTGAACCCCCCTCCGGCCAAGATAGGTGGTGAATCATCCTGAACTCTCCTGGCTCCTTTTTCGGCACCACACGCAAAGGTGAAATGATCAAGTCCTCTAGTGGCCAATCCGTGAATGGACTAGCAATTCTACCTTCCTCAACTTCCTTTTGAAGATTAGTTGCCACCACCTGTGGTAGTTCTTTTGCTGAATTCAGGTTCTCTGCCCAGCTATGCCCCATTGGACCCTGATACCCTACCCGAAAACCTTCCATAAATCCCCACTGTAACCGCAATGCTGCCTCCTTGTTGGGATAAATCGTGAGCCACGGGCCCATTGCCTCAACTCCAACTGGAGTAGGGGCCCTTTGGCCCAGACTGCCCTCTCCCTCTGGTGGCCTTCCACTGTTCCACTGGAGTGGCCAAGGTGAAATACTGTGTGATTGGGTGTCCCCCTCCACACTTCGAGCATTCATGTTTAAACTTACATGGGTGCCTGGAGCAAAATCCCTTGTTAAAATTCCAGCATGCCCCAGTGGTGAGACCTGCCGGCTTTGGCTTGAAACCAGACCCCCACGCTTCCTGTGGAGCGGGACGCAACTGAAAAGACCTGTATGTCACCGGCAGGCCGCTGGCCGTATGAGTAGATGCAGAGGATTGGGTGGATGACATCCACTGCATCCAGAGCTATTGATCCACCTCACCCAATGGCTTATCGGGGTTAATGCTGACCCTGGCCCTAAATACATTGTCGTAATTCAAGCAGGCGTAGCCCCAAAATGCATCTACTCTTTGTGGATGATATCCATGTATTTTAACAATGCAACTGCCCTGTCCAAATGCCGCTCACAGTAAATGCTGGCGTATATTAAGAAAGCAGTGGTCCAATTCTGCATGTTAATGGGCACCCTCGGTCTCCTTGTCAATTCCCACTCCTCCTCTTTGGAGCACTCCTTTGCCTGTATCTCCCTATGGAGTAGCTTGAACACGTCAACATTTTCATGTTTACAGATCCTATTTTTCGTTTTGTCTGACAGATGTGATCCTAGTGGCATCGCCAAACCCACGTACGGTGCTTTTTATGGTGTTTGTTGTCTGTTTTATCCTCCTTGCCCTCCGCCCCATTAGTACCGTCCGTCTGGACACCAGTACCCACTAAGCACTTGTTGCCAACCTTTGTCTTGTCCACCGCAGGCACCGCAGGTGCACCTGTCTTTTCTGCCAAGTCCCTTACCACCCCGTCTCCTACTCCCACTGACCTGCAGGTCTTTCCTTTTACACCGGATCCCCCCTCCCTTTTCCATCCACCACTCCACATTAACTGAAAGCCCACTATTGACTACTTTGTCCTTGCGCCAAGCATTGTTGTTCCGTAGTCCCATGGGTTTCACCTTTTCCTTGGCTGTACTTGCCACCTGCAATACACCAATGCTCTCAGTTGCCTGTGCCGCTGTCCCAGAGCGCCCCACAACCTCATCTTCCTCATCCCGTACTTCCCATTCATCGCTCTCTTCATCATAATCTAGCACCGGCTCAGTCTCACCCTCAAACTCTCCACACGCAAGCTCCTGCACCGCTCACTTCCTTCATTGCACAGCAATTTCCTTCCTGCCTAGGCTTTCCTTTGCCGCCAAACCGCTTGCACGAGCCATCACCAGAGGGTAGGCCGCTGCGTACCCCCTACTGCTTCAGGCCAACATCCCGGGGCAATCTTACACCCTGCTGGCATCGCCACCTTTCGACTGGCCTTCTCTGCCGGTCTCGCTCTCCAACCGCCAGGCTGCTCCAGCCTGATGGGTCCAGCGCACCACTGGGCCTCACCACCATGCTGGCTGTCCCCAACACCCTCTCTGGGGACCGCTCGTCTGACACCCATACCCACTGGCCCCCACTTGCTTGCCCCTCTGAGTCTCCCCTCCCCCTCGGCACCTGACTAGAGGTCCCCACCCCCCACCCATAGGAGGATGCAGCAGCTCGCTCCCTTGCTTCGCACATCCTGGCCCATCTATGCTCAGTTTCCTGAATTATAGGGCTCTACTCCTTAATTCGCACCTCCAGGTCCAGCCCCTCCCGTCTGGGTAGTAGTGGGGGCAAAATTGCCTTCCCGCCCCGCCAGCTTCATGTCATCCCTAGTGCCAGTGGTTCTAGTGGTGCTACCCTCTCTCTGTACCCAAGCCCATCTGGACTTTTTAATTGATGGGGCCCGTGGCACTGGCTCCCAATACCTCACTGCTTCCAGGGAGGGGGTCTCCTTGAGAGGTCTATGGGCTTGTTTTCCCCTGTGGGCTCATTGTCCACTGGACGCTTGTTCTTACTCATGCGGAGGCCAGCGCCGGTCCTCGGCAGCACTGGCTCCTCATTGGGAGGCCCCTCCCTCCTCACAATCGGGTGCTGCTTTGTCCTGGAGCCGGGCGAGGATGCACTTCCGCCTGCCTCCGCGCTTGGCTCTGCATGTCTCTTTTTTCCAAGCCCTCTGACCCTTTACCAGCCAGTGGCGTCACTGGCATGCACACTGCCACTGCTGCTGCAACCCCGCCTGACGCGGAGCACGTCGGGCAGCACATCCCCACTCAGGCCTCATCCAGTACACGGGCCCGAGGAAGTCCGCCCGGCCTGCTCTGCCTAGAATGATCAATGTGGCCCGGATCGCCTCGCTATCCGGTTCCGCCATCACCGCTCGTTCCCTCCAATCAGGTAGGCCCAGACTTCTTCCGAAATAATAAATGCTAACTACCTGCACTCACATTTTCCCCCTTCCCTCCCGGTGGTGCTTGGTGTCAGGAAGAGGCCGGATCCTTCTCTCCTGACACCTTTATAGCCCTACCTACACCCGCCCCTTCCCCTAACTATCCCTAACCGCCCACCTTGCCCTTCCGGTGCTGCCCGAAGTGCCCCGGGGGAAGACAGGTTTGCGACCCTCACTTCCACCGGGGTCCAGCAATGGAGGGAAGAGCCTGGTTAGCTGATGGCTGTGCACTTTCTCAGGAAGTCAGGAAGTGGGTTAGGAGTACAACGCTTCTCCACCTGTATTCCATCTTCCTTATGTGTTGTTGTGTCACTCATGTCTTCCCTGGTGGACCCTTCAACCTAGTTTTCCTGGTTCTCATTGTTAAAAGGGCGCACATACAAGATTAATTCTGCGAGCTTCTCACAGGGTCTGTCAGCAGGTCAAAAAGGTGTTCAGAATACAAGGCCGTTCAATCACTGGCCTCTCTGAGAGTGCACAGGACACTGGTCATGTATTTCATTTATTTTTTACTTTTTATTCAATCCATAACATGTATCATAATACCATGTACATAGATATTTTAGAGAAATAAAGAACACAAAATATACAGTACTGATAATAACCAGCAGTTAAATTAACGATATTACCCATAAGAACCAAAAAAATACTATACAAATTCATTTTAATATTACCCATTCATATGCTCAATCATGGGGCCCCATATCTGTAAACCTAGTTTCTGTCTTCAAACACCCGTTAAAGAATAGAGGCTATACTCTAGATTATACACCGCATAAAATTTAGCTCCCCACATCTCAAACGAAGGGGCATCCTTCTGTAACCAAACTGAAGCAATACATAACCTTGCCACTGCTGTGGCCATAAAAATTAAATACCGGAATGTATGGATCCCCTAACCCTGTAAGGAGGTGTCTCCAACCCCTAATAGCATTACTTCAGATGAAATATTGATACCAATCCCCATAATCTCCGTCAATGTGTCTCAACAGTTGTGCTAGGTGGGTGCACGCATAGAATATATGTACTATGTCAGCCTCCTCCGCCCCACAGCGAAAGGATTTCCCATCTTTAGTACCACCCCATTTTAACATTTTTTGCTGGAGTATGATGCCGCTTGAATACTGTCTTATAATGTTGTGCTTTTAGCTTGGCAGATACCAAGATTCTTTCGACCATATCTATAGCGGGCTCCATAAATACACCGTGCCGCCCCAACTGATTGCTCCATTTAAGATTTTGGGCCATTAAATCGTCCTGCTGTGTATCTAACAAGCAATTGTATAATACACCTATCTTGGCTATACGCCTTATAGCCTCAACCAAAGGATTAGCCTCTACCCCTTTCAGCTTCTGACTTCTATACAGAAATCCCCTGATCTGTAAATATTTTAAAAAGTCAGTTCTTCCCAATGCATGTTTTTCAGTCAGAGATGAAAAAGAGAAGAGACCTCCATTATCATAAAAGTCACCGATTCGAGAGGCAAGATGGCGTCCGCCGGGTCGGACGTATAAGCAGCAGCTCCCGGCTCCTCCCCCAAAAGTGAATATGGCTTTGAGTGCAATACCGGGCTCCCGTGTTCTACTGCCGTGCGTTCTAGGAGGCTTCTGTTGCAGCTGGTGATTATCCCCGTCTTGATTTTGGGAGATTTGACCAGCGTGGTCTCTCGCTCGCGGCTCCGGTGGCTGTTGCCGGTCTCTGATGGAAGTGTGGCTGCTACATTCTCGGACACGCCCTTTCTCATGATGCTGCCCAAATCGTACAGAGGGGGAAAATCGCGTGCAGCCTCAGATGTGGTTGGATCAGGCAGAGGGGTCTCTGGGCTTGGACTACAGCGCAACGGTGCAGGCTTGCAAGATGGAGCACCCGGAAAAGTTGATAAACTGAATAAACTGCATGGAGGTGAGCAGGGGGAGGGGAATCCCTGCATTGTTTATGCCTGCCAATAGCAGGAAATCGGTGCTTTCACAGGAATTAGCACAGGCAGATTGGAAACAGCCTTAGTTATTCTTACAAGCTGACAGTTGTGCTCAGGAGGGTCAGAGACTATTGGAGAAGTCCAGTCAAAGTGAACATAACTGGAACTCCAAGAAAGAGGGGGGGTGGACTGGCAATATGTCGGGATTGGTGGAAAATCAAAGAATATCCTCCCCATACTCTGGAAGCATTAATGACATCTCCAAGCGGCACACCGAGCCCCGGGAACCAATAATCGATGTACAATCGGGACTTCCTCTGAGTTTATCTGCAGGTGGAGGAACACCAAAGGCTACCGGGGGAGGGGCAAACTCTTCTGGTAATCCACGGGATGTCAGGAAAGAAAGTGACTCTGGGAAAAAAATGTTTTTTAATGTCTGATCCTTCTGATTTATCAGACAATGATGTGGATGTGGGCTCTAGAACACGCTCAGGAGGTGAATCACCAGGTAGTGGCGGCAGCGAGCTGAGTAGTATGCAGCTTGAGGAGGATGTCAGTTGCAATTCGGATATCAGTCCGATGACTGTACGTAAAAAACAGACACCCATAGAAATGATGGGACAAACAGAGGATACAACTACTTTGTTATGGGACCACTCTCTTCCGTTAGGGTCGGCACTGGACAACGGGGCCGCCTCTAATTCTACAGGAAAAGTTCCATTGGAAAAACGTGATGAAGAGATTTCTCTGGCTGTGATTTATCAAGGTATAATGGATCACAGAGCTGAGACTCGTATGGAAAGCCAGAAGACACAGAGTGCCTGTCGGAAATTGCAGAACACGGTTAGGCGAATCGCTAAGTCTTGTACCGAATTCGCGGAAAGGATTAATGAAGCGGAGGCGTGGAAATCAACCCTCGAGGATGAACTGGCAGCCCAGAGATCTATAACGGAGGCTATACGGGCACACAAGTAGGACACGCAATGGAAACTTGTCGATCTTGAGAACCGTCTTCGGCGGAACAACTTAAGAATTTTGGGCACACCAGAGGGAAGCGAGGAGCAGGACATTCGGAAATTCGTGGTGGACCTATTTACTGAGGCCTTTCCCGAGCTATCGATTTGGAATTGGGACCAAGAAGTCCAGCGGGCACACCGATTTCCATTTAAACTGCAATCCGCTAGAGCGGGCAAGCTGCGCTTAAGCCTAGGGCTATTTTGATCTGCTTAAACAACTTTCTGGCTCGTCAGGCTGTATATGATTTAGCACGTCCGGATGGGAAGCATGTAGGGAAAGGCGCTCAGTTTTTTCTTAGGCCTGATTTTTGCCATCAAACGGTGGAAAAACGCTGGCTACTTCGACAATTAATTGCACCTTTTCAAGCCAGGGGGGCACAGGCATTTTTGTTAAATCCCGCAACGCTGAAGATAGTGTATAAAGAGCAGATGCGCTTTTTCACTTCAGAGGTGCAAGCAAAGGAATATTTGGATTCATTGTAGGGGCTGCTTCATATGTAGGAGTCTGCACCTTTGTATTACCAATATTCCTACTCATCGTTTAGATACTTTAATATTACCTTTTTTTCCTACTCTTTATTCTTCATCTTTGGAAAAATGTATTAACTAGATCTGGAGGCTGGATCTATTGAATTGGGTAGGGTATACGAAGTGAGGGGGGTACACCGGGTAGCATGGGAGCTTTCCATCTCATGGGACTCTTGGTCCTATGGCCTCGCTTATGGGGAAGGGTTGGGGTGAGGGTATAGCGGGAGTTGGGCAGTGGGTGGTAGGAAGGGGTGGGCACTTGGGGGGGTTGTGGTGCAGAGGTGTGGTGATGGGGTGTGGGGGGTTATTCGGGAGAAAAGATCAATCCATAACATGAGGAAGTCGGAGGATTCTATGTTTGTTATAATCAGCAGAAGTGACATTTGTTGGGTCAATGTTTCAGTAAGACATGGGGGGTAGGGCAACGCCATTAGGGATATGTATATGCTCATTCAATGTATGTGGGCTGAATAGTAGGGAAAAAAGGCAGCGGGTAGTGGCTGATCTGCGGCTAATGAAACCAGACATAATATGCATACAGGAAACACATACTCCGTGGAGTAAACAGAGGGTTTTGACTGAGCTTGGTTTTGCATTGATTGTAAGTTCGTCACAGGCTATTACAAACAGGAGAGTTGCCATTTTGGCAAAACAGGGGATTTGTGGTACAGGGAGGATATTGGCTGACAAACACGGAAGATGGGTTATTACAGAATGTGTTTTAGGTGCTGCCAAGTTTTTTTGTGCTCGATCTATGGGTCGAACCTAGACGAGGCAGCAGTACTGGAAGGGTTGAATCTAGAACTGGCACCATGGCCAACTCCATTGATTTTATGTGGGGATCTTAACATTCATTTGGGTTGCCAACAATTGGAATTGATCTACAACAATTACAAGGGGAGGAATCCTAAGGTTTTTAGGGCATTGCAGCGGTTATTGGTTGATCACGGACTGGTGGATGTGTGGCACACTTTGAAGTATCCGGATCCAGGATTCACATTTCATTCACATCCACACAATAAACTGGTCCAGTTAGATAATTTTTTTGTGTAAAGGGCACTCACATCTGGGGCTAAGATTCAGGTGTGGCCACGGATCACAGCTGATCATGGCCCGCTTTTGTTGGATATTCCGGCCATTAGCAGAATCATACCGGCAAGCTCCTTTTCCTTTGACAGGAATCCTCTGCTGGATACTCAGTTTCTGAATCATATTAAAACCTGGTTAGTGCAGTTTCTTGACATCAATAGAGAGTCAACCTCTAGGGCAATAGTTTGGGATGCCTTAAAGGCTGGGTTTAGGGGGAAGCCCTCAGCTATGGACTCTTCAGACAGAGACAACTTAAACTTGAAATGAAAGTACTTTTGGATGATCTTAGAAGGGCGGAAGAGAGACTTATGCAAGGGATATCCACTGGTGCTGTCTTAAATCCATTACAAACCGCGATAGGCCGCTGTAAGGCTAAAATTAATCTGGTTTGGAGTAAGGAGATCGCCAGTAAATATAAGCTGTTTAGAGAAGAGATTTATGAATATGGTGAAACAACAGGGCGATGTCTGGCACAAAGGTTACATTCTAAGGAAGCATCACAGCGGATCAATACTATGATCGATTCAGGGGGGAGGATAGTGGAAACAAATGACAGGATTATGGATATATTCCGTGCATTTTATGAGAAGCTATATACTGAGAGCAATCTCGATGGTGGAACAGGGGAGGGGCTGTTACAAATTCTAAATACTGCAGTGCAAGGTCATGAAGAACAGAAAATATTGGATACCTCCATCACGGTGGAGGAGCTAGAAGAGGCAATCCATGCATTAACCAGTGGTAAGGCTGCGGGCCCAGATAAGCTCCCGCTGGAAGTTTACAAAACCTTTTTCCAGGAGTTAAAATTCGAAATGTTGGCTACTCTACAAGAGGCACGGTGTGGAAGTGCTCCACCCTCTTGGAATGAGACAAATATCAGTGTTTTTTAAAAAAAAAAAAAAAACAGCTTTACCGAGCTCTTATAGACCGATATCCCTATTAAATTGCGATGGGAAAATCTATGCTAAAATTCTGGGAACAAGATTGGCACGGATTATTACTCCTTTGGTCTCTATTTACCAGCATGGCTTTGTCCCAGGCAGGGGCACGGTCAATCATATTAATAGGGTAGTTACCCTGCTGGATCTAGCAAAGGTACAACATACTACTATGGGTCTGGTATTGTTAGATGCTGAAAAGGCATTTGACCGTGTCTCCTGGGGGGTTTTATGGGCGGTATTACGCAGGTTGGGGTTCGGGTCAGGTTTTATTAAGGCTATTCAAATCATGTACAAATCTCTATAATGGGTAAGGAGTCCAAACCAGTCTGTATAACGAGGGGGACAAGGCAGGGCTGTCGGTGCTCCCCACTACTGTTCGCCTTGTATATCAATCCTTTTATAACTATGTTGGAAAGCAGTAACAAGATCAGCTCTGTAATATGCGGGCAGCACCAGTTCCGGGTGTTGGCTTATGCGGACAACATAGCAGTGGTGACCTCAGATCCGGGTGCAGCCATCCCTGAGATAGAATGGCTTGCTAATAAATTTAGTACTGTATCAGGGTATAGACTCAGCTCGACTAAAACACAGATCATCTGTACCAATAAGGACTATCAAGGTGTCCCAATGGTAGCTGATGAAGTTACATACGTGGGGGTTAAAATCAGGGTATGTCTGAAGGTACTGGTTGAGACCAATTGGGGCTCTATACTTGCTGGAATTAAGCAAAAATTAGAGGGTGTGGAATGTCTGCATCTGTCATTGGTAGGGAGGTGTAACATCCTTAAAATGAACGCTCTACCCAAAGTTTTGTATTTATTTAGAGCAGTTCCGCTTGAGGTAACATGGATGCAGTTGCAAAATTTACATTCTATTTGCGAAAAATTTATTTGGGGGCAGGGCAAATCCCGCAGAGCACTCAAATACATGACACTACCTCACAGGCGTGGGGGGTGAGCATTCCCTAATTTTACATTTTATTATTTTGCGTGTATATTACAAACTATGCGCATTTTGTCAACAGGTGAGGCGGTGGGTAACAATGCTGAAGCACCGTCAATATATCAGATGCTACTCGGGGCAACAGCTGAAAACTGTTTATTCAGGATTTTGGAACCAAGTTACTATAAAAAAAAACAGGTTTAAAGTCCTGATAACAGCATTTAAGGTTTGGAATGCGGTTCGGAGTAGCCTTCATATCAAGAGGATTTGTTTTTATACACCTACGGATGCTTCAGCTTTATTACCAGCTGTCTTTTGGGACCTGATAATGGATAGATGGAGATCCAAGGACACTGGTCATGTATTTCAGTTGTAATTTTGATTCTATGGGTGCGATGGTGTCTCCATCATGGGGATACACAGTTTTCTAAATTATGACAAGGTGAAAGTAAACAAAAATGCAGTGGCTGCTCGCAACTTAAAACTCATCCCTAACTTTTTGATCCCCACCACTTTCAAATGTCACCAGCCACCATTGGAGAAATCCCTTGCTGGCATAGCTCATGCATGTGGTTTCAGCCGCATGCCCCACTCAGTTGCCTCGGACACAAAATCCAAGGCCTCCAGGTTCCCCTTCTGTCCTGGAAGCAGGAAAGGTAATCATTGGGATTAATAGTATTTCTTCAGATTACCTGACTTTGTGAAATCCCTGATATTCCCTTGCCACTGATGTGCTTGTGTACCACCTCAAGATGTGAATCCCTGGCTATTCCATAAGGCAATGATGCCAGGATGCTAGAGAGTACCCAGGACATTAGCATGGCCATGATAGCACCATCATTATGATATTAATCAACAACTCAGTATCCTACAGCCATGATCCCGCTGACTCTGGGCCTGATTTCGATTTTCGCGTACGGGTTACTCTGTCACAACAGTGATGGATATCCCGCCCACTGAAATATAAATCCCATAATATCCTAAGGGATTCATATTTCAGCAGACGTATATCTGTCACCGCTGTGATTAAGTAACCCGTCTGCCGAAATCTAAATCAGGACCTCTGTAATCATTACCGTCACCCGGCATAGTGGGGGGACGGTGAAGTGGTGGCAGTATTCAGTCCTGGGCAGATTGAGTGGCTCCCGAGGACTAACTGTGAGCCTTAATGCAATATTACTTCAATTTCAAATCATATAACTAAGATATTTGACTTTTACACATTTACCTGTTTTAAGTTCCACATTTTCAGAATGGTGGAACTATAAGTGTGCCATGCTGAAATTTGAACTTGTGAAAGCCATATTACTGCTAATGATTGTGCTTACTCGGGGGCGTGGCTTAGCCGAGCAGCAAAATGGCCGCTTTCTAAGTGTGCTCTGCTGGCCGAGCTCATTATCCAGCAATTATCCTGGCGATAAGAGACGATCCCTCACCAAACTTTAACACATCTGCTAGAGGTTGAGCCTGTGATCCCCCTCCTGTGGAAATTGGAAATTGGGAATTGACGGTGCTATATGACCGCAGATTGATTACCTGGCGCTGAAGGCCTAACTGGAGGAGAAACCGCGATCCTGCTGAGGATGTGCATCCGAGCAGTGACGGGCGCGCGGAACGGCTGACCGCGCCTGCTAGTATTCCTTGAATCTAGATGACCGTGTCTGGTTTGGGCGCTGCTAGCGGAGGAGAACATCGGACCTGATTTATGGAGGCCCTGGCTGGGACGCACTAGAGCCGGGCGTGGTGCTCAGCGATCGGCCGGAGGCCCTGCACTGCCGGAGAGCAGCGGGGCGTCTTGGAGGCAGCCCGGTGCCGGTGCTGGGCATGTTTTCAGGCGGCCTCCGAGCGCCGAGGCTCGATGCGCACGATCTGCAGCACCGCTGGGCTTACCGAGCCGGGGTCGGAGACTGAGGAGGCCTTGTCCTTCCTGCATGGGCCCGAAGAAGTCAGCAAAGTCATCGCTGGAGCAGCAGACGGGAAATTAGAGGAGTCCACGCCAGCGGTGGTCGCATCGAACGCAGGTTGGTGTACTACCTTTGCACCCCCGACTCCAACGCACCGCTAACCTGCTTGCCCTTGGTAGTGGCTGCTGTCCCCTACCGCCGCCGCGCAGTCCCTGGGGGGGTATCACCACAGCCGCGACCACCCGCAGGCTGAAAGGGAGGTGGGCACTCTATTGAATATAGTACCACCACAACAGTACAACCTCTGACCAGCTCACCTGCCAACAATCGAACATTGTAACTATAAAAAATGAAAGACAGTAAAGTATTCGGACCTGGCCACCCAGCTGGGGCAAGCTGCGATTTAAAGTTAATCATCCTGTGCTGTTGAACTCCCGGGCACAACACTAACCGCCCATCAACACAACAATCAGTCTCTGCATTTTAGCACAACAAAGAGCACATTGGTGCCGGGAGTCTGGCTGTAGTGGCGAAAGTTAGCGGCTAAAGCACAACTGACAATACATGTAAGACTGCGCTTTATCTGTCTAATAATCAACCAACCTGGGTTTCTCAGAGGGCAGCAGACACCCTATATCTGTCTCAAGCCGCGTCCGCTCACCACAGAAATCAACATCAGCCGTGCCATAAACATCCAGGTGCTTTACATCATTTACCCATAAGAGTAGAAGATGGGGAAAACCGACGCTAAGCAAACAAATATATAGTTTGACAGTAGAAGAACTACCCGAACTGCCGAAACCGAAAAGAACCAGGACACAGAAACAATGGCGAGTAATCCCCCAGATCAACCAGATGATGACATATGCAGTATTTTACTGGAGGTCAAAACTAGCCTCAAGGCAATAGACAATAAACTGGATACGCTCTCTACCCAACTTGATCAAGTTTGTAATCGCATAGACACCCACGAAACACGCTTAGATCAACTCGAGAACACATGACTTCCAGGCAGAATCAAAAGAACACCTATTGCACATGGAGAAAGTCTTGAATGTCATAAAAGCAAAGAATGAAGATCTTGAAGCACGCTCAAGAAGGAATAACATTCGCGTTCTTGGCATTCCCAAGACTACCGCAATCACAAAAATGGAAACATTTATTGAGGACCTCCTGCGCGAACTGTGTGGTCAAGACTTATCCACTATGTTCATAGTAGAGAGGGCACATCTGACTCTGGCCCCTAGGCCTGCAGTTGGCGCTACCCCTAGACCCATCATAGCTCACCTGCTGAAATATAGGCACAGAGATGTGGTCCTCCGGAGTTCCAGGGAACAGGGGAATATCACTCATCAAGGCAACAGCTTATCATTTTTTCCAGACTCCACACCTACAGTTCAGGCAGCCAGACACAAATTTGGGCCTGTCAAGCGCCTTCTTCAGAAATTTGGCACACCCTATGCACTCTTTTACCCGGCAAAACTGAAGGTTACACATGAAGGAATGCCACACTACTTCACAGATGCAAAATCGGCACTCACGTTCGCAAACCACATTGATAAGTCAAAGCACAAGAACCCAGCTTTAACCGACCGCACCACTTCTGATGCTACCCTAAGTGACAATGGCTAATACATGCGATTAAATCATTCACTCTAAGATGATCGCTGGTAACACTTGTATAATCCACAGCATAGTAAAAAGTAGGTTGGGGGCTTCCGGAACTTGACCTCACCACATTACAGGTATTAGCCTGAGGACACTGAGAGATAAGTTCCCTTTAGCCAGTCTATGATGGTTTGGCCACCCTTCCATAGGGTTGGGTTGTACGCCGGCGACCCCATGGCCCCCGGCAGATCTCCCTGTGAACACCACTAATGTTCACTGTTATATTTGTTGGGGTGGGTGGCGGGTGGGTTAAAGTACTTGACCTATTTGGGAGGTTGGTGTGGGTGGGGAGTGGAGGGGATGTTAAGGAGTTATTACTGGTTAACACAGAAGCACACAAACAACATTACATGATACGATTGGAGGATTCACACTGCAATACAAACTATTGGCGCGCAAAACACAGTGTAGGGTATTTTAGCTACGGCTCTGTCACACTGAGAAATCTGACATCTCCTTCGGTGACACTTAGGGACATTCGCAGTTATCCTACATCTGACCATTGACCAATTAGGATGGCAACTAACAATTTCCTAACCTGGAATGTCCAGGGTCTTAATCACAGGAAGGCATGACTGGTTCACGTTTTCCTTGCTAGGCAACAGGGAGACATGTGTTTCCTACAGGAAACTCACTTAAATTCTGCTGACTCGAATAAACTGAAACACAAGCGCTGGGGCGAATGCCATTCCTCTACCTACTCCAACTATGCGAGAGGAGTGGCTATTTTGATGCGCAATGGGATTGATTGGGCGTTGACACACTCACATATAGATACAGAAGGAAGATTCATTATATTAAAAGGGACTCTAGGGGGAACGCAGATACTGATGCTTGCCATCTATGGACCAAATATTGACAATCCGGGTTTGCTCTATGATGTTTGGGTGAAGGTCATTGCTATGGGATGAGACACGGTTATTTGGGGGGGGATTTTAATGCAATACTATGTAATGACTTGGACAGATTAGGCTCTGCTCGCACTCTTCACCCCCGCTCCGGTCTCGCGCTCAACATGATCATGTCAGACTGTCACCTAGTAGGGAGTCGGCAGCGCGCGCGAACAAAGATGGCCGCCGCGCTTTGAACTCCGCTCTTACCTGCCATAACGACGATCTTCAGGCGCCGATAGGGGCTTTGTAGACACTTCATCTTCGGCCCAGGTGCTCCTTTGTGCCTGGAGTGTCAGTGGGCTGAGTTTTGGAGCTCTGGCACCTTCGTGGGACGAGCGGTAGGCGTTTTTGTGCCCTCCTCAAAAAGGGCTCCTGCTCCCTCGATCTCCTCTGTGGGCTCTACATGCAGGGGAGGCGGGCTTGACTGCTGGGTGCCTCCCCCCTCTCTTCAGAAGCCTTTCTCTCTTAAAGGGGTGTTCTTCTGCCTCTGTTGTAAACTGCCTAAAAGGATTAAAGGGATTTTGTTTCATAAAGCTTTATTGAAAAGCTGAATTCAGTCTTTCTGGAGCCATTTCATTGTAATGTTTTGTCAGAAAACCATATTCCAACTCACAGTTTTTCCTATCTGTGGCATAAACTATTTATTACTATTTGCCTGCCTTCTGTCTGTCAATATGGAATCAAAAACAGCAGCAAATAAACGTAAACAAACTGTTTCACCTCCTCCTGCCAAATCCAAAGCCATTGATTCTCAAGATAACTCTTTGGCAAAAAATTTAGAGGAAATTTAAGCGATTCATACAAATACTGATACAATTTCTTTCGATATTAAAAATATTCAGAGAGATATGGCTTCATTATCGATGAGAGTTGCTGATAATGAGATTATAATCCGTGACAATACTAAAACTAAGCCTGGGCGTAGTTCGCGAAGTAGCGCTACGCGAAGCTACGCAAAGTGCAGTTCGCACTACGCGAGCTACGCGTAGCACTACGCGAACTGCGTAGTGCACTGTTCGCAATGATTGCACAGTGCCGGATGCTTGTCCGCACTGTGCAATCATTGAAAACGACATCTTGCACAGTGCGAGCTGTCTTTTACTGCCGCTCGAGTAGATTTTTACTCGAGCGGCAGCTTTCTCAACGCGGACTGGTAGTTTCTCATCGCGAGCGGTCGCGAGCATACACAACCACTCGCAATGAGAAACCTGACCTCCCCGCGTTGAGAATCTCGCCCGGAGGTTTATTTTCCACGCTCGCGATCGGCAACTTGATGTTGCTGATCGCGAACGAGAAAAAGTCTTGCCGGGATGTCATTTTGCTTGCTCGCGGTCGCCAACTTGACGTTGAGGACCGCGAGCAAGCAAAAATGACTGCTGCACTACGCTAC
Source organism: Calotriton arnoldi (assembly GCA_963921515.1). NCBI lineage: Eukaryota > Metazoa > Chordata > Amphibia > Caudata > Salamandridae > Calotriton > Calotriton arnoldi. The sequence goes on along the minus strand of CAWUFW010006087.1, from coordinate 139,161 downwards.
GCTACGCGTGTTTGCACTGTGCTACGTGCAATTCGCGTTGTGCGAAGTAGCGCAAACTTCACAAACTACGCGAGCGTAGCGTAGTGCTTTGCCCAGGGTTAACTAAAACCATCACTACTATGGCTCCACTTGTTCCTCAGGTTGCTTCCCTCCAACGTTCCTTATTGGATTTGGAAAATAGAAACAGGCAATACAACCTATGCATATTTAATGTCCCGGAGGGAGTTGAGGGACAGAGTTGTCGTCTTTTCTTGGAAAACCTTCTACCTAAGTTATTAAATATCAAATTTCCAGAGCGTTTTGAGATAGACAAAGCTCACAGTATTCCTTCAATTCGCAAACCTCATCAAACCAAACCAAGACAAATCATATTCAAAGTTCTGAGGCATCATCACCTTCTCCTCATTCGAAAAGCTGCCTGAGAAATCCCTTCTCTCCTAATTGAAGGAAATAAAGTCTTTCTCCATCAAGACTTTGCAAAGGAGACAGTTCAAATACAACGACAATTTTCTGAATTGAGGCCTCGTTTACGTGAAGCTGGTTACAAATATGGCCTTTTTGACCCTGCGATTATGCGCATTTGGAAAAATGATGTCTCCAAGTCTTTTTCAGCTCCGGCGGATTTAATCAGATCCTTGGACCAGCACGATCCTATTTGCATGGACTCTCAGCCTTCTGGTTCTGTGGATTAACATTCTTTAGCCCTTAATGCAGGTTGTTATTCTTTTTTAGGCGGGTGCATATGTTGGTGGTTTTCTTGCTTCGCACCTCCGTCTCCAATGTTCTATTAGTATGAGGTCTTGGAGACTGACCTCTTTTTATGTTGTTTGTCTTGTTTTGTCTTTTTTATATGGGCTACTGTCTCTGTTCTTTTATTCTCTTCTATTGTTTATGAGAAAGCAATATGTCTGGATCACGTAAGTTAGCTGTTGCCTCCTTAAATGTGAATGGTCTGAGACACCCTGTTTAAAGACGTAACATTTTAGAATATCTCCAAAAATCTAATGTGGATATCTGTTTTGTACAAGAAACTCATGTGGATGATAAGATATTACATACCATGTCTAAAGGTTGGGTGGGGCTTATAGTTTTGTCTCCTGCTGCAACACGTAAAAATGGTGTAGCTATATTTTTTTCACATAGAACTCAGGTACAACTATTGTCTCATCATCATGATGCAGATGGCAGATTTGTTTTTGCTCAATTTCAGATTGACAAACTCATTTTGAATTTGGCCAATATATATGCTCCTACATCTGATGACCCTGCCTTTTGGTCTTATGTCTCTGCTGAAATACTCAAAATTGGTAGTATGTATCTTATAGTAGGTGGTGATTTTAACCTTATTAGGGACCCTTTGTTGGACCGGTCTTCTGCTTTTAAATTCCGACCTAACAAAGCATTTTTTGCTTTAAAGTCTTTCCTTTCCGTTACCAAATTAGTTGATTTTTGGAGACTGGAACATCCTACAGACAAAGAATTTACCTTTTTCTCCAATGCTCACTCCTCTTTTTCTAGAATTTATTACTTATTAACTTCACGTAACCTATGTCACATGATTAGTGAGGCGGTTATACACCCTATTACGGTTTCAGACCATGCTTTGATTTCCTTTTCTCTTTGTATTTCTGATCCTCAAGTCTCTAATAAAAATAGGAGAATGAACTCAGACATAGTTCTTAATCCAATTAATTCTAAAAAAATGGCCTTAGCTATTAATGACTATTTTCTGAATAATAATTCATGTGACACTTCCAAAATTATCCATTGGGATGCTTTTAAAGCTTATATTCGTGGAGTTTCAATTTCTATTATGGCACATGAAAATAAATCTTTTTACTTTCACCTCACTAAATTAGAAAAACAGATCGCATCTGTGGAAAGACTTTTTATTACGTCTCGAGATCCACAATACAAATCCCAACTTCAGAAATAGAGATATGAATATAATTGTATGCTTAGTAAAAGAGCAGGTTTACTTATCTCAAAAGAAAAATCTAATTTTCATTTTAACTCCAACAAATCCGGTCGACTGTTAGCTAATTATATACGCCTCAAACGTGATAGGATTCAAATCCCAGCCATCAAAACGAATAATGGTACATTAGTGACAGATGTTCAGAATATTCTGAAAGAGTTTATTTCTTTTACTCTTCATTATATAACGAGCCTCTCACACCCAATAGTAATGTTATCAGTGATTTTCTTCATTCTTGTCGACTGCCTCAGATTTCTGCTACTGATATATTGACCTTAGATAATCCCATTGACGTTAAAGAAATTATTGCAGCAATTAATGCTTTGAATTCCAAAAAAACTCCTGGTCCAGATGGTATCCCGGCTGAATTCTATAAGTGTTATCAAGAACAATTATCCCCCTTTTTACTATCCCTTTTTACTGATTTTCAGCACAATTCCATGATGGGGGGATCTTTTAATGAAGCCACTATAATTGTTCTTCCCAAACCTAATAAAGACCATACCCTAGTATCAAATTTCCGTCCCATATCTTTGATTAATCAGGATTGCAAAATATATGCCAAAGTCTTAGCAAATAGATTGTCTCCCTTATTATCCAACATTATACAACCTGATCAAACTGGCTTTATGAAAGGTAGATTATCCTCTCATAATACCCGGTTATTATGTCATGTATTATCTCTTGCCAAACTATCTAGTTGTCCAATTGGTGTAATGGCCTTAGATGCAGAGAAGGCATTTGATAAGGTTAATTGGCAATTTCTGTTTAAAACTTTAGAAGTATTCCATTTTGGTCCTCTTTTTATTAATATGATTAAAGCATTATATTCAGCCCCCTCAGCTTCCATTTTTGTCAATGGTAGATGTTCTTCCCCATTTCGCTTATATAGAGGCACTCGGCAAGGATGTCCTCTTTCTCCTTTACTTTTCCTCATTGCAATTGAGCCCCTTTTATGTTCTCTCCGTATTAGTAATTTGTATACAGGTGTTGTTTTAAAAAATACTACCATTAAAGTTTCTGCATATGCTGATGATGTGTTATTATATGTTAATGATCCCCTTACCTCTATACCTATTATTCTTGATATTATTCATAAATATGCTAATGTTTCTGGTTATTCACTGAATACTAATAAGACCAAATTTTTTCCATTAAATGTTTTTTGTAATTCTACAATGTTGGCAAATACTGATATAATTTGGGCTCCAAAAAAACTTAAATATTTAGGGATAACTTTTACCAATTCGATTAAAGATACAGTTGAAACCAATTGTTCTACAATTCTAACTAACACCAAAGAGAAACTAGATAGATGGTCTACTCTTCATCTAAACTGGTGGGGACGTATTGAAGCACTTAAAATGTCTATCACCCAACAAATTTTATATTTCTTGTCTATGAAACCCTTCTCCTTTCCGTCCACTTTTTATGTTAAAATATACAAGTTGTTTACTAAATTCATTTGGAATAATAAACCTGCACGTATTGGTCTTAAGACTCTTCAACTGCCCAAATGTGAAGGTGGGGGTTGGCCTTCCAGATTTTAAAAGTTATCATTTTGCATTTATTGTGGCACAATGCTCCTTATGGTTCCATAATATTCCCCCCACTAATGCACCTACATGGCTTACATTAGAAAAGAATATTTTAGCCCCATATCCATTAACTGCTTTTCTAACCATGGCAAATGGTTCTTTTGGTAAATGTTCCTCCATTATTGCCAACTCTAAAACTGCCCTTTTATCATTTGATAGTAGTTTTTCTATTAATTTGTCCTCCACTAAAAAGTTCATCTTTGGTTTAATTCTAAATTCCAATATCACAAACATATTTCTTTTTGGAACCTATCGATTACTGCTGGTATATTCTTTGTTGATGACATCTGTCAATATGATATGTTTTACACATTTGATGTACTCCAAGCTAAATATAACCTACCATTATCTGAATTGCCCAAATATACATTATTATGTAATACTGTTCTTAATGCATACCCGCATTTACTTTCTATGTCTCAGTCCTCCGGTATAGAGTTATGCATTCCTATGTTCAGCCGTTCAGGACATATAGCTTCTAAAGTATATAAAAAACGTATTACTTCTAATTCCTCCTTTTCACATTTTAATCAAAAATGGCCATCATCATGAATCTTCACTCCTCCACATTATCCTGGAAGGATATTTGGAAATCCAACACAGCTAATTACCTCCCTGATACTCTTATACAAATTGTTGGCATTGTAAGTCTGACACTGGTGACTTGCGTCACTTATTTTTCAATTGTCCTATTATTCATAAATTTTTATTAGATATATGGAATATCATAACCCGGATCTTTAAGATTCATACAACATTATCTTTTCATATTCTACTCCTCAAATCTTCTTTTTTTAAATCTACATTATCCTCTATGGATTGTAAATTACTTGATTTTCTTATCTCTACTGCAATTAAATCTATTACTTGTAATTGGAAAGACGCCACATTACTTTCAGTTCATGTATGGTGGGAATTGATTATTTTTCTTAGACGTGGGCAATGCTCTTTTCCATGTTCCCCTAATGAATTTTCTCCTTCTAGGTCTAATATGTGGTCCAGTTTAGATTCCTATATAAGTATATGTTCTTCAATTTAAAGTATGCATTTAAATTTCTTAGTCAATTTGTATGCAATGTAGCCCCTTTATTGTTTGTATTATGTCTGTAATATAGTTTTATTTCTCATATATAATTATTAATGCTGGTATAGGTATTCTCTTTCATTATTAATGGTTGTTTCATTTTTTATATTGTAATATGTACCTATACTTTTATGTTCGGTATTATTCTTTGTATTGTGTTTCTTAATGTTTATGAAAAATGTACCTAATAAAATATTTTGAACAGAAAAAAAAAAGAAAAGACTGTCACCTAGTAGACATATGGAGGCGACTGAACCCACACAAACGGGAGGGAACCTGTATTTCATCACAATATAACACCTGGTCTAGACTGGACCGCTGGTTAATCTCAGGAGACGTAGCGACATGGGCAGTAGATGCACAGCACCTACCAAGAACCCTGTCTGACCACTCCCCGTGTATTCTTAGGGTTGTATTCCCCACATCCATTAAGCGCGAATTCACGTGGAGATTTCCCCCCCACGCTCTGCTGGACGCAGCATTCCAGGCAGAAAGCAGATGCAACATTGTTGAATATTTCTCTTTAAACCAGGGGTCAGTATCTTCTCCCTCTGTTCTCTGGGAGGCCTTCAAGGTCGTCATAAGGGGGAAATGTATAGCTCGCCAGGCGGGAGTGCTGAAAGCCATACGCGGTGCACTACAGAAACTAGAAACTGAAATCAGAACACTGGAGCTCCGATACTTTGACACTAATGACGCTTCACTCTTAGTACCCATTCGTGAAAAAATTTCTGAATTCGTGGAGGAAGCAAACACAAAATTAAAATTCCTGGGGAAAGTTGCCACAGCCAGGCGGTATGGAGAAGGGGACCGACCAGGCAGAAAGCTTGCAAATATACTTAAACCCTTTCGTAGCTCTCCCTATATAGCAGAACTTCTAGACAATGATGAGGAAACCATCAGAGGCCCCAAAGAGATACATGACCACCTCACCGAATTCTACACCTCGCTATACACCTCCACGACACCACATGTAGACTCTAAACTCACTCCTTACTTAGACTCATTGGAGCTGCTCTGGCTTAGCAATGCCCACAGAGATTATTTGGATGAGCCCTTTACTGTTGAGGATATAATACAAGTGATTAAAAGTCTTCCCACCGACAAGGCCCCTGACCTTGACGGCCTAACAACCACCTCCTATAAAAGCTATGCCACACTCCTAGTGCCCCACCTCTTGGAAATGTATTTAGAATCCCTGCAGAACGGTTCACTCCCCCCAATGACTAGGGAGGCTGTCATCTCAACGCTACTCAAGCCAGGCAAACCCCCGAACAAATGTGATTCGTACAGACCTCTTTCCCTAATAAATATTGATCACAAGATCTATGCAAAACTCCTTGCAAACAGACTGCAACCCCTATTACCACTTATTGCTAGACCTGATCAATCCGGGTTTATACCAGGGTGCTCCACATCGCACAATTTGAGGACCTTTTTCTCCATCTTCCATCAACTAGACACCCAGACCCCTGCCTTGGCGGCATTTCTTGATGCCACCAAGGCCTTTGATTCGCTTGAGTGGCCATATCTCTTCACCATCCTTGCCAGACTAGGACTAAGCCCTCTATTTATTAGACAGATCAGACTATTGTACTCCAAACCAATCGCCAGACTACGTGCAAATGGATTAACTTCGGCCCCATTTGACATCACTCGAGGCACCAGACACGGGTGCCCTTTGTCACCCCTCCTGTTCGCCATCACCATGGAACCCCTCGCTGCACGGATTAGGAAACATAATAAAACACGCGGTGTTGACTTCTCCACCAGAGGTGTAATTATATCATTGTACGCCGACGATATCACACTATATCTCAGAGCTCTATTAGATAATCTGAATCCAGTCCTTTGTGAACTCACCAAGTTCGGCGGTCTTTCAGGCATCCACATCAACTGGTCCAAATCCACCCTGCTCCCACTCACTAACACAATGGTCCCCTTTGAGCCAGACTACCCTATTCCATGGGCGACTGGTCCAGTCCGCTATTGGGGGATATGGCTAAGTACTAATATTCAAGACCTTTGGGACATGAACCTCGGTCGCACATTTGCGTGGCTGGAGGAGAAGACGTCATCTGGTCAAAACTCCCTATTTCTTTGGCTGGACGCATTGCTATCACTAAAATGATAGTCTTGCCTAAATTTTTATATTTATTTGTTAACCTGCCGCTGCAAATAACTCAATCTTTCCTGAAAACTCTTAGATCTTTAATGATCTCACTGGTGTGGGCAGGGAAACAGCCACGTATATCATGGGAAGTGCTTACGCTCCCATTGGCTCAAGGTGGATTGGGCGCACCCGAATTAGCCCTATATGCCTTCTGTGCACAGGTGCAGTTTCTACATTATTGGATCTTCCCCACCCCCTTTCAACCTCATGTGGCAGTTGAAGCTGACAGCGAAGCTCCTTTACCATTAACGGTGGCTCTTTATCGACCCTATAAACGCGAACACGCTACCCTAAATACTGCAGACACATTACGTTGGGCCTGGGATAGGCTCCGCTTACGTGCGGGACACTCGGTATTGTATGCACCATCTATCACGCTTGCTCAAAATCCACAGCTGCCAATATTAACAGACAAAGGAAACTCCACACGCGCGCACAACATGGGATGGGAAACGTTTGCCGATCCATACCCAAATGATAACTTCATAAATCCTCCTACAACAGAACTTGGAGGTAATTCCAGATTCTCCAATCTATTGTTATACTACAGTATTAGAGGTACGTGTGGCAAACTACATGATACATTTCCTTCCCCCCACCATCTCTCCCGGCTCTAGGTTCACTGCTCACAAACTCTTCACCCAACAAACTTATCACCGGGCTCTATAGTGCCATGCAACGCTCATTCCTGGTCACACAACCAAAAGCCTTGGTGGGTTGGAATGAAGAGCTAGAAGATCCCATTTGAGACGACCAATGGCAGTTCTGATGCGGGCAATTAGAGATGCTTTCGCCCAATTATAAATTACGTCTCATACATTTTAAATACCTGCATCACATCTATAGAACCATTATGCAACTTAAAACATGGTTATTCGCCCCTATGCGAACTGCTGGAGATGCAAGACTCCCAATGCTTCATTCCTTCACATGGCCTGGAGTTGCCCTGGTATGGGGAAATTTTGGAAATAGATATTCGATACAATAAATGAGATTCTGAAGACTAACATGGTTCCATCACCTAAAGTGGGCCTTTTGGGATATGTTAAGGAGGCCCCAATTGGACACTGCAGGCTACTCGCTATGCTCCTACTGTTAGCCAAGCGCAGAGTTGCGATGCACTGGGGCAAGCGCAAATCCCCCGACATCAAGGCCTGGGTTCCAGACACCACATTTTGTCAGGAGCAATTAAACATATATTCAGAACTACTTCCACCAGCATCTAGGCCCAAAGACACCTGGGGACCGTTTCTGGCTTGGTTAACTGACCTAAATTGAATATAGCCCCTTACATCGCATGCGTTTACAACACATGCGATTACAACGCGGTCATTACAACGACCGCGTTCTTACATCGCAGTACATTACAACGCAAGTCGTTACATCGACTTGCTGTAGGGGGCGCGCTGGACTTAGGAATAGTATAATTTACTATTCCAACTCCAGTGTGCGCAACAGTAGGGAAGGTGTTGGAATAGTAAATTATACTATTCCTTAGGTTAGCGCGCCCCCTACAGCAAGTCGATGAAACAACTTGCGTTGTAATGTACTGCATTGTAACAACGCGGTCGTTGTAAGGACCGCGTTGTAATCGTATGCGTTGAAACACATGCGATGTAATTGTTGTTTCCCCCTAAATTCAGCTCCTGTCCAGGCTGCTGCGCCCATTCACGAGTCAAATCAAACAATAGCTAACGATCAACTCGATGCCCTATGATCTATTTACTGTCATTGAACTGTATTACTTCTCACAAGGAGTCTTCATACTAAACAATGCTATGCAATTTACTTCCGTACATTTGTGCCTGGTTTTGCTTGTGTGCGATGTGGAATTTCACTCAAACATATGATCAACTGTGCTGCTTCTGCTTCGGTTTTTGTTTTTACTTGTTATGTTATATTTGCTACCTTTCTCTGTAACATTTGGCAGCGTATATATGAACATTGATTCTCTGTACTTCTTTCTAAATGCCAATAAACAAATATATATATAAAAAAATCTTTGTGCTTACTCTTTAACTCGCTGAGCCAACTCGATGGAATGATGCTTGCAATCAAAAATTTGCAAGTAGAACACAACTACATATATACACAAATCCACATGCACACATGGATTGACTCCTCTACAGAGACCCAAACACACATGCCAGAGGATTCACTGGCACCCACACAGACACAACTGAAGGCACCTATGCACATATAAAACCTGGTAAGCCATTAGTTGAGAAGGGTTGTTCTGACCTATCTCTATTTACTATTATCCCAAAGTACTAGAGGTGACAGTTGACAGTAGAAGCATAAGGTATGACCAAGAGAGAGTAAATTAGAAACAAGTCTTGTAAATTTAGTGATTTTCCCCGTAATAGAGCCATGGTGGACAGAAGACACGGGTAATCTTGTGTCAAGAAGAAGCAGTAGTAGAAAATAGGCTGCAAGAAAGGGATGGAGGTATTAATTAGGAATGGGGGATAACGGTTTGAGTAATCAACGCAGAAAAAAAAGAAGAAACATTGTATAATGTAAGGGCTAGCCACGGGGAGCTGTTTACAAACTACCATTCGGAGGTGACATACACAAATCCCATCCTCCACTGGGCCACCACAGTGGAGTGACCGTCATTTACATTTCACTGCCCAGGCTCGCCAGACTAGACATGGTGGTATCATGCACAGATATCAGTTAATGGTCCTAATGCACAGGGAGAATATTCTCTTCTTCTCATGGCCATTTTGTTTGTTTTCCAGCACCAATCAACACTTTAGGGGTTTAATTTAGAAAACAGTGTACTTTGCCGAGCAGGCTCAGGAAGCAGTGGCAGTTACAATGAAGTCTTTGGAAATGCCTACATGGCAGGTTCTCTAATATGGCATGTGCTTGTCATCCAGGGAAGGAAAGGCCGTAGCATTCACTGACCTGGAATACTAGTGGGCAGCCTGCCACGGTCTAAATCACCCAATAAATCTTGAATCCCTTTGCTGACAAAACTAGCTTTCAGGTAAAAGAAAGACTGGTGTCAATGTTCATTCAATTTTGTTCTTTCGCTGGCAGAATCTGCCAGACTGGGTGGTAAAATATTTTATTCTCCATTGCCATCTTTGAAATGACAAATCTTCCAGTGATGTTGCAGTGCGCTCTATTACATCCTTTGCCTCTTTGCGACATTTATACATATAGAACAATGCTATTCGGTATGTTCTTTTCTTTAAACTTATAGGACACTCTTGTGTTTTCCAGATTGCTGCACCTACACCAAACACTGCTTATGCAGTTCTAGAACTCCTCTGTTACATATCACTTTAGACAAATGCATTAATTAATTAATGTAAACAGGCAACATCTCCCGGAGTTCACTGATTTATATAAAAAAGCGGCAGGACCTAAACCATGGTGCCTGGTGTACACGCAGCAAGCTGGTAAAACATGTATTTAATTTGCTTTTCTTCTTACAAATAGATTAAAATATTTTAACATTACAGAGAACGATAAAAATATAAAGAAATATGCTGTACTCATTCTTATTAATTCTTTTATTATGATTAAAAATACTTTTGGTATTTATAATGTCTTCTTTTCATGTTTATGATTCAAACAAAAGAAATTGGCAAAACCATTTGGCACCAAGGTGGAAAAAGTAACAACTGCAATACTGTGGGGTATATTTACAAGATTTGCCGCTAAGCAAAGTTAGCGTTGCTAAGCAGCAATTTTCTTACCGCCGTGCATCGACAAAAACTATCGCCATGGTACCAACGTATTTACAATATGTCGCTACATGGCGATAGGATCTGCTAACGGCGGCGAATGTTGCTGCAAACACTAACACCACAGTGATAAAAATCTTGCTGCTAACGTGAAAAAAGTGACGGCTGGCCAGTCAGCGACCAGAAAACTAATGTTAGTTTGCGAGAAAAATAAACCACAAAAGGCCCACGAGGCACAAAAAACAAAACAATACCTAGAAGCAAAATAGAGCAGGCTTGACCCAGTTCAGCAGGAGATACCAACCCCCCTAACAGCCAGGATGACCAGCCAGAGTCCCAGGAGAAGAGGAAGAGGAAGAGGAAAAGAATATTCAGTCAGGAGGAAAATGAGATCCTGATTGCTGAGGTGACGGAGAATCAACACCAGCTCTTTGTCAGCTCCAGAGTGTCAATGGGGACAAAAAATGCCATTTGGCAGTCCATTGTGACCAAGGTGAATGCGGTAGCAGAAGTCATGCGGACAGTGGCCGACTGCAAGAAGTGCTGGCATGATGCCAAGCGCATGACTAAGCGGAAACTGTCCAATAATTGGCAGGCAGCACTGCAGACCGGAGGTGGGAGTCCAGCGCCATAGGAGGAGCTAGATGCCTTGGAGGAACAGGTATCCACAGTCATCTGTGAGGAGTCGGTGGTTGGAGTTGAGGGGCAGGATAGTGCTGAATATGACCAGCTACATCAGCAACAGGGTAAGTGAGAACCAGGGGCATTGGGGTGAGGGAGTAATGTTGCTTCTATTCATCTTAATATGTCTCAGTGCCCACCTACACTGTGTGTAGACCAAACTCCAGATGCATAGGTACTTGGGAATATATTCACATATCACTTTTGCTTTTGAATACATATGAAGACAATGGTGGTGTAACTGACTTCTAATCCAGCGCACATGCACATATAACTATGTAAATATATAGACAATTGACCACCACTGTGTCTCCTAACTCTGGGCTACATCAAGAAGCAAAGGGGCATATTGACTAGAGAAGTGGCGGAGCGTTGCATTAGCCTTCTTGGCTCAACATAAATAAGGCAAAGCACTTTTTGCCACAGGAAAGTCAATCAATGTGACGTACCTGTGGTGTCAGGGGATTGTAGATATTCCAATAAGTCACTGTACATACAACAATATGGCTCAGTCCTGTGCCACATTATGCATTGTTGATCCATGTAGATGACTAATGCAAAAGCAGGCACTCATGCACAATAGTGAAAGAGTGTCTGCTTTGGGGCTAGCCAGCAACATTAAATGCATGTGCATGCCAACATTTCATGCATCAATGTAATGTAGAAAATAAGTCTGAGCCCCGCTTCACAGAAGTTGCTGAGCACGGTGTCAATCCAAGAAGAGTAACTCTGCATCACATTACAGGTTTGTACATAGGACCACAGGTACATAATGAAAGTGTGCCTCCTCTACAAGGTATGTTCAATCCACATTAAGTGGGTCAACACTGCCATGTAAATATTGTGAGTTCAAGAAAGAACAGGGGATCCCTACTCACTAAGGAACCAGGGTAATAGTTATATAGGAAAAACAATGGTTCCTGTGGAATAATATACTATGAGGTTATGATACATAAGCACAATCGCGATATAGAGGGTTAGACAATGGCAGAGCGCGAAGGAACCACTAACACACCGATTCCAGTGTAGTATATTTTATGGATTTTTTAAACAATAAAGTTAGGAGTAAACATTATACATCAAAACAACATTTGTGCATAGTATCCCAAGTGACAAAGGGGACCTAAACCTAAGTGACAACGTGACTATTAAATACAAGGTTTCCACAGTTTGTACAAGTCGACCATTATCAAAATGATTCCATGTGAACAGCCGCTATATACAATGATATGTGCTGGGGAAATGGTTCGCTTCTTCTGTTTGTCGACAGCGTGTCGACCCTCAAAACAATGTGGGGTATCTTCAGGACTATTGATGAAGGGACATCTGAATATATGGTTGCGCAGCCTTGTGAAAATGATGTGCCACACGTGAAGAAAAGAGGAAAAGGTTTACTCACATGAGGACCTGATCAAGCTGACTGACGCAGCTTTTTCTGAATCTACACGCGGAGCGCTGTCCCGCTTTTCCATTCTTCTACCGAGAAATGCTCTCAGTGCATTGTCACTGTTAATCCACAAAGGGATTCTACAACGCTACAGCTGTGGCGTAAAACTAATTGAGCCCCTCTGGCCCACCTACATACCCCATTGGATTGACAGCCTGTCCTCACATTGAGTACCCAGACGGGTCCTCATGTGAGTAAACCTTTTCCTCTTTTCTTCACGTGTGGCACATCATTTTCACAAGGCTGCGCAACCATATATTCAGATGTCCCTTCATCAATAGTCCTGAAGAGACCCCTCATTGTTTATAATGGTTGACTTATACAAACTGTGGAAACCTTGTATTTAATATTCACGTTGTCACTTAGGTTTAGGTCTCCTTTGTCACTTGGGACACTATGCACAAATGTTGTTTTGATGTATAATGTTTACTCCTAACTTTATTGTTTAAAAAATCCATAAAATATACTACACTGGAATCGGTGTTAGTGGTTCCTTCGCGCTCTGCCATTATCTAACCCTCTATATCGCGATTGTGCTTATGTATCATAATCTCATAGTATATTATTCCACGGGAACCATTGTTTTTCCTATATATATATATATATGTAAATATTGTGAAGCATGCATGCCCTCACTAAACAAAAACTTGATGATGGTCCGGTTGCAATAGTGTTTTGTAAAATTTCAAAAAGCAAATATAATGGTGTAACTGCTGAATTTATGTGTGCAGGTGAATGAAGCACACACAACTACATCCAAAACTGGTGGAGAGCCCTACCTCAAAGTACACCCACCCATGTTGCTCACATCCAAAGCTGCACTGCCATTGAAAACACCTTGTATCAATTATGTGCACATTCCATATTTACAAAAATTAACATACTCGGGGGCCAAGGTGCTGTTCACCTTTGAGTAAAAGGGATATGCATTTAAAAGTACAGAGTAAGGCCTCAGCATTGTAGGAATTAGTTCCCTAAAATCACAACATGTCTGTTCTGTTTGCCATGCTCCCAGAACCACACATTCCCTGTCACGTGCATGTTAAGTGAAGTATGACAATGGGCCCCATTCACAATGTGAAAACACAACAATTGATGGACAGAATGCAGAACAATGTCGTACATTCACCCCAGTACAGAGATCTGGGCCTAAATCCATCGTTTTTTTGCTCACCATGCCATTCCAGTTTGGACCAAGCCATATGCAAATCAGTCTTGACCCTGCACCCAATGGGAACAGTCCAGCCCGAACTGCCAGGCCAGGTCCTCCCTGGACTGGAAACAAGCATCCTAGGACCGGTTTCGGGCTTTCAGCCCTAATCAGCCAGGATAGCTTGACTCCAGTGGCATGGAGAGCACGGGACCCACGTCTAGGCATACCCATCCCACTAGGGGTGACAAATGCAAAAACAACAATTGATGGACAGAATGCAGAACAATGTCGTACATTCACCCCAGTACAGAAATCTGGGCCTAAATCCATCGTCTGGTCCCAGGATGCTTGCTTCCGGTCCAGGGAGGACCTGGCCTGGCAGTTCGGTCTTTACGGTTCCCATGGGGCACAGGGTCAAGACTGATTTGCATATGGCTGGGTCCAAACTGGGGTGGCGTAGTGGGCAAAAGAACGATGGATTTAACCCAGATCTTTTGACTGGGGGAGAATGTTTGCATTGTCAGCGTTCCGTCCATCATTTGTTTGCTGTAACACTTTTCGCCCTAAGTGTGATGGGTAAGCCCAGACGTGGGTCCCTTGCTCACTGTGCCACTGGATTCAAGCTAGCCTGGCTGAAGAAGAGTGACATACCCTGAAACCGGTCCCAGGATGCTTGCTTCCGGTCCAGGGAGGACCTGACCTGGCAGTTCGGTCTTTACTGTACCTATGGGGCACAGGGTCAAGACTGATTTGCATATGGCTGGGTCCAAACTGGGGTGGCGTAGTGGGCAAAAGAACGATGGATTTAACCCAGATCTTTTGACTGGGGGAGAATGTTTGCATTGTCAGCGTTCCGTCCATCATTTGTTTGCTGTTACACTTTTCGCCCTAAGTGGGATGGGTAAGCCCAGACGTGGGTCCCTTGCTCACTGTGCCACTGGATTCAAGCTAGACTGGCTGAAGAAAGGTGACATACCCTGAAACCAGTCCCAGGATGCTTGCTTCCGGTCCAGGGAGTACCTGGCCTGGCAGTTCGGTCTTTACTGTTCCCATGGGGCACAGGGTCAAGACTGATTTGCGTATGGCTGGGTCCAAACTGGGGTGGCGTCGTGGGCAAAAGAACAATGGATTTAACCCAGATCTTTTGACTGGGGGAGAATGTTTGCATTGTCAGCGTTCCGTCCATCATTTGTTTGCTGTAACACTTTTCGCCCTAAGTGGGATGGGTAAGCCCAGACGTGGGTCCCTTGCTCACTGTGCCACTGGATTCAAGCTAGACTGGCTGAAGAAAGGTGACATACCCTGAAACCAGTCCCAGGATGCTTGCTTCTGGTCCAGGGAGTACCTGGCCTGGCAGTTCGGTCTTTACTGTTCCCATGGGGCACATGGTCAAGACTGATTTGCATATGGCTGGGTCCAAACTGGGGTGGCGTCGTGGGCAAAAGAACAATGGATTTAACCCAGATCTTTTGACTGGGGGAGAATGTTTGCATTGTCAGCGTTCCGTCCATCATTTGTTTGCTGTAACACTTTTCGCCCTAAGTGGGATGGGTAAGCCCAGACGTGGGTTCCTTGTTCACTGTGCCACTGGATTCAAGCTAACCTGGCTGAAGAAGGGTGACATACCCTGAAACCGGTCCCAGGATGCTTGCTTCCGGTCCAGGGAGGACCTGGCCTGGAAGTTCGGTCTTTACTGTTCCCATGGGGCACAGGGTCAAGACTGATTTGCATATGGCTGGGTCCAAACTGGGGTGGCGTAGTGGGCAAAAGAACGATGGATTTAACCCAGATCTTTTGACTGGGGGAGAATGTTTGCATTGTCAGCGTTCCGTCCATCATTTGTTTGCTGTAACACTTTTCGCCCTAAGTGGGATGGGTAAGCCCAGACGTGGGTCCCTTGCTCACTGTGCCACTGGATTCAAGCTAGCCTGGCTGAAGAAGGGTGACATACCCTGAAACCGGTCCCAGGATGCTTGCTTCCGGTCCAGGGAGGACCTGGCCTGGCAGTTCGGTCTTTACTGTTCCCATGGGGCACAGGGTCAAGACTGATTTGCATATGGCTGGGTCCAAACTGGGGTGGCGTAGTGGGCAAAAGAACAATGGATTTAACCCAGATCTTTTGACTGGGGGAGAATGTTTGCATTGTCAGCGTTCCGTCCATCATTAGTTTGCTGTAACACTTTTCGCCCTAAGTGGGATGGGTAAGCCCAGACGTGGGTCCCTTGCTCACTGTGCCACTGGATTCAAGCTAGCCTGCCTGAAGAAGGGTGACATACCCTGAAACCGGTCCCAGGATGCTTGCTTCCGGTCCAGGGAGGACCTGGCCTGGCAGTTCGGTCTTTACTGTTCCCATGGGGCACAGGGTCAAGACTGATTTGCATATGGCTGGGTCCAAACTGGGGTGGCGTAGTGGGCAAAAGAACGATGGATTTAACCCAGATCTTTTGACTGGGGCAGAATGTTTGCATTGTCAGCGTTCCGTCCATCATTTGTTTGCTGTAACACTTTTCGCCCTAAGTGGGATGGGTAAGCCCAGACGTGGGTCCCTTGCTCACTGTGCCACTGGATTCAAGCTAGCCTGGCTGAAGACGGGTGACATACCCTGAATCCGGTCCCAGGATGCTTGCTTCCGGTCCAGGGAGGACCTGGCCTGGCAGTTCGGTCTTTACTGTTCCCATGGGGCACAGGGTCAAGACTGATTTGCATATGGCTGGGTCCAAACTGGGGTGGCGTAGTGGGCAAAAGAACGATGGATTTAACCCAGATCTTTTGACTGGGGGAGAATGTTTGCATTGTCAGCGTTCCGTCCATCATTTGTTTGCTGTAACACCATTCACAATGTGACACTAATGCATGTCATTTTGCTACACATTGCCTTGGCCTAATTCATCAAAATGCAGTCATCCACATCAAAGTATCTACTTGTGTTATTCAGATAGCAGTATGTCATTGTCATCATGGTTCCGGTTTTGGATGTCCAAGACACATTGACATGCATGGAAACTGTCCCTTAGGTAAAGTCAGCAGTGTCAGTAAATAAATGCATAGCTATTGATGTCTGTAAACATCCTTCCAGTAACAAAGGCATCCAATAACCCTGAGCAGAACAGCATGTATCATCCATGTGCCCATCCTTGTGAGGTTCAAAAAGGTCTGCTGTGCAGAAGCCAGCCTCAAAGTCCTATGTCCTCCTGCTTGCATCATATTACCATTGCCAATGCACCAAAGTGCAAGGGTGACTGGATAGAGGGAATGGCTGTCAATGAACAAGAAGTTGTCCTTCCCTGCACATCAACATCCATCAATGGGATTGACCTGTGTCAATGTGATTTGGCCACCTTCAAACACATAGACACTTGTCAGACTATGGGAAATCAAGCACATCTACTTTCCATCACATCCTGAACATCACTGAATCCCTGATCTGAAGTGCATGATTGCCCTCCTCATGCCACACTACAAAATAGGTGGCAGTGGCAACATCAAGGGGGGGGGGGGGTGCAGGCTTATCTACACCTCAAAACCTAGTGACTAAAACCAATATGCAAACTTGATTGAGTAAGGGTGACTCATCCACAACGCAGTGTAAAGACACAATAATCAGATTAATTCTGCATTGTCAATAATATGAATCAACCAGCACCACAGTCAGTTTTGAACAGATGATGTAACAGGTGCAGCAGGGTCATAGAATAGCTCCCCTCACTGTTGGCACACAGTAAAACTGTCCAAAACTATGATCAACCTAAGTGTTACATCAGTGATGTTGTACAATGATTCACAAAGCTGTGTGTAATAGGTGTAGCATGTAAGGATAGAGAATGGAAAGTGTCATGCACTCTGATTGTCAACAACTTAAATGCCTGACCAAAGTGGACGAACTCATTCAACAGTATCTTCCCTTTACATTGCAGAGGAAGAAACATCACCTCCTGCTCAGCAGCCTGTCCCACTCTTCAATGAGGAAGAGGAAGAAGAGCTCTCAACCATCGACCAGGACACCCTCCAAGAGCTGCTCGACTCCATAGCCAGCCCATCTTTGGAAGCGGCAAGATCCCGTAGCATCATGGCCTCTCCACCTGCAGCGCAAAACGTGCAGCAGGCACCCCCTAGCAACACAGCTGTCGCCCGGAACTCTGAGCACCAATGTTCCCTCTAATTCTTTTCCTCTGTGTGAGGCAGTGTAGGGTCTCTGTGCACTGCAGCCATGGTTATGTGCACCAGGAACCAGACCGGGCATGTGTGCAGTGTCAAATATCACTCCAAACATTTGCTTAAAAAAGTGAAAAGACGATGCATTTCCACACATACAGCACCACGTTAAGGGTCTTAAGGCAGGTTTGCAATTTGGATACACACGCCATGACATGAATTGGTTACACTACAGGTTTAGAAAAGCACAAGACTCCAACAGTGGTACCATCATAAAATTTTACAAAAGATTCTTAACTGGAGCACTGTTCATTGAATGGGAAAATGTTGAGAGCCTATACAAGATCACATATGCACAATAAGTTACAAAATTACATGACATATTTACAACTTGATGTGCAAGCTACTGAGTAATGTCGGGCTATCCCGTCAGAGATAGTTTGTGAAATATGTGACATCCAGGCAAACATAGACTGTGGGAGAGGGCCGTTCACACAAGTCAAGTACCATCACTAGATGGGTGACATGGTTGCTTCTCACATCGAGCCTTGCCATTTTTCCAGTGCTGATAAACTCTATTGAGGTCAACTTTCCCATTCAGGAGGTAGGCCTTTGTCCTCATCAGCATATCCAAATGCTTCTGCTCTAGTCTATTTCTCAATTTACTCTTGATAGTGTTTATGAGGCTGAATCCTCGTTCACAATCTGCACTAGATGCTTGAAATGTTGCACAGACATCAACAAGCTGAGACATCACACTACACTGAGCAGCATTGCGTACAGTGTAATTCATCATGTATTAAAAGGTGGTAAATAACCCTCCCTTTACATGTTCTGCCACCATATATTTATATTCTCTGTATTGTCGAACAACATCTTCCGGTGTTTCACAATCACCCAGGACCAAGACATTTTTATACCTTTCAACAAGTCTTTGTACATTCTCAGTCCCAAAATCAAAATGTGATTGTGTTGCTATTGCCTGGAATTCAAAACTTGCCCATTCTTTCAGTTCATCTTCAGGGAACCTTTTTTGCATGTGCTCACAAAGAAGAGAAACAAAAGACAAAATAGGCCCACTGTCAAACTCTTGCCTTTCCTTGTACAACACCATCAGATCTCTTACAGTGCTGCTCCAAAAGACAGTGTCCCCCAAATGCTGTTCCTTAATTTGGACAATCTTTGCTCTTGCATACTGTACAGCTTCAACAGTAGTCAAATAACTTTTTGGAACAGTTTGCACAAAGATGCAAATTCACCCAGAATGTCATTAAGTACTGCAAGGGAAATATGGCAGTTTGAGTCCAATAGCTTTTTGTAACACTATTTGGCAACTGGATCATTCTTCTCAACTTTCTTATGCTCAAAGTACTTAAGAACAACCTCGTAATTCCGAATTAGTGCACCAACTGCAAAATGACTTGAAAGCCACCGGACTTCATTCAATGGTCGAAAAGAGACCACTTCAAATTCAGTGACCGATGCGATTTCATCCAGCTTGGACTTCCTTACAGGAGATCTGGAGAACACAGTGTAGACAGTCCTCAATAGTGTCTCCATCTCTTTAATCATTGGAACGCTCTTCCAGTCATCATCAACTCCCAAATCTTCCCGATGGGCGACACAATGCTGCTCAACTAGATGAGGAATTGATGGATTTAAGGCGAGTAGCAACACCATTATTCACACCCAGCATCACAGACGCACCATCGGATGTGAACATGACCATTTTCATAAGGTCCAGTTCATTGGCATCGTAGAATTCTTTCACAGCAGTAGTGATAGCCTTAGCATTACAACTAGTCAGCTTCACTATGCCCCCAAACAGTGCTTTGTGCTCTGTTGATGTTAAAGGTCGGAACTTGAAGTACAGGATGAGCATTTTTATAACAGAAATATCTGTGCTCTCATCAATTATCAATGTGTGATACGAAGCGTTACGAAGTTCTGCCATAGCTTCACAGTGTATCTGTTGGAAGCCGGAGTCCCTGTCCTGCACCACTGTCACAAATGCGAGACCTGGGACTCCTCACTCAACGTTAGGCCAAGTAAGGACACCGTTTGAGATAGCCCTGCTCACCCCCTTAGTAGCTTGGCACGAGCAGCCAGGCCTATCTCCAAGGCACAAGTGTACAGTATGTGCAACCACACTCACAACAACCCACTGGTGACACCACAAATGGACTCCACACGAGTTTGATAAAACGAGTATAAACTTTATGTAAAAAGATATACGATCAGACCACACGATACATAAGCCAAAATGTAATAAAGGGTAACATTCGTTCCGTCTGGTTGGTAGGTTCAAATCCCAACCACCGCTTTCAAAATGCTATGCTGGTCGTAATGCTAGAATCACACACGTTGCAATGGACAAACAATAGTGCACTGCGTAACGATACAATCCTGTGCTGGGCAAAGGAATAATAATACAATGCGCAACGATACACCTCGGTACCTGCAATGGGAGAAATAATGCAATGCGTACCGCTACAATCATGTACTGCGCAATGAAGGAATAATGCAATGCGTCACACCCCAATCAAGTACTTTGCAATGAAGAAATAATGCAATGCGCACTGCTACAATCATGTACTTTGCAATTAAGGAATAATGCAATGCGTAGCTACAATCATGTACTTTGCAATGAAGAAATAATGCAATGCGGGACGCTACAATCCTGTACTTTGCAAGGGAGAAATAATGCAATGCGTAGCGCTACAATCGTGTACTTTGTTATGCAGAAATAATGTCAGGCGTCATAAGACAGTCCGGCAGTTCGTTAGCAGAAATATTGGCAATGTGTATTACGACAGTCACCCTCTTCGATAACAGATGCCCCCCACACGTATCAACGATGACATAAAGTACAGCTTCTCACTCGGGCCCCAGCACTGCCACTCCTGACCGCAGTACGGGCCCCAATCTGAGCCGAAGCAAAGGCTCACACCGCCAGAAGGTCTGAGTGTCCCTCCGAGCCCGCACCCCGCCCAGGCAGTGATCCACGTTACCTGGGGGCGCGACCCCACTCTCCTCTTCTCCTTCAGAGAACTGGGCCTTCCGTGTAGAACTTTCTAAATGGGCCTCAGTGGCTCGGCCTGGCAGCTCAGCTTCTCTGGGCTGCCGGTCCGGGCCGTGACTGTTAGGAAGGTCTCAGGCAGCCGCAGGGCACACGTACCCCACGCCCCTAAGATTACGTTACTCCGGGTGCACTTCACCACAGCACCCTCTGGGTCTCCTCTGGCACGAAGCCACACACACAACGCTGATGGGACTTCACGTCGACTCCGAGTGCACGTTCACCAGGCACTCCTTCCTGCAGTCTTAGTTGGCACCAAGACCTGCACACCACGTTGCAGAGACTCACTTTCTTCCGGTGCACACGATGATCAGCCGATCACCTCCATAGTCCCAAGTTGCACCAAAGCACGCACACTGCTTCACTGAGACTTACTCCAACTCCGGTGCCCCGATATCCAGGCGCTCTTCACCAACACCTCCGGCCGCACCCCGACACGCTCACCGTGTCCGAGCCTCACTTCTCCTCCGGTGCACCCGATGACCAGGTGCTCTTCACCAGCACCTCCGGTGCATCCCGACACGAACCCTGCGCGTCCGAGACTCACTCCACTTCCGATGCACACGTTGACCAGGCGCTCCTCACCAAAGCCTCCTGTGCACCACGACACGCACCCTGCGTGTCCGAGACTCACTTCGCCTCCGATGCACCCACCGACCAGGCGCTCTTCACCAACGCCTGCGGTGCACCACGACACGCACCCTGCGCATCCGAGTCTCACATCACCTCTGATGCACACGCTGACCAGGCGCTCTTCACCAACGCCTGCTGTGCACCATGACACGCACCCAGCACGTCCGAGACTCACTTCACCTTCGGTGCACACGGTGACCAGGCGCTCTTCACCAACGCCTCCTGTGCACCACGACACGCACCCAGCGCGTCCGAGTCTCTCTTCTCCTCCGTGTGTCCAAGATCACAGGGCACACCTTCCGAGGGTCTCAAGCTGCCACAACATGAGCCCACTGCGTCGCTTGAAACTTCTCCGGAAACTTTTATGTTCCTGTGTTTCCAAACACGGAGCCAGCTCACCTCGGGCCCTTGGGGTAACAAGACACAGCACAAGGCACAGCCTTCTTCAAGCAGGGGGACCTAGCGCACACAGCACAGTCCCAACAGCCTCTTCCTTGGTTAAAACAGCAAACTGCAGACCAGCCCCAGATCACGAGCAAGGGTTGGTCCTTCCCAGCAGTCTCTTCAGTTGTTCCTTCCTTAGCAGAGGTTCCTCTTGACCACGAAATGGGTCCAAGCCTTTTCATTCTCAATCCATTTCTATTCCAACGTTCAGGGGTCTCAGCTCTCATAGTTATACCCCTTCATGTCTTTGAAGTTCGTTGTGCTCAGGGTCCCTGACCCCTGCCTAAATCAGTTCTGGGTGTCTCCCTCCCAGTGTCACCTTTCTCCCTTTGATACTGGGGGTCTGGATCCTTAATCACTCAACAGGAGATGGGTCAATTGTTTTATAGCTGCAACCCAGGCCTCTTCACCTTCCGGTGCTTTTCCTCGCCTACTCTCCAGATGCAGGTCAGCCTAGTGCCACCTCAACCCCTCCCTGGGTCAAGACCTCCCCCCAGCTCCTCTCCCCTTTCAGATCCAGACAGTCAATCCACATTCAGCAGAGATACACAGAAATTCTTAAAGCACAAAACTCAGCCACTTTCTAAAAGAGTGGCTTTTGAACACACAGTGACAAAACCACTTTCATAGAAAGATGTGTTATGACGCTGTGAGCTCATACATACTAAACTTCACCTCTCCATTTTAAACTTATGGGAAACTAGGCTAACAAACACAATACCCAGCCTCCCCCATTCTGTCCTATGGGCAGGATGGCCTTTCACCAGTGAAAAACGAAATGGACTGTTTTTCACTGTCAGGACATAACACACACCTCAGTATATGTCCTGCCTTTTACTCATGCTGCACCCTGCCCAGGGGTTACCCGGGACCTACCACAGGGGTGCCCACTGTGTACGCAAAAGGGAAAGTAAGGCCTGACAAGTGGTTGCACTTGTCAAGACAACATGCTAACTTAGCAAACTGCGCGCAGGCCCTACACTGCAGGCCTGAGTTCCCTTCTCCGCGCACCTTTGCATTACTAGCCCTGGCACACACAGTGCACATCACTAGGGACTTTACTAGTAAGGCAAACATACCAATCATGGCCAACCAATTACCATTACACTTTACACAGGGAACACTTGTACTTTGACACTGATCAGCAGTGGCAAAGTACCCAAAGCATCTAAATTGGCAACTCTATGTCAGGAAAACGGTCTAGGGGGAAAGCAAAAAGTTTAGGGAACTTTAGCCAAAAAGGCCAAGTCCTACAGTATCACGCTATTGATGGCCTCAAGGAACTCAAAGGCATAGTTCTTGCTCCTCCAGCTGTCTGGTATCTTCACATACAAAGCTAGGTGGTCATGGATGTCTTGGACAGAAAGCATTTAAGTATTCATCTTGACTGCCAGCAACACTTGTTGATGAGAATCTTTATCTCCTCAGGCAGGGATCTTTGTCATTCAACCACACCCATTCTGTTTGCTTTGTCAGTGGCAGTTTCTGTCAGCATTGCCCGCACTCCATAACCAAACCTGGCAGCAGCACTTCTGTTTCTTAATATCACCAAGGCAGACTTGTGAACTTTGCTAATTAGATGGCGTTTCATGTAATCCAGTTGCCAGCCATCACTCCATTTCTTCCCTGTAGAAAAGTCCCCAACAATCTTGGCTTCGGCACATGCTTTGCAAATCAAGCCCACGTCTGGACTGTATTGAAATAGTTCCCCGAGTTGCACGCAAACCTTGCTTCGTGATTTCTGTGTCTCAGCCTCCACAATTTCTTTCATCCACTCTTCCTTGAATACAAGGCAACATTTCTTCCTTTGTGGTGAAGCACCGCACTCTCCGGAAGTTACAGCTTTGCGCTTAAACATTTTCATGCCAGCCGGTTTTATCCTGCTGTGCCACAAAGCCTGCAAAATAAAGGAACATGGCTAAAGTTGATGCCTATGCTCATGAATTCAATGTGTCACATAGTACTGAGGCATCGCCGGAAAAACGTAGAGTGTAATTGCCTGGATTTTTCTGTTCTCTGCTCTGCCCTTCCAAACTTATATGTAGCACTGTCCGTAGAGCCTGCAATAGAAGTAAAGATTGTTACAGCACATTGTGATACAGTGCATTGTGATACAACAATATACCATGTGCACCATAAGGGAACTCAACTAAAACAATTACCTGTTGTGCTTGTACTCACGCATGCCCGTTCAAATGTGTGGGGTACTGTCTGCGAAACCTGCAAAGGAAGAGAACATGGGTAAGGTATGTTGTTATACTACAATGTACAAGATTCACCACAGTTTCACTCTACCAAACAATTACCTGTTCTGCTTGTACTCACGTATGGTTGTTTAAATGTATGTGGTACTGTCTGCAAAACCTGCACAGAAGAAAACATGGGTAAGGTATGTAGTTATGCTACAATTTACAAGATGCACCAGTTTAACTCTACCAAACAATTACCTGTTCTGCTTGTACTCACGTATGCCCGTTCAAATGTGTGGGGTACTGTCTGCGAAACCTACAACAGAAGAAAACATGGGTAAGGTATGTGTTATACTACAATGTACAAGATGCACCAGTTTAACTCTACCAAACAATTACCTGTTTGTTCTGCCTGTACTTACGTCTGCCTGTGCAATTGTAATAGTAGTGCGGTCTCACAAACCTGCAAACAAAAGGGGTGCAGATTGTGAATCTATTTCCCCAGCAATCCCCAATCCAATGAGGAATGTAAACAGAATTACCTTGTCTTTGTGGGTACTCACGTCTGACCATTCAAATCCAAATACCTTACAGACTGAAAACCTGCAATTGAAGACAAGATTGTTAGCAAAGGCTCTAAGAGTTACAAACTATGAATGGGACTGGTCCAGAGACTCCAATAGGAAAAACGACAAAATAGTTACCTGGGATTCCAGTTTAAGCCAAACAGGCACGTGCCCATGTGCTTCATTATTAGCATCCATTATGCTAAACTGGTCTTTAAATCACCTTCTGTGATGCAGCTTTTCCCTGGCATTCAAACTGCGCAAATGCTTGAGTTGGGTGAACTAGGAAATTCACAAGGAGGGCTGAGCAGCACACAAGCCATCAAAAGATCCCACCTGAAGATGATGCATCAAGTGGCGTGCAAAAAATATGATAAAGACTTTCTAATTAAAAATAAGTTACTTCTCTAAAACTTCTATTTTCTTTTATCACCATTACTACACCAACCCCCACACAATCCACCCACTCACCTGCATTTTCTTTACCTTTTGCCATGTCAATGTTTCAACAGCTATGCATCTCATTCACACACATTAGCATGTAATCACAATTACAATAGACCATGGGTACTCACAAATATTTTCCCAGGGGGCAAAATTATTTGGTCGTGGTGTGACAGAGCGCCGCATTGATGCCTGCAGGGTAGTGGTCAGGGATTTGGGAGGTGTTAAGGTTGGCTTAGAGAATCATGTACATTTAGTGGCTGAATTAAATTGCACAATGTGGTTCCCTGAAAACCTGAGATCAATACTGGCTTCTCCGCTTGAATTTGGCTGACTGCATATTGCTGCTGAGAGTCACGCAGTCGAAGCCGGCCACATCACGTGACATTGGCATCATGTGAATGTGTCCATTTGCCACCAGGAACACACTAGTGAGACACAGCAGCAATTATGTTAATTGGCGCACCACTGCCTGCCCTCATGCGTGACTATTGGAAGAGCAGAAGAGATCGCAGTCATCTCTACAGAGAGAGGCAGGATATCAAAAGCCGTGCTGAAAGGAAGAGCTTACTAGTTAAGTCGGCCACTTAGGTCTGGTAATTTATGAGTTTTGACAAGTTAATTTACAACATTAATAGTACTTGGCAAGAAGGGACGATACGACCTGCATTTTACTAGGATTTCTGCTTGTTGAATGGCATTAGTGATTGAGCGGGTCTTGGAAAGGCTAAAACCTCTCTAAAACAGTTGCAGATGAAATAAAAGCAAGCTTTTGCACCAGAACTATGTTTGAATCTTTAACTCCAGCTAAAGAAAACATGCTTGCAGCAGTGCATTTAAAATAAATTGCTGTGCCTCTATTAGGCACTGATGACATACCAAACTGCATGTGTAATGACAAACTTGTCAGTGTTTTAAAATAGTTCCTCATGAATTCCAAAGGAGGAGGGAGGGGTGTTATTTCTGATATTTATATGTTTACCTCATCTTCATTGCTTGCGAGAAAGTGTCACTCAGTTGTTCAGATGCAGGGCCAGCTCTAGGGCTGTGTGATTGGTGCCACCGCACAGGGCGCTGACTTTGGAAGGGCACTGTGTTTTCAAGTACAATACAGTTTTACAAGCACCTGCTGCTGCGTTCCTTGCCTCCAGCAATTTTCAGGCAGCCATAAATAACTCTGGAAATTGATGGACCTGCTGCAGAGAGATCTGAGTTTTGTCTAGTGGAAGTTTTGACTCATCATAAAGTCGCGGAGGAGGTTAAAGTGCCTGATGCAAAGCAGGTGAACCATGCAGATCACAAATAGCATGCAATGTGAATAGATCAGTGCGTTACTGCTTCTGTCAGAGAGCCCCTTTTGTTACTTGCAGTTTATAAGTTCAAATCCTAATATAGAACAGTGAGCTATTAACTATCAAAGAGCTACATGCAAACTGCAAGGTATAGATTAGAGCATTATGAATTTTACCCCAAGTCTTTCATTATCCTAATGTTGCAAAAAGGTTTCACTTTGGTACAAATCAGTTCTTAAAAGTAAAGCTATGGTGTTAAATTTTAAATTCTCAGTGTGTGCTTCTTCAGACCAAGAACTTTTAAACTATACTGTCTACCAATATGGATGACTTGTGCCTCCTACAACTTGTAGTCCTCTGTCTTATGTAACATTTCCTATACATTGATTTACACACTATGATTCAGTGTTTCTGTGTAATGTGTATGCGATGTAAAGTGGGGTGAGGTAGATTGGGGTGGAGGGTGGAGTGTGGTAGATTTGTGTGGAGTGAAATTGGGTAGATTGGGTGTATTGGAGTGGGGGAGATTGGAGTAGAGTGAAGTGAAGTAGAGTAGAGTGGAGTAGAATTTGATAGATTGGAGTGGAGTCGAGATTGGAGTGGAGTGAGATAGATAAGGGTGGAGTGGAGTGGAGTAGGTTCGAAAGGAGTGGGGTAGATTAGGGTGGAGTGGAGTGGGGTAGATTGGAGTTGTGTAGATTGAAGAGGGATGATTGGAGTGGGGTAGTTTAGAGTGGGGTGGGGTAGAGTAGATTGGAGTAAAGTAGTTTGAAGAGGGGTAGGGTGGGTTAGATTGTACTGGGGTGAGGCAGAGTGCGGTGACATTCTGATAGAGGGTGATGGTTCTTCTTGCGGTGTGTGACACATATCAATACCTAAGGTCTTCCTCCTATTCCTTATGTCTTATCCCAAGTGCAATAAAATGAAATGTAGAATTTAGGACTTAGGACTTGGCACTGGCAATTACCAAACGAGCTGTAGCCCTCAGCTGGAAATCACCTCAGGCCCCAACACTGTATAAGTGGAAATTGGACTTGGGGAAGTGGGTACAAGCTGAAGATACCTCAATCTTCTGTTTCCACCAAGTGAGGCCGATGGTACTGACCAATTGGGACACCACTTTACCCCAAGTCGATCCCAAATCAGACGATAGGCTGCCTTGAATTCTGAGGCTTTATATTCCATGTTCCCTAACTCGAATTTAAGATTACAGCTTGATCTTAACATATACTTTACGATTGATTGTTCTTCACAATGTAATATCCTTTCTGTTTTCTAATTCCCCACTGCACTTGTTGTGTGTAACAGACGACAATTATATCTACTCCCAAACGACCATAACCGATTATTAATTATGCCCACTCGAAACTTGACAGTATTTGTACCAAGCTGCTTGTAATGGGTTTTTTATGTGAACTTCTTCCTCGGTTTTGTTTTGAAAGCAATACAAATTCATGTAAAAACATCTGAGATAAGATTCACATTTGGTATTCTCAAAATGTGAATTTACACTCATAAACGGATTTACTCATGCATAAAATTACATGAGTACAGTGTCATTTTATGTGACCTAAAATCAAATATCAAGCTGTGGTGTGTGCACTGCATGGCATAAAGGCCTTGTAATGTGGTGTTAACACCAACAAGTTGATAAGTTTGTAGGTACATTAAAAAAATTGACTTTCTCATTATAGGTATGGTCACAGATTTACTAATATTAAGGGCTGAAGTAAATCCGTATCCTGGGGAAATCACATTATATTTCCTCACAAAACTTTGCTAAATTCCAAGAAAATGTAATGAAATTATACATATTTCGTGAAATGTGCTGTGCCAGTATCGCATGTACAGAAAACTGCAGCATGTCTACAAACAAGGCATGTGCTTTCAGGTTAATCTGAAAGCACACGCCATGTTTGCAGACTTGCTGTATTCTTGTGTTACTAAAGCACGCTGCGGGGCAGATTGTGTGCTTTTGTTTAAGTATTCATGTTAATGGCAGCCCCCTTCACGAGCTGTGATTAACATGAATACTTAAACAAAGGCACACAATCCGCCACGCAGCTGTGCTTTAGTAACACAAGAACAGCAGCAAGTCTGCAAACAAGGCGTGTGCTTTCAGATTTACCTGAAAGCACACACCGTGTTTGTAGACATGCTGTACAAAGACCTAAAGTCACCAAAAACGAATTAAGAACCATTTGACCTGATAAATAGGAATACATTTTATTTCAATCAAGATCGACTCCAAACGGACTCCCAACTTTCTTGTTGAAAAACTTCATGATTATGTGTAAATGGAGACTGACGATTCAGATAAGAAATTCAACTCATACAGAGGAGTGAAGGTCCAATCATCATCATCATCGATTGCCATCACTACTGTCAGTTTACATCTAGGACATTAGTTTCAAGTGTTACTTTTCCTATTTGTAACACAGCAAAACGTCCAATTGATGTAGAGTTAGAGACCTTCTTGCAGCCTCAATTTCTGCTTTGCACACGTTAGATACTTCCAGGTGCTAAACACTCAAGCTCTTAATTTTGAAGTAAAGGGCATTTTGTAACCTAGAACCCTGTGCAGTGACGTCATATCCCATGCACCAAAACGAGTAGACGATCCGTTGCATTCTCACTGGCACCCTCCATTGCTGCAGCCCCATAGATGGAGTTGTGCATCTCATTTGTGTCCCATCTTTGTTGTAGAGCAGCACATGCTGGCTATGATAAATGATTGTGTAGTGCTAGAGGCACTCTTGTGGTCTGACACCACATGATGACCTTTGACTACCATCATTTTAATTGACTTTGGTGTGTTATTTTATCCTCGCCTGAATGTACGACGTCCTGCATATGCCTTGTTTCTCTTCTCGTAGTTTTGAAGTGGGAGCTGTCACAGTAGAACAGCTTGCCAAGAGCAGAACGTGTGGGATGGGCAATTGAAAGCATGAGAGAGAAAGAGAGGTGTGGAATGTACTGTTTGGTCTCGAAGTGCAGTGTTATGAGCAGTGGTGCACAAATGTGCACTGTGTTGTGCATTGAGAGATGAAGTATGTGATGCTTTAGGCAGTGGTGCACAAATGTGCTCTATGTTGTGCATTGAGAGATGAAGTATGTGATGCTTTAGGCAGTGGTGCAGAAATGTGCATTGTTTTGTACATTGGCAAGAATTATTAATTTCTTACTATTGGCTTTGACATGGCCTCATGTCATCCTGAATTCTGACTCTGCCTTGCTTGAGCTTTTCTGCGCGCACAGACAGGCTTGCAAGTTGTTTGGGTTAATCAAGTTCAAGGATTGTTTTGTGAGAGATTGTTTAATGTACCCTGGAAGGGTTTCGTAAGCTTCGTCAAGATAAAGGCTGGAACATTCGAGAATGTAGAGGGAACGTGGGAACTCCTTCCTGCCGTGGAAGGCTTGCCTGGAAGCTGGCCAGTTCCAGTAAGTTTCCTTGGCACAGAGGGGAAGACTCTTGAACCTTCTAGTGAGTGTTTTGAGATTATAAAGCTGAGGGTTGTTGACTTAGAAACCGGGATTTTGGAATCCGAATGGGGACGGACGTGTCTACTTGGGTACAGTGGAACCCTGGTTGCTGAGGCTCTTATCCCCGGCTGTTAAAGCCCCCGGTCAGGAGTGGGATAAGATGCAGTGTTTGCACCAGGTGAAATGTTGAGTTTTGATTAGTGCCATTGTGATGTGTGGCCAGTGGCTTTGATCATTTGAGGTGTTTTCTTTGTGATGTGTGAATGAGTCAGAGTGCACATCCAAAGGAATCATTTGATGTATTTAGTGTATATATCTTTCTGATTATTTTTTGCAGGACGCCCAGTACTATTTGCTGCTTGTTTATTCATTAGTATTATGCATGCATTTAACTGCTGCATTTACCAAGTGTGTTATTATTGCTTGCATATAAATATATATCTCTATATACATTTGAATGTGGTTCATTTGACATCTGGGAAAGCCTTTCTGTTAGAGAGCATTACATAAATAAAGCCCCAAGCCTTATTCTAAAAAGAGAGTCTTTGCATTTTGTAAAGTAAAACCCTTTTTGAGGTGTTGTTGTGTTTTGGGTTTTGCTTCGCTGTGTTTGAGCCACCGTGTGGGAGATTCTGTATTATCTGAAAGGCGGAGCAATACAGATTGCCAAGAAAGGATGTAGAGTGGATGCGGATTAACGGCCAGAGCTGCCGATTTTAGAACTGTGAACCATGTTCGAGTCTCGGCATCGGCTCAATAGCGCTGTGATTTCAGGGAAATCACATAATCACCCCGTGCTTAAAAACAAAAATGAATGTGCCCTTGTGTAATATAACTGTTGCTTGTGTAAAGTGTTTCAAAGCCTTCAGGTCGAGCTCGCTCTACAGGAAACTGCAAAAAGAAGTCTGCGTCATTTATTTTGTTGCCTACACCTGTGGTTTTCCATGAAATAGTTGTTCATAGTTTTTCGTTCCACTTTCCTGCACCCTACAGCATACTCCTTCCTTTGTTTCTTCCACTCCATGGGGGGACCATTGACTGATATGGGAGACATGCCACCCACATTTAAGAATACAGCAAGGGCCTGATTCACAGAACTAACTTACGTCAAAAACGTAAAGTTAGTACTTTTTGGTATTCACAGAATACACTTACTCATGTTGGTATTCACAGAATGAATTTACTCATTTCGGTATTCACAGAAGTTAGTAGTCCTAACTTTAGGACTCCTAAATGCCTTCTGTGAATACCGAAAGTCTTAAAGTTAGGATTTTCTCAGTTTAGGAGTAGTAAAGTGAGTCCTAACTTTACTACTCCTAAACTGAGAAAAATCCTAACTTTAAGACTTTCGGTATTCACAGAAGGCATTTAGGAGTCCTAAAGTTAGGACTACTAACTTCTGTGAATACCGAAATGAGTAAGTTCATTCTGTGAATACCAAAATGAGTAAGTGTATTCTGTGAATACCAAAAGTACTAACTTTACGTTTTTTACGTAAGTTAGTTCTGTGAATCAGGCCCAATGTCTGCAAACAAGGCGTTTGCTTTCAGATTGACCTGAAAGCACATGCCGTGTTTGTAGACTTGCTGTATTCTTTTGTTACTAAAGCGCGGCTGTGGGGCAGATTGTATGCTTTTGTTTAAGTATTCATGTTAATTGCAGCCCCCGGCACGAGCTGCGATTAACATGAATACTTTAAACAAAAGCACACAATCTGCCCTGCAGCCGCGCTTTAGTAACAAAAGAATACAGCAAGTCTACAAACATGGCGTGTGCTTTCAGGTCAATCTGAAATGTTAATCGCAGCTCGTGACGGGCGCTGCAGTTAACATGAATACTGAAACAAAAGCACACAATCTGCCTCGCAGCCGCGCTTTAGAATCAAAAGAGTACAGCAAGTGCCCTCAGCCCACAGCCGCAAGAGACAGACTTACCTGCTGCTCCCGAGTGTTCTCATCAAGGTGGTCTCTTCCTCTGTCGTCCACCGCCCGCAACCAGGAAATGCCCGATTTTTGCGCTGTTTGCCTTTTAAAAGCAGCGGTGCGAACACTCTTGCGGGATGTGCTGTGTGTGTGCATGCTCCACACACGCACTCCGTGCTCGGGGGAACAGAGGTGTGCGCGCACGCGCACTTTACAGGGAACAGTGCTGAGGATCCACTGTTACTATTCCAAGGTAGTGCGGTAGAAGTCCAGCGTGAGATGGCTGGTGAGGTGTGGGTGGGGTTGGACAGACTGTTGGCCAAACTGGATGGGATGCGTGTGTGCCTCAGTCCCATTAGGGACCACCTAGAAGCCATCAGAGGCACCCACAGTCCGCTCTATGCTCTCTAGCATTCCATGGGTGACATTGCTGTCCTTATTCGGAGACACAACAACTGTCCAGTCAAAGTGGCACCAGTGATGTTGCCAAAGAATTGGGTGAAA
The DNA here is from genome assembly GCA_963921515.1 of Calotriton arnoldi. NCBI lineage: Eukaryota > Metazoa > Chordata > Amphibia > Caudata > Salamandridae > Calotriton > Calotriton arnoldi. Next base: position 106,638 of record CAWUFW010006087.1, on the reverse strand, counting down.
TGAACAAGATCATGGAGAATATGGAGCGGAAGCAGGATTCCCACTTGGCTTCTATGGCTGCCTACCACAGAGACATTGCTGGAGTCTTGCAAGCCCTGCAGCTCATTATCACTGCAGTGATGCCTAATCTGTTGGCACAGATCAATGCTGCTGCACCTTCAGCATCCACCTCTCCCCCTCCTGATGTGTCACTGCCTCAATGGGATTCCGCCAATCCTCCATCACCCTCACGGGAGGCACATGACACATCAGAGGAGGAAGATGTGGATGAAACAACATTCATAAGGAGAAGTCAGCAGTAGGATTCATCTGTGTCAAATGGATAGTTTAGCCTTGTGCTTACCATCATGCCTCGGAAAATCATCTGTCGCTGTCCTCAGTTTGACTCTGCTACATTCACCTTGGACTTTTAATGGACTGCCTCCTGACTGATGTTTTCTTCTACTTCAACATGTCTCTGTACATGTTCCCCCCCAAGGACTCTGTCTGGCCCTCCACCGGCCATGTACACAATATGGGAGTTGTTGTCCAAAGAATTGGGCCAGTCTGTTAACTCCAGAAAATCACTTGTAAATAAAAGCACTAAAGTCACAAAGATGTGTGTTGCCTGTGACCATTCAAGTTTTAACATGTCAACAATGCATGAGCAGTTTAGGCAGCACAACAAATCCAGTAGGCCGTTTGAAAAAGGGGTTCTGCTGAGTCTGTGTCCCTGATAGGGAGTGAGATGACAGGATATGTGTGAATTAGCCAATACTTCATAGCGCAAAGACTACATTTTCTCAGGAAGTTCACATTTCCCTACGTTCAGGATGGGTATAGGGACTTAGTTCAATATTCAAGTCAGTGTCATACCACAAGAAGTGGCTTCACCCCGCATTGCTAACAAGTCATACTTGGCATATATTCTCATAGTCAATGGTGTGGACAATGGTTGTTGTGATGGGTGTCATGCCATGCCACATCTCAAGATAGAGCCCTCACCATATCCACAAAGATGATGAAGCATAATGTGTTTTTCAACTCCGCCAGTTCCTCATAAGATGCTAACTAAATCAGCGGACTATCCCTATTCAAGGTCATAAGTCAACTTTGCCAGCCTAAAATGCATGCATGTTTTCTGATCACAATACAACAGCAGTATGACAGTAGCCTTTCCCTAGAAGATGATTTCATGACCACACTTAGACATCCAAATGATTGTTTTGGGAATGAATCTGTTGTATCCAACTCAAAAATCACCACTCCATCAAATCACTTCAAACATAAGTGCCACCACAAATCACGAACTACTAATAATTTATTCATTATAAAAAATACTACCTAACTTAAACTACTGCTAATTACCTTATCTAACCTAATCTAAACTAACTTATACTAATTAAATTGTACACTAAGCTAACTACCTTATCTAATACTACACTTAACAACATATGAGACATTAACCCACCTCCCCCCCTTAAAGCACATCTGTAGATGGGACAAAGACAGCTTAATCTAAATATGAACTAACTATACATATATCCTAAACAAATATTTATATATATATTCACTGGAAAAACCATAGGTTTCAGTGACGTTATAGTTACAAATTAGCATTTAAAAACCATAGAAATTCACTGAAAAAACCATAGGTTTCAGCGACGTTATAGTTAGTTGGACATTTCACTCATACAAAACCATAGAAATTCCGCAGTTATAGTTAGTTGAGCTAACTATAACTCGCGCCCCCGCAATGCACTGCTGATGACGTCACATATTACATCATTCATGACATGGTCAGTGACATCACTGATGACATCACTGATGACATCTCAAATGACATCACTGATGACATCACTGATGACATCATCTAGTGACTGTGTGTTTCTGTAAAGTTTAAATGTATTTTATATATATACCAAGCTGTATTGAAGAATGAGTGGTTGTATAAGTGTCTGGATGGAGGATTTAGTAGGTGTGTAACTGACTGTTTAAGTGAGTGATTAAATGTCTCTTACTGAATACATGGGTTAGTGACTAAACTGTGTGAATGTCTGTATGAGTCTGTTTGTTGTTGTATAACATGCTGCATCAGTTGGTCAGTAGCTACATGAGTGTCTATATGGGTTATTGATTAGTTGCCTGAGTATTTGTATGGGAGACTGAGTGTGTGTGTGGTTGGGTGGGGGTGTGTGACTCTGTGCATAGATGTTTGAGTGGTTGATTCACTGGGTGTATGAGTTTAACAGTGCATGTGGAAACAGTTGTATGGGTGAGTGAGTGTGTGTATGCATGTGTTGGTGAGTGAATGGATGTGTTAGTGGTAGATGTCCAAATAAGTACAAAAGTTAAAGGCAGTGTATGTGAGAGTTGGTGTATAAAAATAACTATACGTGAGAGTGAGTGATTGTGAGAGTGGCTGTATGGATAAGTGTGTACTTGTATTAGTGATTATATAAGAGAGTAAGTATGCGTTAGTATCTGTATGAATAAATGAGGTGGTGTGTGTATATAACTGTGTAGGTGAGTAAATGGAACTGTGATTGATTTTTTGCATGACTGACTAGGATGAGTGCATGACTGACTAGGATGAGTGGTGGTGTGTGAGTGTCTGTATAGGTGTATGAATGCATATGATAGTGTTGTATTGATCAGTGACTACATGTATGAATGGTTGTATGGGTGAATGAGTGGATGTGTGTGTAGACCTAGGAATCAGTGCGTGCGTACGTAGTAACTGGTATTGGTGTGTCGATGGTTTTTAAAATGGCAGTCTGTATTTTACAGTGGGTGTATCAAAGGTTATATTAGGGTGTGAGGAGGTGCATCAGATTTTTCACATAGATGATGTCATCAGTGATGTCATTTGAGATGTCATCAGTGATGTCATCAGTGATGTCACTGACCATGTCATGAATAATGTAATATGTGACGTCATCAGCAGTGCATTGCGGGGCGCGAGTTATAGTTAGCTCTACTAACTATAACGGCGGAATTTCTATTGTTTTGTATGAGTGAAATGTCCAACTAACTATAACGTCCCTGAAACCTATGGTTTTTTCAGTGAATTTCTATGGTTTTTTAAATGCTAATTTGTAACTATAACGTCCCTGAAACCTATGGTTTTTTCAGTGAATTTCAAAGGTTTTTTAAATGCTAATTTCTACCTATAACGTCCCTGAAACCTATGGTTTTTTCAGTGAATTTCAAAGGTTTTTTAAATGCTACTTTCTAACTGTATCCTCCCTGAAAGCTACTATTAATAATAATAGCGGATACTTGTGTAAGTAGCTAGTGCATTCCATAACTACATGACTAGTAACTGGAATAATTACAGTGCTGCAAACAGAGTGCATGGTGAATTTATATGTGCTTACATATTGGCTGGATGGGTGATTGGAGAAGTGCAGCGGACTCACAGGAGGAATCCTAGACTGCATGGGTAATAACTGCGTATTTAGAGGAGTGTATAAATAGAATATAGGTGGTTAGAGGTCTGCATGGATAGTGTACAGAATATTGTAGCTGTACTTGTATTAGTAGTTAGGCCATTCCATAAGTACGTGAGTAGTAACTGGATGGTTATAGTGCTGTAAAGAGAGTGCATAGTGTATTTATAAGTGCTTGGGTATTAGTGGACAGATTGCATTAGTATATAGTACTCGCTGGGTGACTGGAGATGGGCAAAGGGAGTGACAGTGTCTTTGATAGACTGCAAGGGTAGTACCTGGGTGAATTAATCTTACCTGTTTTCAAGCAGATATCAAATTAATAGTAATACATATTCACTTCTTTTTTTAATGCAAATTTAAAATATTTTAAACTTTAGTAGTAAGGTCTGTAAAAGAGAAGAAAAAAATTCTGTTATTACATATAATTTTATAGTTTTTGCAACACAACATAAGTATACAATTACATCACATATTCAATTTGCCTTTTTTTGCTGTGTTCAGATTGTATTGAATTTCACCATAAACAGTGATTTCAATGTTAATCATCAGATGACAGCGGGCAAAAAAATACAATCAATAAGATTGTTAAAAAAAACATATTTCTCTTCAAAATATCTACAACAAACACAACTTGGTATTTACATTTTCACAAATGAACATCCTTAGTAACATAGTATATAATACAAAAATCAAATATATGACCACCTTCTTTCCAACACAATTTTCCAAACGCAATATGAAGGAACAGAATCAATAATTGAATCCGTAATTACCAACATCTTCCTAATTGGCAGAATGATGTTTTGAAAATATTTCCATTAAGTATATCCAAAATAAACTTTTGCATTCATATACACACCTTCCCAATAGGCCGGATGATGTTTCTGAAAACATTTGCAATCAGGATATCCAAGATAGATTTCTAAAATCATATTCACATGCTTCCAATAGGGTGAATGATGTATCTAAAATCATTTGTAGTGGAAATATCCAAACTATACTCAGTAACTCATGTTGATATCTTCTCAGAATTTTGGCATCAAAAAAATTAAATATGAATTTGGTAATTCATTAGGCAACCAAAAATTATACTCTAAATGTGCATCATTACATAGTGTCCATCCTTTATTGCATTTTAAATATACAGTATAGTGTCCAGATGTTGAAGTAGTTCCATCGTGGAAAACAATAGCCACTGTTTTAAAAGTTCTCCCTGAAATTGAAACTTGACCTGCCACAAAAATTTTTATTTTGGTTTCCAATTTTGTTCCATCTGCTCTACAACGTTGCAGCATTAAAATAATATATTGTCCACATCTTTTTATAAATAATGTTGACAACATTTCCGGTTTGCACTGAGTACATTCCATATGTTGATTAGCTGATTTCACTAGATCGTTGAAAGACACTGTTTTCAAATCTGGCATTGTCAAATATATGAATCGTTCAGTGTCTATTTTAGTGGTAGATGAAAATGAACAGCTGTCACATGTATGAACCCATCTGTAACGTAGTCCAAACAGATTTTCAATTTGTATACCTTCATCTTCTAATACTGCAAGCATAAACATAAGAAATTCCTGAGCATCTTGCTGTACATTCTGTATAAATTGTGAAGTTCCAGAACATATATCCAGAAGATTCCGCACATCAGAAGCAGTATGGATTTTCATTTTATCAGTTTTCAACTTCTCAAAAATATAATGTAACAAAGAACAAAATCTTTTTTCTCTATTTTCCAAAATTGCATGCAGTAGGTTTTCTAAAAAAAACACAACGTTGACGATTACATTAGCATAGCAGTTGATACCTGAACTATTTTCAAACTGATATCCTACAATATTAGCAACTGTGTTCCCTTCTATTTTCTTTCCAGACTCATCATTCTTTTCAATTCTTTTTTTCTTTGCAACCTCAGTAAAATCTTTATTATATTTTCGCTTTGGACGTATTAAACGTTTTTCATAAATAGGATAGTCACCTAAACTAGGAGCATAGAGTCTTCTTAACTTGTTATACTGTTTTACACAATTTATATCTGCACTAACCTTTTCTTCATCAAAATCAATCAAATACAATCCGGATAACGTTCTTACTCGAGACAATACAACATATGCCATACCCTCCTTAAACACAGAACTTCCAATATTTACCAAAGCACTGTCTACACTTAAACCTTGAGATTTATGAATAGTCACTGCATATGCTAAACAAACAGGAAACTGTTTTCTACGAACATACAAATCTTTTACAAGCAAAAAACGAACAGAACAGCGTCCAATCTGTTTCACCTCCTCAATATGATCAAATGTAATCTTCAAAAATTCAATTCCATCTCTATTTGCATAGCTAACAAAGTCACCAACTTTCCCCATTGCTCCATTTACTAAACCTTTCTCAACATTTAAATTACGCCGTAATATTACCCGACAGTTTACAGATACATATAAGGTCTTTTCCAAACCAGCAGTCTAAGATATTGATTTTTCCAAAGAGTCTAATTTTAACTGCAATTTCTCTGAAAAAAAAGAATAGTTACTCCTTCATGTTCTATTTTATCAATAGCTACCATTTTTATTATCGGTTCATTCTCCAGTTTCAACAGTTCTTCATTGAATGTAGAGATTTCTTTCAGTGTTGGCATTAGGCAAATTATAGATTCCTTTTCTGCAATTCTTCTGTATATTGTTTCAGCTGCAATATTTTCTTTTGGAAACAAGTTTCTTAGTAGCCGACTTTCTAAAGCATCTTTTCCATCCTTTGTTAAGACACCAATTCTAATGTTTTGAAGAATATTTCCATAATCTTCATCATTTGCTTGTCGCATGTTCTTGATAAGTTCTTTATATTCAAAATAACTCCAAATGTTCACATTTCCAATACTTCCCAAAGATTTTTTAGTGTCTTCATGAAGAAGGGTTTTAAAAACTGGTTGGCCTTTTACAGGTGTGAGTTGTAGTAGATCACCAAATACAATTACATGTTTTCCTCCAAATAAAACATCGTAATTTGTTTTTAAAATCTGCTGCATCCTCAAATGTACAAACGCAAGCATTAAGTTTGAGACCATGCTTACTTCATCAATTACTAGAAGTTTCATTTTCTTCAGTACTCTTGAAACTTCAAAACAAGCTTCTCCAAATAGCTTGTGGTATTCCAAATTATTTTCATGTTCTACTGGTAACATAAGTAGACGATGTAATGTAATCCCTTTAATGTTGTGTGCTGCTAACACAGTTGGAGCAGTTAAAACACAAGACAAATGTGAATCTGTTGTTTTCTGTAGATAACTTGACAAACATTTAATCAAGAAACTTTTCCCCGTTCCAGCTTGTCCACTGATGTACATAAGAATAGGTCTAAATGATGTACATTGGCAATCATTCTTTTCATGCAGTAATCCATGTTGTATCTGTTGTGTAACTTGGTGATATATTTCTTTCTGTTCAGTATTGAGACGTTCCTCCACATTTTCCAAATCAATATTGTCTTGTTGTGCTTGCTGCATCACCGTTTCCACTTCACTCATTGCTATTGCCGCTTCATTTTCAAGTATGGCTTCTCCTAGTGGATCTTGACTTTGTGGAGCAGAACTCTGACTATCTTGAGAACTATCTCTAGCAATTTCAGCTGCAATAGTTCTTTCTTGATTAATCTCTTCGTTCAACATTTGGAGATAATTTGGAAAAATTGTACATTCAATGCTATCTTTACATGCATTGAAAGAATCTTCATAGCAGTCAAAATCTCCAAGTAATTCCATTTCAGTCTGCCAAGGTTTGAATAGTTGCAAAAGAGCTAAATAGAAAAACTCTCTTTTATCTGGAGTATCACAACTTAATTTCCTGTGATTAATCAAATTTCCTTTGTCATGCTTTACCAAACATCCTTCAGATCCAATTACAGCGTATTTTCCTTCATTTATATTTTCCGTAACATTTTTTTTAAAACTATAATGTTGCAGGATTTCATATAGACATATGTTTTCTAGGTATGGACTTCTATTTGGATAGTACGTATCCAACATATTTGTTTTCAGAATATCTGTACTTTCTGGTTCATTCAGTGCCAAGTATTCAATTTCTTGTACAGATTTCAAAACTCGATTTCGTACTGCAGCAAGGCCTAGACTTATCCAGGTGATTCCTCTTGACTTTGAATATAAACTTGCAGATGTCAATCGATCCGAACATTCGTAGGATCCAATTTCTCGATGTGAAAGCATCTTCAAGCTGAAGCTGTACAATTTTTTGCTAAGTGTCTTCTCCTGTGAAATTTCCTCCCACATTTCTTTCAATTCTGTCTTCTCAGACTTGGTAATATATGACGTCACATAGCGAGCAACAGCAATTGAGTTATCTGCAACATATTGTATGTCCATATTTGCATTCCACATCTTCAAAATCACCGGATTGTAATCATTAATGTACTTCGATTCTTCTGTTCTTTTTATATTATAAGTATTTTTGGGTGATTTCCGAGTGATAGTATGCCTCACTGCTGACATAAAACTGTTCACTCTTCCTTTGGAAATTACTGGACATGGAAAGCCAAATCGACATTTTGTGTAAAACATATCCTTTGACTTATATTTCCGTCGGCAATATTTTCCACATCGATGACTCTGAAACCGTAAAACTTGCTGTCTTAAGATATTTTCTCCTCCTGTTTTCGGAATCGCACAGGTAACATACTCTTCAATAAAAGATAAAACAGTCTCATCCAAATCAGTTCCAAATTTGGGTGCATCCTTGATCCATAAAAGCATATGTATATGAGGAGCACCTCTAGCTTGGTATTCTTTTCTCCCCAAAAAATCAATAACTTCGCCAATAGGTGGATTTCTTTTATTACAGATGAAAGACATCATAGCTTCAAATCTATGATTAAAATATCTGCAGACATTTACAGGATCTAGGGAACACAGTTCTCCAGGTGTCTTCAATTCAATATTTTCTATATTTGAAATTGCTTCTCGTAGAAAATCCAGTAAATCATCCCATGCGTACTCAGCACAACTAAGCGTAACAAACCATGTAGGGGTTCCTAAATTTCTTAACATACATTTTAATTCCCCATGACGTCGATACCAATATTCATTAGTGCCACGTTGACATGCCATCAAATTAATTAACTGTGATTCTAAATGTTTGTCTCTTTTTTCAACTTTGTCCATAAATTCCTTTGCAGAAAGATGTGAAAGATGCATTCCAGTTTTCAATATATGGTTGACTGCATATGAAAGTGCAGACAGATCACTCTCAAATAAAAGATGAAATAAATATTGAATACACTGACAAAATCTTAGTTCTTATGAGTACAGTCGCAAAGTACGATATTCTGAAGCTGGAATCTGAACTGGTCGTTCATCATATCGTCCACCTTTTCCAGTAGGGAACAGCTGTGGAAAACAACGAGCTTCCAAACTTTTTTCCCACACTCTCATGGGACTTCCTTTTGCTTTTTTCATCTGGAACAATTCAATAGTATCTCCTATCAGTTCTTTTGAATGTAGAGGGTGTATAGTATAATGTTCATAAATTTCTTCTTTTCTTGAAATCTCCACTTTTTCTATTTGTCCACTTGAAATGTGTCTTTCATCTTCTAAACTCATTTCTTCTTCCTCTACATTTACATTTTTATAGTAAATATTGTTTTGCACCAGATATAATGTAGCCTTTTGGACTTTCGTGACATCTACTAACTCTTGCCATATTTTCCGACTCTTTGTGGGTACACCATTAACAAGAATGACTACAGGTTCAGTATCCTCTCTTTCTACACCAACAGTTTCAACATTTTTCTTAAAATCTAAAGGTAAATACACAACTCTTCCTTTTAAACCTCTTTGTAGATCTGTTGGAGGCAGCTTACCTGTTTTAGGCTCCATACGAATTATAGCCTGAAAAGGGTGCACAGATTGTAGAAGGATGGCCTCATATGTATTTAAATCTTTAAGTTCAGGAGGTATAGCTACTAATTCTAAGTCATTATGGACAGCTCTAGCTGGCATTTTGTTTTCTTCTAATTTATTATAACAATATTTACAAATACATTGTACAGTACCTAACTCAAAACGACCTTCCACAAACAGATAAGCAGCAAATTCTTTCCATTTATCATTGTTTTCCTTTTCACTTTTCAAAAACACATCTACATTCCTAGTTTGAATTTTATAATGAGTACGTCGACAACAAATACAAACATAGTTTGGATTTTCACCAGAAACTACTTTAAACTTTGTTATTTCTTTTTCAAACTTTACATCAGTACTATTTTCCATCTCTTCTTCAACACCTACACTTATCAAACTCTCAGTTTCTCTACACTCCTTTTGACCAGCAAAGATACGTAACTCTATATCATCATAATTTTTTTTTACAACCAACACTGAACCATGCAAAAGAGCTGTATTAATTTCATTTAGACATAATGCAGGACTTTTCACGTAGTATAATCTTCTAACTAACTTCCGCATTTCGGAATGATGTACTGCTAACATTCTTAAATGATGAAAACGACTTTGACACACTTTCCTAGAAAGACAAGTCAGAGAATGACCTTGCAACCCTGTATTTTTTCTCACTTTGCAAGGATCCAGTCCTTGTAATATCTTAATCTTCTGTTTCACAGTTTTTCTTCCATATTCTCTTAAGAAATTTAATAAAATATCAATAGATTGTTGACGTATACTACAAATACTACTACAATCCCATGTAAACACTGGAGCCTGGGTACATCTCCCTTAAACTTCCTCAGCTATTACTTCTTCCACATTTCTACGAACCATCTTTTCTTTTTCAATTGGAGAGCCATTTTTCACTTCATAACAATGACCACAGGTATCAACTGCATGCAGTAATCTATTCTGTTGAAAATAACTTTCTTCATTAAAAAAGGTTCCGTACTAGAAGTATGCTTCCATTCCCCGGAAAATATTTTACAAAAATTTGTTCTATTTACAATTCTTTTTCTTTTACATTTGTCCTTCATACGCTGCATTATTGTATCTAAAGTCTTCAATCTTTTTATAATTAAGATAAACAATTTTCTTTTCAATTCAAAGGTTTTTTCAATTACACTTAGAATCTCCTTTTTTGTCTGTAAAATGCTGATCTCCTTTTATATATTTTACATTTTTTTAGTAAATTTTGGAGTACTCTACTTTTATAGATTCTTTTTAGATTTTCTGAAAATTGTTTCTTACTGCTTCCAACATAATTCTTTTTCCGATAATCCAATTTTCCACTTTTTTGTAAATTTTTCTTTTCCTTTTGTTTCACTGTTCTTGTTGTATCTGGCTGTTCTTTATTTTTAAAATTGGAAACTGTTTTTACAAGTTTTTAAAAAAATCTTTAGTTCTCTTACCAGAACACTTTTTCTTTAAAGATTCATGCTGTAGTTGATCTAATTCCTCTTTTCCTTTTTAAAAAAAAAAATAAACCTCCTTTCTTTGTTGTCTTTTTCTTTGCTCTTTTCTTGTCATTGTAACTCTTTCTTAATAATTATGCAAACTATCTGTAAAATAAGAAAAGTTTTGAAAACAATGTAATATAATTAAAATAATTATATATAAATATTCACATGTATAACTATAAAAATACATACCAAAAAACTACATCAATGATTTCAGCAATGGAACAGTGCTACCTGCATAATTGTAGTAGTGTATGAGTAGTGTGAAAGATACTAGAGCACGGCATTAGTAGTACACATCTAATTGTGGAACTGCATGGTTACAACCTGTATCATTCCATGAATACATGGGTAGTGACTAAAAGATTACAATACTACAAGGAGAGTGCCTGAGTGCATTTATAAGTGCTTAGGTATTGGCGGAGTGATAGGATAAGTAAATAGTGCTGGATGGGTGATTGGAGAAGTGCATGGGACTGACAGGAGGATTCCTACACTGCATAGGAACTAACTGGGTATTTAGAAGACTGTATCAATAGTATGTACCTGGTTAGAGGTCTGCATGCATAGTGCACAGAATATTGTATCTATAGTAGTGTTAGTGGCTAGGCCATTCCATAACTACATGACTACTAACTGGAATGATTACAGTACTGTAAACTGAGTGTATGTTGACATTATAAGTACTTGGGTTTTAGTGGAGTGATAGGATAAGTAGATAATGCTGGATGAATGATTAGAAAAGTGCATGGGACTGACAGCAGGATTCCTAGACTGCATAGGTATTAACTGGGTATCTATAGCAGTGTACCAATAGTATGTAGCTGGTTAGAGATGTGCATAGATACTGCACAGAATATTGTAATTGTACTTGTCTTACTAGCTAGCCAATTCCAAAAGTACATAACTACTAACTAGAATAATTACAGTGCTGCAAACAGAGTGGATGGTGAATTTATAAGTGCTTAGGTATTGCTGGACTGATAGGATAAGTAGATAGTGCTGGATGGGTGATTAGAAAACTGCATGGGACTGACAACATGATTCCTAGACTGCATGGCTACTAACTGGGTATTTATAGGAGTGTGCCAATAGTATGTACATGGTTAGAGGTGTGCATAGATACTGCACAGAATATTATAGCTGTACTTGTCTTAGTGGCTAGGCCATTCCATAAGTACATAACTACTAACTAGAATGATTACAGTGCTGTAAACAGAGTGCATGGTGAATTTATAAGTACTTAGGTATTGGCAGAGTGATAGGGTAAGTAGATAGTGCTGGATGGATGATGGGAGAAGTGCATGACACTGACAGCAGGATTGCTAAACTACATGGCACGCAGAGGGAGAGCTGCGGGCCGGCTAGCAGAGGAACAGCTGCAGGTCAAATACTATAGTGAAAAGTACGGGCCGTCGCCTTGCAAAAAGATAGCTACGACCGGTAATGTCGGAAGAGGGAGCATGAAGGGGATATCTCGCAGACAGAACTGCGGTATATTTCCAGTGTTGGCTTGCAGAGGTACAACTGCGGGCCCGACTGGCTCGCAGACGAAGAGCTGCGAGCCGAACGATGGTTTGCACAGGGAGAGCTGCGAGATGGCGGACTAGCTCGTAGAGGAAGACCTGCAAGCCGACTGACTGGCTCATAGAGGGAGAGCTCCAGCCCGCGGACTCGCAGAAGGAGAGTTGCGGGCCGGCTCGCACAGGAACAGCTGCTGGCCGACTGCTATAGGGAAAGGTGCAGGCCGTTGGCTAGCAAATCATAGGTGCGGGACGGTGATGTGGGGAGAGGAAGCATGAAGGGGGTATCTCGTAGAGAGAGACCTGCAGTATATTTCCAGTGTTGGCTTGCAGAGCTACAACTGCGAGCTCAATGGCTCAAAGACGAAGAACTACGAGCCGACTGGTGGTTCGCAGAGGGAGAGTTGCGAGCCGGCGGGCTGGCTCGTAGAGGAAAAGCTACGAGCCCACCGATGGTTCACAGAAAGAGAGCTGCGGGCCGGCGGGTGGGCTGGCTCGTAGAGAAAGAGCTGCAAGCCGACTGGCTGACTCGTACAGGGAGAACAGAGGAACAGCTGCGGGCGAACTGGTATAGGGAGAGGTGCGGGCCGTCGGCTTGCAAAGGGATAGCTGCGGGACTTTGATGCGGAGAAACGGATCGTGAAGGGGGTATCTCGCAGAGAGAGAGAGCTGCGGTATATTTACAGTGTTGACTTGCAGAGGTACAACTGCGGGTTGGCTCCCAGAGGAAGAGCTGCAAGCTGAACAATGGTTTGCAGAGGGCGAGCTGCGGGCCGGCGGGCTGGCTCGTAGAGGAAGAGTTCCGAGCCAACTAGCTGGCTCGAAGAGGAAGAGCTGCGGGCCGCCTGGCACAGGAACAGCTGCGGGCCAACTGCTATAGGGAAAGGTGCGGGCCAACTGCTATAGGGAAAGGTGCGGGCCGTCAGCTTGCAACTCATAGGTGCGGGACAATGATGTGAAGAGAGGGAGCATGAAGGGGGTATATCGTACAGGGACTACTGCGGTATATTTCCAGTGTTGGCTTGCAGAGATACAACTGCGGGCCAGAGGACTCGCAGAGCGAGAGCTTATTCCTAAAACCATGTAATATTTCAAACATATGTCACTTCCGTTTTGTACCATTGAAACTGATAACCACCTTCTCTATACACTACAGATCCCACGAACATGCCAATAAAAGTATAAGTGCTATTTTTATACTAGATAAAGCAATATTACTTGATTTTTATAAACACTACTGTTGGGTGCACAAAATAAAGAATATGAGATGAGGAGAGTAAACGGAGGTGTAATTCCTAAACTTTAATTATACGATTCCTTTAATATATGTATATTCAGGGCTTTCAACGGGATAAAAAAAATGGCGGGTGTCTAAAAGCGGTAGCAGTGGTCAGCACCGGTAAAATCAGGCCCACTTAAAGGCCTGCGTATATTCAGCACAGAGACACAACCTAACAATGTTCATCACTTATAATAACAGTTACTTTACTAGTATGAAAAAATTGTACAGAAAATTTACTAAAACATTTCTTTTTATCTCTCACACATTTATGAAATATCTCTTGTAAAGAAACGCCGCTCTCCACCTTTATTTCGTAAGAATGAGCAATAAATAATCCCTTTACCAGCATCTAGTCACTAACTACTAACACGGTGCAGTATACCCAATTGTAAACCACAAACACTATTTAGATTATATATTAAAGCATCATCAAAAGATTCTAACCATGCATACATACAGAAAGCAACATGTACGTTTACTTTGCCCATTTACTCTCCATGTAATCTGTGCACATTTTCAACGGGTTCGCAGTATAACACCTGTCTTCACTTATATTCAAATGTACCTCACAGTATAAAATATAACATCACAACCTATGCATATGTAATATTTCCAACATAACACAGTGCAGTTTTATACCAATGAAATTGATTGCACCATTCTCTATATAGTACAAACCCTACCAATATGGCAATAAACTTAGAAGTGCTATTTTTATAATACAAAGAGCTGTATTAGATTATTTTTATAAACAGTACCGCTGGGGGCACAAAATGGTGGTGGGAGCTGCACAAAGTAAATAAAGGTGTAATTCCCAAACTTTTTATGTATCGTTCCTTTACTATACGTATATTAACAGCTTTAAGTGGAATGAAAAATTTGGCAACTGTCTTAAACGGGTGGCGGAGCTCAGTACCGACAAAACCCGGACCACTTAAAAGCCTGCGTATATTCAGCACACAAACACACTCTGACAATTACCTTCACTAATAATCACATTTACTTTAGCAATGTGAACAAAATTGTACAGAAAATATACACAGAACATTTTCATTTATTTTTTATCTCTCACATATTTATAAAAAATGTCTTCTGAAGAAACGCTCCCCAACAACTTACATTTCATAACAACACCAAAATACAAAGCCTCCCGGTAACACACCAGTCTTGATTGATATTGAAATCTACCTCTCAGTATAAAAAATGAGACCACAAATTGTCCACATAACATTTCTGGTTTTTGTTCCATCTCTGTTAAGTTAATAACACATGAATTTTCTACTCTTACCCCTTCCCCACTATTTCCACACTCTACATAATTTAACTTACGTTCGTAGTTGGTATGCAGATTCCAAATGTCACAAACGCATGCAATTCTTTCTTTGTCACACAGTACATGTAATGCACCGCTCTCATCCAGAATGGAACCAGTAATGGCACAATTTCCCTGTTGCTCCACACATAAATACATGTAAAGAACAAATCAGAATAGTTCCTTGATTTTTTCAAATTGCAAAACTTCTCTCTATTGGTTATTTTTGAACTTTCCATATAAACATTTTTTTAAAATTTAAGAACACATACAGGTGAGAAGTTCAACGTATTCTATCAACAAACTTTCAAGAACATTCTACTACACGCGCAGGTTAAAAGTTCATCATTTTTTCAAATCTAACAATATTTTTTTGCAACATTTTCTCGAACATTTAAGGGCACGTGCAGGTTAAAAGTTCACCATTGTTTTAAGTTCAAACAGTGCCTTCCAAATGCAAGTAGCAGGTGTCGTTGAACTGAGCAAATGTTATCCTATCATATGAACTCTACGTTGAAACTGCTTTTTATTAACCAATGACAAAGATGCTTTTCGACAAACTAATATGCACCCTACTTTTTAGTAAACAATGTTTTTCATCTCCCAATCAGTTATCGTTTTGTGTGAGAAAAAGTAGTTCCCCATCTTTAAACATATCTCTTATTCTACGAACGGACTGCATGAGCTACAGACATCTATCCATATCTTCCAGCTACACCTTCAAAATGCTAGTGTGGATCGTAGGACATAGCTATATTTTCTGGTGCAAGAGTTATGCAGAACAGAGACGTATTGACTTAGACCTAGGTTTACAAAATGTGGACATTAAATGGTTTGGACAGAGAGGATTGAAGTGGCACCAATTACTCCCTTTGGTTAAAACCTGTTTGCATCTCCAACTCCCTGACCTCATGATTGTGCACTGTGGTGGAAATGACCTAGGCACATTGACTGGGGTAGGTTTGGAAATGCTAATGAAGGACACCTTTAGACAATTGATGTTGCTTTTGCCTCAAACTATCTTTGTATATTCCAATATATGCCAAAGACAGAAGTGTAAATGGTCAAACAAATGTTGTCCTCAAATTGAAAAATCTAGGAAGAATGTCAACAAAGCTGTGTCTGCATACCTCAGGGACCGTAGAATGGGGTCGATTTACAACAACAACATACGTTTTGATATGGCTGATATCTACAGAAGTGATGGAGTACACTTCACAGATGAGGGAAACCGAGTTTTCCTGATTAACTTGAAGCTGTGCATTCGCACTTACATGTAGCTCCAACTAATAAACACAAGGGCTCTTTTTAGAGCCGCCTTATATTCCCAATTTCGGCTCGCAGAGTGTCACCTGCGGGCCGTCGGGTAGGCTTGCAGAGGAAGAGCTGCGGCCCGTGGGCTCAGCTCACAGAGGGAGACCTACGGGCCATCGGCTCGCAAACGCAGAGCTGTGAGCCAATGGACTGGTAGTGTTTTAGGATTTACGGTATTGCAGTGGTGTTTGTGTAGTGTAGAGGGTGGTGCTGGGGGTACATTTAGGGTTTAGGGTAGGGCAGTGGTCTTTACGTAGTGTAGGGGGTCCTTCTGTGAGTAGTGTTTTAGGGTTTAGGGTAGTGCAGTGGTGTTTGGGTAGTGTAGAGGGTCATGCTGGGGGTACCGTTTTATGGTTTAGGGTAGTGCAGTGGTGTTTCTGTAGTTTAGGGGGTCGTGCTGGGGATAGTGTTTTAGGGTTTAAGGTAGTGCAGTGGCGTTTCTGTAGTGTAGGGGGTCGTGCTGGCAGTAGTGGTTTAGTGTTTAGTTACATAGTGCAGTGGTGTTTGGGTAGTGTAGGGGGTCGTGCTGGGGTAGTGTTTTAGGGTTTAGGGTAGTGCAGTGGTGTTTCTGTGGTGTAGGGGGTCATGCTGGGGGTAGTGTTTTAGGGTTTAAGGTAGTGCAGTGGTGTTTCTGTAGTGTAGGGGGTCGTGCTGGCAGTAGTGGTTTAGTGTTTAGTTAGGTAGTGCAGTGGTGTTTGGGTTGTGTAGAGGGTCGTGCCGACAGACTGACTCACAGAGCTCCGAGCCAATGGACTGGCTTCTAAAGGCATAGCCGTGACCTCGTGATGTGGGGAGAGGCAGCGTGAAAAGAGTATCTTACACAGACGCCAGTGTTGCCTCGCAGAGGTAAAACTACACACCCGATGGCTTCTACACGGAGAGATGCGAGCTGACGGACTAAGTCACAAAATGGCTGCCAACACTTCCTAGTTTCAACCGTTCACAGCCAATGAGCCGCGAGCTCGTTGCTCGTAACCCTCAGCCAATCAGATGTCAGAATTCTCAAATATCGATATCTGTAAAATTTGATATTTCTCAAAAACTACTGAACTGATTTACACCATTTCAACAAAGCGCGCTTTCTGGACCACAACCTTTCTCCCTCACAAATTTGGCATAATTCCGTTCAGCAGTTTGACCTGTAGCCTTGTCTAAAGTTTCCTACGGAAAATGCATTGAGAAAACACATTTTGGGACTCCCCTTTTTTCTCAGCCCCCCCTTGACCAATCACCCCCAAACTTTCAAGATAGGAGCTGATCAAAAAAGAGAAACTTTTTTGAAAATTTCGTAAAGATTCGTCAAATGAAGCCAAAGTTATAAGCACATGGAGGGCTCCAGGAGAGGGGCAGCGCAACCCCCCTCCCAACATGAGTGAAGCCCCGGGGCTGCGGGGAGCCCAGCGGGCCCCCGCAACCCCAGCGACCCCCAGCTATTATTTTTTAAGAAATGACCGCGGGACCTAGCCCACCGGTGACCTCATTAAAATAAAACGCGGGAACCCGTGACCACAGCGCGAATTGCGCCGTTTTATATTTTAATAAAAAATGCTTTTTTTGGCCCGTGGGTCCTTCTGGGACCCCCTGAGCAGGCCTAGGGGGTCACGGTGTTTCTACCCTGCCCCCTTCTCTTGTTTTATACCTTTGTTTCTCTGTTTTCTAGTGACTCGCTTCTACCGAGCCACAAGATGGCTGCCAACACTTCTTGGTTTAGAGTGTTCGCAGCCAATCACAGTGAAGCTCGTGCACGGGACTTAGGCTCCGCCAAGATATCGAAACTTTTATTTTTCTTATTTCTCAGCAACCACTGAACGGATTTACACCATTTTACAAAAGGTTGCTTTCTGAGCCAAGCACTACCTTTTTGCCAAATTTGGGGTAATTCCGTTCAGTAGTTTCGGCTGTAGCCTTGCACAAAGTTTTCTATGGGAAATTGATTTTTGACTCTTATTTTTTGTATTTCTCAAAAACTACTGAACGGATTTACCCCATTTAAAAAAAGGCTTCTTTCTGAACCAAGCTCTACCTTTCTGCCAAATTTGAAGTAATTCCGTTCAGCAGTTCGGGCTGTAGCTCGTCGCAAAATTTCCTATGGAAATTAACATGGAGAAAACGTGTTTTGGGACCCCCCTTTTTTCTCAGCCCCCGCTTGACAAATCACCCCCACACTTTCAAGAAAGGAGCTAACCTAAAAAGTGCAACTTTTTACGAAATTTCATAAAGATTCGTCAAACGACGCCAAAGTTATTAGCAAATCAAAAAATGCTTTTCATATGGAAACTAGGTTGTAGCTATAACTACCTACTGGCGGCCGCCAGTAGGTAATATATATATATATATATATATATATATATATATATATATATTCACTGAAAAAACCATAGGTTTCAGGCACGTTATAGTTAGAAATTAGCATTTAAAAAACCTTACAAATTCACTGAAAAAACCATAGGTTTTAGGGACAGTTATAGTTAGTTGGACATTGCACTCGTACAAAACCCGTGAAATTCCCCGTTATAGTTAGTTCAGCTAACTATAACTCACGCCCGCAATGCACTGCTGATGACGTCACATATTACATCACTCATGACATGGTCAGTGACATCACTGATGACATCACTGATGACATCTCAAATGACATCACTGATGACATCATCCAGTGACTGTGTGTTTCTGTAAAGTTTAAATATTTTTAATATATATAGGGAAAGGCGTATTGAAGAATGAGTGGGTGTATAAGTGTCTGTATGGATGATTTAGTAGGTGCGTGACTAACTCTATAAGTGAGTGATTAAACGTATCTTACTGAATGCATGGGTTAGTGACTAAACTGGGTGAATGTCTGTATCCGTCTGTCTGATGCTGTGTAAGTGGTGCATGGGTTTGTGAATAGCTACATGAGTGTCTATATGAGATATTGAATGGTTGTCTGAGTATCTGTATGGGTGCCTGAGTGTTTGTGTGGGTGGGGTGTGTGCGACTCTGTGCATAGATGTGTGAGTGGGTGATTCACTGGGTGGATGGTTTCAAGAGTGCATCTGTGATAGACTGTATGGGTGGGTAAGTGTGTGTAAGAGTGTGTTAGTGAGTGAATGTATGTCCCAGTGGAACATGTAACAACATATGTGTGTTGTAATATATAAATAGCTATAAGCAAGAGTGTGTGATTGTGAGAGTGACTGTATGGATGAGTGTGTGCTTGTATCAGTGATTGTATAAGAGCGTAAGAATGTGCTAGTATTTGTATGAGTAAGTGAGCTGGTGTGTGTATAACTGTATAGGTGAGTAAATGGCAGTGTGTTTAATTATTTGCATGACTGACTAGGTGTGTGAGTACCTCTATGGATGAGTGGCGGTGTTTGAGTGTCTATATAGGAGTATGAGTGCATATGATAGTCCTGTACTGAGTGACCATAAGTATGAGTGACTGTACGGGTGAGTGAGTGGATGTGTGTGTGTAGACCTAAGAATCAGTGAGTGGGTATGTAGTTATTGGTGTTGGAGTGTCTATGGTTTTGCGAATGGCAGTCTGTAATTTAGAGTGGGTGTATCAAAGGTTATATTAGGGTGTGAGGAGGTGCATCAGATTATCACATGGATGATGTCATCAGTGATGTCATCAGTGATGTCATTTGAGATGTCATCAGTGATGTCATCAGTGATGTCACTGACCATGTCATGAGTGATGTAATATGTGACGTCATCAGCAGTGCATTGTAGGGCGCGAGTTATAGTTAGCTGAACTAACTATAACGGGGGAATTTCACGGGTTTTGTACGAGTGCAATGTCCAACTAACTATAACTGTCCCTAAAACCTATGGTTTTTTCAGTGAATTTGTAAGGTTTTTTAAATGCTAATTTCTAACTATAACGTGCCTGAAACCTATGGTTTTTTCAGTGAATTTCAAAGGTTTTTTAAATGCTAATTTCTAACTATAACGTGCCTGAAACCTATGGTTTTTTCAGTGAATTTCAAAGGTTTTTTAAATGCTAATTCCTAACTATAACATGTCTGAAACCTATGGTTTTTTTCAGTGAATTTCAAAGGTTTTGGAAATGACAATTTTTAAATGTATTAATTGTTATATTTATTTTTTTGATACTGATTTACTACATTTTTTTAAACTATTTATTTTTAGATATTTTATTTTTTAAATTACATTGTAATTACATTATACATTACATTACAAAATATACTTTCTCAGAATGAATTACTTTAGTTTAAATACTTTGCAAATAGGCAATAGACTTTTAAGTACAGTAGTTACAGTTGTTGCAATGGGCAACACAATTTCAAACACAATGCAACATTGAGCTCAATGTGAATTTCTAGTTAAATGCAATTAGTTACTTTATGGATTACTTTTCTAACCACAGGACTGGATCCTAGATTCAGTCCTGGGACATCTCCTGTAAACAGTTGAGTAAAAGCGTTTTGGTTACAGTAGTGATTTTTAAGGAATATTATTGTATTTTAAAAGTTGACACTTAGAAACTTTTTCACATAGAATCACCAATGTTATCCTATGGGAGGAAATTCACTTAGCAGGTAAGTAGTGTTATCGTTACTTTTTCTTACTCAGTGGTGGATCCTGGATCCAGCACTGGTGCATCTCCTGTAAACAGTTGAAAGAATGCGTTTAAGTCATACAGGCGATTTTTAAGGAATATTTGTAGTTTATGAAAATCGACACTTTGAAACTTTTCTGCTGAAAACCAGACAATGGATTCCTATGGAAGGAAATACAAGTTACTGGTAAGTACGGTTAGAATTACTTTTCAGGGTCAGTGCTGAGCTAAAAGATGCAGCACTGGGTTCTCTCCTGATAACAGGTGAGTAAATCGGAATTCGTAGTTCGGCTGATTTTAGAGGAATATTATAAAGTTCCAAAACTCCACACTTAGAAGAATTTCCAAGTGAAACCAGTCAATGTTAGCCTATGGAAGGAAATTCAAGTTACTGGTAAGTACGGTTAAAATTACTTTTCAGGATCAGTACTGGGCTCAAAGATGCAGCACTGAGGTCTCTCCTGATAACAGGTGAGTAAATTGGAATTCGTTGTTCGGCTGATTTTAGAGGAATATTTGCACAATGGTGAAGGAAGGGGATGGGGCCTGAGGTGACATGTCTGCAAACACGCCCTGTGGCGCGTTTTAAGTTGGAGAATTAATTCCTCCTCAATCCCGAGGGACCCTAGGGGCCAACTAGCCCACCAGATACCTCCAGTATGAGCCAGAGAGCTGCGGTGTAGAGAGGTGTTCAGAGGCCACGCCCCTTTTTACAACACTCTGCAACGCAGCTCCGTGGCGCTTACTGGAGGTACCTGGTGGGCTAGTTGGCCCCCAGGGACCCTCAGGATTGAAGGGGATTTAATTCCCCATCTTAAAACGCGCCACAGGGCCTGTTTGCACACATGTCACCTGAAGCCTCGCCCCTCCCTTCACCACTGTGCAAACGCACCCCGTGGCGCGTTTTAAGTTGGGGATTAAGTCCCTTGAATCCTGAGGTCCCTGGGTCCAACTAGCCCACCAGGTACCTCCAGTAAGCGCCACAGAGCTGCGTTGCAGAGAGGTGTAAAAGGGGCGTGGCCTGGACCACCTCTCTGCAACGCAGCCCCCTGGCGCATACTGGAGGTTCCCGGTGGGCTAGTTGGCCCCCAGGGACCCCCAGTATTGAAGGGGAATTCATTTCCCAACTTAAAACGCGCCACAGGGCGCGTTTGCAGAGTGTTGCTGGGAGGGAGCGGAGCCTCAGCACGATCGCGTGTTTTTTTTGTTTTTTGTTTTTTGGAAGGGGGGCTGTGTAGCACCTCTTCTTTTTACTTTTTTTGGGCCCTGGGGACCCCATCCCCCAGGGCCTGACCCCTTTTTTAATTTAAAAATATTTACGGGAAGGGGGCCGCGTGGGCCCCCCTCCCGTGGCCAATTCCGGCCCCGGGGACCCCATCCCCCGGGGCATGGCCAAATATATATTTTTGTTTATGGAGGGGGGCTGCGTGGCCCCCCTCCTGAGGCCTCTACTGGCCCCGGGGACCCCATGCCCCGGGGCGGCCTTTATATATATATTTTTTTATTTTTTTAAATGTTTTAATTTTGAGCAGCACACATTGAAACGTGACAGAGCACTTCTTCATTTTTTATGTGCAGGAGGGAACACATCCCTGCACATGGTTAAACATCATCATCAACACTGGCACACTTGCACAATGGTGCAAGTGTGATTGTGTTTGATCTAGGCAGCTTTGCTTTAAAAAAAAATGGATGGCATTGTGCTGTAGTGTTTATTACATTGTGTCACTGACTACATTTGTTGACAGAGAAAACACACTGTGATTTAATAAAACTTTTGTCATGTACTTACCACCTTGCCTGCCAACAATGATTCCCAGGTGGTCCAAAAGGTCTCCCTCACGTCCCACGCAATCCTGCCATCTTTGCTTCCATTGCTGGACAGTCCTGTCCACCCCGAAGATCTGCATCATGTGGTTGCGGAAGTGCTCCCACCTGACCTTCCGGGCACGGACACCATAGCCCTGCAGGACCCATCCTCCACTTTCCACCATCAGTGGTAGGTACAACTTCACAAGCCAGAGGAAGCCCCCCAATACCCCCTCTGACATTCTGCCCTCCTACCCTCACCCAACAACTCCAGAAAGACACCTAACCCCACTATAGGAAAATAAAACCCAGGAAAATTACCCAAGAACCTTAAGAAACACAAATATACCCCTTGGACAAACACCCCAGAAGATAAACAACAAGACGCAAAAAACACGTAAAGACTGAGACACAGGACTTAACAAAGAAACTAGGGACAGTTCACAGGACACCAAACCACTCTCTTCCACAACAACACCAGCACACAACTCCAAACACCTCCAAAACTCTCCAAAGAGAAAGTGAAAGTGTACAGTACTCCTCCATGACACAGGATGCAGACTGACATCACTTCCTGGGCGTTTGCGGCACATTTTTGGACTCAGCGAGTATATTTTACCTGCTAAGGGCTAATCAGGGATTTTCATTGTTGTAACATATATTTAGCGATTGTTTTCATTGGCGGTTATGAAAACAATTATCGCTTACGTGTTAACGCAGCTAAAGTTTTAACATTAAGTGCTACTTGATAATCAGATGTACCATATAGCATGATATTACATGACTAATAACACCATATGGCTATGGGATGTGATCTGTGTTGTGCAGGTGACTTCAATCATTCTGATATGTCATGATATCAGTAATCCAGAGCTGTCAACATGCCCTTGTTCCTCACACTGATGCATATCCACATCTAGTCATGTGTGATTGTAAATGTATGCATCAGTGGTAGTCATGATGGTTAGCATAGGTTGTATGTGTGACCAGATATGTGACTTTCACATTACACAAGGCTGTGATGTCTATACCTGTTTAACGGGCTTGCAGCACACATGAACATGAATATCAGGCATTCACTACTTGCAATTCAGATTGAAGATGCAGCAAGCAATTCGAAGGCTTGACCACAGATTCACATTTGAGTATTTGCTTTGCTGTTGTTAAAGATGTGCACATTTTAATGGGCTGTGCATTTACTCATGGGCATGATTTTAAGAGGTTGTGGTACGCATTTGAGAGTTTGAAAATCTGAAAATATTTT
This sequence comes from Calotriton arnoldi, assembly GCA_963921515.1. Taxonomy (NCBI): domain Eukaryota; kingdom Metazoa; phylum Chordata; class Amphibia; order Caudata; family Salamandridae; genus Calotriton; species Calotriton arnoldi. The sequence continues at coordinate 82,717 of CAWUFW010006087.1, read as the reverse complement.
TGAACAGTGTCTATCAACCCGATTCATTGACATGTTAGCGACATATGTACAGTACGTTGTTACATGGCGTAAGGATCAGCTTGTGTCAGACACAATTGCCCATCAGTCTAGAGCAGAGGTCTTCAAACATTTTGATGCAGAGACCCCCCTGTCAAACTTTTTTTGGCATAAGGACCCCTCCTGATAAAAATTTCTAGAACTTGATACTCCTCATCATTGACAACTATCGACAACCATAAACACCCACAATTCCCATAGCAAATCATTTTTACAGTGGGGAAATAATATTAAACAGTGTTTATCAAACCAAAGGTCAGTGAGCGTGGGGGCGTGGTCAAAGGTGTGGCTAAAAACAAAGGGCCTCATTTATGAGGCATTGGCGTAGGGCAGCGCAGCAAGCATTCTTGTTGCGCTGTCCTACGCCAATTTGAAAGGGCAGGAATGCACCTTATTTATGAAATATGGTGCATTCCTGTCCTTTCCCACTACGTTGGTGCACAAATTGCTGCCTAGCGCCAATGTAGGCAGGATTGCTTTTGTGCAGGAAGGGTCACCTTCCTGCACAAAAACAATCCCCTGAGGGGTTTTCCTCTTTCTATGTGAGCTGCAGAATGCAGCACACATGTAAAGAGGAAAAAACTAGGAGAAATGAAAACATTTCTCCTCGTTACGCCTGCTGTGGGTAGGGGTAAGGTTTTGGCGCTGCCCCAGGTTTACATGGTTTTGTAAATCTGTGGCAGCGTCAAAATCCATGGGTGTTGAGTGGGAACACCCACCTCAATGCCCATGGAACTCCTACATAACAGAGTAAGACAACGCAGTGACTTGCGCTGCTTTGTCTTACTCCATATCTATAAGGCCATGCAAAGCCACGGAGGGTGACTTTGCGTCGCCTTATAGATATGATTGAGATGCTTGTGCCGCCGGAGGTTCAAAGAAAGTGACGCTCAGCGGCGAAGCCTCTCATAAATCAGCCCAAAATATTTTGTTAGTTTTTTAGGTCTTTCACCATCAAGTAGCTACATAACAAATAAAGGGTAGCTTAAATGAAAAATAAATTTTAAAAAGTTGTTAGTGAGAAATGCACCGTAGTACATTAGGAAACCTCTATTAGTTAATGCACTGCAGAAGTCTGTGTGTAACCAGAGAGACACAGAATTACATTTGGTTGGTGCAGTGGAGAATAGTGACTTGTGTATTTTTAGTGCTACGAGGTCACAGTCTGTGACAGAAAGCACTGTGAATGTGTAAGTCATTATTTTATACTTGCATCACACACATTATAAGATAGACTGCTACAAACTGTGCAAATAGATTTAGGATAAAATGGAGCTTCCAAAATGTTGATTTTATTAATACCAGACCATAAGTAAAGCAATTTTTTTTTGTTGCATAACTGTCTCTTCAACACCTCCTCAGAGTTGCTAAGCGCTGTGTAAATGCAATTTCCATTAAAAGCATGTACTTCACAGCCCAGTTGTTAACCCTTCGTAGTAGCACAAAAAAATAAAATCTTTGCCATCACAATGCTTGGAGTGATTCCAGCAATTAAAGCCAGAACCGCTCCCAAGCACCCTTTACATTTGCAGATTAACTTCAACATTTGCATTTCATTCAGGCAAGCAGGCACCCTGGAACGAAAGATTGTTTTACATGTCTGCCTGCCTTTTCCTTTCACAGCACTGGAGACTCAATTAACGTCGGCTGAAGCATTGAAGTGTCCCTGGTTGTCTTTTTCCTTTTTACATCTTTTAGATTCCAGACAGAAGTGAGGCCTGGAAATGAGCGATCCCCTTCCCAGGACTCCAAGGCCCCCCTGGGGGTCGCGCCCCACAGATTGAAGACCTCTGGTCTAGAGTGACAGCGATGCACAGCTTTAAGCTAGGAAATATAATGATATGTTGGCTAGATAGGTAGAGGACAAACTATTTGATGTGAGTTAGCACTGCGTCACTTTTCAGCATGTGTTGGCTACAGGAGCTATAGAGGCACCCCTGATCTTTCTTTCAGAAAGGTTTGCACCAGAATGCAGAGTGGAGCAGCCATGACCAAAATATGCAGAGGTCAACAAGCCACACAAAGCCATGTAAATAGATTTTGAAGACCCAGAGCCCCAGGTGGACAGTACCTTGTTGGCTGGAAACAGCAATGCAGCATTTTACAATGCGCACTCCTTGCAACAGCATGGCGTTCAATGGCGGTAAGCGCAGACAGTCCCCATTAACTTGAGACCATACTGTGCTTTTGTATAAAACCCGTAGTGGTAGACACAGGCACTGCAGAGTTATGTGCAATCCGAAGGGATTGAATGAATGACTGGACTTTAGTTGCTACCTGTAATTAATGTTGATTACTGATGGAATGCTTTGCACACGCCTTTTGTCATATTTTCTTTATTCATTGTTTTTTTATCATAAATTTATATGTTGTTTTTAATGTGAACCCATGATGCCACCATGGTATTTGTATTCACGGCGCTACAGTTAAGCGCATTTCAGAATATTCACTCGTATTTTCATTGCGCACTCAAGCTATACGCATGTTTACTCTCTTACACGTTATGCACGAATGTAGGCTCGTCGCGGGCGCTGTTAAAACGAGGCAGCAGGGTTTACGTTTGAACTATCATCGTATTTTGGGCACACATGAACGCTTGAATTTAGGCTCTTTACGGGCGTTGGTTAAAGCAAAGCAGGAATATTTATCCGCATCCATAGACAGGTGGCCCTTGGGATACCTGCATGTTTTAAAATTATTCACACATTGTACCAGCCTACTGCGTAGTTCGTTTTTGACATATTTGTGCGTTTAAATAAATTCGGCACTCACTCCTCGAGTAGAATTGAGCACTACGCTCGTGAATTATATTTAAGGAAACATGAGCATGAACACAGTGGCCTTCTGGATAACTGCATGTTTAAGAAAAAATTACACGCTGTACCAGACCACCAAAAAGTTCATTTTTGAAATATCTGCGCATCAAAATAACTTCGCCACTCACTCATTGATCAGACATGAGCACAATGTTCGTGAATTATATCAAAGGAAGTATGAGCATGAACACGGCATATATGTAGTATACTCTGATTGATTAACACATGCCTACGTTTTCTTCTGAACACCGCATGAAGTTGGTTGTTGCATGAACTCGGCACTTTGGAAGTCACATATTTAAAGACATGGATGCTTCTGGTTCTCTTAAAACCGTATGGGTTATCATTTTGCATGTTTTTTTTATAAAATACAATATACCTTTTGTTTCTCTATTTCCTGATACATTGATTATTGCTTTTGTGACAACTTGCAGAAAACATTCCCCTGATGAAGGGCCTAGTCCCGAAATCGCGTCCAATGCCGGTAAGCGCAGACAGTCCCCAATAACTTGAGACCATACTGTGCTTTTGTATAAAACCCGTAGTGGTAGACACAGGCACTGCAGAGTTACTGCATACTGACGTTGAAGGCGGTGCCTGTGTCATGCACAAGCCTGTGGGCCCTGGCTGTAGACATTGATGTGTCAGCAATGGCCCTTACCTGTTGGCAAAGTCCGGCATGTCGGACGTAGACACGTTGCTGACATGAGAAGCCCACATGGTGCACCATGTAGTGGTGAACAATGAAGGTGCTCCTGATCATGAACAAAGAGTAGTCTACATTGCATGACCCGCATCAACACTACACTTGGGTGACAGGGGAGACATCTTATTTTGTGTTGCGCCTCTCAACATCATCATGCCAGAGGAGTTTGTGCTGCCCGTTAGCTGTGGAGGGTGAGGCCCCTGACCTGGACAAATCATGTGTGGCAGAGGACCAGTGACTGGGGAACTTGGAGGGGCCATTTGCTTCTCCTGCACCTGTGGGTTCCCCTGCATACTCGTAATACCCTGCTGTACCCAGGCCTGTGTAATCCAGACAGAGGATTCAGCTGGCTGAGTTACTGATTTGGGAAGGGCGGTGTATTTTGAGGCCTGGTGTCGTTGTCCAGGCTGGGATATGGTTGGCTGTTCAGTGGAGGAGGCCCAGGTGTGCTATCTGCCTGAAAGCCATGGTCACACTGCTTGTACAACCCAGATTTATAGGGGGTATGTTGGCCATGTAATCAGCTTGCCAAAGTTGGGATCCAGGAGGCAGCCGGGTGGTGCTGGTTTTCCTCAACACATGTTATTGGGCTCTTGGGTGTACAGTGGATTTCCCTTGGTGCTTACCGGACAGAAATTTCTGTCTAGTATACACCTGACTGGATTTGAAGGACTGGTTGGCCACACTGGACTGCAACACATGCCATACATGGTGCCTGGCCATCTAGCGCAACAATGTGTTTTCAAGAGCATTTTGTACATTCCTTGAGAGATACAACATTATGTGACATTGACATTTCTTTTTAGATGCATGTTTGTATCTATGTTCAACTGTGCGTGCAGATGTGTGGCTATTTTGATTGGTGTAGTTGTGATTAATCCATGAATTACAGACATCATGCATTTTGTCATTAGTTAACTTGTAGTGACCATCCGGAGAGAGGTGGTGCAACTTCATGGTGCTACCATTTTTTTTAAGGTAAGTCTTAGCCAATGCAATGGCCATTCCTAATGTAATTGGTTGTAGATTACTTTCATGTTTTGGCTGTACTTATTGGTTTACCTGTTGCACTTCACTCATGTTTCTGTCTGTTCTCTGTCTTGGGGGTGGCAACACAGAGTAAGTGTTATTTGATGAGGATGTAGCCAATTCTCCACCTTCATTGCCATGCCACACTCATGTTGTTGTGCATGTTACTTCAACACTTTCTGACCATTGCATTGCCATGTCTGTAGTCCTACATACACGATGTTGATTGCTGATACCTTGCCAGTTGTCCCTTGGTTGGTATATGTGTCATTGTTTGTGTTTATGGAACTATAGCCTTCTTAGATCAGTGTAGTGTTGATGTATGAATCATGCACAGTGTTAGTGATGCAAGCCATGTGCTTATTTATCATTATAGGGATACGTGTCAGCTAGGGAGGTAGTGTCACTTGCTAATGTTGAATGAATGGGTATGCTTGGTGTTAGAAGCATTCTCTGCACTGTATTGATACATCCGTTAGTCTGGCTGTACTATCCTTTGAATCTTCATCCTCCACACCAGCAAGTGGATGCAGTCCACAATTGTCATGTATCTTTGTGAATTTTGTCAGTTACATTTTTTCCTGTGGCACAGAATTCACAGACGTGGGTTTCAATTTTTATAATGGTTTAGAGCTGTGTGGCCCCAGCTACAATGATGCATCAGACACACATTCTATGTTGTACTACACTCTTGTATGAAAATGGACCTGAATGTGCTCCTGTGAAAACACAACACACAGCTTTTCATTCTCAATGAGAAACCATACACAGTCATAAGTTCAGATGCCCATAAAATTGTCCCATTCCCACTCTTTCTTTAATTGTTGTCATGTCCCCTGCTAGGTGAGTGATCTGTGTGACACCTTTGTTTCGTTAGCGTGACTTTCCTTGATTGTTCACCTTCTGAAGTCACAAACCAAGCATACAAGACATTGTTCTAGTGCTATTTTATTTTGCAAACTCACAAGCTGTGAACTTTGGTTGTACGAAATGTTTGTGACAAGGCATTTGCTAATAGTGATTATGAAAAAAAGTTGCGGATGATGGCATCCCTCCTTGCTGTTACAGCTGCAGAAGCTGTGTTGTGGCTTGCATCAGCTTCTTCGTCCTGCCCATCCTCCGGATTGTCCTGCTCCTCCTGGTCTTCTGGCAGTGGTGTATTGGTCGGTACACAGATGTTGTGCAAAATGCAATACGCCAGTATGATTTTGCAGACCAATTCAGGCCTGTACAGGAGTCTTCCCCACTAAATGTCAAGGCACCAGAACCTTGATTTAAGGACTCCGAAGGACCTTTCCACGATGGCCCTTGTGCGTCCCTGTGCCACATTGTAGTCTCTCTGGGCCTGAGTGTGGGTCACTTTGATTTGGACATCAGCCATGGTGACAGTGCATATCCTTGATCACCTGAAACAGAAAATGGATCGAAGTGTCCTTTAGTATTTTGGCCTGATGTGTTTGCAGAGTGGGCTTTTTTATTTTGTGCCATTGTGCAGCTTTGTACTTTCTACTTCATCGTGTTTTGGTACATACAATTGACCTGCATTGCTGACATTGAATAGCCTATACTTTGCAGCCTACACATCAACATGATGCCATTGGCCAGGTCCTGTGTATAACCACCATGTTGTAACTGTCAAGATGTCTGGGTACATCAGAACACCTCTGGGGTTATTTACAAGCCCCTTGCACCACTGGTACATCACTTTTGCACATATTGAAAATGAGGCACCGGTGGCGCATGGGGCTTGTAAAGATACCCCCTTGACTTTTGGCACATTACTATGCATGTGCATCAGCAAGATACTTCATTGTGAGTTATTGTACTGAGGGTAGCTGGCACCAGAAGTACTTGGGTGCTAAATGTTGTACTAATTGTGGCTTAGTTACATCCCCCTTCCAACCCATGTGGGTCACTGTTTTAGACGCAGTAGCACTGCTACCTGGTGCACTGGACTTACTGGGACATGTCATAACAATGCACATGTCTATTTATATCCTTGGCCATATGGTAACTTTGATTCTGCTTGAATGCATGTTGTGGGCAGACCATGTATATTGCCGTGTGTGTTCCCACTCAACACACATTTCGTTGGCTACATTTGTGCACCTGGTATTAATTTTATACCTAGAAATGCATCAGATTGATACACCTCACCAGGGGAGGTGTAGGGATGTGCAACATGGAGTGAGATTTACATTTCTATTGTTTGTATTCTCTTTCTATGCATGCTACATTCTAACACGACCCAGACTAAAGCTAATTCCACTTTTGTAATTGTTTGTGTGCAGTTAGGTGTCCCTTCATGCAGAAATACTTTCCTCCCCATGACGCAGGTACCCTTGCACCATGGTGCATGGGTGCCTGTTTGTGCATGTCAACTAATTGTGCACCAGCACATGGGATAGCAGAGTGATATGTGGGTTTAGTGCCCAACGAGTCTGTGGGTTGCTGGATACAGAGGGTCAGTCCCAGCCACACTTTTACCCATACACCGCAGGACGAGGCCTCAAATTCCATCATTATTGAGAATAACCTTGGACTTATTAATAACTTGGTTTCTAGCTCCTCACCCCAGTGCCCCACATATGTTGGAGGTGGTAGGGAATGTTTTATTGATTTTATTATTATTTCAAGGAAGTTTTTGTCGCTTGTCAGTGACTTTGAGGTGGAATCCAATAATGCTAGTGATCATAACCCCCTCACAGTACTGCTTAGTATAACAGCTCAGGTTGGGAAAGGTGATGGCCGCCTGATTCATTATAATCCTTATCAAGGGGTAAGATTAAATTGGGGTAAAATAAATTCTCTCCAATTTGAGGTAGAAACTGTTATAGCTAATTATCAACCAATTATGAATTGTTTACAACAAGATTCTCCCCCAGAGGAGGTTATTCAGCAATTTGAGCTGATTTATACAGATGTATCTAAGAGACTAAGGGGCATATTCACAAGGACTCATCGCCGATTTATCTCCACCTTAACGCATCAAAAGTGGAGATAGATTTAACACCCCATTCACAAGCGGGTGCAAACTGCAGACATCGGCAGTATTCCCGCGATAACTGCCCCAAAACGTATCCCCAGGGAGGACACCACCAACTAACCCTAATGAGATGCAGAGTAGGCGTTCCCGTGCAAAAACACACGAAAACACCACAACACCACTTTCACAACGAACTGCCAGATCTGCGATGCGAGTCAAAACCACGCGATAAGCTGCGGTAGCAGCAGGTATTTAACACCTGCCTCCTGCTGGTGTAAAGCCAGACGACTACCTGCAGTAGGCAACGGAGCCCCGCACACAGCCACACCCAAAGAACAACCGATGCCATGGAGCTACTCATCATGCAGCTCGGAGCCCCAACAGGGCCACAACACCCACCACCACAACCCCCAGGACCGCCACCACCCCCAGGGCCCGGACCCTCCCCCCGGACCACCACAGAGGCAGCGCAGAGTAAAACAGCGGACCTACCGAAAATGCACCAGTCTCACAGACCTAACGCCTGAGAAAGTCATCGCCCACTACAGGCTCAAAAGGACAACCATCATCCGCATCATGACCCACATCGCCCACAGGTTGACGGTCCCAACCCAGCGGAGAACCAACATCCCTCCGCAGACAAAGCTGCTGGCTGTGCTGCACCTGTTGGCCTCTGGTACCTTCCAACCAATAACTGCCAGAGTCGGAGGTGTCTCACAGCCAGCCCTATCAAAGTTCATCACACCTGTCCTGGATGCCATCATCAGCTTCATACCCCAGTACCTTCACTTCCCCCACACTGCGCAGGAACAGCTGGAGACAAAGCAAGGCTTCTACGCCTTTGCTAGCTTCCCACACGTGTTGGGGGCCATTGACTGCACACATGTCCCACTTGTGCCCCCTGCGGATACTGCACACCACTACCGCAACAGAAAGCACACGCATTCCATCAATGTGCAGGCAATAGTGGACCACCGGGGAATGTTCACCAACATCGCCGCAAACTACCCAGGCAGTGTGCACGATTCCTACATCTTCCGACAGTCCATCATCAACCAGCGCTTCCAGGATGGCATCTATGGAACTGGACTGCTCGTTGGTAAGTGCCAAATCAACACACCACACACCTCAAAGCTACCATCACACAACGCACAACTGTGGGAATGCACACGTGACCAAACCACATACAACATGTCAATCAACATGCCCACCAACCAGACATGACAGCACAACTCCATGGTGATCCTGGGCTTCCCCTGCACACAATACAGCCATATCATGGCACCACAGCCACACAACAGCTGAACATGTGGAGATGCGGAATGCAGCCATGTGCGAAGGATGCAAGTGACCCGTGAATGGGAATGTACACCACGACAAGTGAGGCGTGGATGTGCTGGACATACATGGGTATGCAAACCATAGATATGTCCATGCAGACATCAACTGCTGGTGACTGGAGAGTAGTGAACAGTGGACGCAACCATGTCACCCCAGGCCGTGGGTCAGATCGCGGAAATGTCGCTCGCTGTGTCCCCCCCTGTGTGCGTGAGCGTAGTGGGTGGGCCCGGAGTACGCCAGGCCTGCGCAGGGGTGTGGACAAAAACCCCATGGTGCAGAGCGTGGTTCTCTCCTGGAAAGGCCAACGTCAATGCCAGGGCGGCACCTCGCAGTCTGCCACGAGGCCTACGCCGTGAGCAGCAGGGCCTGCGAGCCTGTGCGCCTGCTGCACCCCAGGATGCTGATACCCAGATCAGGCCTGCCCGCCCCAGCGCTCCAAGGCCGCACTGCTCACCTGCCGACACCGTCGTGTGTCAAAGAGGGCCCACCACGTGCCGGTGCTAGCTCCAAGACCCATGCCCGCGACCTTGGCGGCCTCCTCAGGCCATCGCTGTCCTCTGTGACACAGGCCCCCAGGGGTCCCCATTAGTTGACATACCCCACCGCTGCAGCCGGGCTTCACTGCAGTCCAGCATGTCCCACATCTTGAACTGAGTCATCATTAACCAATGGCAGGGTCCATGCCAGTGTACACTGGGGGAGGACTGAGAGGGAGATGCGTCACAGTCCGGTGGAAACACGGATCACGGTTACAGAGGAGGTCAACCAGTAGCAAGGACTGACCTGGTGCCACTAACCCTGTGCACCGTGAGTGACCATCAGCCTCCGGCGGAACATCGTTGGTGTCTGAGCCTGTGGCCTGGGGGTTGTCATCAGCAACGGGCAGGTACAGACTTGGTGCCTGGCATGAGCCTGTGGCATTCATATCCGCCATGTTGCCAGACACAGCTGGCATGTGCCCTCTGCATCATGCCCTGGGGGTACACCTCCCATTCTCCCCCGAGACACACCGCGGAAGGCACCTCTGAGACATACGAGACCCTGCTCTTCCCTCATGACCCTACCCCAGTCTCCCGCAGGTAGGCGCCCCGTGGCGGTAGGCCCAAGTCGGCTGCTGTGCATCCGGGGCCACAAACCCTGTGTGACTCAGGTCATGCTCCCTTGTTGTTCTGACATTGCATTTCTGAGTGCCTGATGACTGTTGGAGTTGTTGCCAGCACCAGCTACTCCCTGAGGGCTTGCTTACACTCACCCCACACACAGCCAGCACAGGCATCACTGGATCAGTGGGTCTGCCATCACATCATGGCGAACCAAGTATTGACTCTTTTCTCTCTGCACTGTCCCAGGTGATCAAGGATATGCACTCTGCCCTTGGATGATGACACCCCTCCGAGACCCGAACACACCCGCCCAGAGGCAGTACAATGCGGCCCACATACGCAACAGGGGCATCGTTGAATGCACATTTGGTGTGTTGAAGTCACGTTTCAGGTGCCTGGACGGCACAGGTGGAAAGCTCCTGTACAGCCCGGACATCGTATGCAAGATGATCGTAGCATGTTGTGTGTTGCACAACATCTGTGTACGCACCAATGCCCCATGGATCCCAGTTCCAGACATACCGGACGATGATGGGGACGATGGGGCAGGTGGCCCACATCCCACTGCAGCTGCGGCAGGAATGGCCCGTAGGAACACCATCATTGCCAATTTCTTCTCATGAGAACGTCACATTGTGGCCGTCCCTGCCAATCATGGGACAGTACAAAATGTCCACTAGCACAGCATGTGTGAATAAAACATATTTGCAGGTTACAGGTTGTACTTGTACATTGTCATGTCACACTTTCCTGCTGTGCCAGATGTGATTTGCCATGTTGTGCACATTTGCGGCACCAGTTGTGTCCTGTGTTCTGTTGTGGAGGTGTTGCTGTTTGTACCGGGATGTTGTCAATGTCGAGGTGCACTTATACTTATGTGCGTATGCTGCACGGTGGGTGATTCGCTCCTGCGGCTCTGATTTGTCTACCACTGATCCCTTTCATGCGGTGTGCCTGTCATTTCTGTGCTTCCACGGTGCTGAGATGTTGCAGACTTGGGTAACTTGTGCTCTTTGTCGAGTTGTGAGTCTTGGGCATGGTTTGTCCGCAGATGTGTCGTTGACGTCAGGGGATGTTTGTGCAGGTAGTAGTGTCCGAGTGTGACCTGCTCCTTTTCGGGTGTTGTCCGCACTCAGCCACCTCAGTGTCGTGCCGTGTACATTGCCATGATGATAGGACTGGAGCCAAGCTACTCGTCATGTGGTGTCTCTTGCATTGTCAGTGTGGCTGACGTATGTGCATGTTTGCATGTTCGCACGTGGGCATGTGTTAGTTGTGTGACTGTTGATGTGTTGGGTGGGTGCCCCTTTGGGCACAGGGTGTTTGTGGGACTACTTGGTGTTTGTGTGTGTGCTGCAGTGTTCCCGTGGGATCAGGGACATGATCCTGAGTCATTGTGGGTATGCAGTGTGCCCTGCTTGATTGTGCATGTGTGGCATTGTGCCCATCTCCCCCCGTCCCCCCACTCCCAGGTCGCTACCCACCATGTTGATGTAATGTTGGGTCATGTTGGGCAGTGTCCAGATCACCAACTCATGTCACCGTCTCCCGACTGGTGACTGTGGCCACCATCTTCTCCATGTCATTCAGCTCCTGGTGTTCTGCTGGCCCCCCTCCTCCGTGGTGCGTTGCTGCTTTCGTGTTGGCAGCGAGTTTCTGATTGGTTTTGCCATTCACATCAGTCCAGCGCCTCTTGTGCTCTTCCATTGTCCTCCTCTGCCATGCGACGGCATTCACATGGTCCGAGGTGGTGTGCCATCTTTGCCTATTTGTTGCCAATGACACGTTGGAGGTGACGTACAGTTGGTGGTGGTGTTCTGTCTCATCCGTGGCGATATTCGGGTTTTCCTGTAGACTGTACCCCGTCTTCCTCTTCCTCTTCTCATTGCCCTTCCACGAGCCCTGTGTTCCTGGGTGTTCCTCCGTGGGGATTGTGGAGTTCATGTTTTCCTCTGCAGTCGGTCAGGGTGCACCCGTGGTACTCTGCAGTAGATTTCGTTTTTAGTGGCATTTTCCGTATGCTGTTCTTGTGCTTTTTCCCGCATTACGCGCGGGTATTGCTGGCCTCTCACTGGTTGTCACTGTTTTCTTATCGCGTTTGGGCACATCGCGTCTTTTTACGCGTTGGGGTTTGTGTTTTTATCTCCATCGCGGTGGTTGCATCGTGGACATTGGCCGCGTTTTCGGGGGACTATCGCATGGTACCGCCGTATTGTGAATTCCACGTTAACACGGGGTTATTTTCCTGCAATAGGCTGCGATGTGTAAAGTTGCGTTAACATTTTTTGGAGATGTTTAGCACACGTTTTTGTGAATATCCCCCTAACAAGGCCGGCCCAGCGAAGGGAACCCCAGGAGGTTCGGTGGTTTAACACCGAATGCACAAGGGCTCAAAAGAACCTTAAAATGGCCCTTCACGCTAGTCCTCGTGATAGAATTCAAATTAAAAGCACAAGGAAGATATATAAAACTACTATCAGCCAAAGGAAAGATGAAGTGAGGAGATTGGCATGGGAAGACCTGGAGAGAGCTAGTTCCCTTAAAGATACTAAAGGCTTCTGGGATATTATTAATTGGCCTTTATTTACGGACGATGTGAGGCAGATGGACTCACGGATTCTGGGGGATGTCTGGGAATCCCATTTCTCGGCTATATTTAACCCGAACTGCCACCAGTTAGAGGAGAATAGTGGGGATCTGCCTCTCGATTTAAGCGTGGCCTCCCAATTAAGTTTATCTATCTCAGTATCAGAGGTTGAGGAGGCCCTAGCGAAGGGAATCTGTATGAAAGCCCCAGGCCCTGATGGGGTGCCACTTGATTTGTTCAAAAGGAATCCCAACCTTTGGGCACCCCTACTGACTAATGTCTTTAAAGCAGTGGTGATTGGCCCTATCCCAGCAACCTGGAAGGAGGCCATTGTGGTTCCTGTTTTCAAAAAGGGCAATAGGAATGACCCGGCTTGTTATAGGCCTATTTCCCTTATCGATGCCACAGCAAAGGTATTGGGGGGGGTCGTTTTTGCCCAACTGGAAGCTTAGGCTACTACTACAGGGATCTTGCCCAAAACTCAATACGGTTTTAGGAGGGGGCTGGGTACTACAGAGCAGTGCCTCAATTTGTCCCTGATTGTTAGCAAGTACATGACAGCCAGGAAGGGCTCTATCCACCTGGCCTTCATGGATTTGTCTAGTGCTTTCGATACCGTTAATCGGGAGAAATTGTGGGCACTAATGAGGAAAATGGGTGTTGAGGAAGCACTCATCTCCCTTTTGCGTAGGTTACATACTAACACAACTGTTGCCATAAGATAAGGCCGCCAAGGGGAAAAGACTTATCCGAATGTTTCTGCTGAAGGTGTCCGCCGGTGGTGCATTCTAGCTCCTTTTCTCTTTTTAATCCATACTAATGGCCTAGAGGCATTTTTATTAGATAAGGAAATAGATTTTCCCCGAATTGGTGGCAATCCTGTCCCGCTACTATCGCATGCGGATGACACAGTGTTAATGGCTTTGACAGCAAATGGCCTTCAAAAATCGCTTAGCGCTTTTACGGATTTTATGTCTGCGCTTGATTTGAAAGTTAACTTTATTAAATCATATATTATGGTGTGTGGCCCCAAACTGACCAAAACGAGAAACTTTGCTGTAAGGGGTAAAAGTATTGATAAATTGAATAATTTTACATACTTAGGACATTTATTTAATAATACGATGAATTGGGAATCACTTTTAACAGCAAGGGTACAACATACAAGTAGGGTTGTGGAGGGGCTATTCAGTTTTGCATGTAAGCTAGGACACAAGCCGGTGACAGAGCTTGTCACTCTCTATAAAGCTAAATGTTTGTCTGTGGCAACTTATGGGGCAGGGGTGTGGGGCCACCATAAGAGCCGCCAATTACAGGTCTTGGAAAATAAATTCATAAAAAGGCTACTGATGACCCCGAACAGCGCCCCCACACTCCTTTGTCATCGAGAGTTGGTGTTGGAATTACTAGAGGACCGTAGAGGTATTGCCACTTTGCGCTTATGGGCAAAAATATGGTTGTCTGATGAATTAACGTTCTCTAGGGATGTGATTAAAGACTGTACCAAACTAGATAGTGCCCTATCGATCCCTTGACTTCAATTTGTGAGAGATAAACTTCGTGAGATAGACTTGGGGCACTTTTACGAGAATCCTGATAGTATCCTCACAAATGCGAAAGCCATTATTAAAGAGACGTATTATTCTAGGGCAAATATGCGCCACATACAATCAGAGGTGACCGGTTTCTTATGCTTGCTCCCTGCCCAACAGCAATTTTATTTAACCATTACCATTAATTTACAGATAGGATTTCCTTTAACTAGATTTCGTCCATGCACTATTCACGTTTTAGTGGCATTCCCGAGACAATCAGGGTGGGCCGACAAACGTATGCCCTGTCCGTGTGGCAATTTGGCAGCTCAGAGCACCTTGCACTTTATTTTATTTTGCCACCTTTATAAAGAGCCAAGGGGAAAAATTTTTGCTCCGCTTTTAAGGGAAATTCGACCGTGCACATACATTGATGGTTTTAATCTGATGTATTCATTGGCCACTCCTGCTATTTGCATTGCGGTCTCTAATTATATAAAAGTTGCAATGGCCATTAGAAAGCGTTATGAGCTATAGAAGCTGACTAGGAATGTTGTAATTTTTAATGAACAACTTTTATACCTTTGGAATTTTATCATCACAAGCTTTATTTCGACATAAAAAGTCATAAAAGCAACATAGAGCAAAGATAACATAGCCAATAAAATAAGTATAGGTAAAAGTAGATCCAATAATAAATATACACTTGATGATCCTATAATCTGGTTAAAAAACAAACAGTATTTCATCATTTTGTTTAAACACAGTGCAATACTTAAGGAGATTTTTCATTTCATTTGCTCGCGCTAGTTATCAGGAGTTAAAAAGAAATAAAGTGCTTGTGCATGGTGATATTAGCAGGAATGCTGTTGAGGCTTAGAGGTCTTAGCTATTATCTGTGCAGTGGAAGCTATATCTTTCTCGCAAGCGCCTTCCACCGTATCAGCCATGCTTTCCCCAGGTACTTTGCTACACAGCAGGATAAAAAGGGTCTAGAATCTGACTTAAGAATACGGAGTGCAACGTGGTGCTCCCGCGTACCAAGTTGTCTGCAAATCGGGCTCAGCCATTTTTTCCGTAATGTTTTGTACGCCGGGCAGACGAACAGTAAGTGGGCAATACTTTCCACAGGCGCTTTGCAACTAGGGCAGTGTTTTCCGTTATTTACGGACCACTTTGCTATCACTTCACCCACTGGAAGGGAGCCATACCTGAAATGCATGTAGAGCATTCTGTCTCTAGGTACTTTGATTAAGTCGAGGTAAGGCTCGTAGTATCTACTTAATTTATGGGAATAGAACTCGGTTGTCAACTTGCCCACATTGGGTCTACTGATCTCTCGCTGGTCCACCCATTCCCAGTACAGGCGTTTAAGAACTTCTCTCCTTGGGGGCTCTTGACTAGCCCAACAGCCACAAAGCCCGATTGTAGTTAACATTTTCTTGATGTCACGTATCCAGCCTATTTTCCCCCCAGTGTCGAGGCTAATAACCTCAGTGAGGGCCTCTGCGTAAGGAGAAAGCTCGGGGGTCCTCCTAATGCGGGCCCAAAAGAGCAGAGGACGCAACCTGGCTACATCACTTATTAATCGCCTGCCCATATCCATTAGTAGTGGCGTGAGGGGGGTGTATTGTGTTGCTGTTATTAGATCTCTTAGGAATTTATATTCTGATCTCTGGAGCTCGTCAATATTCTCGAATCCCCAGACTTCTGCTCCATAGAGGGAAGCGCTAACAGCCTTGGTGTCATAAATATAGAGGGCTGGAGCTACGGGCCTGGTATGGGAAAGGCGATGTTCTTTTGCTATTGCACCTGCCATACGCTTATGGGCCATCAACATCTTACCTAGGTGGGGTTTCCATGACATTTTTTCAGAGAATCTTACACCTAGGTAGTCAAAAGTGATGACCTTTTCAAGGAAAGTTCCACCTAGGAGAGGGCCATTCCTGCATGTCCTATGGGGATTGAAGGCCATAAATTTGGTTTTGCTGGCATTTATAATCAAACCCCGGTTCTCGCAGAAAAGATGGAATCTGTCAGTAAGACGCTGTAGCCCAGCTGGGGTCTTGGATATCAACAGCGTGTCGTCTGCAAACAACAAGGTTGGAATCTTTTTCCCCCCCAGAACAGGTGAGTCAGCCGGCTCCTCCAAAAGGAAGTCCACTACTCCGTTCACATATAGAGAAAAGAGGGTTGGAGCCAGAACGCATCCCTGCCTTACTCCTCTCTTGACAGGGATGCGCTTTGTAAGTTGACCCTGCTCACACCATCTGACCTGGGCAAAGTTCCCCTCATGCAGCTGGACTAGTAAATTAAGAACAAAATGGGGTACGCCCATCTCGCCAAGCGTATCCCATAGCCTGGACCTGGGAACTAGGTCAAAGGCAGTCTTCAGATCAATAAATGCTAAAAAAAGACTGCCTCTGCCTAGCACCACAACCTTCCAGTAAATTAGAAGGAATCTGAAAACTTGGTCCATAGTCCCTGTCCTAGTTCTGAAGCCTGCCTGAAACTGTGAGAGGATATCCCCGTCCTCAGACCATGTCTGGATCCTGTGCAGAAGCATCCGGCCAAAGACCTTCTGCACAGCATCGATCAGACTTATTGGTCTGTAATTGGCGGGGTCATCTCTTGCTCCCTTTTTGTGTATAGGGACTATTTCGGCAGATTTCCAAGAAATTGGGACTGGTGCTACTTCGGCTATGGCATTTGATAATAGCAAAATGTATCGTGCCCATTGAGTGCGGTCGGCCAAAAATAGATCCCCGGGCAGGCCGTCCGGGCCTGCAGCTTTTGCGGGGATTAATTTGTTGATTGCAGCTTCTACCTCCAAGATTGTAAAGTACTCCTCCTCTTTCAGGTGCCCAAAATACTCAATTGGTTTCCCCTCTTGGCTGTCCCCTTCAACAGAATAAAGCCCTTCAAAATGGTTAAACCAAGCTTGACTAGTGATATGACTCGGGGGTGGGCGCGGACCTGACCTACTGCCCCAGGTGACCAATTTCCAAAAGAGGTTATTATCTTTGGATGAGCATGCATCTTTCAATTGCTCCCATCTTGATTCGTCCCAGGATGCCTTAGCCTCGCGTTGGGCCACTTTGTAGGAGTTTCTTGCAGTTTTTATTTGCATTTTATCTTTCCCCTTGAATGCCTTGACTAGAGCTGACCTATTTTCCCTGCAGTCTTTATTGAACCAGGAATATGGGTCCTTAGTAGAATCATGGGATTTTTCTTTTTGAGGTAAGGTCAAAAAGTGTGCAGTGATTTGGGTAAATGTGCGCTCATGGGCCCTAGATACAGCCAATGATCTTGTTGCACTGTATACCGCAGCTTGAAGCTCGGCCGTGCCAGATGCTAGCACTTGTCTAATGCCGTCGATCTTTCCCTCGTTTAGTGCTACCTTTTTCCACTTCAAGGTCCTTTTGCAATTTGATTGCACTACCTCCCTAGTAACTGCCTGAGGTTGAGTGTTCAACTGATGACATGTTACTTCCCAGAGCGGTTTCAGAGTTAGACACAAAGGATTATGGTCACTTTCTATGGTTGAGCCCACTAGCATATCAGCCAAGTGCCCCCATAATCTAATATCAAGGAGGATGTAATCGATCCGGGATGGGCAGCTCGCTCTGTTGTAGGTATTTGCCCCTTGCTTGTCAGAAGGTGACCTGCCATTAGTTGCTCTTAGGCCGTATTCCATAGTAATGGAATTCAATTGAAGAACCTGCTGAGTCCATCTTTTGATCGGGGGAAGATCAAGTTGAGGTACTGCCCACCTAACATCTTGGGGTTCAATTTCCATCAATTCCTCTTTAGCCAGGGGTTCATAAGTACAGTTAAAATCACCTGCGACTATTATTCTTGCATATGGTGGGCATTTATCTAGGCAATCCTCTAATGCAGAAATTATATTCGAGGGCCTGCCACATTTTGTCCCCCTAGCATAAACATTGAAGAGCTCGATTTGACTACCCCCCCTAGGGCCCCTAATACTCAGCCACAAAATATCTGGGCTAGTGCTTGGCTGGAAGATAATTTGGCAGTCGAGAGCAATACTCGTCCAAACAGTCAAGCCCCCTGAGGGGCGACCTCTCCCGACAGATGTTGCAGAGATATAATGACAAGTGTAACCAGGTTTATATAGGGGGACCAGGCTCTATGTCTCCTGGAAAATACAAATGTCAAAATTCCCTACAAAGTCGTTCCAATGAGGAAGAGGAAGTTTGCTATTCAGTCCCGCCACATTCCAAGATACGATCTTCAACTGCTGGTTTAATAAGGGGGCTAAGCATTGCGGAGGGGTAAGGATGTTTTCTCGACAAGGGGCTGAAACTGGTAAATCTATAGATAAATGTAAATCTGTAGCTAACTCGTCATCTGGATAGATTTTAGCCCTGCTTGTGCCCACTGAGCCTTGGGGACATTGCATGGAGTAATTTAGACAGTTAGGGCAAATCCAAAGCAGTGAATCTTGCAGTCAATCGTTGGACTCCAGAGAGGAAGTACCTGCTAGATGTATTATTGCCTGCGTGTGTTGTGATCTGCCCTGCTTGTGCGAAGGCTGGTGTCTGAACTGGATGGAAGAACCATCTGGAGGGCAGGTGCGAAACTCCAGAGCCAGGAGATTCCCCGCAGTCTCAAATTCCTTTAAGGTGATCTCAATGTCATCCAGGTGGGTAAAGGGTGCGGGACATCACAGTGCTCTGAGTATATCATCTCTGATCACCGATTTACAACCCCTAGTGTGGCGAATCCAATGGATTACTTTATTAATTAAGGATTCTTCACTCTCATAGATGTTTTTAGTGGCAGTTTTTAATCTTGGGACATTAGTCATATAGATTTTACTGAATTGTGGCCCATTACTGTCAGTTGTAGCAGTTGGAAGGATCTGCAGGTCCCGGGTATCGTGAGTAGAATGTTGAGTAGATGATTGGGCCTGTCGTTTCTGGGCAGTATGTTTCATTACGGAGGCCTGTGGGGTCTGTGGAACTGCCAACCTCTTAAGCCTATCTTGTATAGAGTTATTAGGCCTATTCATGCCCTGGTTCTGAAGTTCATTAGAAGCGTGTTTACGGGTCAGAGGGACAGAGGTGGCTAGTTGATGAGCGTTGGGATCGTAGGTGGAGCTTTGTATGCTGGAGATTGATGGGGCGAATTGTTTAGGGCCACTATTGGTGAGCTGTGGGCAGTGATATTGTGCAGTGATGACATTTTCTTTGTGAGGCTCGACCTTCCTTGCTATAGATGTAACTATGGTTGTAAGATCCTCTAACATACTTTTCAGTGTGCCAATCTCTGCTCTTAGTATATTAATGTCAAGAGCTATATCCGTAGGCTCGGTTTGGTTTGCTATGCTGCACACCTTGATAGCGTCAGCCGTGCCATACGGGAGCGGCGGGGGGGAGTTGTCGCTATGTTCATCCCCAGTTGCCTGAAGAGGTAGAAATCTATTTGAGCAAGGAATGGTAGGTTCTTGTACAAGGGCTTCTTGAGATACATTAGTGCTAATACTGGCAAGGGAAGCAATGGAAGATGGAACTGTACCTTGAGCAGGAAGGACTAACTTGTTTGTTTTAGTGGATGACTTTTTAGAAGGTAGTCTTTGGAACATCATAGGGATAGCAGGGGGGCAGGCTGTTTTTAAACTTGAACTTGAGCGTGGGGGTGATCTCTCATCCGGACCTTCATGAATTGGGAGTATCGGTTAGTTACACACCAAGATTTCCTCACACTCGTTTATTAGGGTATCTTTCCTATCGAGTACACAATTGCTACCTGGATGTTTGAGGGACTTTCTGGCCCTTTTCCCTTTAATTGACCTGCCTACCCCGCTTCTCCCAGTTCCTTCCATGGTTTTTCGCTTCCCCATCTTAAGTGACCAGATAACACTAATGATGATACTAGTGGATGCCCACCATTCTATCAAGTCAAACAGTAAATAATTATGTGAGCCCCAAAGTGTAATAAAAAAACAGAAATACAGAACAATAAAGCAAACAGCAAAAAGAAAACGGGATGCTATCTAACCCCCTATAACATAAGGGGGTCAGACACTATCAGAGTCAATGTCCAGATATTACTGAATGGTCAAATATTAACAATTAACCTCATGTGGGGGAGGCCGGGATGTACAGTACCTTAGTTAACACTGTCCACAGCAAATTCAAGGGGGGTGGCCCAGCCCTGCCTCTTTCTGCCAATGACGGGCAAGGACGGGCCCACCCTTGGGCCTGGCTTCGCCTGGGCGCTGCCCGCGCGTGTCCCGCGCTGCGGGGATCATGGGGGGATTTTGTAGGCGCCTCCTGGCGCTGCAGTGACGTTGGCGGCAGGGGAGTCTGGGGAGTGTAGTCCGGCACTCTCCCGCTCCCGCAAGCAATCTCCGGTGTTCGGTGGACTTGGCCCCCCAACAGAGGGCAAACAAACAGCAAGCAGGCTTCCCGTGCTGCGGGGATCATGGGGGGATTTTGTAGGTGCCTCCTGACGCTGCAGTGACGTTGGCGGCAGGGGAGTCTGGGGAGTGTAGTCCGGCACTCTCCCGCTCCCGCAAGCAATCTCCGGTGATCGGTGGACTTGGCCCCCAACAGAGGGCAAACAAACAGCAAGCAGGAATTTTATGATCAGTGATATATTTTGCCATGCTAGGTCATTTGTATTATGGATTATATGTTTTTACCTGCCAGATTCTTATGAACTCCTCTTTTATTGATTTTAATTACACTATTTTACAAATATGATATGAAATCTTAAAATTGTGAGGTTTTTTATTTGTTAAACTTTCTTTTAAACCGAATAAAGTTGATTTGATTGATTGACATGTCATCTTGCTGTAAAAATGACACATGTCTTTGTTTCAGAATTAATGCAGCACAGCGCAAGCATATGTCTTGTGGCACATGCTGCATTTATTCCTTGCAAGTTTTGTCTGATGAGTTCTGCAAGATCTGTATTCCTAGAGTGAGTTAGTGGTTATGTGACTATTTCTAGCCTACTCCATTGTTGGGCCTACTTACATGTATGTTGTTCTTTGGCATTAGGTGTTTGTGTATAGTACAGTTACAATGTATGCATAATTCAATTTTCTACATGTGCATTCACACATAGTCGAGCTACATGATTGGTGACTTGAGGTGTGTGGTGTGTTCATTTTGTACTTACCAATAAGCAGTCCCATAGATGCCATTCTGGAACCGCTGGTTGATGACAGATTGTTGGAAGATGTATGAGTCATGCACACTGCCTGGAAACTTGGCGACGACATTGATGAACAGGCCCAGATGGTCCACAATTGCCTGCACATTCATCGAGTATGTGTGCTTCTTGTTCCTGTATATGTGTGCAGTGTCCGCAGGAGGCACAAGTTGCACATGGGTGCAGTCAATTGTCCCCAACACATGTGGAAAACCAGCAATGGCATTGAAGCCTTGCTTGTTGGCAAGTAGTTCTTGCGCAGTGTTGGGGAAGCATAGGTGCTGCGGCGTCAGACTGATGATGGCATCCAAGACAGTGGGGATGAACCTTGAGAAGGATGCCTGGGAGACTCCGGCCATTTTGGCAGTCATTGGTTGGAAGGTACCAGAGGCCAACATGTGCAGCACAGTAAGTAGCTTGGTCTGCGGAGGGATGTTTGTGCTGCGCTGGGATGGGGCCCGCAGCCTTAGTGCTATCTGGTTGAGTAGGCGTAGGATGGAGGACCTTTTTAGCCTGTAACGGGCTATCACCTCCTCTGGCAGAAAGTGTATCAGATTGATCTGTTGGCGTTAGACCCAATCTATTCTGCAGCGCTGCCTCTGTGGTGGTCTTCTTGGGGCTCCAAGTTTCAAGAGCAGTACCTCCATAGCATCGTTGGGATTGCCAATGAGAGTCTGGTATTGTCTTCCTTATATACAGGTGTATTTGCACCATTTTTAAGACCAGCTATTTTTTGGTCTAAAAAAGCTGCTGTCGATAACCTCCCCAGTTTTGGGGGCTTATCAACGTACGGGAATTTCATTGTAAATATTGCAAAGTGTGGTTAGCAGCAATTCTTTCACAGGAACGCCTACCTTGCATCTCATTTTCATTAAGTCCCGCTAACAGAAGTGACGATCCTGAAAATTCATGTTTACAATGAAAAAGTGCCGCTAACCACAGTTAACGGCACTTTGTAAATAAGGTGATTAAAAAAGGCGCCGTACCGCCCAAAAATTGACGCTATGGCGGCATTAAGTTCTTGAGAGAAATGCGCATGCGCGCGCGCATGTGCAGTTTTCACAAGGATTATCGATAGGGTTGTTGTATTCCTCTTAGGGTGTCCATACACGGGCTTTCCTGTATCATGTCCTTATATAGGCACAATTCGCCCTGCCCTTATATAGGCATAAAATCCCAGTCCTTATTTAGGCATTAAACCATGCACTCCAAATACAGGCATGGTATCCGACATCCGTCCTCCCTAACGTCACAACGAGTTCTTGAAGAACAGACCCTTAGGCTTCGGGAGTTTCCCTAGCACAGGACTATTGATTTCTTCAAGGACTCATCTATTATGCATGAACAATTATACCTTAGGGGTTCATTCATGACGTCTTCCGCTGTCCGATTCACGTCAATGCTAACATTCTGAGGTACCTCTCAGGTATAAATATACCTTCCCTAGCCCTTGTAAACTAGAGGAGACCTCGACTTCAGAGGAGCCCGTTTCCCGGCCTGACGCACTGAGAAGACGCTGTCATCCCTGCACGCAGAGAGTCGAGCTTCCAGTGATCTGACTTCCCTCGCGGGGTGTTGGAGTTCGAATCTGGCAAGAGATTCCTACCTCTCTCATTCTTAAGGTATGGAGCTGACTAGAACCTAGAGGGACTCTTGGCATACTAGGCATACTAGACTTAACATTCTCTTAGTATACCATAGTAAGGAATACTTCATACCTCTCCCTACACCTAGGTTAGGTTAGGAACATTGGGGTAGAACTAGCTAAGAAACGCATCGTATGAGTACTCGCATTTTTAGTCTGTGTTATTTATGTAAATGACTATCTGCTAAAGATCATGCTAGCGCAGTATTATTTATTTCTACTGCTTACGCTGTACATTATTTATCTTGCATACTGTCTTGTGATCGTAACAGCACATTTAACTTACACCAGCACATTTAACTTACACCAGAAACAAGACTGTTCAATAAATCTTTTATTGAAATGCCCGTCTATTCTTTCTGTGTAACTTTGAGGAAAACTAAGTATGCACGATTGAGCTGAGTGAAATAGTTATCTATTGTTTCTACGACTCTGGGACACGTTCTGATTCTACAGGGAAACAAAGTGGTCATGTTTTGCGGCTGCCAGAAACTACTCCCTTCTTGTTTATCAAGGAGTTTCTAGTGGCCTCTGAGCTAGCTGGCACAAGTAATTAAGTTTAATATACTCGATAGGGACTAACTGACCTTAGTCCTATGTCAAACCTATAGGGGATATTATTCCAATGCGCAGAGCCTATTAGGGAAATAGGAGCTACACTACAGGGTGAGGAAGAGGAGGAGGGCAGCCCGGGGACGCGGCAGTACACAGGTAAGTGGTTTTAAAACTTTAACATTTATTTTTGATTAATGTTTACTTAGTTGTTAATAGTGAGGGTGGAGGCGGGGGCTGGCCAACTCCGCTCCGCCCACGGAGTGTGCAGAGATTTGCCTGCTCCGCATTCTCCACGGAACACGGAGAAGGCAAATCTCCGCACACTCCGCGGGCGGAGCGGAGTTCTCCGCCCGGGGTTAATCACAGCAGCCGGGGAACCTTTGAAATAGCAAGATAAGTTTGCTACAGAAGCATTACAGGCCCTGTGAAGAGAAATGTCTTTGTACACTAAGGATCCACTTAAAGTATTCTTGCAGTCCAAACCACTGAGAAACACTTCAATTTCCCCATTTCGACACAGAAATCTGAAAGGTAGTTACCGATACTCATGTAGAAACCTTTCCCCCAATGCTTCATATCTGCCCACTTGGTGGTATTGCAGACAGTACTGAAAATGAAATTTTGAAATCGTCAGGGTGATGTACCCATTGATTATCCATTCTGTGGATGGTGTTTCAGCCACAGTGAAAGGTAACTTCTCTATTTTTTCCAGGTTTAACATAGTGTATGTCGCATCTTTACGTGCCATGAGTATCTGCTGTTTTGTGAAGTGGTAAGGTAAAACAGATGTGTGGCATTCATATGACGCCACAACACGTAGCCAGAACATAGTGTCTGTAGTGTCCAGCTCAATAGTAGAATAGACCTAAGCTGTGACTTCCCATGTTGTAATGGGACATGTCTTGCTGAGCAACGTCTATTGCTGATGACACTATGTTTCCCAAGGAGTAGATTCTAGAGCACAAAGTGGTCATACTGTTGTCAACCACTGCAAGAGCTTTTTCTAAATTGACCCTGTCAATTTTGCCCAGTCGTGCTGCAGCTTGCTGCTTGGAAACTTTACATATTTCATTGTGTATTGCAGGTTCGTGCAAACTAATCCTGCACAATCCCGCACACAAATGTGTGTCAAAGTCAATGTGTGAAGGAGAAGGCAACTTAGGAAAAATGTGTACATTTAAAATGTCAGTGTTTCCCACTGGGCCTAACTGAGGCACATGACAACCTACCTCACCCCTTGCAATAATGGGGTTTCATGATTATGGTGGCTGAGTGCTTGAGTCTAATTAACAGAACTCCAGTTCTTTTGCTCTCAGCTAATTTTCTGGCCCCATAGGCTTTAGCGGCAATTACTTTGTCACAAAGGAAGGTGCACCTCCTTTGCCTCCTCATTGAGAGGCCACCTTCTGTGCTGGTTTACTGATTTATGGAGTCTTATATCCTTGCACATCTTCCTTTTGTCCATGTCGGGATGCCATTAATGGGGATAGGCTGGTGACCACATTTGTGTTCACCAGTTTTAGGGGTCAGGTTAGGACAGACTCCACAGTGTGGTTATGCTTGCAATTGTATACTGCATTTCCATTTATTGTTGAAGTTCAGGTTTGAGTCTGTTAGTTTTGGTGAACTTAGTTCAGTAAGTGTTCAAGTTGTCACTTATATCAACTTTCCCCTCGCCTTCCTCCCCATGTCCTTGCATTTGGAGATATCAAACATGCATTGTCTATGCTCAATGAGCTAAGCCCCCAGACTTTAAGATGTCCTTCTTCTGTTTAAAAGATAAGCTTCAATTGCTCTGAATTTGACTTGGATGAGTGCCTCTAGCTGATTTTTTTGGACAACCATTCAGCTACACTCACATATGCCTTATTTGATTCCTGTCTCTGCGGGTAACGGTCACCACTGGGCTTCTCATCAGGGTAATTGGCTACATACGTGCAAATACACATATTAAATATAGAGGTGTTTGGTTGTTTTTCAAACCAACTTTGTGTAAAGACTCACATCTTTTGGCACTGAAGAAAAGGTGAACAAATTGGACGTAAAAAGCGGTCAAAAGGTTTGTAATTAGCTACAAAGTTGAAAATGTATGTGTTCATATTAACTTGCCATAGCAATTTTCTTAACACATATGTTTCTATTTAAAGGCCTATCAATCAATCAAGGATTTATAAAGAGCAGCAAATCATCCGTGAGTGTCTAAAGGCGCTGGAGTTGCTAACTGCTTTCTGGTGATCTGTTCAATCAATTAAAATGTGGGGAAAGCAAGGAGAAGGCACTCAAAAACTAGGGAAAAAGAAAGAAGAAGTCAGTGAGAATGAGGAAAAAGAAAGGAGAAAGCACTCTGAAAATGGGAAAAAGGAAGGAAAAAGCAGTGAAAAATTAGAGAAAATAAAAGAGAAAGCACTCAGAAAAAGGGGAAGAAGAGAGGGGACGACAAGGGAAAAAGCAATGCAGCAGTACAGGGAGAGCTGTGCCTGGGACCTGCTCAATAGGGTTGCGCGACAGCCTCCATTGATTAGGTCCTCGAAGGAAGGAGGGGTGCTGGGAGGCGGTGGGCAAGGCTAGGTGGGAGGTGGGAAAATGGACAGCAGGCAGGAGTGGTAATCAGGGTAAAACAAGGAGAAAACAATGAAACGTCCTGGGAGGGGGCAGGGAGGCAGTGCATGCGGCTAGGTGGGAGGCGGGAAAACGAGCAGAAGTCAGGAGTTGTAATTTAGAGTAAAACAAGGAGAAAGCAATGAAAATGTGGGGAAGCAAGGAGAAGGCACTCAAAAAAATTGAGAAAAAGCAAGGAGAAAACAGTGAAAAGGAGGGAAAAGGAAGAAGAAGACACTTAAAAATGGGGGGAAAGCACGGAGAAAGCAGTGAGAACAAGGGAAAAGCAAGAAGAAGACACTCAAAAACGATAGGGAAAATCAAGGCGAAAGCAGTGAGAATGAGGGAAAAGCAAGGAGAAAGCACTCAGAAAATGGGGAAGAAGACAGGGGAAGACAGGAGCAAGACTGATGCAGCACAAGGAGAGCTGGGCCTAGGACCTGCTATATGGGGCCGTGCTGTGGCCTCCATTAAGTAGGTCCTGGGAGGAGGGAGGGGCGCTGGGCAGCGGTCGGTGGGGCTAGGTGGGAAAATGGACAGCAGGTGGGAGTGGCAATGAGGGGAAAAAACAAGGAGAAAATAGGGAAAACCAGGGGGGAGGCACTCAAAAATGGGGGGAAACGCAAGGAGAAAGCAGTGAGAATGAGGGAGAAGCAAGGAGAAGGCATTCAATAATGGGGGAAAAAGAAAGGAGAAAGCAGTGAGAATGTGGGAAAAGCAAGAAGAAGGCACTCAAAAATGGGGAAAGCAAGGAGAAAGCAGTGAGAACGAGAAAAAAGCAAGGAGAAATCACTCTGAAAGCAGGGTAAAAGGAAGGAAAAAGCAGTTAAAAAGTGAGGTAAAAGCAAAGAGAAAGCATTCTGAAAAAGGGGCAGAAGAGTGGAAGACAGGAGCAAGAGCGATGCAGTAGCACGTGGAGAGCTGGGCCTGGGATCTGCTCAATGGGGTCACGCTGCAGCCTCCATTAAGTAGGTCATAGGCGGAGGGAGGGGTGCTGGGAGGTGGTGGGTGGGACTAGGTGGAAAGTAGGAAAACAGGCAGCAGGTGGGAGCGGCATTGAAGGAAAATCCAAGAGAAAGCAATAAAAACATGGGGAAAGCAAGAAGAAGGCACCCAAAAAAACTCAGAAAAAGTAAGGAGAAAACAGTGAAAACTATGGAAAAGCAAGGAGAAGGTGCTAAAAAATGGGGGAAAGCTAGGAGAAGCCAGTGAGAATGGGGGAAATGCAAGCGAAAGGCACTCAAAATGGGGGCAAAAGCAGGGAGAAAGCAATGAGAATGAGGGAAAAGCAAGGAGAAAGCTCTCAGAACATGCGGGAAAAGGAAGGAGAAAAAAGTTAAAAATGAGGGTAAAGCAAGGAGAAAGCACCCAGTAAACAGGGAAGAACCAAAGGGAAGATTGGAGCAAGAGTGATACAGCGGCAAGGAGAGAGCTGGGCCTGGGTCCTGCTGAATATGGTCTCGCTGTGACCTCCATTAAGTAAGTACTGGGAGTAGGGAGGGGTGCTTGGAGGTGGTGGGCTGGGCTAGGCAGGTGGTATGAAGACTGGCACCAGGCAGGAGAGGCAATGAGGGAAAAACAAGGAGAAAGCAATGAAAACATCGGGAAGCTAGAAGAAGGCACTTAAAAAACTGTGGGTAAAGCAGGGAGAAGACAGTAAAATTGAGGGAAAAGCAAGGAGAAGGCACTGAAAGACATGGTAAAATACTAGAAGAAAGCAGTAAGAATGAGTGAAAAGCACGGAGAAAGCACTCAGAAAACGGGGGGGGAAAAGGAGAAAGCACTGAAAAATGAGAGAAAAGCAAGGAGAAAGCACTCAGAAGATGGAAAAGAAGCAAGGGGTAGACAGGAACAAAAGTGATGTAGCAGCACGGGGAGAGTGGGCCTGGGACCTGCTCAATGAGGTTACGCTGTGGCCTCCATTAAGCAGGTCCTTTGAGGAAAGAGGTGCCTGGGAGGCAGGAGGTGGGGTTAGGCAGGAGGCGAGAAAACAGGTGGCAGGTGGGAGCTGCAATGATGGAAAAACAAGGAAAAAGCAATGACAACATGGGGAAAGCAAGGAGTAGGCACCCAAAAAAATGGGGGAAAAGCAAGGAGAAAACGGTGAAAATGAGGGCAGCAAAGAGAACAAACTCAAAAACGGGGTAAAAAGCAAAGAGAAAGCAGTGAGAACTAGACAAAAGCGAGGAGAAGGCACTCAAAAATGGGGATAAATGCAAGGAGGAAGCAGTCAGAACAAAGAAATGTACTCAGACCACAGGGGAAAAGGAAGGAGAAAGCAGTGAAAAATCAGGGAAAAGCAGGAGAAAGCACTCAGAAAATGGGGAAGAAGCCAGGGAAGACAGGAGGAAGAGCGATGCAGCAGCACTGGGAGAGCTGCTCCTGGGACCTGCTCAATTGGGTCGCGTTGGGGCCTCCATTAAGAAGGTCCTGAAAGGGAGCAGTGGTGCTGTGAGGCGGTAGGCGGGGCTAGGTGGGAAAATGGACAGCAGGCGGGAGTGCCAATGAGGGAAAAACAAGTAGAAAGCAATGAAAATGTGAGGAAAGCAAGGAGAAGGCACTCAAAAACTTGAGAAAAACAAGGAGAAAACAGTGAACACGAGGGAAAACCATGGAAAAGGCACTAAAAAAAGGGGGGAACGAAAGGAGAAAGGAGTGAGAATGAGAAAAGCCAAGGAGAAGGTACTCAAAAATGGAGGAAAAAGCAAGGAGAAAGTGGTGAGAACCAGAGAAAATGCAAGGTAAAGACACTCAAAAATGGGGGAAAAGCAAGGAGAAAGCAGTGAGAATGCACGAAAAGCAAGGAAAAAGCACTAAAAAAAGGGGAAAAAGGAAAGAGAAATCAGTGAAAAATGAGAGAAAAGCAAGGAGAAAGTACTCAGAAAACAGGGAAGAAGCAAGCGTAAGACAGGAGCAAAAGCGATGCAGCAGCACAGGGAAAGGTGGGCCTGGGACCTGCTCAATGGGGTCGTGCTGCGGCCTCCATTAAGTAGGGCCTGGGAGGTGGGAGGAGCGCTGGGAGGCTGTGGGCAGAGCTACGCAGGAGGCAGAAAACGGTAGGCAGGTGGGAGTTGCAATGAGGGAAAAACAAGGAGAAAGCTATGAAAATTTGGTGAAAGCCAGGAGAAGGCACTCAAAAAACTTGAGAAAAAGCAAGTAGAAAACAGTGAAAACAAGGTAAAACCAAAGAAAATCCACTAAAAAAGGGGGGAAAAGCAATGAGAAAGCAGTGAGAATGAGGGAAAGGCTAGGAGAAGGGACTCAAAAATGGGGGGAAAAGGAAGCAGAAAGCTGTGAGAACAAGGGAAAAGCAAGGAGAAAGTGCTCTGAACACATGGGAAAAGGAAGGAGAAAGCAGTGAAAAAATAGCTAAAAGCCCAGGAGAAAGCACTCAGAAAACAGGGGAGAATGGGTGGAAGACAGGTACAGGAGCGGTGCAACAGCACTGGGAAAGGTGGGCCTATAATTACAGCTGCACATAATTTGTAATATATTATTGGTTATTTATTTATATTTATTGACTTCTAGTAGTAACGTACATCATTTAGCAAATGCAGGGATGTTTGAATTATAAAGAATTAATGTCAGCACTGGGCCCTTCAATGGTAACCATGTTGGTCTCAGGTGGCTGAAAAGCAGTTTTAAGGAATTCAGTGGAAAACCATTAGGTTGGACCAGAATGGTTTAATCCAAACCTTTGTGATAGCAGAGGTATCGGAGTTGGACTTGCCAATCTGATGTACATCAATGTTCCAGGAGCAGTAAGATGAAAAGACAAGAGTTGATTGATTGCTGTAAATTACAAGTGAGTTTTGAGCTTTTGCCAGAACTTCCCAATGCCTGACTCAAAACCAGTTATTTTGATCCATGACATAGGACCATGTGGTTGGAAAGGGAATGGCCCCTGCATGGTAAAGGGTCATCTAACCATACCCTGAAAGCCTGGCCGCTTGCAAAACTGGAATTATGACTTTTATTTTTGCCGTAGCACTATGTGAATCTAGTGTGTAGTCAGAGACCCATGTCTGTTCTGGTAATGCAAGGTCCAGAACGTGTTCTGTGACCTAGAGGTGAGCACCAGGTGTGCCCATATAGTGGTCATTGCACTCTTGTCCATTCTCTGGGTGCCTGACAGAACATGGTGCTGGCGGTGTACTGTGCTATGTGAATCTTAGGTGTAATCAGGATGTTTTTCTGTGTCGTAGAAGGGCAAGCCTATTGGCTACTCTCTTGTGATCCAATACGGATTCCTCTGGTTCAGCATCACACAAGATAAAGAATGAAGACACCTTTCCTCAGACCGTGAAATTGTAGTAGTAGTAGCATTTTTATTGTATAGGTAATTAAAACCATACCAATTAAGCATAAAAATAAACAAACAATCAACAACAATAATCAAAATTTTCAAATACTTAATTAACACTAAAATCAGCGATATACTGTTATTCAGGTAGTCAGCACAATATACCTTGCTAAAGTGCCACGTGCCTCGATCTGACCCAATCTAAATGCACAATTTCCTTCATAGAAGTAAAACATAATCTCATATCCACTAAATTTCATATTCAATATAAAATATTCATAATAAAGAGTCAACGATATGTACAAAGATCTGGTTTATAATTACAGTGAGCCGGATTTCCATAATGCCTAAATCCTTTTCATAGGGCCCAATGGATCAGTGTAATCTAAGAGGACAGATTGATTATTGCCCTCTAGTCTTATCATATTTAAATCCTCCGATGTACTTGCTTGAACTTAATGCCTACTGAGCTTGTCCCTCTCCTTACCTCTGACCTACCCTCCTGGTGTCTCCCTCTCCACTGGGGAATGCCAAAATACAAAGGTTCCCATAAAATACCCACCATAATCTTCTTGTCGGGACCTTAAAATGCCAAATATTCCTTCTAAGAAGATTTAATCCTCGCTATTGGGCACCGTCCATCCTGTGGGGCAACTTTTCTCCAAATCCGCTCTTACTTACACCCCAACTGTTGAGCAGGTAGCCCAGTACTAATTGTGAATGATGAAATTGTATTGCATGCATTTCTGTGACTGGAGAGTGTTAGAGAAAGGGCTTCTGAATAGCTTTTCCTGAGCACTGTTGTATGAAAGAAGGTAGGGGTGATGGGTAGGACTATAGTTTCTGTTTTTCAGGGTGAGGAAGTTTCCAAGCAGGGCATGTCTTTTTATTTACTCTGATTGCTAATTCAGGGAGGCTAATGGCAGCAAGGTGCAGCGTTTGCACAGGTCATTGTGCCTATGTATTTGACAATCCTGCTTGTAGTCTGCTGGATTGTTACCTGTTGTGTAGGAAACATCTTGCACAAAGATTGTGTCTGAGGGGCAGCCAGAAATGACATTAGAAAGAGAACCACCACAAAACAATTCTGAACACCTTAAACAGTTGATTCATATGCCCTATTTGCAAAATGTTTACAGAAATGGGATCCAAAACACCCCACTTAGGTCAAATTTCAAGTTCTTTATGACCAAGGAAGGGAGTGCTCTTCAAAGTACTCAATGGACTGCTGGGTGACCACGGTTGATTCTTACGTGCCATCCATTACCCTAGAGGAATCCACCCAAAGTCTGACAACTTGCTGGAGAAGCTAAAAGTCTGCTAGCACGTGGAAACAAGCCTGTCTACTCAGAAACAGAAGTGTGTATGGCAGTGCAGGATAACAGACTTTCCAGGAAGAAGAGCAAGCTGTGTTCCTTGCATGAGGAAGAATCCAGAAGTTGCTGACTACCCTTTAGAGAGATGCTGGATCCAGGGCATTCATGAAGAGTGCAGAACATTTGCCTTTTGCATGGTTAGCCCAGATTTGTCACCTTTTTCTGGACCCAATGTTTTGTTGGCTTTAAAATTCTGCACACTTTCACACTGGTGAAACTTAGTAAAGTGTCTGTGCTTCCTCTCTCAAACATGTGTTGCACATTGGAACTTCCTGTTTGGCCCCTTATGTCCATGTAAATGATTCCTTAAGTGTCCCTATGGCCTGGAAAGTTAAATGTCTTCTGTGAGCTGCAATGTATATTTA
Organism: Calotriton arnoldi; assembly: GCA_963921515.1. Taxonomy (NCBI): domain Eukaryota; kingdom Metazoa; phylum Chordata; class Amphibia; order Caudata; family Salamandridae; genus Calotriton; species Calotriton arnoldi. Next base: position 50,530 of record CAWUFW010006087.1, on the reverse strand, counting down.
CACCATCTCATCCACGTATGTGACAAAAATGTGCATCTGCCAGGAGCACCACTGTCCACTTGCTAGGAGGCTGTTGTTCCACTGTCTTCTTACTGGGCTGTTGTTTAAATAACCTGCAGTGGCACATGGCAGAAAAAATGCATTTGCCATGTAGAAAATGCCTGTTTTTATATATTAATAAATTACCCCTAAAGTGTGCTTTGGAAGTCCAGAGTGCAGGGTACTAATATTTAAAAAAATAGGACACACAATATATTTAGGTTAGTATGCCCGCATAATAAGAGAAAGCCAAATACTATTTCACTTTGTAGGCCTTCTAGGCCTTTACCTAGGTAAGCTTAGATGGGGGGAGAATATATCAGAGTTCCCCACATGGCTTAGGAAAACCCTACATCATTGTTTCAAAGTTGTATTTAGGTTAGTTTTCAAAATCTTAATTAATGCTGAAATCTGATTTTTAATAGCTTAAGCTAATAATAACTTTATAAAAATGTATTTTAGACTACCCGAGCCAGAACTGGCTTAAAGCTGTCTGCCAGCCATCACACCTCCAGAGCTGAACTGCACATTCTTGGCTGAGAATGTCAATGACCCTGGATCACAGAACAATAGCATGTCTTTCAGCCCTTGAAAGGTTAATGAGTGCTACCTGCTGACCACATAATAGGGATTAGCTATCAGGGAATGGACAGGAACATGTGGCAGAAGAAAAGCAGCTTTAGCACTACCTCTTTTGACTTGGAGATTCCAAGAAGCTCTTCCCTGATTCGTTACCAGGACTCCCACAGACAGCCAGGTTCCAGTCACAGTATGAAGAAAAACCGGTAAGGCCACTTTCAGCTGGGAGGAGAGCCCAACTAATTAAGAGAGTGGCTTAAGACCTGAGGAGAGGCTTGCCTGATGGTGGCTTGGTTTTTGACATCTTGAAGAACATTCCACCCATGAAGGAAAGAATGCTCTGAATTAAAAAGTGATAAACATGAAGAAAAGCATTTGACTGTTGGAGCTCTGGCCATTATAAGCCCAGAGCTACTCCATTGTCTTCAATGGAGCTTCCAGCATTACAGTGTTCTAACATGGAACAGTTTACATCATTTGTATTTGTATACCTTTAAGAGAGCGAATAGTGGACTGGAATCTCTCTCAGTCCTCTACATTCCTATTCATTCAAGGTATTGAGAAAAGGAGGTCAAGATTGTGACACATAGAGTGAGTTTGGTTCTTGGTCAGTTTAATAGGGCTTTGATAGTCCATACCCTAAATAGTTTGTTGGGCACAAGTATTGAATGCATTATCAGTTCAGATATTTATATCATGTCGCCTGATAGCTCTCTTTGAGACAGTGGGAATATATTGGAAATGATGAATGATATCACTTGGAAAAGTAACACTTTTTTTGTAGGTCTACACTCGAATGCAAACCAAATAAGGAAGACACAAAGCAATTAACACTTTTCGTAAACAACCTCGCTGTGTCCTGATTTCATGAACTGAAGTGGTAATCAAAGGCCCTCTGGCAGAATGGTAATCTTTTAATTTTTGTAGAAATGTATAGCTAGGGTGGCTTGAGGGAAACTATTTACTCACTTTTAACTATCCGTGAGCATTGATTTTGAAGGTATAATATATGACTGCCAAAGGGATTGTGGTCAGGTTTAAGGGCTATGTATATAGAACCGGAGGTACGTTATGTTAACCATTCAGCAGGTCAGTAGTAATAGTATGGGAAACTTTGGAACCAATTGATGATTAGGTGTGTTCTCTTGGAAGTCAACTGCCATGTCTAGAAAGGAGTATTGCTTGAGCATAAATGTTCACAGATTCTGATTTTGTGATTCAGAATTTGGAATATATTTGTTTGTATTCATTTATTTCATTTATTGAGCATGTAAGCACTCCCAATAGTAAATCTAGGTGCTACGGAAAAAAGCATTCATGGAATGTGTGAGACTTACAGGTTTTTGTTGTTTTGTGAACATTAATAAGTTAGGCTCAGCTTGAAATTTCAAGAGTAAGAAAATCCAGAGGCCTGGACCAATAGTGCTTAACACCTTCACCGCGATTGGAATTCCGCTCAGGTGCTGGACATTCCGATCGCGGGCGTGGTCGTGACGAGCTGAGCTCGTCATGCGCACACGCCCACCCGCAGCATGACGAGCTGAGCTCGTCATGAGCATCGAAGGGGTTAAGGAACGTCCACCTTATCTTTCATATATATATTGATGGACAGTGAAAATAGCTTGTTTCTGGAATCCAGGGATTTGGGTAGACTGTGATTTGTTTTTTTTTCTCTCATATAAAGGTGAGGCATGAGTTGTAATACGATGTACATAGGAGACATGCCACTGAATGTATTGTTTCCGCTTTCTGAGTGGAGGCACATGTAACAGTTGTCTGTAATTTGACACAAATTTTAATTTAGATCGAAGATTATTGTGTTTGTGAGTATTGTAGGCAGTTGCCATAGTCTATGTTGGATTGGATATAGGCATTAGTGATTATTACTTTATGGATAAAGGAAAGAAATGGGGAACATATTTTGGGATTTTTATGGGGATAAGCATGAGTTAGAAACTACAGAAATGTGGTGATCCAGAGATAACTGAGAGCCTAGAAGGATACCCAGATTGCAAACAGTTGTACTAGGCTGGTGACAATTGCCCAGGGATGATGACCATTCAGGCTAAACAGTTTAAGGTATTTTGAAAGACTGGCAATATGTTTTAATTTTTGAAGGTTGTAGCCTCAGAAAATTATTAGTCATCCAATCTTGGGTCAAGGTGGGTACCCAACTGATGCCCTCTGCTACATTTACCAAGTTAGTTGATAATTTGAACACAACGTGTGTGTAGTCCATGTGAAAAATATATTCTTCTAATGCCAGACTCTAATAATAGGTGAGCTAAAGGACATAAGTATAAGTTAAAGAGGAGAGGGGAAAGAATGGATGCCTGCAGAACTGCCCAGCGAATAGTTATTTTTTTTTTTAGATGAATTGCTGCATCTTCCGTGATTGAGTTCTTCTATTTTGAAAGGAAATACCTCCTATGGACAGGTGATTTAATCATTTTAGTGTAACTGAGTGGCCTATGGCCGCAAAGGCAGCCCAGAGATCAAGGAAACCAGAATTCTTTCAAACCCCTATCCCCCAACCTTCGTAAACTGTCCACTGCAGGGAAGACCATCAATTCTATACTTATACCTGGCCTGAAACCCCTTGCATGGAGCTTAAGAAATTTTCAACTCCAATGAGGGTGTGTAGTGGAAAGTAGACTCTCTTTCCAGTAGCTTTGTAAGATAAGATAAGACAAGAGAGAGATTGGCCTGTGATTTTCTTGGTCAATTGGGTGAAAAAGTGCATGTCTAATACTATCAGGTACTATACAACTTTTTAAGAAAGGATCAAGAACATTTACAACATAAGGATTCATGGTATTGTTCATGTCTTTCCAATAATGACCTCGAAAGGGGGTCATTGGGGGGCTCAGAAGGGTGTGCTTTTCCAATAACGTTATTATGATCTGCAGACACATTCTTTAAAGCATTTACTAATTAATAATAATTTTTTTTTAAATATTTGGAGAATGAACAACTTTTGGGGAAAAATATTCACAAACGACTTTCCACACCAAATAATTGTACCAGCGTAGTTGCTTAGTATTTATGTCTTGATCTCTGTAGATTTATGCCAGACTTTTTCCATTTGTCTCAGGTTAGTTTTTTCATCCTTCAGATCATGAAAATACATTTTGGCCTCCATGTGGTTTTGCTTAATAATTGTGTGACGCCTGGACACCATAACCATAGAAATCTGTCACTCATCAGGCAAGGCTCAGTGGATTCTGCAATGTATGTTGAAATAGTATGTGAAAGGATTTCTTTTCCAGGGAGGGGATGCCATTTTGTTGAGACCGTACAGTCTCAGCGTTTTATGAATTCACATTGCATATTTTAAACGTCAGCAATTGATGGTCAGACAAATAGCTTCATCAAGTCCTAGTTTAGGAATGATGCAGGTACTGAGGAGAAGGGTATCTGAAATATGACCCACTTTATGAAATGGCCGGTTACCTAGTTGTTACTTATTAAAAATATTAATGATATTGAAAACTAGTTACGTGTTCAGCTTATTAGGTTGATCAGCCCAAATATTAAAATCCCCAAGAATTATTAATATTTCAAAGCAGGTTTATTGCATTAAGGCAGTTGTTCTTCGAGCCAGTTTAAAAAAAACTGGAGCTAGGAAGGGCGATACAGCAGAAAATACCATGCGATTCTTGTTTCAATGCCATACAAATGGTCTCAACTCCAATTAATTTGGGAGCTAGCTAGTGATCCAGCGCAACCCCTAATTCATGAAGGAGGGACCAAGGGGAATCTCATCACACATAAATTGCTTTACCAAACAACGGGGCTCATCAGACATTACCCATAAATGATCCCTGAGGACAGGCACTGGATTTGGGGGGTTTACTTTGTCAGTTTTATTAAGTACACTACTACACTTCACATTAATAACATTTGTATATAATTCTAACTATTCGTAATCTCAACTGTCTTCTTCCTTTGGTCGATGGACCATTAGTTAAAGAGTTGATAGTGACTATGATTAACTAAACAGTTTAATATTTAACTAAATAACCACAGAGTCATTTCTTCAGTTAATGATTTTATCTTATTAAATGCTCATAATTCAGATTGTCAGTGCACACACAAGATTACATATAAGAGAACAAATTATCAAGCAATGTAATCAAAATGAATCATTTGCATCGACATCAAAGCATGCATAGGAATGGGGAAGAGAAGGTACAGCATAAATTCTTGCAGAGATATATTGCAAAATTAAAGCAATCAAGGAGGGTGATACCCACCAAAGAATCAGGAAAACCACTTCCTTGGCCGAGGTTGTGGCAAGAGGTCCCCAGAGATAGGCTCAGAAGACAAAGTTAACAGGATAAGTATAGCCAAGTTTGCCATAGACTAACAACTAAAATTAATCTCCCAATCAATCTACCTTGATCTTGTTCTCCTCGGACGCAGTCTCCTCCCAAGCACTCCTGCAACGTTCTCGTACCTAAAGCGTTCTCTGGCTTAGTGCTGGTCCGCTCTCTCTGTCTTGGTGCACTTCTCTGTGCGTTCTGATCGTCTCTCCTCTCTGATCTGCCACACCGGACTGCACTGCTATACCGGACCGCACTGCTTTGCCACACCCCAATTGGGATATCAATTATACCCCCATGACTAACTTACTATCTTACAATGTTGCAGTATCAGTAGAAACTCGGTCTGTGATTGGTTGTCATAAATCATACTAGGGTCGCCTCATCCAGTTCTCCTCACAAATCCATCCTATACTAGTTTTAACAAAGGAAGGGTTTAAGACCAAAACATTCGTATACCACTAACATTCATAGTTATACATTTTGCAACAATTGTACATTATGATATCCGCTTCACGTACAAATTGCACGTAGTGATGGCTGTTCCCACAGTCGCTGTCACGTCTTGGCACATAAACAATAGGACACAGGTCAACATGGCCTTCACACGGATTACATCAGCTGGTACACTCTGCAGTCTGCAAGCAGGCAACCCATCTTGGCGCATGCGCTCTCCATACCGATCAGGACAACCACATGCTGGTTCAAACAAGAGGCCATTTTCATGCCGGCCCAATCTCGTACTAAAGTAAATAAACACAAAAGAGTATTAATTCATGAAATAAAACCCATTATGGTTACCTCCCACCATACTAATACCCTGTGTTAATTAAATCCTAGCAAAATATATACATTTAAAGCAACCTTTTCGTTATTTGTGCACAACATTCAAAATGTGCAATGTACAACATAGCATAAACATGCATTAGTATGGTTTTTCAAAGCGCAAACGGTTAATACGTACTCATGCCAACATGGTTTAGTATATTATGTAAAATGCGTTTGCCCCTCGTGTAAATGTGTGCATTCAGAGTTGGTTAGTCCATGCAGTCAATATATTATTATGGGGTTACTTAATTTCAAGAGGATGTATTTTACAAACCTCACTCCATCACTAGCCCTGTGATATCCAATGAGGCATTAAAAATCATTGCTACTTCTACCCTCTTTATAACATGGCAGTTCTGAGGATTTTGAAGTCCACAGGTATTAAGGTTTGAGGGACAGAAATACATTAATCGGTTGCACCTAATGAAGGCATGTTTTTTAATTCTAAATCAACCTGAAGGAACAAAGAATGTTTTTATGAATCACGCATGTGTTGACCATTGTTTTGAAATAATTTCAGAGTTCAACTTCAATTCACAACTTCAGATTAGCAATTATTCATGTGCCCGCTCTGAAGCATCCCAGAAGCAGGTGTTTCACTGTATTAAAATTATTAACATGGCAAAACTACACAAAAGATTAATTGGCATTTTAGCCGGATGCAAACTACCAATTTCAATATCACCACAAAATAAACTGCCTGTTGGACAAGTAGGGACTGAGTCAGAATTGAAAGTGACAAAATAACGCGTTGACTGCCTCAAATGCAAAAGACTTCGGAAGGTGTTTAAACATTTAGTCAACTTGTTTCTATTAGTAAGGTGAAGTATTCCCAGTTAGAAATTTAAGTAGAAACCTTACTCAATAGAAACTTTCTGATGTTTATAATTGTGTTGTGAAACGTTTTAAGGTGTAAACATTTCTGTTCCTTAGAAAGGAGCCCACAATTTAGCTGCATATTCATTCCAAACGTTTCTAGTGTATGTATGATATATTGAGTGTAAATGAGAAAATGCAAACAACAATGTGACTACTGTACAATCTCAGCCTGCTCAGTAGATCAGTTAACTTGTTTTACAGGCCGTACAGTGAGGCAGTGTTAGTGTTCTGCTGAGGGCTGTGCAAAGTGTTTTTAATGACAGAGTAATCTCATATAAAACCCAATTATTGTGTTTGGCATTTTTGTTAAATCGAGTAGGTACTGGGCTAGGCTGTGCTGCTCTATATATGGAGAGTAACTAGGTTTAGAAAGATAATAATGAAGGGAGAATTTCAAACCATGTTTGATAAAGATTTATTACATCAATTCCATAGTTATATCAGTGATGAGGAAACATGGTAGACACAATTAGATTTAAACCAATAACCAGTATGGTGTCAGAAGATTAAGGAATCTCATTTAATTTACGCCTCACTCCGCCACTTCAGACACGCAGGGCTGGCACCATATTTGCAAGAATGTGGTGCAGCCCTGCATTTCCCCCTGCGCTGGCACTACACTTTACAGCCTAGCGCCAATGCAGGCACCCTTGCACCATAGTGCAAGGGTGTCTGCGTGCAGGGGAAGTTTGTTTATGTGCAGGAAGGTCCGCCTTCCTGCACATAAACAATCTTTAAATGCTGCTTTGTAACTTCTATGTGTGCTATTAAAGGCAGCACACCCAGGAGTTGCAAAACGGCATTTAAAAAAAAGATTGTTTATGTGCAGGAAGGGGGACGTTTCTTACATAAACAATCATTGGCCTTTTGCTGTTTTCATGTGTGCTGCACAACGCAGCACACATGAAAACTGCAAAAACGAGGAGAAATGAAACATTTCTCCTCGTTGCGCCAGGGTAAGACCAGGTCTCCCTGGTCTTAATTTTGGCGCTGCCTTCTATTTATGCCTCCCTTGTAAATAGGAGGCAGCGTCAGAATCAATGGGTGTTGCAGTGGACCGCCCACCGCAACACCCATTGCCTTCCCCTTTCTCGCTAAGTGTAGCGTGAAAGGGTGCCTTATTTACAAGGCAGCGTTAAGCCACGTTAAGTGACGTTGTGATGGCGATAGGGGCTTGTACATATGCCCATAAGTGTCCATGTTGTGTTTTGGGTCCTTTCCTGCTGCAGGCACTAGGCCTATCCACACAAGGGAGGTGTCATTTTTTTTGGCAGACAGGTGGAAATACAGAATATAAAAAAATGTGTTACTGTTATTACCAATTGTATTTCTCTGCATTTGTGCCTTCCAAATGTAAGCCAGTGTATAAGAAAGAAGACATTTTGAAAAACATACTCTGAATCACATGCTAGTATAGATACACACAAATTCAGAGATGTACAAATAGTCACTGACCCTAAACTCAGTATCTGGTGCATATTTCAGAAATACATAGTTTTCCATGATACCTCTTAGACCATAGGTACTCACGAACATTTCCCGGGGGCCGCAAAGTTTGATCTATGGTGTGACCGAGAGCCGCACTGATGCCAGCGGGGGGTGGGGGTGTAAAGTGGGTGCAGGGGAAGCTAAGCATGTATATCTAGTGGCTGTCTTTAAAAATGAAGGTGTTCCTAAGTTAAGGGCCTAGTTACTTCCTTTCCCTAACTGCAATTAACCTTTAAATAAGTGCTTGCTGTGTATTAAAAAAAAGAATCCATGTTAGTGCTGAGTCGAGTAAACAGTAGCCCAGTGCTGCTGCCCAGGGGGCCGCATGTAAAGGTCAGGAGAACCGCTTGCGGCCCCTGGGCCATATTTTGAGTATCACTGTCTTAGACCTTGCATCCTTGGCGTGGTTTCCCCTGACTTTTTGCCTTCAGAACTCCTGTATTTTTTAATTCATTTTTGCTGACTTTAGGATTCTGGGCACTTTACCACTGCTAACCAGTGCTAAAGTGCATGTGGTCTCTGCTTAAACATTGTAACAATGGCTTATACAAAATTGGCATATTTAATCAACCTGTAAGTCCCTAGTAAAGTGCACTACAAGTGTCCAGGGCCTGTAAATTAAATGTTACTTTTGGGCATGCAGCCCTGGTTGTGCCTTCCACTTAAGTATCCCTTCAAACATGTCATAGCCCTGCCATTGCAGAGCCTCTGTGTGCAATTGTAAACTGCCATGTCGACCTGGGAAGTTAACCCTCTTGCCTGGCCCAAACCTTCCTTTTTAATAAATATAAGTCGCCCCTAAGGTAGGCCCTAGACAGCCCAAGGGCAGGGTGTAGAATATTTAAAAAGTAGAACATGTACTTTTAAGTTTTACATGTCTTGTTAGTGAGAAACTCTTAGATTTGTTTTTCACTACTGCAAGGCCTATCTCTCCCACAGGATAGTATTGGGATTACCTTATTACATTTGAAGTGTAATTTCCAATTGGGAAGAGATTGGACCCCCATGTTTGGTGTCTTTGAAATCACAATTTAAAATCACAACTTATCGTGAAGTGGATTTAAATTGTAATTCTGTAATTTAGCCATTTGGTGCCTGCTGCCTGCCTCTAAATACACGTCTGGGGTGGGTGAAAGGTGGGCATTGTGCATTCCCTCTAGACAGCCACACAAAGGGAGCTTAAGTGTGATCTGGTGGGCCATCCTCATCCTGATGGGCCACCCTGGGCAGGATGGGAGGGAGGAGCTGAACACAGCCTCACGCTTATACCTGAATAGACTGTGTGCTGTCTCTACACAAAGGGCTGCATACTCTCCTGTAGTGAGTCTGGAGCCAGGGCAGGAAGGATAGGTACTCTGTGCACTTCAAAGCATCTCAGTTTATTTATTTTATTTTGCATAGGTAATAAAATCCATTCCATACAGCTAATAAAAATAACGGTTCTTTCAATATTTAACCTAAACGATCAAGTTAAATAATAATAAATGCACATAAAAATCGACAAATTACATTTCTACATGAAATGGCAAATATAAAAAATTTAGGCCCAATTAATGTCCTTGTCTATCTAGTTGTGCTCATTTCGGGCTCATCCTTGTAATGCATGAATGCATGTTTTTTCACAGATTGTGTGGCAAATGCATAGAAAACCCACTTCTATGTACGATTGACTTAGAACGAGAGGTGCCTAATTTTCATGAGAGGCACTTCATTTTCCCCTTGTTTTTGATCGTAAAGTGCATGTGAAATGTGCAAGGAAATTTTAAAGTCCATTCTCTGTTTTTAAAATGCTTTCTGTCCTAAGACTGCAAGATTCTTTGATGCCAGGTTTAAAATGTTGATCTCTGGTTCACTGAATGCTTCCTGTTCAACTTTGTTTTTAATTGTTAAGTGTGTGTGCATTGTCCAAGGAGTTTTTATAGTGCATGCCAACCATGCCCATCCCCTGATTTTAACATGCCTGCTGACCGAATCCATTCTCTATCCCAATGTCACAGAGCTTCTTCAATACCGGTTTTAAAAATGTTGTTCCCTGGTAAGCTGAAGGGATAAAGATTCAAAACATCTCTTTGAAGTCCCCCCACTTCAAAGGCCCAACTGGGTATAAGTATTGGACCTCAAATACCACCAGATCAGAACACTTCTGAACTGAGAACTTTCTACCAGGAAGAAGGACTGCTGTGCTGCTGCAGGGACTGCCACTTTGCGGAACTGCTTTGCTGTGCTGGCCTTTTGTCTGCTGCCTTTTGCCTGGGAGTGAGAAGGACTGCACCTGCATCTCTACATCCCAGAACCAAAGAATTTCCAAGGGCTTGTTGGCTTGCCTCCTGTTTTCTGAAGTCTCAGGGATATCAAACAATTCTCTCTGCAACTTGGAAACAGCACTTGGACCGAGTCTTCTCTAAGTCCTGCTCTGTCAACTGGTGCCAATCCAGTCCTGGTCCCTTGGAAGAGAGCTTAAAGTGCTGCATTTGCCAGAACACACACATAAACACCCTTGCGCCAATCGGAACTGACGCATTGCCTCTGGTGCTGGAACCCGATCTATGCATGGCAATTCGAAATACAGCATCATCTCCAGAAGCTCCACTTCGGAACCAACGCATAGCTGCCACTGCGTGGAGAAAATCAACGCATCACCTCTACAGCATGGAGACACCCGGTACAAAGCATCCAGAACCGCTGCACCTTAGATCTTATGCATCGCTCACTGAACTGATGCATCACTGCAGCTGCATGGGGAAATCCAGGGCATCACCTCAACTACGTGGGGATCATTGTTTGTGACCAGGATCAATGGACTTTTGCTCAGCGAGCCCTGTGTGGGTCCTGTATTCGGCCTGCGCTCCATCGCGGTTGGCCTGAACTCTTGGCTTTGCCCCGGCACAGAGTAACCAATTAGTTCTTAAAGCACTTACTGCTTTTGCATTTAATCTTTAAAAATTCCTACCTCGACTTCTACTGATTGGATTTTTGTTTTGTTTTATTTATATAAATATTTTCTGTTTTTCTAAACTGGGGTCGAGTCTTGTGAGGTGTTTTCACTGTTTTACTGTTTGAAGTGTAGCACAAATACTTTACACATTGACTCTTAGGTTAAGCCTGACTGCTCTGTGCCAAGCTACCAGAAAGTGAGCACAGGTTAATTTTTATTTACTGACTTAGGCTGACTAGGATTGTGGTTCCTGTTTGGGCAAGGTACATATCTCTGCCAACCTGAAACTCAAGATATGGTAAGCTACATGCTAGCCTTCTGCAAGCAAATGCTGAAGTTCTGGAAGAAGACTTGAGAGAACTTAGAAGCTAGCCAGGAGGTTAAGAAATGATGGTATGACCAGAAGGCCACATTGGTCGAGTTTCTTCCTAGCCAGAAGGTGTGGGTGATGGAGCCAGTTGAGGCCAGGGTGCTCCAAGGTCATTGGACAGGGCCCTATCAGGTGAGTGATAGGAAGGTGGAAGCCACCTACCTGGTGGACCTCATGGCCCCCAGAAAACCCTTGAGGGTCTTCCACCTCAAGCTCCACTATGAGAAGTCTGAGGTCACCATGTTGTTGGTACCGATGATGGAGTAAAGGAGGAGAATAAACCTTTCCCTGATGTCCTATCATCCAAAGACAAAGATGGGCCAGTGGAAGGTGTCACCCTCTCCCTGCCCTGACCTCAGACCAACAGAGTAACTGCCACCAGTTATTGGGGCAGTTTGCTTCTCTGTTCTCCTTCACCCCTGGGCTTACGCACTTGTGTACCCATAACATTGACTCTGGTGATAGTCACCTTGCCAAGAACAAAATCTACAGGCTGTCTGACAAGGTGAGGGCCAGTATCAAGGAGGTCTCCAAGATGCTGGAGTTGGGAGTGACTGAGATTTCTAGAAGTCTCTAGTCCAACGCAGTAGTGCTGGTTCCCAAGGCTGCCCCATCGGGTGTCACCCCAGAATTCCAGTTCTCCGTGGACTACAAGGGGCTCAATTCAGTCACGAAAACTGGTGCTCATGTCATTCCTTGAGCTGATTAGCTCATTGAATGTATAGGGGCTGCCAAGTTCCTCAGCACGTTTGACCTAATATCTGGGTACTGGCAGATCGCCTAACTGAGGGGGCAAAAGAAAGCTCTGCCTTTTCCACTCCAGAAGACCACTTCCAGTTTGAAGTGATGCCCTTTGGGCTCAAGAATGCTCCTGCCACCTTCCAGTGTTTGGTTCTGGCTGGAATGGAGGCCTACAGTGCTGCTTACCTGGATGATTTAGCTGTCTTCAGCAGCAGCTGGAAAGCCCAACTGTTTCACCTCCAGGAGGTGTTTTGAGATCTGCAGCAGGCAGTCCTGACTATCAAGGTCAATAAGTGCTAGATAGGGCATGGGTCAGTGGTGTACTTGGGACACCTGGTGGGCGGGGGTAATGCACAGCCCCTTCCGGCCAAGATAGAAACCTTCATGGCCTAGAAACTCTCCCAAAACTCAGACAGAAGTGAGGGCTTTACTGGACCTCACTGGTTATTACAGGAGGTTTGTCAAGGGGAGGTTTGTTGCACTCTTAACTGATCTGACTTCAAAGAAGCAGCCCAAGAAGGCGATCTGGATAGGGGCCTGTCAGAAACCCTTTGACTCCCTTAACCAGGCCATGTGTACAGCCCCAGGACTCAAGACCCCTGACTTTTCCCACAAGTTCATTGTGCAAACAGATGGTTCAGAACATGGCATAAGGGTAATGTTGTCACAGTTAAATGAGGAGGGCCTAGACCAACCTGTAACCTTCATTTGTAGATTACTCCCTGGGTACAGAGGTTGAGTGCTATTGAGAGAGAAGCCTTTGATGTGGTCTGGGCACTGAAGAAGTTGAAGCCATACCTGTTTGGGACTCACTTAAGGATTCAGATGGACCACAGGCCCTTCAGATGCTTCATGCAGGTGAGGGGTGAGAATCCCAAATTGTTGAGGTGGTCCATCTCTGTACAAAGAATTGACTTTATGCCAATGCTAATGGTCTCTTCAGATTTTTCCACCTTAGTGATGAGGACTCCCAAGAGGTAGGATTGTTCTCCCCACTTTCAGCTGTGGAGGGCACGTGATACACCTTTCAGCCTTAGGGTGATCTTTTCCCAAACGTTTTGCCTTTCCCTCCTATTTTTTGCTGATCTTGTTTTCGTGGCCTTAGTACTCTGTGCAAATTACCACAGCTAACCAGTGGTAAAGTGCTTGTGCTCTCTCACATAAACATGGTAAAACTGGCTTATACCCAACTGCCACGTTTAAATTACTTGTAATTCCCTAGTAAAATGGTACCCCATGTACCCAGGCCTGTAACATAAATGCTACTAGTGGGTCTGTAGCACTGGTTGCACCACCCACTTCAGTAGCCCTGTAAAAACATGTCTCAGGCTTGCCATTTCAGCCTGTGTGTGCAGTTTTAAACCGCCATTTTGACTTGGCAAAATAAACCTTTTGCCAGGCCCAAATCTTCCTTTTTAATACACATAGGTCACTCTGAGGGTAGGCCCTGAACAACCATGAGGGCAGGGTGTAGTTTATTTAAAACGTTGGGCATGTACTTTTACGTTTTACATGTCCTGGTAGTGAAAAACTCTTACAATTGTTTTTCACTACTGCAAGGCCTACCTCTCCCACTGGATAACATTGGGGTTCCTTATTATATTTAATAAGTGATATCTTTCAATTGGGGTCAGGAGGACAGTTTGAGTTTGGTGTCTAAAAAGTTTTAATTAAAAGCCTTCTTTAATTGCAGAGTCACGTTTTAAGTCACAATTCTAAACATTCCACTTTTAGAAAGTTGCCATTTTCTTGTCCTAACCATCTGGTGGCTGAAGCCTGTCCCTGGGTCACATGACTAGGTGTAGCTGGCAGTTGGCCCTTGTGTGTTGCTCCTAGACAGTGAGATGAAGGGAAGATGGGTGTTGGAAGGCTAGGCCACTCTAACTTAACGAGAAGGCGTAGCTGTCACCTACCACACTTGCACAGCACTCAGGCCCCGCCTGAACACACAGACAAAGAAAGGGTTTGTCACCAGTCTTGTGTGTCCTCAGACAAGCTAGGACCAGGGCTGAGAGGAAGAGGATACCCGACATTTTGGGGGGGGGGTTAAACCTCCAAAACCTTCTCGTACTTCAGATTGGCACTAGATATAAATAAGGGACCCTCAGACCCAACTCTTCAATACACATCTGGACCTGTGGACAAATCAGAAGGACTGCTGTGCCACTTTACTGCAAGAAGGATTGCAACTCTGCTGCCCTGCTGTGCTGCCCTGCTGCCCTTCTGCCTCAGTGAGAAGGGCTGGACTTGCATCTTGACCCATGACCCCAAGAGTGACTCTAAGGACTGGTTGACTGGCTTCCTCATCAGTGCCTCAGGGACAGAGCAGGCTTCAATAACCTTGAACTCAGCACTGAGTCCTGCCCTTCCAAGTGTTGCCACTCCAGTCCTAGAACTTTGAAAGTGGACCTGAAGTTTCTCTGCCAGCCCAGCTGCGGTCCCAGCAGAACAGACATAGCGCAAAGCACTGCCTTGCAAAACTCCTCATTGGAACCGCTGCCTGATGCAGAACTGCACATTGGAGCCCCACGACTCATCGAAATCACCGCTGCACTACACATCTTCAATGCAGGCCTTTGCATAGCAAGCCCCTTCTGAACAGCATCCTCGACGATGGTGCAGGACTCTGCATTGCAAGCCCCGAAACTCTTGAGAACCTGCTGGTGCACAGCACATCTTCAAGGCAGGACTTCGCATCGCAAGCCCCTCGTCAACAGCATCTTCGATGACGAAGCAGGACCTCGCATTGCAGACTCGGAACTTCCCAGAACCTCCACTGCATAAAGCATTTCTACACAAGGACCTTGCATCGCATTTGGATCTCAGTAGCTGGACTGCACCTCATTGTGGTTGGCCTGAACTTGTGACTTTTTCCCTGTCTAGCATGGCCCGATTTCCACAGTTGGTGCTTTGTGTTTTTGGAACTACTTTACTTATTCTTTAAAATTGCAAATCTCAGGTTCTTCTGATTATATTCTTTTTCATTTTGGTTTTAAACTATTTATTCTAAATAACTCTATTTTTCTAAATTGGGGTTGGATTTTTCTTGGGTTGTGTTTCACTTTGTTTCTGTTTGAAGTGCTGCATAGATACATTACACATTATGTCTAAGTTAAGCCTGACTGCTATGTGCCAAGTTACCAGAGGGCTGGGCTTAATTTGGGGGCTTGCGTGTGAATTCACCCTGACAAGGATTGTGGTTGGCGCTTGAGTAGGGTTTCATCCTCCTCAACCAATAACCCAATTTCTTACACATGGATATAGAACATGCACAATATAGGCAGATTTTATGTATACATAAGTTAAATTACCAGAGCAAAATTCCACCAACCCTGTTTCTGTGAATGTGATGTAAAATTCTCTCTCAAAAATTGCTGTCTGGCAGACCATATGGACTGTGCAGACGTTTGTGAGTCAGGAACTTAGCAAAACACTTGATGGATGTGATAATGCTTATGCATCTTACTTCTAGGCTGAATTTAGTATGCGTGAATTGAAGACTTGTCATTATGGATGCAGACCTTTTCAGAAACCTCGTGCCTGCAGCTGTGTTCATGCTTTTAAAGGCTCATGTAAACGCATCTCTGCTTCGGTTACCTAGTGAGCTGTAAGCTCTTTTCTTTATATTTGATTTTCTAAACTTTCAATGTAAAAATAAAACTTATTTTTTATTTACTCTTTTTTCCTTTTCATTTGAATAAAAAAAAGGCCACGGAAGGCAGAAAACAGTGTCTTACGGTTGACAACGCGTCAGAAAAATAAGAGAGTGTAATTTTTGGTTTGTGACCTTTAAACGTGTAACAAAACAACCCGTGAAAAGCACAACACTTTTGTTATGATTTTTTAAAAGTGTTAATCTGAAAAGCTGCTGCTACTCGTTGCGAAGGGCAGGTTAAGTGATTTAACAATATATGTCACCATGTTTGTAAAGGATAGAAAAGAAGGCTGACAAATGTAGTTGTTCTATGCAGGAGGAATCAGCACATTTTAAGTTACTTCAAAAGTTTTGATGGTAGAAAAAGTTGCTCAAAGCCAAGAATTTTATTTCAGAAATCTTTAAAGCGTGGCATTTGAGTTCCAGGCTTCAGAGCTTTAGTTCAGAAACAGGAAGCTTTTACAACCAATTACATTTTCTGCAGAGTCGCAATGGCTATCTTATCAGGGTTTGAAGGCTATTCGATAAGTATAAATGACTAAAAATAATATATGTTATGGTCTGGCAGATAGAAAGCATGAAAATGGTATTATATTCCTTTCGACAACAGAATATACATTCATAATTTAAAGTCATTCATACACAAACCTAGAAAAATGGTCTGTTTTCTGTACAGAATCACTGCACGCCTCCTGAAGAGACTCCAGACAGTACAAAACTCAGCGACAAGACTCATCCTCGACCTCCTCAGAAGGATCCATATCACACCCCAGCTCAAGAAACTACACTGGCTCCCAATCCAGAAGAGATGCCAGTTAAGATGCTGTCCCACGGTTACATGGCATTGCACAACGAAGGACTAGCATACATCAACAAACGCCTGACCTTCCACCTACTGACCAGACACCTTCGATCCACTACCCTCTCTCTCGCAAACACCTCTCAGATCCGCTGAACCAACAGCAGAAGAAGCTCCTTCTCGCACGTGGTGGCCAAGGCATTGAACAACCTCCCCCTGCACCTCAGGACCACACCGTTGCTCCCGCAATTCAGGAAAGAACTCAAGGCCTGTATGTTCAAATGAACAAACCACCACGCAGCAGACAACATCTCCAGCGTCTCGCGACCCTCACAGGAGATTTACCACGCTATATAAATGTTTGATTGATCGATTGATTATGAAAGTCAATGCATTCTCTAGCCACATCCTGGGTTTTAATTTCTTAGAAATTTGGCATATAATGTGGATTCTAACCCCTAAGACTCAGATACCTGGGGCTCTCAAGTAAAGCTTGATTGGAAGAGTGAAAATTGTGCTAATTGTGCAGAAAGTGGCTTTCATTGCTTCCAATCAGTATTACGCATTTAGAAAACATAGGAAAGTGGCTTTAATGTATGAAATAATACAACCACTAATCTGGAGTGTTGAGAACGATTACATTCATAAATCATATGTGCATCTTTTTGTTGCCCAAATCCATAAATTAAGTGTAGATTGTGTAAAATTGTGTTTGTACCTTTTAGTTTCATAACATGATGCATGCATAATAACATTTTGCCTTGTGGTCGAATTGGAGTGGGTACACTTTTAGAATACATTGAAGAGTGCCCTTCTAGAGGCAGAATGTCCCGACGGAGGAGGGAGGGCTGGGCCAGGGGAATAGCTTGGTCAGTGAGTTTGGAGGATGTAAGCTTCAGATTGTCCTACAATCACTCTGGCATATCTTGTTAAAATATGTTAGGCGAATCAGGACATGAAGGTGTTGCAGCGGAAGCGGTGGGGGATTTTTATCATTCTACGTTCCACCCCAACCGCTATATAACTATTGGAAATGTAACTCTAATGACGGGTCCATAAGTATTTATCACACAGGTAGTAATATCAAAGGTCCTCCAATTGATCTTCGGTAGAGCTAAAAGGGACCAAATAATGAAAGACGGAATGCTATTCCTACAATGAAGAAATAGGCTAATCATCAGTAATCATTATAATCATGCCAGATAATTCAATAAACTCATGAATAAAGACAAACACTAATCCTTATCTTATTATTTCTTCTTTTTATTTCTTATCATGAATGGTCAAACACAAGTACATAGATTAGAATGTCATCACTCAGATCCAATGTTACAGGATAAGTTCACAATATGAAACAATTCATATAAAAATACATCAACAAAAAGGTATAGAGGAGTGAGAGGGAGCGAGAGAAAATCATTGCAAAGACAAATATACAAGATTATCAGTTTCTCATACGAACCTAGAAATACAAATGCACAGCGTGCATTTAGTGTGAAAAGCTAACCCCTCGGCCGAAAGGGTTTAGCACAAGCAGCATCACCAGCCGATGATGTGCAAAGCCATTAAAGAAAGTCTTTAGGAATTGCAGGAAATCACACCAGCCAAAGTAATAGGATCAGCACAGTATTCAGCATACCGCAAACCAAGGGACAGGTCACTGATCTTGTGAACGAGCCGATGAACATTTTCTCACCGTAGTTTTTATAATACATCACACTACTATCTCCAATAAATGTTTCATTTTCTCTCCTCTCCTCGCATCCTCATACGTCATTTCACATGGGGAGACAGTCTTCCGAGTTTTACCTTACAAATAATTCTAAACTACTATTGTCTTAACTACATTACATCAGCTTCCGAGGAAGGAAAAGCAAGTCCTCGATACATAAGTATATAAATGTTGAAACAATTACACTAGAACTACCTCATCTCTCACCGAGACAGGAAAAACCTAAAAAGTTCATTCAGAAATAGACTAATATCTGCATTCTAAGGAAACATTTTAAACTTTCGAAGGACAGGAGCATGGAAGCACATCCTTTAAACTTTTCGAAGGTCTACGTTATTTTAGCAAAAGAGAGAATTATTTCTAAAAGATTTATAAAGTCTTCCACGAAGAATAAAAGCTTTTCTTCTGTGTTTGTCATGTGACAGCAGATTTTATTTACAAAAATCATGCTCCATCAATCTCCCATCTAATGGTATTACAAACCATCACAATATCTCTTATCAGATTACCATCTGATAACAAACTTTCAGAATGCAGTGGCCATTGTTCTCATCTTTTTCAACCTAACACCCTCTATATCTTTCATTACATCATAGTAAGCACATTTCCAATATTCCATTTCTATTTCTTCTCTCTTCCTTTTTCTTGCTTTCCGTTTCACATAATTTGTTTTATTTTTGCAACATTTATAAAGCAGAATTACCATTAGTATGCCAGTAGCAATAGCAACTATTGGAGTTAATATCCACCCTAATAAACTATTAGCAAACGTTAAAAAACCAGTTACCTACTGCAGAGAAACCCTTACCAAGTTTCTCCCAAGCACCGTCAACCTTCAGTTCAGCTAAATCATCATGTAAATGTATAATGTTGCGGATATATCCCTGCAAATCTCTACTCTTATCAGGAATATATATGCAACATTGTTGAATTTTCAGCATACTACAGACTCCGCCCTCTTTTGCCAATAATACATCTAGGGCAAGTCTATGTTGTAAAACCATGGTTCTCATAGCAACCATTTTAGTATCAATCATCAAAAAGCCACCAGCAGTATCCGTTGATAAACAATCAACCACTGTAGATAATTTTCTAATCTTTTGCAAATTTAAAATCACCCCTACTGAAGGTATCAATGCTCTGAATATATCTCCCACAATTTCTGCAACACTTATTCCCCTTTTACTCTGTGTCATTTTCTTTTCATTGCTTTCATGTTTTTCACTAACATGATAGATCTTTGGGAAGACTATTCCCATATAGCAACACCCATATAGCAACACCCATATCAATGTTGTGGCAACCTATCAAAGGCTTTCTTACCACACACATAATAAACTCCAGGAAAAACAGGATCAATACCATCTTTCAAACCCCAACCCCTGTAATTAGGAAGGTGTGTTTGCATTAAATAGAACCAATGATAACATTGTTATATTCTGTTTTCTGCCTAAGTAAGTAAAGCTTTCCTCTATGAGGCCAATCCAGAGTCATTGCAGCATGTCTCACTCTTTTTGTAATTACCTTCTTTATGTGCCCAAGGTGGTTCTCTTGTTTTCTGCTCTGTAGCCTTTCTCTTAAACTCTCTACGTCTGTCTTCCACAGTGTTAATAAAATCTATTTCTACGCCATGTAATTTACAAGTCAAATTATTTTGATGTACATATACTGTATCTATCGTTTTAGTAGTATGAAAAAACTCACCCTTGTACTCAGCATTCCTCACACTATCCACTATATTCATGTTCTTTCTAATAGAAACTTCAGAAAACTAGATCAAAATTTGAATAAATAAATTGAAACTCCTCCTTACCATAGAACAAACTGGTTAGTACAGTAAAGGAAATTCCATATGTTAGTGGAAGGTGGTGATAAGTCACTCCTTCAGACACAGACATAGGTAATTTCATGCCTACATAACAATATCTCGCATCCATTGTATCAACATACTCATAAAGGAGTTTAGTAAAAACATTTAATGAAAAATCGTTAATAGATTTGTCTTGATGTAAGTCATTTCCTGTCAAATCTTCAATATTAGTCTCTGGGTCTTCTTTCAGATCTCTTCTAACATCTATAGTTGCATGCTCATTATTATTAGTAGAATTAACTACATTAATAAACATAAAAAGTGGTATTATGAATGTTAATATCAACCACACAAACATTGTTATTAAAACACATGTAAGACAAACATTAGGATATTTTCGCCTAAACAAACGCGGATTCGGTTTACCAGTCTCAGTTTTCATTCTATCCATCCTACAAAAATCGAAAAAATAAGTAAAAATCAGAAAAATTGCTAGACTAGTTTTAGGTTATGCACCCCACACTTTTAAAGCCTTGAGCTCTTCTTCACAATTCTTCAGAACTTTTCTTCTGTTTCAGAACTTTTTCCAGGATTCATTTATTTTCATAAATCTACTCTCTCTTTTTCTTCACCCTTTCAAATGGAACAGTTCATTTAGGGTGGTTCATATGGATGATTTTCTCTTGAACAGAACTCAAGAAATTCTTTTTTCCAGTCATTAGTTGCAGCAGCCAATACGTCCATTCTGGTGATGTGCACTTCTTGCTTGGTATCTTTATTCTTTTTGTTCTTCGAACTGGATTTTCTTCTTCTTCTGCTTCACTTTGCTCAGATTGGCTAGATATTTTAAATACTGTCTCTTTTTATTAAGAGAGTATCTTAATCTCTTAACTCCCTTTGGCATCTTGTCACCTTTCTTTGTTCTCTTTCCGTTTCCACTGTCAATTTCACCTGCATTTGTCTCAGTGCTTTCTCTTGATGAATCCCTTTTCCTTTTTCTTTATTTCTTTCAGGGATCAATTCATCATCAGCATTATTAGTGACAATATCACCTTCTTGAGACTCAATAACGTGTGCCCACTCTACTTGTCTCTCAGCCTGACCAGGAACATTGCTTTGCTTATTTTGTTCTTCTTCAGTAAGCTCTTCACTTTCAAGTGGACTTGGTACTCTTCGGGTATGGGTAGCATGACTCCAATTTGGCAAGCCACCACACTTAACAGCAGTTGTTGTCACCAATATCACTTGATATGGACCATGCCATCGAGGTTCTAGGCAAGATTTCTTACGTGCTTTTTGACTAGCACCCATTCACCAGGGGATAGATCGTGACACTGTTCTTCCTGTGCTATTGTTGCAACTTCTCCAACCTGGTGCGACACAGAACGCACCACATCAGCCAATCCTTTACAATAATCCAGTACCAAATCATCAGTAATGTTTATCAGTTGATTTGCTGGGACTGCTGGCTGTCTCATAGACCTCCCCATCACAATTTCATGTGGGGACAGTCCTGTTCTTCTGTCTGGATACTTCTCAAGCTCATTATTACCAATGGCAATGCATCTGGCCTTTTTAGTGTTGTGGATGCACAAACTTTAGCCAATCTAGATTAGATTTTATTGTGCCATTTAACTGCTCAACTACACCTGAAGCCTCAGGTCGGTAGGCACAGTGCAATTTTTGTTCAATTTGCAATGCAGCTCAGATCATCCGAAATATTTCATTATTAAAGTGTGTTCCCTTATCAGATTCTACTGAGACTGGGAAACCGAGCCTAGGAATTATCTCTCTAAGAAGCAAGTCTTTCTGTGTTTTTGACGGATCCATTTGCATAAAAGCATTAATCCGATCTTGAGAGACCCTGACTCCCTTTTCAAGACATGACCCAAGTAAAGACCTTCTTTTTTTACACAATTGTAACTTTGCCGGTGACATTTTATGCACACCAACTGCCAAATGGTTCAGTAGAGCAATTGTATCTGTCACACAGTCTTCCTTCCTCTTGGATGCAACCAATAAGTCATCAATATATTGCACTAGAACTGAGTCTTTAGGCATTACCAATGTCTCAAAACATTTCTTCATTATCTGATTGAAGATTGAGGGGCTCTCTGTATACCCTTGAGGAACTTGGTACCATGCCAAAACAGGGTTTCCGAACCGGAACGCAAATAAATATTGACTATCCAGGTGTAAGGGTATCAAGAAAAATGCTTGACACAGATCGATTACTAAAACCACTCTGCATCACACGGAATTTCATATAGGACCACAGCTGGATTTGGTACAATTGGATAACAAGGTATAACAATTTGGTTTACCTTTCTCAGGTCCTGTACAATCCTATATTTCCCATTAGGCTTGCAAATTCCCATTATAGGCGAATCGCATGGACTATCTAAAATCTCTTTTAGTATTCCTTGTTCAATTAGCATATCAATCACAGGTGTCACTCCTGCGATGGTCTCAGGACTTATTTTACAAGGTGGTACTTTTGGAAATTCTGCATTAGTCTTTACTATAATCTGAATAGGAGCAACTCCTTTCATCAATCCAATGTCTTTCCCTGTAAAGTCCCGCACATCAGACAAAACTGTATCTTTCAATTCAACAGGCAAATCATTAGCTGTAAATAATGGATACAAATCATTCACTTCTGTTCCCTGCCTTGCTAACTTGAAAATAACATCATCCTTTGTATGAAATGCTATTCCATCTGGAGTACAATAGATGGAGCAATTCATTTTGCAGAGTAAGTCCCTTCCTAGTAAATTAACTGGACTTGTGTCACACACAACACATTTGTGTAGTTCTTGGAAATTTCCAATTTGAACCTTCATTGGTTTTGTTACAGGCATTTTAATCAATTTGTTTGAAACTCCTACAACTTGGATACTTTCTCCCGAGAGGGGTAGGTTTGGGATTTCCACATTTCTCACAGTGGAACGGGTAGCACCAGTATCTATGAGGAATGTAATAGCATCCACATAGGGACCTGACTGATCTACCTCTAGAGATGCGCCAAGAACGCACTCTTCCTTCCCCCTCAGGCAATTTCATTGTGATGTATCTGAATCACTCTCCTCTGTTTGCATCAAATATTGTGAAGCCACCTGCACATATGAATTTGCTGGACCATTTGTATGAAAACCCATATTCACATTGTATCTTTGTACTTGACCATTCATATCCTGATTTGGAATAGGAGCTTGTGGTATTTGTAAACCCTGACATCTACCATTTGATACATGTACTTGTGAAATTTGGCTTTGCATGTGATTCATCTGATTCACTTGCACCTGATGATTTTTATTCTGCATCTGATTTGGATCATATGTTCCTGATTCTCCTGTATTAATCAACAGACTCCTACACTTGTGTCGCCAATGTCCGAATTTACCACAAACATGACAAGGAGACTTCTTTTTCAACTCTTGTTTGTCTCTGAAATTACCTCTCCCTCTTCCTTGTGCCATCGGTATCATTTGCGTCACAGTATTGCCATTTGAAACTACACCTTTCATACCAGTATTAGTCTGACCATTCCCTTGGTATATATCAATTGAATCACCATTCAAGTATCCTTCTTTCTTTCCTGCTTTCATTTGTGCTAACATTAATTTCTCTTTTAACTTTTTATGTCTCATTTCTATGTCATCACCGCAGTACTTTGCATAATGAAGTATTTCATCAATTGACTTACTTTGCCAACAGATAAAATGCTGTTGGATCATAGCACTTATTTCTGGTCTCAAACCATAGACAAATCAGTATACAAAATGACCCATATCCTTTTCTGTGATATTTTCTATACCACTGAACTGCTTAAACACTTGAAGAAGCCTCTCATAATATGCATGCACTGATTCTTTCAACTCTTGAGTAGTCCGGTCAATCCTCACCCAATCTGTTTCTTTTGGAGAAATCTTCCCCTTCAAATATGTAATGACCTGATTATATTTTTTCATTACCTCTTCTGAAGGTGCCCTTGTTTTTTGATGTCTTGTATATTCTTCTTTTGGCCAATCTACAGCAATTTTACACTCAATCCATAAATCTGTTGGAACCACAATATCAAAAAGACCATCTAAGTCTTTTCACAAAACCTTTGAGACTTTCACAAATCTCTCAACTGGTTTGTACCATTCAGCAATCTTTTCTCTCAATCTAGGAAAATCATTCGTAAATTATATTATATCCTGTCTTGACCATGGAACATGAACAAAGCCACCTCCAGGTACCTCTCTCATTGAGTATGCTGAAACCGCATCAACTGATTCTTTCCCTGCTTCTCTTACAGGATACAATGGCAACACAGCATTCACCGTTGCATTTACATTTTCCTTCTTTTTAGCCCACCTTCCTTTCCATCTATCTAGTTCTCCCCATCATTTCAAAGTACTTATTAATTCTTTAATCTGCAATTGCTTCCCTGAAACATTCAGATTTTCCAAATCTTTGTCAGTGAAATCTAATCTATATGTCTTCTGTTAAGCTTTAGATTTTTCAATATCAACACCATACATTTGTGCAACTTCAGCAAATGTCTCATGCAAGCTTCTTGCTTTTCTCGTAATATTTTTACACATCAACAACAACTCATCCTCTTGATATTTATTCAATATTTCTGGACTAATTGTTCCTGAAATCATTTCTTCCAAATCTGCTTTTAATTTACTCATATCTATATATGCATCGTTATTTTGCCCACTGCAACCAGGAGCTATTTCTCTAATCCAATCATCTAATTCTTCTGGTGATGGACCTAATGATCTCTGTATATCTTCACCTATTTCACTTTTTGGCCTACTCGGAGTCTGTGAATGCATCACTCTCTTTTCAACTTGCATTAATTTCTTGGGATCAAGATAAATAACTCGTTTTGGTGTTTCATTCACTTTTTCTGAAATATCAATCAATTGTCCTACTTCTCCCGTGACTACACTCACATTCGTTCCACTGTTTTCATTTGATCTCTCATTAATTCTAGTTGCCTCTCTATAAATTGTATGAGGATGTTCATTCCTCCTTTCCAGAACTGTTAAAGCATGTACTCGAGTAAGTCCTTGCCCATCATTATATAATGGAACTATTGGACCAATGGTCACTTGGACTGACAAAACATCTGAGTTCATTATCATTTTTAATCTCAATGACTCTTCTCTATTTGTTTGTTTAATAGCTTTATTTCGATACAAAGATCATAAAAGCATCGACCAGTTCATCAGAAGTATCAAAATATAAATAAAGATAAAACAGAGTTTGATCACACATAGTCAATAGAAAGACAAAGATAAAATTCTGATAGCAATTAAACATGGAGCTATTTTCTCATAATTCTAAAATCCATAAAATGTAATTTAAAATCAATACAATTGTACATATTCTAAACAATAGCGCACTCTGATGTTCTATACTGGTGGACAGTGGGCATACCCGTCAAAGACATCAACTACTCATTAACAGAGGTAGCTACCCTCTGTAAAGCCCTGCACCTACTTAACCATGCGCATCCCAAAAATTTGGCAACTCCACAGACATACAGAGTGCTAGGGTCCGAATTCAATATACGTAAAGCAACTCTATGATCTAGGGTGCCTAGTTGTTTGCATATGGGCACAAGCCACCTAGATCTAGCACTAGCGTGTGCAGGGCATTCAAACAGAAGGTGGGCAACACTCTCCTTTACTGAACCACACAAGGGGCATTCAGTGGTGGTGCGGTGGGGTGGAGACCACTTTGCAGTAAATTCACGCACAGGGAGGGTGCCCATCCTAAATTGAATATACAATGACCTATCTCTTGGGACCTGAATAATATCCATATATGGTTCTAAACTTCTATGGTGCTTATGTAAGAAGAACTCCTCCGTGAGTCTTCCCTTATCAGGGTTATTTAATTCCTTAGCATCAATCCAGGCCCAATAGGACCGTTTGAGGTCTTCTTTGCTTGGTGGAATTTGGGTGTCCCAAGAATCTTTTAGGTCAAGTGCAATTAACAGTGATTTAACATTAGAGATCCACTTGATCTCTTTTCTGCTATCAATGCGCATTAATTCTGTGAGTGTCTCCGCATAATTCGCCAATTCTGGGGTCCTCCTGAGGTGGGCCCAGTAGAGCAGAGGTCGAAGTTTGGCCAAGTCTCTAAAATGGCGCCTACCCAGATCACTAAACAACGGGGTTAAAGGAACTCCTCGTGGAAGCATAAGCAGATCTCTAAAGAATTTGTTTTCTGATCTGTTAATCTCGTCAAGATTTTCGAAACCCCATAACTCCGCACCATAAAGTGCTGAGCTAACGGCCTTGGCTCCATAAACAGTAAGGGCCGGAGCAACAGGTCTACTATAAGATGAGCGATGTTCTCGGCTCAGTGCCCCGTAATCCTTTTATGATTTAAGAGCATTTTGTCAAGGTGGGGTCGCCAATGTACTTTTTCAGATAGACGGATCCCCAGATAATCAAAAGTGGGAACCCTTTCTAATCTAATCCCATCTAACGTAAGATTGTTCCTAAACGATTTGTGTGGATTAAAATTCATTAGTTTAGTCTTTGTAGTATTTATAGTTAACCCCCGACAATGGCAAAAATTTTGGAACCTGTTCAAAAGAAGTTGTAGGCCTGCTGGGGTCTTAGAGATAAGCAACGTATCATCGGCAAACAGGAGAGTTGGCACTTTTTCCCTGCCAGGGCCGGAGCATCAGCCTGTACTTCTTGCAAGTAGCTGACCACCCCGTTCACATACAAAGAAAACAGGGTGGGTGCCATCACACAGCCCTGGCGAACTCCCTGTTTACTGGAATCCTCCTAGTGACCTGTCCTTGAGACCCCCATCTTATCTGGGCGTAATTACCCTCATGAAGCCTTTCCAACAGATTAAGAAGTATCAGGGGGATGCCCAACTCTCGCAATATGTCCCACAGTCTATTACGGGGGACCAGGTCAAAAGCCGTCCTCAGATCAATAAAGGCAAGGTACAAACTGCCCCTGCCAATCGTTACCACTTTCCCATAGATCATGAGGAGCCTAAAGACCTGGTCCACTGTGCTGATGTTAGTCCGAAAACCTGCCTGGTACTCGGAGAGGATTTTCTCCTCCTCAGCCCATACCTGGATTCGCTGCAAAATTACCCTCCCAACCACCTTTTGCATTGAGTCGATAAGACTAATCGGTCTATAGTTCGAAGGGTCTTCCCGTTCTCCCTTCTTAAAAATGGGCACTACCTCTGCACCCTTCCATGATTCCGGGACTGGGCATCCTCTAGCGATCGAGTTGATCAGGAGCAGAACATACTCAGCCCATTTATCCTGATCAACTAAAAACAGATCGCTAGGAAGGCCATCTGGTCCCGGAGCCTTGGCGGGAACCATCTTGCCTATGGCCTCCTCTACTTCTTTTTGCGTGAAAGAATCACCCTCGATAGGCCCAGAGAGAAGCAGAGATCCACCACCAGTAGTCATAACAAAGGGCCTAAACTCAATTGAAGGATGACCATCCACACCTGGGCTATTTGGCCCGGAGTAAAGGTTACCAAAATGGGCACACCAAGCTTCAGGGGTGATATGGTTGGGCATTTGGTCTACTTCACCCCTACCTGCCCTCCTGACCAATGTCCAGAAAAGATTAGTGTCTCTTGCAAGGCTCGCATTCTTTAACTCTTGCCATCTGGCTTCATCCCAATCAAGCTTTGCCCTATGCTGCACCTCCCTATATTCTTTCCTAGCCAAAGTGATTGCTGCACCCTTCTTTATTTTTATCTACACTCTTTGTCAAACCATGTTTGGACTTTCCGTGCATGAGGAGCAGGGCCGTGTGATCTAAGTGGTGCCTGAAAGTGTACCCTGATCTCCTCAATTGTACAGGTATATATGGCAAGAGCGTGGGTGGGATCTTCCACTATCCCCTCTCTAAGCTTAATGGTTTTATCATATAATATTTGCCTAATGGCCTGTAGCTTTGTATCCTGGAGGGCAACCTTGTGCCATTTTAGTGCCCTTCCTGAATTGATAGGTGAGACTTCTTTAGTTGCTAGGGGCGTAGGTGAGACCAATGATGGGCATACAATTTGCCAAGGCGATCTTAATGACAAGCATAGAGGGTTGTGATCACTTTCAAGTGTCCTCCCCACTACCATGTCTATAACGTGACCCCAGAAACCAACATCTATTAATATGTAATCGATGCGGGAAGGGCAAGATACTTTGTTATAAGTGAAAGCTCCCTGCAAGTCTGATTTTGTCCTGCCATTCACTGCTCTTAAACCATATTCCAATACGAAAGCATTTAATTGGATGGCCCTTTCAGACCATCTTTTCACCGGGGGTAAAGTTAGCGAGGGTATGCCCCATTTCCTGTCCTCCTCTTCTATCCCAGTTAGATCCTCAGCACTGAGAGGCTCAAAGGTGCTATTCAAGTCGCCTGCCACTATGATCCTAGATTCGGCTGAACAATTTATCAGGCCTTGTTCAAGCAGAGTAATAATAGGGGAAGCTTTACCTCCCACTAATCCCCTTGCATAAACATTAAACAAGTCAATATGTTCCCGCCCTCTTTGTCCCCTAATTGTAAGCCTCAAGATGTCAGGGCATAGTGCTGCATAATGTTTTATTTTAAAATTTAAGGCGATTTTAACCCACACAATCAACCCTCCAGATGGTCGACCCTTGCCTACAGTAGTAGCCAGGATATGATAACAGCTATAGCCAGATTTATATAATGGGACCAGACTCCATGTTTCCTGGAAAACACATATGTCGTAGCCCTCTATTTGCTTGTTCCAATTTGGAAGTGAAAGTTTATTACATAGGCCAGCAATAGTCCAGGAAATAATTTTTAAGTAATTTAAAAGTGGTAGGTCACGTGCTAAGGCTATGCTGGAATCAATGGAGTCTATTAGACCAGTTGTGGGTGATTGGGCAGACGCTGGGGGAGCCTGGGTTATGCTTGTCAGAGGAGTTACATTATATAGTCAATCATTAGAATCTAATGAAGAAGAACCTAAGCTTTGGCCTGCCCCGAGTGTATTTTTTGCGATAGAGGGACATCGCTTCAGCTGTATAGCTGAGGAATCAGGAGAAGAAGTGCGAAACTCTAATAGGATAAGATTCTCTGCCAGATCGGCATTGCTCAAAGTGAGCTCAATATGATCCCATAAGAGCGAATGCGATGTACACCTTCTAGCTCTGAGGATGTCCTCCCGTATAAGTGAACGACATCCCCTAACCTGCCGTATCCAGTGAATAGATTTATTAATCAATGATTCCTCATTTTCATAACTAGCCCCATTACATAACTTAGGGACATTAATCATACAAACATTCTGACCAACAATATCCAATGAATTAGTCTGATGGATCCTACTGGGGGGGTTGACAAATGTTAGACTCTTGGTAGGTTGTTTCCTTGAGGAAGCAATGCGGTGATCTGGATTTTGCAAGGGAGCCACAGCTCTAGAATATAGCTTAGTAGGCTTCGAACTTCCCATGGGGTTTATTAACAGCACATCATTCTGTGTTGAATGCGAAGGGGCAGGAGAGCTAGCTCCTGCTCGCTCTCTTCCGCTCTGGGGGAATAAATGTGGTTTTTTTACTTGTAAAAGCTGATGGCCATCTATGGATGGAATTACCTTCTGGCCACTAGAAATATTAGTGGCGGTTAGTGTGTTGATTATATTTACTAGGTCATCCATCTTCAATCTCATGGCCCCAATTTCCTGCTTAAGTGAACTGACAAGCTGATATAAGTCAGACAGGGATGGTGCCGTCTCTCCAATACTCTCTAATTGAGCTAGGGGCGTGGGAGAAGAAGACGATGAAGGCAAAGGATCAGTGAGTTGGGCCAAGACAGAGAACCTATTTGCACATATAATAGGGGTTCCGGAATGAATATGCGCGGGAGCAGTAGATGTAATAATAAGAGGTGTCTCTAAACTAAGGGTGCTTGCTCTCTCTACCTCGCCTGAATCATGTCTGGGCTCAGAGTCAACATTTAAGACTGCCTCCTTCCTCTTCTTGTGAAACATTGTGGGGATGACAGGTGGTTGTGATATACTAGGATTCTGAGTAGCCAAATGCGCAGTGGAGGTAGTCACAATTGATTCCGCTCCCAAAATGTCCTCACACTCGTGAATGAGGACATCTATCCTATCCATCACACAGTTTTTTGCAGAGTGTCTGTGCAATTTTTGGGCTTTCTTCCCTTTCCCAGGTCCTACTAGTACTGCAGACCCTGCTCCCTCCATTAACTTCCTTTTGCCCATTTTATAACCCCAAACAACAGCAAAATCAACACTAGAATTAGCCAAGGGATAGAGGCAAATTTTTTACAGAGGACTCAAAAGGTTCAGCCGTAAGTCAATGGGCCCATATAGACAGGGGGCACAGTACCTTGTGAAGTGAGTTTCCAAAAGGCAAAGCAGCCCAGCGGGGCGATAAAAGAGGGGTAGCCCAGCCCAGCCTCCTCCAGGCGATGACGGGCGCAGGACAGGCCCGCCCTTGGCCCGGGCTTCGCCCGGGCGCGTCCCGCGCAGCGGTGTAGGTTCGGCGCTTTTCAGCGCAGGTGAGAGAGTCTCCTCCTCCTCCCCTCACCAGGAGTAACAGCAGGGCACTTTGGGGCTTGTAGTCCCCCTCACCGGGCAGTAGCAAGACCAGCAGCGCGTCCCGCGCAACGATGTGGGTTCGGCGCTTTTCAGCGCAGGTGAGAGAGTCTCCTCCTCCTCCCCTCACCAGGAGTAACAGCAGGGCACTTTGGGGCTTGTAGTCCCCCTCACCAGGCAGTAGCAAGACCAGCAGCGCGTCCCCTTCTCTATTTGTATTTTGAATCTGTCTCACATTTTCAGAGGGTTTATTCACTTGCTATTCAATTTGGATAAAAGGAACACTTGGTGAAACACTAGTGTTTGAATTTTTCTGCTCCTCTTGGTATGGTGGAGGTCTCTTCATTAATAATTCATTTAAGAAGTCCTCATCAATCTCATCTGTACTACCAATTAAATCTGTATCTTTTTCTTGAAGTTCAGGATTTTTCTTTTTCTCTTTATATTTTGCCCCTTCACTCTTTTCAGCTAGCATAACTGGAAACATTCTAGTTCCTTCAACAGTGTCCCTTCTCCACATTTTCTTACGAACATCCCATTTTGCTTCAGAATACCTGTACTCACTGTATTCTTATATCTATTCTGCTGTCTGTCTCTTTCTCTTTTATATGCCTCATAATCCCAGTCTTCAAGAGCTTTGTACTGCATAGGTCTTGGATTTGGACTCAAATTATTCATTCATCTTCTGAAATTCTCTAAAATCCTAGTATTTAAGGTACCATTTTCTGGAAAAGCCAAATTACCATCCTGCTCTGTATATCTCATCCAATTTTCTGGCCAGGTACACGTATGATATCCCCTTTCTAATGCCATGTATGATGCCGGCGTTCCTTCAGGAGCTATATGAATTCATTTTCTAATGGGTATTGGTTCATCCTTACAAAACAGTGTTTTCAACAATTTTAACAACTTCATGTTTCTATACTATCTATAAATCGTATTAGCAAATAAATCTTTAACAACTCTCTTCCGTGTTATGTTTTCTCTGCTTCCAATCAAAGTTACTTACAATGTCCAATCCCAGCGTGACTCACACTAACTAACCTATAGCAGCGCGGCACTTCAGTGACATTTTTCTCATCAACTGACCAATACTAGCACAGCTCTCTGTTACGTCAGTATAACTCCTACTACTGACCCTCACTTTACAAAGTCAGCGTCAGCGTCTTTCCAAGTCTTTGACGAACAATAACAAACTACATAAAGACAGCTTGTCTTCTCCACTAAAAGAAATACGAAAGTATTTTCATATACTCCAAGAAATTCTACACTCTAGCACAACCTCGACCAGCGCGATTATGCTCTCTTACAAGCGTAAAATTCTTGGACTTCCTCAGTTGCGCTTCCTGAAGTGACCCAAATAAACCTCCACTATTTCATTCAACAAAGTTCCCTGTGCAGTAACTTTCAGTTCGACGACCGCCTAGTACCGCATCAACAGCAGACAACGCACATAAACATAGTGTATGCCACACTAAGACTGCCCTTGGGCTTATCCCGTGATCTTGGGCCAACGGCGGACCCGCTAACTTGTTTCCATTGAGGTCAGATAGACCACAACGTGACATAAAGGTACGAACTTAACATATATGTATTGAAACTGTTTGAATCTGTCCTGTCTTTAACTCTGCCTCTTCATTACCTAGTATTTTAGTTTAAACTAACCATCCGATGCAACTACCAAAAACTGTTGCAGCGGAAGTGGTGGGGGATTTTTATCATCCTACGTCCCACCCCAACCTTTATATAACTATTGGAAACGTAACTCTAATGACGGGCCCATAAGTTAATATCACACAGGTAGTAATATCAAAGGTCCTCCAATGGATCTTTGGTAGAGCTAAAAGGGACCAAATAATGAAAGACGGAATGCTATTCCCTCATGAGGACCTACAATGAATAAATAGGCTAATCATCAGTAATCATCAAAATCATGTCAGATAATTCAATAAACTCATGAATAAAGACAAACACTAATCCTTATCTTATTATTTCTTCTTATTATTTCATAACATGAATGGTCAAACACAAGTACATAGATTAGAATGTCATCACTAAGATCCAATGTAACAGGATAAGTTCACAATAAGAAACAATTCAGATCAAAATACATCAACAAAAAGATATAGAGGACTGAGAGGGAGAGAGAGAAAATCATTGCAAAGACAAATATGCAAGATTATCAGTTTCTCATACGAACCTAGAAATACAAATGCACAGTGTGCATTTAGTCTGAAAAGCTAACCCCTCTGCCGAAAGGGTTCAGCACAAGCAGCATCACCACCCGATGATGTGCAAAGTCATTAAGGAAAGTCTTTAGGAATTGCAGGCAATAACGCCAGCCAGAGTAATAGGATCAGCACGGCATTCAGCATACCACAAACACAGGTCCCGATCTTGTGAACGAGCTGATGAACATTTTCTCACCATAGTTTTTATAATACATCACACTGTTATCTCCAATAAATGTTTCATTTTCTCCCCTCTCCTCGCATCCTCATTGGTCATTTCACATGGGGAGACAGTCTTCCAAGTTGTACCTTCCAAATATTTCTAAACAACTATTGTCTTAACTACATTATATGAGCTTCTGAGGAAGGAAAAGGAAGTCCTTGATACATAGGTATATAAATGTTGAAACAATTACACTACTACCTCATCTCTCGCCTAGACAGGAAAAACCTAAAAAGTTCATTCAGAAATAGACTAATATCTGCATTCTAAGGAAACATTTTAAACTTTCGAAGGACAGGAGCACGGAAGATTTATAAAGTCTTTCACAAAGAATAAAAGCTTTTCTTCTGTGTTTGTCATGTCTCTGCATTTTAGGAGACATGAATCACATTCAATTAGACGGACAGGTTAATCCTCATTATTCAATAGGTACTAATCATCTACATTTCTCAACTAGCATCTGTATAGTTTCTCATTACATTATTTTCATTACCTAGGGAAACATCATCGAGTTTTCCCTTACACATCATCACGTTGTACACTATGTTTTCATGTGTTAATAATAACCCATTTTATTAATTTTATGTTAATTCACTCTTTCGGGTGGATTACATTGAGCAGATTTTATTTTAAAAAATCATGCTCCATCAAAGGAGGCTTAAGAGGCAGTGGAAAGAGAGAGGAGTGCGGATTTTAGGGGTACTTAAAACACAATATTTTTCAAACTAACCAAGTTTTATGGGAGAGAGAGAGAGAGAGAGAGGTGAGATGGAGAGAGAGAGTGATAGAAGAGAGAGAGAGAGATAGAGCGCGAGAGACAGAGACAGAGAGAGAGTGAGAGTGAGAGAGAGAGAGAGATTGATTTTGTCAGTGTGGGCAAGTAAAAATCCAGAGTGAAATCCAACGGACACCTCACCATACTTGACTGAAAGCACATGTGGCCAACAATTTGCTACAGAATATATTTTTTAGGGTGGTGTAACACCCCAAACAACCCCCCTGAAGCTACGCCGCTGGCCTGCATTATTTCCATTGGCAGGACAGAGGGATGTTATCTGTATTTGGCAGGCAATGCATTCTTTTTCAAAGAGGATGGGCGCTGCCTAATTGCATACAAGCCAGTGGCCTTCTGGACCTTCCTGATGGACAAGGGAGAACCTGTACAGAAAAACAGAGTGATAAACCAGCTGCTGTGCAATGTTTCTATGTTGATTGTTTTTGGTAATATAGCCTGTCTGCACTTGGGGCGCCTAGTGTAGATGGGTGCCTTAAAGTGCAACTCAGTTTCATACCCTTGATTGTTCATATGGCAACAAGTTTTCAAAGCAACATACTGCCACCTACTGGCAAAGATGTCCTAATTTCAGACTAGAATATTGCATTAAAGATCTATTGAAGCTAATCTGCTTCGTAAGAATATATCTCTCCTGTCCAGGAATAGGGCACGTTTTCAAGGTCATCTAGCTTGGGAATGTTACACAACTTTATGTATGGTACACCTATAAGTTTGCCATGGCAGGGAAAATCAATAATGCATGTTGTCTGGAGTAACTTTAGTAATAAATGATCATTCACACATGAATTACCATAGTACAACAAACGTGACATGAAAAACATTTTACTCTCTCAGAGATTGCATGTAACAATTATATCACATAGGAATTCAACTTTCCTAATAGTCATAATCTTTCCTAAGTCTGATTTTAACTTGCTACATCAATTATCCCTTTTATTCTGAATTTGGTTAAATACCTTTTGTTAGAACAAATATGTGTGAAAAAAATGTCATGGCACAAATTATATATGCATATGCACAGACTATAGTATGCTATTTATTACCATTGTTGAGGGAGAGGAGGGCATGACGACTCACTCAAGACTGTACCTCGAGTGAGTCATGGCCCCTTCTCAACTTAATACTAGATGGGTTGATGGATGGATGGATGGATGGATGGATGGACGGATGGGTGGATGGACGGACGGATGGATTGACAGTAAACTACACGCACCTATATATACTTACCATAAGGATATAGTGGTAATGAATGTCCCGCACTCAATATTAAAGCAGGACAACATTTTGTCACTCAATATTGTGACATGTATCCCCACACAATTGTTTTGTCCACAGCACACCAGTGATACATTAGGTACTGAACCACACATAAATGTTACTATCCTCATCAAATCTGTGAACAGCTACGAACAATGTCAATACTCATCAAGCATTTTCAAGAAAAATTTAGCAAACTCCTCACTGACTAAGTGGTGAAATCCTTGAGAGCACACCAAGTGTATCCACTCTGCCTGGCTCATTGAATTATCCTATAATGCAACTTCTCCTCAGTCCCTCTAATCAACCTAAACTATTTGAACTAGTGGAGCAAAACAATTCCCAAAAGATGTGTGTGGTCCAGTCTGGCAGGCTGTTAGCACTACAGTAACAATCTGTGATGTTTCCAATTCACCTTTGCTATACCTGTATAGAAAATGTTTACCTTTCTCTATAGGTGTATGTAATGACCTCATCTTGGTGTGTAAAGAACCCAAGTTCCCATGGTCTGACTGAATTCACAAGTTTGTATTCTGTCATGGGCAATCATCTCACAGCCAAAGGTAACCGTTAAGATGATTGCTGGATGCCACTCTTTTCAAAGTCCATCACATGTGTGTTGTTGAAAGAATTGTAATTTAGAACCCTCTTTATTGGTAAAGTCAGATTTTAATTTTAATTTTGTATAGTGCTTACTACCCCTGACAAGAAGTTGACAATTCTAGAGTAATGCCCCCTGAGGTGCCCCCAACAATAAAGGAGCGCTTTAGGTAAGAAGAAAAAAGAAAGCTGTTCAGCAAATATCTTCTCATGCAGTTTGCTCAGAACTTATTGAAGTGTGATTGGACCATAGTATGTAGCCTTGGTGGGATATGGCGTAGTTTTTAAAAAAAAAAGTGGGACCCATCCCAGTTATCCATTATTTATCCACACTGTTAATGAGGGCAGAATCTTGCCAATAATTTATAGAAACATGTTTTCGAATGGCAGCATCACAATGATGGACCAAGGAACAAGACTTAATACATGAGTGAATATTATCTAACTTTGAACTAAAATGCTTTGCAGCAAGATGCACCTCACCTGAAAGCATTTTCTGCTCCCAACTTTGTGAGTACTCCCTGTAGCCTGGTTCCACATCAAGCCTACTGAATGATTGGAGTGGAGCAGTGCCTTGTTTCTGGATAGTGTATGGTTAATAGAAAACTACATGCGGCGAGATCATGTGACAAGAGTGTTCTCCACAATAGTTGCCACTATAGTTGCCAGTTAACTAACGGCAAGGAAAACATTTATTATGTACCGTGACTTAAGAGTGGATTCCTGCAGTAATTGTTTAAGGCATGAATAGTTTGACAACTCCAAGAAATTCTGACTTGGCATGTGGGGGGTTGGGGGGTGGCTTTAAGAATATTGAAGTAACCAGCAATCAGCCTAAGCTTGTGGCAAATTGCCGCTTGATGAACAAGCCTGATAATAGAAGTAACATTTTAAGCAGTGGCATTCAAGTGTCAGTAGTCAACTATAAAAAGTTTATGTACTTATGGGAGATATACAATGATTACAGACCAAAGTGGCAGCACAGACATAGCCTCAGTATTGAGGTCTTTACCAGCAATAGGATCACAATATAGCAAAGCAACCTTTGTCCCACCTCACAGTTTTGAAAGGACATTTAATATAGGCAGGAAAAACACCTTTTCTGCTTGGTCATCCCAGATCTTTTGCCCTTTTCTGGGCCCTAGTCTTACTGGTATTTGGACTCTGTAAACTGGGACACTGCTATTCAGTGCCACCGTGTGTGTCCACTGGCCCTAAAATGGTACTCTTAAACTAAGTTTCGCCCAATAAGTCTATATGACTTTTCTGTAACGACATGGGAGATGGTGCAGACAGTACACCAATGGCAAGAAAGTTAAATGTCTTTTATGTGCTACTTCATGCTCTTACCGCAACAACAAAACAAACAAAAATATATGCCTACCAGAAACAACTGTTATGACTGGATCGCAGTTTAAAAGCACTGCTGTGGCATGTGAAAGCCTATGTTTATTTCACCCCTAAATGGTACCTAGTAGGCCCACAAGGCCTAATATATAAAACACGGAACACTGGTGGTTGTTTTCACTTTATAGGTTAAGCTAGATTTTCCATGAACAGGCATGTCTCATATTAAAACAATTAATTTTGTTGTTGACTGGGTAAATACTAGCAAAAATGTTTCAAAGTAAATTCCCATTCAGTTTTAAATTCTGATTTTATAATGGAGGTTTTTGATAACTTTAGTGGAAAGCTATCTCTATAAAAATGTATTTATTTATGCCAGAGCCAAAATTGGTTTACAACCTGTTTTGCCAGTCACCCCACCTCCAGCAGCCCAATACAAATTGCTAATTGAAATTAATAAATCTGCCATTACAAGGATAATGGCCTGGACTCTGGGCCAAGAAAGGCAGGGTTGTTGCCCACATCAGGCTGCTTAACAGCAATTAGTTAACAAGGAGGGATCAAGACAATTTTCATGTTCCCTATTTTGACTTGAAGATGCCAAATGGGATTATAGAATCTACTCCCATTAATAGCTAAGTGCCTCTAAAACTTTATGGATCCAATGCCAGCAGGAAAAAATAGTACTTGGCACTACAGAGGGAGCAGACCTCATCTAAATAGGGGAGTGATTTAGGGAAAGCCCCTTCTGATGGATGAAGTATTTGGCATCTTGGATTTAGAGCTTCTGTGAATTCTTACATTAGGGTGAAGAGAAATTGCTGCAAAAAGAGTTAAAGTTAAGCACAGGGAAAGAAAGTAGACAGAATTGTGTGTAAAATTTCTACAATCACTGTCTAGTGCAGAGGATAAGATGGGCACCTCACTACCTCCTCCTTAGAATATTCCTGAACAGCTTTTGAAAGAAGAACCTAATGGAAGAAAAGCCCTGAAGCATTCCTGACATCTACTGGCACTCTGGCACTAGAACTGTTCTCACCAGGTGTGGTGGCTGACCTCCTGTTTGCCTTTTCCATTGACACAAAAAGCAGAAAGATTCCTGATCCCAAAAGGCCCACCTGACCACAAAGGACTGAATCCTCAACAACTAGGCTGGTGAGAGACCTTGTGCCGAGAAGCCTGTTCTGAGGAGCTGAGGGCCACTGGTGTCACAAAAAAGGGCCCACCCTATTGGTGGATTTTGAGAACCCAAAAAGTGACTGAGGGCCTTTAGTAGAGTTTGGAAAATGGCTATTCCATCACAAACATGACGGATATCTTGTCTACCTCATTAATGTAGCGAAGGATACAATACACCTGTAATAAGGCAGACATGATATCCATTAAGTTTATAACAAGTAGCCCATCTGTCAAAATCTAAAGCAGTCCCTAAGGCTAAAGGTTAATTCTTGCACACGGGCAAGATTGCAAATCCATTTCAGCTGTGAAGCTATAACAGTGGGCAGTAAATTAAGCTTTGTTACACTATGAACTTTTAGCATCAAAATTAATGGCTTCAGGGGGAGCTTGACAATGATGTATTGAACTTCAATGGTCTATTGACAACTTTAGCCTTTTACCTTGACCCGCTAGAGGACCATGACTTATACAAAGTAGACTAAAAGTCTGATTTAGAGTGATGAAAATCCTGTTCTTATTACAACTGCAATATATCCTCTGTATATCCAATACACTCATGCTAAAGCGGATGGGATATCCATCACATTTGTGAGTACCAATCTGTCAAGTTGCAAATCAGGCCCTAAATTGCAAGGTAAAGTCACTGACCCTGGTGCCATGCTTAATGTTTCTCCACTCCTTAGTAGTCAGTCTGAAATTGTACACAGTTCCTGGTCAGCCATGAATTGAAACCTCATATTACCAGGAACATTTTGCATTAAAAAGTTTCAATTTCATATTTTTGGCTCGCCATATCTAATGTTCAGCATTTTGATTTATTTGTTCAATAAATGGCCTATATTACCTAAATTGCTAAATTGTTTAAGGAATTTTATTTTACTCTTTTCTTGACTTTAAAATTATTGGTACTGGATTTTCTAAGAACTGCATTTTGGTCTGACCAGATTGTGTTTAGGAGCCATGCTATCTCAAATTAATAACCAAGGGGCCTATTACGATGACGGTCGGAAAACCTCCCCGACCGCCATGGTAGCGGGAAAAGACCGCCCGCATGGACCGCGACATCACCGCCGGTCGAATTACGATGACCCGCGGTCGAAATCCGACCGCGGCGGTCTGATCGTGGGCCTTAACATTGCGGCGGTTGCTGCTGCCCGCAGCACCGCCGCGATGCCGAAAGGAGCATGTCCTGCATTTCCCTGCACTGCGTGGCAGGCACTGCACAGTGCCTGCCACCTGGTACAGGAAATGTAGGGGGACCATGGGTACCCCCAGTGCACCCACACCCCCAACACATTGGGGGCCCACAACGGGCCCCCGGAAGACAATCTCCGCATGCCTTTCCATGGCAGTTTGACTTCTGAAGAAAGGCTGGCTACCGCCGGCATCATAATCCTGCTGGCGGAGCCTGCTCTGAACTGCCACCATTATCCCGGTCCTGCTCCATCTGCCAGGCAGGAGTGCGGATGGCAACCAGCGGAAAAGCGGCGGTTGGAATTTCCCACCGCCGCGGTCACCACCGCCATCCTAATTTGACCAGCGGTTTTCTTGGTTGCGATCGCGGCCGGATGTCCACCGCCGGTCCGGCGGGCGCCACCACCGGCCCGGCGGTAGACATCCGACCCCCTAGTTCTGATAAAATCCATCTGGAATTTTATTGGTTAGATCAAGAAGAGAAATATTCGCCAAACAGGCCTTCCTCACTGACAATCTAGCCGATTTGTCCCTGGGTGCTTTTGTTCATGCACTCAGGGACAATATAAGCCAATTTAATTAGCTCTCTTTAGCCTTCACAGTGTCCATAATATCTATCTATTGCTGACTTTACCATTCACCCTTGTTGAGTTTTAGAGTCGTCTTGTGTTTTGTGCTAAAATGTTCCCATCTCTCCTATGAGCCGTGATGGCAGCCAGGGTCATATGTTTGGCTTGTTTACATTTTCTGTACTGCATGACTGGAGAAATATTAATTGAAGTAATTGCAATTTTAGTTAGAAAGGTAAACATTACATCAATAAAAGAACATTGCTTCATTATTACTTGACCATCATCCATGTCCTCTGAATATACAATTCCCACAACTGGCAGAGCAATATCATGCAAATTGTGTAAACCATCTATTTCAGATAGAGTAGTTAGCTTGTATCTTTTTTGGTTCTTAAGTATAAAGATACTGGTCAAAGTTATGGTTACTCTAAAACCAGGTCTAATAGAAAGGAAAACTTCCACCCTCAAAGATGGGACTGAGGGCTCTTGGTCTATTTCATTTCTTTTCCCTACCATCACATTGAAGACCAGATACCATTTTTCCAGCCCAATTACAAAGTAGTCAAAATTACTTCAACACATACCTTTTAAATAGGTCAGACAGGAGTTAGGTTCAGTGAGAGTTTGACCTTTGCAAACATGAAGATCATTGATTAACTATGAAAGCTTAGCTGGCTTGATGCAATAGTGTATAATTGTATATATATACATTCACTGAAAAAACCAAAGGTTACAGGGACGCTATAGTTAGGCTGACATTTCACTCTGTTTTGTGGATTTTAAATCTGCATTTGATTGTGTCCAATGCAGCCTTCTGTGGCAAAAGCTGGTTAAATTGCACATTCCATCTTGCCTATTAAAAGCAATCCAAATGTAATATTCGGATGCATGGATAAGAGTAAAAATGGGTGATGGTTCTATTGTGTGTAGGAAAATTAAAACTTTTCAGGGCTTGAAACAAGGCTGCGTACTTGCACCATACTTAATTGTTTTTGGCTGATTTATCTCAAGAACTGGATGAAGTTAATGCACATCCCCCAAGGTTAGGAGATAAATATAGATCAAATCTCTTATATGCTGATGATGTGATTCTGGTGAGCCAAACAAAGGTTGGATTGCAGAGACTGCTAAATAAAATATCAAACTATTCAATACTTAGGGCCCGATTCTGATGCGGGTTGGAAAAGCTTCCCGACCGATGGCCTGATTCCTCCTAACGGCATTTGCTCCTTCCAAATCAGATCGGGAACGTGTCTTCCCGACCGAGGGCCCAATTCTGATGCGGTTAGGAACAAATGTTCCCATTGAAGTCAATGGGAGTTCAACCAAATCGTATCTGGAAACATCCGGATGCATCCTACTCTGCCGGTTGGACTTTCCCGATCCGAGTGGGTCGGAAACCATTTCCCAACCGATTCGGTCGGGAAGCTTTTCCAACCCGCTTCAGAATCGGGCCCTTAGTGGAATGGTAATAAATGAAAAGAAAACTAAGGTGATGGAAGTAAGTAATACGATACATAAAAATTATACGTGGTTTCTACAACTCATCAACTAGAACAAGTTAAAACATATAAATATCTTGGTGTAATATTTGACGAAAAGGGCTCTTTCAAACAACATAAAATGGAGTTACAAAGGAAAGAAGATTCCTTACTCTCAGCCTTTCATTCCCTACAGATATCACTAGGAGGTTTCAGCCACCAACCACTACTAAAGATAATATCTGCAAAACTTTTACCAACTATCTCGTATGAGAGCGAGGCAATGCAGGGTAAAGATGCAGTAATACTAAATAAAATTGTCGCCAAAATATTTAGATCTCTGTTTCAATCAATCAATCATGTCACTTATAAAGCGCACTACATACCCGCGAGGGTCTCAAGGCGCTGGGGGCAGAGGGGGGTGGTGCTGCTACTGATCGAAGAGCCAGGTCTTGAGGAGTCTTCTGAAGGCCAGTAGGTCTTGGGTCTGTCGGAGGTTGGTGGGGAGGGTGTTCCAGGTCTTGGCGGCGAGGTGGGAGAAGGATCTGCCGCCGGCGGTCGTTTTCCGGATGCGGGGGACTGTGGCGAGGGCGAGGCTGGTCGAGCGGAGCTGGCGGGTGGGGGTGTAGAAGCTGAGTCGTCTGTTGAGGTAGGCTGGTCCGGAGTTGTGGAGTGCTTTGTGTGCGTGGGTGAGGAGCTTGAAGGTTATCCTCTTGTTGACAGGGAGCCAGTGCAGGTCTCTCAGGTGGGGTGTGATGTGGCTGCGTCGGGGGATGTCGAGGATAAGACGTGCAGAGGCATTCTGGATGCGTTGCAGCCGTCTCAGGAGCTTAGCCGTCGTTCCTGCGTAGAGGGCGTTTCCGTAGTCCAGCCTGCTGGTGACGAGGGCCTGGGTGACTGTTTTTCTTGTTTCGGTGGGGATCCACTTGAAGATCCTGCGGAGCATTCGGAGGATGTTGAAGCAGGATGAGGAAACGGCGTTGACCTGCTTAGTCATGGAGAGGGTGGGGTCGAGGATGACCCCTAGGTTGCGTACGTGGTCGGTGGGTGGCGGGGCTGTTCCCAGTGATGTTGGCCACCAGGAGTCGTCCCAGGCTGAAGGGTTGGAACCAAGGATGAGGACCTCCGTCTTGTCCGAGTTCAGTTTCAGGCGGCTGGTCCTCATCCATTCGGCGACGGCCTTCATTCCTTCGTGGAGGTGGGCTTTGGCGGTGTGAGGGTCTTTGGTGACGGAGAGGATCAGCTGGGTGTCGTCGGCATAGGAGATGATGTTGAGGTTGTGCTGTCGGGCGACGTGGGCGAGGGGTGCCATGTAGATGTTGAACAGCGTTGGGCTGAGGGAGGAGCCTTGGGGTACGCCGCAGATGATCTTGGTGGCCTTGGATCGGAACGGGGCGAGGCGGACGCTTTGTGTTCTGCCAGAAAGGAAGGATGTGGTCCAGTCCAGGGCCTTCTCTTGGATCCCGGCGTCGTGAAGGCGTGTTCGTAGTGTGTGGTGGCAGACCGTGTCGAAGGCGGCTGATAGGTCCAGGAGGATGAGGGCTGCTGTTTCTCCGTTGTCTAGCAGGGTCCTGATGTCATCGGTGGCGGCGATGAGGGCGGTTTCGGTGCTGTGGTTGCTGCGGAAGCCGGACTGGGAAGGGTCCAGGATGTTGTTCTCCTCGAGGTAGCAGGTCAGTTGTTTGTTGACGATTTTCTCGGTGACCTTCGCGGGGAACGGGAGCAGAGAGATGGGTCGGAAGTTCTTGAGGTCCTTGGGGTCTGCTTTGGGTTTCTTGAGTAAGGCGGTGATCTCGGCGTGCTTCCAGCTTTCCGGGAAGGTTGCTGTCTCGAAGGAGATGTTGATTATTTTCCGGAGATGGGGCGCGATGGCTGTACTGGCTTTGTTGAAGATGTGGTGAGGGCACGGGTCTAGCGGTGAACCGGAGTGGATGGTGTTCATGATCTCGCTGGTGTCCTCGTCGTTGATGTTGGTCCAGGAGAGCAGGCGGTTGGTGGTTGTGGGGGCAGTGGTCTCGGTGGTTGCCGGGGCGGTCGTGGTGTTGAAGCTGTCGTGGATGTCGGCGATTTTGCGGTGGAAGAAGGTGGCCAGTGAGTCGCACAGGTCTCGCGACGGCTGGATGTCGTTGGTGTTGGAGCTGGGGTTGGAGAGTTCCTTCACGATGTTGAAGAGCTCTTTGCTGTTGTGTGCGTTGTTGTCTAGGCGGTCTTTGAGTGAGGCCCTTTTGGCGGATCTGATGAGGTGATGGTGACTGCGGGTGGCGCTCTTGTGGGCGGCGTAGCTGTCCGCTGTCCGTTCGTGGA
Organism: Calotriton arnoldi; assembly: GCA_963921515.1. Lineage (NCBI taxonomy): Eukaryota > Metazoa > Chordata > Amphibia > Caudata > Salamandridae > Calotriton > Calotriton arnoldi. The sequence continues at coordinate 6,573 of CAWUFW010006087.1, read as the reverse complement.
GTCAGATCTTCTCCAGTTTTCGGCATGTTCGTTTGGAGGCCTGGAGGTCTTCGGTGAACCAGGTGGCTTTCTTGCTGGTGTGGCTGTTGGGCGGATTCTTGAGCGGGGCGAGGGTGTTGGCGCAGTCGTCGATCAACTGTCTGAGGTTGCGGGTGGCGGTGTCGGGGTCGGAGGGTTCGGCGGGTGGGCTCAGGGCGAGGGTTGTGGTTAGCTGGTCTTCCGTGACTCTGCTCCAGCAGCGGCGAGGCATTTGTTCGGTGCGGTGGTGCGTGGTGGGCTTCCTGTAGGTGAAGTGGATGCAGTGGTGGTCAGTCCAGTGGGGTTCGGAGGTGTGGTTGAAGGAGACGTGTGGGCTTGCGGAAAAGATGGAGTCGAGCGTGTGGCCGGCGGCGTGGGTGGGTGTAGTCACAAGCTGTCTGAGTCCGAGGGTGGCGAGGTTGTCGATCAGGGTGGTGGAGTTGGTGTCCTTGTTGTTCTCGAGGTGGAAGTTCAGGTCCCCGAGGAGGATGTAGTACGTGGAGGCGATGGCGTGTGTGCTGACGAAGTCAGCGATGGAATCGCTGAACTGTGGTCGGGGTCCGGGGGTCTGTAGATGAGGGTTCCTCTGAGGGTGGTGTTGGGATCGGTGTGGATCTGGAAGTGCATGTGTTCGGCGGTGCTGAGGGTGTCGTCGGTGTTGGTTGAGACTCTGAGGGTGTTCCTGTGGACGATGGCGATGCCTCCTCCGACTCCGTTGGTGCGGTCCCTGCGGGTGATCTTGTATCCGTCCGGGATGGCAATGGTTAATGGTTAGTTTAAACTATCATGCAACGCAACACAAGCCCAGATACGATTAGAATTTGGTCTGTTAAACCAAATTGTTGCATGAAAGGGATCGTACGTTAAAACCTGGAAAAGAATAAAATCAAATATTTCAAACCAGTTAGATCAAGCCCTTTGGCATGAAGTTCAAACAAATCCCAATTCACCAACATGGACGTACTTAACTGAGGCAATAGAAGATCTGTCCATCGACTCACTATGGGACAATCCTCTGACTCCAGCAATTTGAAAAAAAACATCAATGACTTAATGAAAAACATCACTGTTAATGGACAAAGAATTATTTATATGTAGGTCACATTCCTGGATGATTATAAATTAATATAAATGCCTCAATCCGCAGTCCTAAATAGAGTCTGGATGGTACCCGCAACAAAAAAGAAGGTTAATAAGAGCACGATTTAGAATACTTCCAGGCCTCGTGCATGGAATGCCGTGGCTGAGACAAACAACATCAACTTCCTGTAGACTGTGTAAACTTGGCGAAGAGAACATCATCCATTTAATTTGCCTATGCCCGGCTTTATTAGATCTAAGGCACAGATTGCTAAGGATACCATTTAACCAGCCGGACATTCGCTCAAGCAGACAAGCGGTGATAGCATGTCTTAAACCATCTTATACAGGATTGAATTATATATTTGTAAAATTTATGAGCAGTGGAAAAGAAAATGGCATATATTATGTGACCATACTTTTAGCCATATGTAATGAAAGCTTTCTTATTTAATATAATAGGGACACATATAAGGAAATTGTTCTTTGTCTGTTCCTTATATATGTAAATATGTAAAAACTATTTTACCCAATATTAGTGATTTTTACAATAATGGTTAAATTGATCTCTTTCATGATGTTTTTATTTTTCCTAACATTGTAAGATTTTTATTAATCAACAATAAACTACTAGTCTCAGTCTCAATTATTCATACAGATACTAAAATTACTTACTTACCTATACAGTTACTGACAAACACATACTCACCCATACAGCCACTTTCATAATCACTCACTCACACATACAGACACTTATATACTCCAACACTCACATATGCTGCCTTTCACATATGCAGTTACTCATCCATATACCACTGAGATATCCATTCACTCACTGACACAGCCATACGCACACTCAGGTATGCAGACATAATATCGATGTCTAAATATCGATATACCGTTATATATCGATGTTTAAATATCGATATGACAGAATATCGACCATCAAGAATATCGTCAACCAGAATATCGACATGCAGGTAAGAAATATCGTTTTAATTAATATTGATGTTAGTAATATAGTTAGTAAAAATATTGTTGTTAATAATATCGATTTTTTGTGTGTGTTTTGTATGTTAGTATATGTGTTAAAAGTATAGCTTATTTTTGTAATGTATGTTTGAATTTTTTACAAGTAATGAATTTTATGTTAATTAATTTTTGCGTATTTTAGTTCCGTAGCGGGTTGTGGGTTTATAGGGGAATAGGGTGGGAAGTAATGTAATTATAATATATTTAATAATAATTTTTTAGAAGTTATTAATTAAAAAAAAAACATAAATATTACGTTTTAGTTCCGTAGCGGGTTGTGGGTTTATAGGGGTATTGGGTGGGAAGTCATTTAATTTAAATTAACTAATTAATAATTTTATTAATTATTATTTTTGTATTTAATAATTTATATTGTTAATTGTGTTAATTAATTTGTTACTAATTAACTATTAATTGGTTATTAATAATTAACAATTAATTAGTAAATATGTTAATTGTGTAATTTTTTGAGGAGCGGGTTGTGGTTTTATAGGGGAGTAGGGTGGGAAGTAATTTAATTGTAATAAATTAATTAATAATTGTATTAATTAATATTTATGTAATTAATATTTTATATTGTTAATTGTGTTAAAAATGTTATTAATTAGTTATTAATTAGATATTAATTATTAATAAATAATTGGTAAATATGTTAATTGTGTAATTTTTTTATAAGTTTTTTGTGCGTTGATAGGGGAGTAGGGTGGTAAGTAATTTAATTTTAATAAAACTTTTATTATTTTTTTATATACAATATTTATTTAAAGTTATTTTATAGTGTTAATTGTGTGAACTAATTTATTTTTGATTGTTTTTAATTTGCTTGTTAATTGTTATTAGTTAATTAATTAATTGTTAAATAATTATGTTAATTGTGTAATATTTTACAATATTGGTGGTGACGTTTATAGGGGAATATAATGGGAGGTAAATTATTTTTGAAAAATTAATTATTTGTTAATTAATGTTAATTATTTTGCAGGAGTGGGAATACTAAATTATTCCCTCCGCTATCCAACACTTTCCCTACTGTTGCACTCACTGGAGTGGGAATAGTAATTTTTACCCACCTGCTATCCAACACTTTCCCTACTGTTGCACTCACTGGAATGGGAATAGTAATTTTTACCCACCGCTATCCAACACTTTCCCTACTGTTGCACTCGCTGGAGTGGGAATAGTAATTTTTACATACCCGCTATCCAACACTTTCCCTACTGTTGCACTCGCTGGAGTGGGAATAGTAATTTTTACATACCCGCTATCCAACACTTTCCCTACTGTTGCACTCGCTGGAGTGGGAATAGTAATTTTTACATACCCGCTATCCAACACTTTCCCTACTGTTGCACTCGCTGGAGTGGGAATAGTGATTTTTACATACCCGCTATCCAACACTTTCCCTACTGTTGCACTCGCTGGAGTGGGAATAGTGATTTTTACATACCCGCTATCCAACACTTTCCCTACTGTTGCACTCGCTGGAGTGGGAATAGTAATTTTTATCTACCCGCTATCCAACACTTTCCCTACTGTTGCACTCGCTGGAGTTGGTATAGTAATTTTTACCCACCCGCTATCTATAACTTTCCCTACTGTTACACTCCTTGGAGTGGGAATAGTAATTTTTACCCATCCGCCATCTAATACTTTCCCTACTGTTGCACTCACTGGAGTGGGAATAGTAAATTTAACCCCCCGCTATCCAACACTTTCCCTACTGTTACACTTGTTGGAGTGGGAATAGTAATTTTTACTCACCCGCTATCCAACACTTTCCCTACTGTTGCATTCACTGGAGTGGGAATAGTAAATGATTCCCCTCCGCTATCCAACACTTTCCCTACTGTTGCATTTGCTGTAGTGGGAATAGTAAATTATTCCCCTCTGCTATCCAACACTTTCCCTACTGTTGCACTTTCTGTAGTGGGATTAGTAATTTTATCCCCATGCTATCCAACATTTGCCTACTTTTATAGTTAATGTAGTGTACATTTTTATTTAAAATAAATATTAATTTTAATATTTTAATTTATTATATATATATTTTATTTTTATATTTATATTACAGGTTTATGTATATATATATATATATATATATATATATATATATATATATGTATTTATAACTTTTCTTATGTTTCTAACATTTTATAATTGAATAAAATAATTATTTATTAATATTATTAAGTTTATATATATAAAATAAAAAAAATAAGTATGCTTAATTTTTTATTTCATTACATTTATCATTTATCAGTTTTTAACATTTTTAAATAATTCTAACTATGGGGCCGATTATGATGCGGGCGGACTTTGTCCTCCCGCCATCGCCCCGGTAAATGGGACCGTGCAGTGGTCCCGCACATGTGATTAGGATGCCACCGCCACGGTGGCAGTGGCATCCCCCATTTCCAGCATTGTGGCGGGCGGTGCTCACAACACCGCCCACCACAGTGCTGGAAATGCATGTTGTGCATCTGCATGCACAACATGACAGGCACCGCGCGGTGCCTGCCACCTTGTGCATGCAGATGCAGGGGGGTACCATAGGTACCCCCCATGTGCAGCCCCCACCCCCCCAACACCCTGGGGGCCCGCAACGGGCCCCCAACAGCAAAGACCGCGAGCCTTTCCATGGCGGCGCCGCCGCCATGGAAAGGCTCATCACCGCCGGCATCATAATGTGGATGGCGGTGTCTTGCAGACACCGCCACCATATTAATCCCTTTTCCGCCCGGTCGACTGATCGGCCGGGCGGAAAACATGCGGACGGTCTTTCCCTCCGCCGGGGTCCCCTCCGCCATGGTAATATGGCGGGGGGGAATTTGGTGGTGGACGGACGAAAATGGTGGGCGGTTCGCCACCGCCATGCGGGCGGTGGCGATCCGCCCGACATCGTAATCGACCCCTATGTTTTTATTAATTATATTTATTATTTAATTATTTTTATATTATTTGTAAGACATTTAAAAAAATGATATTTTAAACAACGATATTTTAAACAACGATATTTTGGTTTCGATATTTTTGTACTTACCATTGTAGAGATAGGCTGTCGATATTCTGTCCATCAATATTGTAGACTCGATATTCCTGGAGCTCGATATTCTGTCCATCAATATTCTGTCAGTGATCCGCACACTCATTCACCCATGCAGCCCCTCTCAGACGTACTCATGAACCCATACAGCCAGTGCTTCACCCACTCACTCATCCATGCAGGGAGTCACACACCCCTTACCCACCCACACAGATACACATACACCCATACATGTACTTAGAAAACCAATCAATAACCCATAGAGCTACTCATGTACCTACTCACTAACCCATGGAGTCACTTACAAACTAACTGACAGACTGATACAAACGTTCACACAAATTAGTCACTCACCCATACATTTACTGAGACATGTATAATCACTCACTTATACAGTCAGTCACGCACCCACTAAATCATCCATACAGGTACTCATACACCCACTGATTCATCAATACACTTTGGTGTATAAATATTTAACGCTCATAACCATTTTAAAAACACTCACAGTCAGCAGATTATGTCATACGTGATGTCATCAGTGATGTCATACGAGACGTCCTCAGTGATGTCACTGACCATGTCATGAGTGATGTAATATGTGAGGTCATAAGCAGTGCATTGCAGTTCCGCGAGTTGTAGTTAGCGCAGCTTATTATAACTGATGAATTTCTCTGGTTTTGTATGAGTGAAATGTCAGCCTAACTATAACCTCCCTGTAACCTTTGGTTTTTTTCAGTGAATATGTATATATATATATTCACTGAAAAAAACCACAGGTTTCAGGGAGGTTATAGTTAGGGATTAGCATTTAAAAAAACCTTAGCAATTCATTGAAAAAAAAACACAGGTTTCAGGGACGTTATAGTTAGGCTGATATTTCACTCGTACAAAAACAGAGAAATTCGGCCGTTAGTTAGCTGAGCTATATATAACATTCTTAAACTTTTTAGAAACACTCAGGGCCCGATTCTGATGCGGGTTGGAAAAGCTTCCCGACCGAGGGCCTGATTCTGATGCGGTTAGGAAGGCCACCTAATGGCATTTGCTCCTTCCAAATCGGATCGGGAACGTGTCTTCCTGACCGAGGGCCCAATTCTGATGCGGTTAGGAACAAATGTTCCCATTGAAGTCAATGGGAGTTCAACCAAATCGTATCTGGAAGCATCCGGATGCATCCTACTCCGCCGGTCGGACTTTCCCGATCCGAGTGGGTCGGACACCATTTCCCAACCGATTCGGTCGGGAAGCTTTTCCAACCCGCATCAGAGTCGGCCCCTCAGTGACTGGGTGATGTCATCAGTGATGTCCTTTAGATGCCATCAGTGATGTCATCAGTGATGTCACTGACCATGTCATGAGTGATGTAATATGTGACGTCATCAGTAGTGAATTGCGGA